>CM065592.1:418672376-419320484 GCA_033119425.1 Bufotes viridis | reverse complement strand
GCCCAGTTTCTGAAGGGACGGGATCATGCTCTGCTTCAGTAGGTCACAGTACATGTTGGCATTTAAGGTTGCCTCAATGAACTGTAGCTCCCCACAGCCAGCAGCACTCATGCAACCCCCAATCATGACGCTCCCACCACCATGCTTGATTGTAGGCAGGACACACTTGTCTTTGTGCTCCTAATCTGGTTGCCACCACACACGCTTGACACCATCTGAACCAAATAAGTTTATCTTGGTCTCATCAGACCACAGGACATGGTTCCAGTTATCTATGTTCTTAGTCTGCTTGTCTTCAGCAAATTGTTTGCGGGCTTTCTTGTGCATCATCTTTAGAAGAGACTTCCTTCTGAAACAACAGCCATACAGACAGGGCCGGTGCAAGGATTTTTGCCGCCCTAGGCAAAAGAAAAGTTTGCCCCCCACCATGTGACATCACAATGCCCCACCCATATGATCTGCCAAATTAAAGGGGTTCTGCAGTTTATTTAAACTGATTGACAGGGGTCCGATACCCGGGACCCCCGCCAATTAGCTGTTTGAGAAGGCAGCTGCGCTGGCAGTAGCGCCTACGCCTTTTCGCAGTGACGTCACGATTAGTATCATTGGCCTGGGCAGGTCTAAGCTTCATTCAAGTAAACAGAGCTTAACCCTGCCAAGGCCAGTGATACTAGTCGTGACGTCACTGCGCCTGCGGTAAACAGTGAGAAGGCCGAAGCGCTACTGCCAGTGTCGGACCCCGCCGATCAGTTTAAATAAACTGCAGAACCCCTTTAACTAACGCCAGTTTTCTCTCCCCCCCCCATGTCATTCTCCCCCCCCCTGTCATTCACTCCCTCCCATGTCATTCTCTCCCCCCCATGTCATTCTCTCCCCCCCCCATGTAATTCTCTCTCCTTTTCTTGTCATTCCCCCATGTAATTCTCTTTCCTCCTCTTGTCATTCTCTTTCCCCCCTTTCAGGCTCTCTATAGAGCGCTCGGGCGGCTGCAGCATGAAGGGGGCCGGCGCTCCTAGCAGCGCCCCTTCCCAAGGGGCGCTCTACACGGCTGCCTTGTCAGTCTATAGGTAGCGCCGGCCCTGCATACAGACCAATGTGATGCAGTGTGTGGCGTATGGTCTGAGCATTGACAGGCTGGCCCCCCACCCCTGTAACCTCTGCAGCAAGGCTGGCAGCACTCATACAACCTCTGGATATGACGCTGAGGACGTGCACTCAACTTCTTTGATGTACCATGATGAGGCCTGTTCTGAGTGGAACCTTTCTTGCTAGGGCTCATTCACACGATCTTGGCCACCGTGCTGCAGCTCAGTTTCAGGGTGGTGACAATCTTCTTATAGCCTCGGCCATCTTCATGTAGAGCAACAATTCTTTTTCCAGATCCTCAGAGAGTTCTTTGCCATGAGGAGCCATGTTGAACTTCCAGTGAACAGTATAAGAGAGTGTGAGAGCCATAACACCAAATTTACCACACCTGCTCCCCATTCACACCTGAGACCTAACACTAACGAGTAACATGACACTGGGGAGGGAAAATGGCTAATTGGGCACAATTTGGCCATTTTCACTTAGGGGTGTATGACTGTGTGTTAAGTTATTTTGAGGGCCCAATTTACACTGTTATATAAGCTGTACACTGACTACTTTACATTGTATCAATGTGTTATATCTTCAGTGTTATCCCATGTTATTCAGTGTTAGCAACATGACACACAAACTAATAAGGCCGATTCACCACCCGGCATTCCTAAAAACCCGGGACATGACCGGCCCTGGGGGGATGTGGCATGTTGCAAAATGAGCATCTAGGAGCAATGGGGGAGTCACCATTACACTTAGAGCCTCTGCTCTCTCTGCAACTGCCCTGCACTCTGCACATTGATTGACAGGCCAGGCACACGGATGTTTACACTGCCTGGTCTTGTCAATCAAAGTCCAGATGGTGCAGCAGTTGCAAAGCGAGCTGAGCCTCTAGGGGTAACAACAATGTCCCCGTTGTTCCAAGAGGCTCATTTGCATATATTAACATAATTTTTATCAGCAATGAGAACATAGGACCAACACGGATGCCCTCAGCTGCCAAGCGCACATGTAACAGGTCAGCCAGCGTCATAGGTACAAATCTGTAAAACAACTGTATTCGGGATACCGCGCACAACCTTCCCCGCTATCCTCCCTGGTTCCTCTGCTTGAGAAGGACCACAGGAGCGTGGTCTCTGCTTTTCCTCTAGTGCAGGCTTGACTTCAGGGTGTAACAGGTCTGCTATCTTTCTACTGGAGCACGCCCCGGCTGGTGGCATTGCTCCGTACTAATGAATTGAAAGCTCGCGCTCACGTGGAGCGGCCTAGTGACATCACTGTACAAGCTACGGATCGTTACAAGTGCCAAACCACAAACGCGTTTCGGACAATGCGTTGTCCTTCGTCAGAGAATCAATCTGGCGCTTATAGATGACACCCTTATATGCCTGCTGTTCTTGACATGCTTCTATTATAATCACCACCCCTTAATCTACCTTAGCTATTTCCAACCAATAAAATATTGACCCTTCAAACTTTCCTTCATGTTTTTCTTTTACATGTTATATGTTCCCTCATTTCATATTTGTAAGAACCATCTCTATTCTCTATCTGAACTTGTTTTTTTTTTTTGGGGGGATGATTTTTTACACCCCAAATATCTTTTACATGGGTAAAAGCGTTTTGGTAACTCTTTATTTTCCACCTTTATATTGCTTATCGTCTCACATTCTCTTGTTCGAATAAAATCTCCAATTATCTTATCCTCTTTTAAAATACCCCAATATCTACTGACTTCCTTTCTAAACTGTTTAGTTTGGCCATTGTACAGATTAGCATTGCTGAGATGAAAGCAAGATGTGCCACATTAAGAGTTAAGGCATGAAAATTGAGCAGGCATATAAGGATGGTATCTATAAGCGCCTGATTGATTCCCTGACGAAGGACAACGTATTGTCCGAAATGCATTGGTGGTTTGGTACTTATAACGATCCATAGCTCGTAGAGTGACGTCACTAGGCCGCTCCACATGAGCACAGACTTTCAATTAATTAGTATGGAGCAACGCGACCAGCCGGGACGTGCTCCAGTAGAAAGATACCAGACCCGCTACACCCTGAAGTCAAGCCAGCAATAGAGTAAAAGCAGAGACCATGGAGGTAGGTTCAATAGCAAGGTAATCTTGGTTTATATATTGGCACGCACCTGTGGTCCAAGCAGGGGAACCAGGGAGGATAGCGGGGAAGTTTGTGCTCGGTATCCCGAACAGAGTTGTTTTAGAGTGAGGCATTTTTACCAGCAGGTGTTCTGGTACTGTTGCAGTACTGTAGCACAAAATATAGGGAGCATCAGCGCCAGTGGACTATTGAAATTACAATAGGTACAAATCTGCTGACAGATGCCCTTTAAATCAGTTTTTCTCAATACCTCAGTGTGTGTCAGGAAGCAGGGGGTGTTACCCCTACTCGGGGACCACTGGCACGGCACAAGGCATGGGTTCCCCTTCAGCTTGGTAGAACACCTGGTGCCCGAGGTGCGGGTGCACGAGTTACGCAGCAAGTGCGCAGTACTCAGGTTGCGCACGCATCTCCGGGAGCATAGCGTTCCTGCATCATCTGGCTGTCAGGTGCGATCCTTGCTGGGGGAGGTTCCCCGTACAAACCTTCCTCGCCTGCCATTGTTTCCCGGGGAGGGAGGCCCCTTGGTTGCCTTGGTGACCAGGGCGTGGTCCTACCTCCCCTGGCTATAAAGACCTGGCCTGAGCTCTGGCTTATTGATGAGTTATTCCACCTTATGGTGAACACCTAGCCTCCCTGCGGATCCTCCTATTGCCTGTTGCCCCTTTGTATCCTTCCCGATTACTGACCCTTGGACTGTCTTCCGCCTTTTATCCTTTGCTGCCTGCCTCGACCCGGATTGGACATTGACTACCCCTCTTGGATTATCCCTATACTTGTACCGTGTTCCTGGACTGTCAGCTGCTTACTGCCAGTGGGTTCCTCATCTAACTACTGGCTCCCTGGAGCGTCTGACAGTGTGCCATGCAGAGAGTGTCAGAAAGCCAGTGCATGAGACATTAAAGGGGTTCTATACTTTCATTATTTATTTTTTTATCTGCCCAGAGTACCCCAAACACTGTATATTTTTGCCCCATAAACTTTCCTTCCCTTGTTCTTGCTGAATCTCGGCAGGATATTTAAATGGTTTTCTTGTGGTTTTCCTGTTGGATTTTCTAACCAATCCCAGCATGCTTTGCTTCTGTAACAATTCATAGGGCTCTAGTCTCCACCTGGCTAAATGCAGTTTCTTTTATTAGGTGTCTCCTCGGGGAGAGTGAGTTTCTGCCTGACGAATATCCAAGGACACAAGCCTGTAGGGGAGGACGGATTGGGGAGTCAGAAATGGAAGGAGAAATGCAAACATGGCTGCACTGCACTGTCAGGATAGGTCATCAATATCCGATCGGTAAGGGTCCAACATCCCGTACCCCACCGATCAGCTGTTCCCTGCAGCCTCTGGCACTGGAACTCCGTTCATAATGTAATGCTCGTCCCAGATAGTTCCAGGGGCGAAGGCTGCAGAGAACAGCTGATCGGTGGGGTTGAGGCAGGGCTGGGTCAAGGTTCTTTTGGAAATTGTGCCTCCCCCCCCCCAAATTAATTGTGCCTCCCCCAAAATCAATTCCCACTGACCCTATTTTCCAAAAAAGAGATTTAAACACATTTTATGAGAAGCAGTCACGGGTATACCCAATGTAAATCCAGTGACTTACAGGTGATGTCTCCATGGATTTCAGTTATTTACTTTTCTTCTCCATTTGGTCCAGACCATCAAGCGCAGACATCTTTGGCCAGGGGTGTACCGCGCCCTCTGCTATATAAAAAGACACCAGGATTATAAAATGGCACATAGTACATGGGGGGGGGGGGGGCTGTTACAGGTTTTACATTAGGCCCCAGGAGATTAGGTTACACCTTTGATTTGACTCATTGCTTCTGCAGCCCATCCCACCCTCTATAGCAAAGACACCCCCCCCCCATCCTTTTGCCCCTTTAACACTGCCACCCGGTAGCTGCCACCAATACTGTGCCTGCTGCTGCCCTTTGTGCCCACATTACTGTACCGACAGTGCTGCCCAATGCCCCCTATTCTGCCAAAATAAAAGAGCCCAAGGACAGAGCTACAGAACTATAAAATGAGGGGACCCAAAGCAAACTTTCGGCATCAAACCCCAAACCAGTCCCCAAAATTAATACAGAGAAAAATTGGCTTCTACATCAAAGGGTTTTTTCGCTCAACTTGAAGGATAACAGGCTGAACTAGATTGACAGATGTGATTTTTCAGCCTTACAAACCATTTAAATATGTACAGTTGCAAGAAAAAGTATGTGAACCCTTTGGAATGATATGGATTTCCGCAAATTGGTCATAAAATGTGATCTGATCTTCATCTAAGTCACAACAATAGACAATCATAGTCTGCTTAAACTAATAACACACAAATAATTAAATGTGACCATGTTTCTATTGAACACACCATGTAAACATTCACAGTGTGGGTGGAAAAAGTATGTGAACCCCTAGACTAATGACAACTCCAAGAGCTAATTGGAGTGAGGTGTCAGCCAACTGGAGTCCAATCAATGAGATGAGATTGGAGGTGTTGGTTACAGCTGCCCTGCCCTATAAAAAACACACACCAGTCCTGGGTTTGCTTTTCCCAAGAAGCATTGTCTGAATGATGCCTCGCACAAAAGAGCTCTCAGAAGACCTAAGATTAAGAATTGTTGACTTGCATAAAGCTGAAAAGGGTTATAAAAGTATCTCCAAAAGCCTTGCTGTTCATCAGTCCACGGTAAGACAAATTGTCTATAAATGCAGAAAGTTCAGCACTGCTGCTACTCTCCCTAGGAGTGGCCGTCCTGTAAAGATGACTCCAAGAGCACAGCGCAGACTGCTCAATGAGAAGAAGGAACCTAGAGTGTCAGCTAAAGACTTACATTGCTGCACGTTTACAGTTTGCACAAGAGCACCTGGATGTTCCACAGCAGTACTGGCAAAATATTCTGTGGACAGATGAAACCAAAGTTGAGTTGTTTGGAAGAAACACACAACACTATGTGTGGAGAAAAAGAAGCACAGCACACCAACATCAAAACCTCATCCCAACTGTGAAGTATGGTGGGGGCATCATGGTTTGGGGCTGCTTTGCTGCATCAGGGCATGGAAGGATTGCTATCATCAAAGAAAAAATGAATTCCCAAGTTTATCAAGACATTTTGCAGGAGCACTTAAGGCCATCTGTCCACCAGCTGAAGCTCAACAGAAGAAGGGTGTTGCAACAGGACAACGACCCAAAGCATAGAAGTAAATCAACAACAGAATGGCTTAAACAGAAGAAAATATGCCTTCTGGAGTGGCCCAGTCAGAGTCCTGACCTCAACCCGATTGAGATGCTGTGGCATGACCTCAAGAAAGCGATTCACACCAGACATCCCAAGAATATTGCTGAACTGAAACAACTCTGTAAAAAGAAATGGTCAAGAATCTTTCCTGACCATTGTGCACGTCTGATCTGCAACTACAGGAAACGTTTGGTAGAAGTTATTGCTGCCAAAGGAGGTTCAACCAGTTATTAAATCCAAGGGTTCACATACTTTTTAAACCTACACTGTGAATGTTTACATGGTGTGTTCAATAAAAACATGGTAACATTTAATTCTTTTTGTGTTATTAGTTTAAGCAGACTGTGATTGTCTATTGTTGTGACTTAGATGAAGATCAGATCACATTTTATGACCAATTTGTGCAGAAATCCATATCATTCCAAAGGGTTCACATACTTTTTCTTGCAACTGTATGCTACCCTCTGACAGACCCTAAAATTAATACAGACCCCAGATTAGCCCAGCATTCATGCAAACCCCAGATAAACCCCAAAGTTATATAGACCGCAAATTCATACAGATCACAGGATCAAACTCCAAATTGATGTGACCCCCCATATAACCACCTTCCCTTAAATGCAGACTTAAGATCAGATCCCAAATTAATGTGGCTCCTGTGGGGAGTCGCTCTGGTAGATAGCAGTGCGGGTGCAGTACAGAGGCAAAACAAGAAGTCCAGAAAGTGCAATAAACGGTGTTTTATTCACACTTGCACAAAATAAACGATAAACAGTCTCTTGGTGTTAATTCACACTCAGCAAACACAAAAAAGCAAAACCAAAGAGTCCAAAACCAGGTTCAATCACCTGTGAGATGTTTAGGTGCGCGTTCGCACCTGGCGGTCGGCCCAGCCGCAGGATAATCCACCTTCAGGCTTCCAGGACGACTGCACGACTCCTTGCTGGGCTCATCCTTCCAGCCCAGAGAGCAACACAACACTAGCAGCAGCTCCAGGACAATCACAGCCACACCTGCTGATGTGGCTGCCTTTAAAAAGCCCGGCAAAGTCCGGCCTGGACTGTGGGGAGTAGGCACCCACCCAACTCTTTGCCTACTCCCAGTAAGAGCCGGCCCGGATTGGCTTTGCAGCCAAACTAACTATCAATGTCAAACAGCACTAGCTCCTGCTGACACATAAAACCCGGCTCTCACCTCACCGAGGCCAGGAACCTCGGTGACACGTATCTTCCGTCCATGACGGCACCTTGCGCCCTCTTACATACCTCCCCCCTTTGTTCAACCCCGACAGGGTGAACACACGCCAAACACTGTACTCGAGATAGTGCATCCGCATTTCCTTGCAAGCGGCCTGCCCTGTGTTCCACTGTGAACTTGAAGTTCTGCAGAGACAAGAACCATCTGGTGACCCGAGCATTCCTGTCTTTCGCCTGGCACATCCACTTTAGAGGGGAATGGTCGGTCACCAGACGGAACTTTCTCCCTAGCAGATAATAGCGGAGAGACTCTAGTGCCCACTTGATGGCCAGGCACTCTCTCTCCACTATACTGTACCTGGTTTCGGCTGGGGTGAGTTTGCGACTCAGGAAAACCACGGGATGCTCCTCCCCATTGATTTCCTGAGAGAGTACAGCCCCGAGGCCCACTTCAGAGGCATCGGTCTGTACCACAAACTCTCTCTTGAAGTCGGGCGTCACCAAAACCGGGGACCCACACAGGGCCGACTTCAGAGCAGAGAAAGCCTTATCCGCCTGCTCATTCCACTGGATCGACACTGACCTGCGTCCCTTTAAAAGGCTTGTCAATGGAGCAGCAATTGTAGCGAAGTTGGGAATAAACCTCATGTAGTATCCCACCATGCCCAGGAATGATTTTACTTGCCGCGTAGTGACAGGTCGGGGCCAATTCTTAATTGCCTCAATTTTGTTTACCTGAGGTTTGACCACCCCCGCCCAATGACATACCCTAGGTATTTGGTCTCTTCTAACCCTATCACACACTTTTTGGGTTAGCAGTTAAGCCAGCTTTCCTAAGGGAGTCCACTACGGCCTGTACCTTCGGTAGGTGACTCTCCCAGTCGGTGCTATGGACAATGATATCATCCAGATACGCTGAGGCGTACCGTCGATGTGGACGAAGCACAATATCCATAAGCCTTTGAAACGTGGCGGGGGCGCCATGTAGACCAAAGGGTAATACCTTGTACTGATACAACCCCTCCGGTGTGATAAAAGCAGTTTTTTCCTTGGCAGCCTCCGTTAAGGGTACCTGCCAGTACCCTTTGGTGAGGTCCAAGACAGAAAAATACCTGGCTTGGCCCAATTTTTCAATGAGCTCATCCACCCTCGGCATGGGATATGCGCCAAACTTGGACACCTCATTCAGCTTGCGGAAATCGTTACAGAACCTCAATGTCCCGTCCGGCTTGGGTATTAAGACTATCGGACTGGCCCAATCACTTTTTGACTCCTCGATGACACCTAACTGGAGCATCAGCTGCACTTCCTTCACAATGGCTTGTCGCCAAGCCTCGGGTACCCGATACGGCTTTAACCGGACTTTGGCCTGAGGCTCAGTGATAATGTCATGCTGGATTAGGGATGTGCGCCCAGGGAGGTCCGAGAACACATCCGTGTTCCGACTAATAAACTCCTTAACTTCCTGGACCTGTTTGGAGGATAGGCTATCTGAAATTTTTACGGTGGCTGCTGCTTCCGGACTTCGAGGTGAGGGGCTGGATCCTTCTCACCTAGAAGCCCTGGCCGGGGCTGTCATCGCTGGACGAGTTCCTATCCTTCCATGGCTTCAGCAAATTCACATGATACACCTGCTCCGGCTTCCGCCGCCCTGGCTGGTGCACCTTGTAATTTACTTCCCCACTTTCTCGAGCACTTCATAGGGCCCCTGCCACCTAGCTAGAAATTTGCTGTCAAGGGTGGGTACCAGAACTAAAACTCGGTCTCCGGGATTAAAGTCTCGTACCCGAGCCTGACGATTATAGACTCTACTTTGGGCCTGTTGTGCTGCCTCCATATGCTCCCGGACCAGCGGTAACACCCTCTCCATACGTTCCTGCATCTGGGTAACATATTCAATTACGCTTTATGGGGGACGGGCTGTTGTTCCCACGCTTCCTTAGCGATGTCCAACAGGCCCCGTGGGCGTCTGCCATAAAGCAGTTCGAAGGGTGAGAACCCAGTAGAGGCCTGGGGCACTTCTCGCACTGCAAACATGAGATAGGGCAGAAGCAGATCCCAGTCCTTCCCATCTCGGGACACCACCCTTTTAGCATATTTTTAAAGTTTGGATAAATCTTTCCACAAGGCCGTCCGTTTGCGGATGGTAAACGGACGTCCGCAATTGCTTTATATGCAACAGTTTACACAATTCCCTCATAATCTTAGACATAAAAGCGGTCCCTTGGTCCGTCAGAACCTCCTTAGGTAGGCCCACCCGGTAAACATCTCCATTAACTCCTTTGCAATGAGCCTAGCCGATGTGTGTCGAAGAGGCACCGCCTCTGGATATCGAGTAGCATAGTCCAGAATCACCAGGATATGTTGGTGACCCCTAGCAGACTTCGGTACGGGTCCGACCAGATCCATGGCAATACGCTCGAATGGGACCTAAATTATTGGGAGAGGGACTAGGGGACTTCTGTAATGCGGCTGGGGGCTATTTACCTGACAGGTCGGACAGGACTTACAGAAGTCCTCTACTTCCTTAAACAAACCGGGCCAGTAAAATCGCTGTAGTATGCGGTCCTGGGTTTTCTGCCACCCCATGTGTCCCCCAAGAACATGTTGGTGGGCAAGCTCCATAACAAGCTTGCGATATGCGGTGGGCACCACCAACTGTTCAACTGGCTCACCTCGGATTTGGTTCACCCGATACAACATATCCTGAAGAATAATAAATCGTGGAAACATTAATTCAGCCCCAGGTTTCTGGGGTTTACCGTCAATCATCTCGTGGGTCCACTTACCAGCAGCTGTGGACAAAGTCACTAATGCAGTGGGGTAGTCTTTTAAGTCTCCGTGGATGCATAGGACCCCGACTTTACGGCCGGTATACTCAGCAGGCCGTACTAGGGCAGCTCTTACCAGGGAGACTAAACTCCCGGAGTCCAGCAGGGCCACCGCCAGAGAATCCCCCACCTCTACCTGACACAGGTGGTTATTGTCCTGCCCCTCACGGGTGCCAGTTGCACACAGCTTCCGTGCATACAGGGAGTGGCGATACCCGTAGTTCACATCCATCGGCTCACCCTGATGCGGACAGTCAGCCCTGATGTGGCCTGGCTCCTGACACCTCCAGCATACCACGGGAGGCGGATCCGCAGGGGATACATTCCGTGCAGGTCTCTCTGTCGCCGGTCGTCGGAACTGGGGTGGAGGCCTCCGGGGTTTGACTGGCCCCTTCCCAGCAAGACTCCCCTGCAGGTTTCTGGTGGCCTCGTAACGCTCCACCAGGTCGACCATCTCCAGGGCACTTACCGGAGACGCCTGGCCGACCCAGTGCTGGAGGGGATAAGGCAGGGCCCTCCAAAAGATGTCCGCCAACAGTCGATCCAGCATGGCAGTGGGACTTAGTAGATCAGGCTGCAGCCACTTTTGCAGCCTGTGCAGCAGATCGTAGTACTGCGGCCTAGCAGGTTCAGTCGCTTTAAAGTCCCAATGGTGGACTCTTTGAGCGCGGACCAGCACGTTCACCCCCAGTCTGGCTAGGATCTCTCCTTTCACGGTGTCATAATCGGCCGCTTGGTCGTCCGACAAGTCGAAAAACACCTGCTGGGGTCCGGAAGCCAGGAACGGAGCGACCACCTCAGCCCACTGGTCACGGGGCAGCTTCTCCCTCACGGCCACTTTTTCGAAGACTGCCAGGTAGGTCTCGGCATCATCCTCGGGGTCATCTTGGGAATTGCTGCACGGACCGCTTTCCGGGCATCATGGGCACGGTGAGAGGCTCCAGTCGCTTGCAAAGCCATTACATGTTGCAACAGCAGCTGGTTTGTCTCCTGCTGCTGCTTGTTGGCCTCCCGCTGCTGTAAATTGGCCTCCACGAGAGCCTTTACAACTGCCTCCATCTTGTCAGAGTTCACGTGTTGAAACTTTGCCGGCTTGACATATGACATTCACTTTGGAAAAAACTTCGGCGTTTACGCCAGCCTCACTGCGCATGCCCGCATCCGACACCAAATGTGGGGAGTCGCTCTGGTAGATAGCAGTGCGGGTGCAGTACAGAGGCAAAACAAGAAGTCCAGAAAGTGCAATAAACGGTGTTTTATTCACACTTGCACAAAATAAACGATAAACAGTCTCTTGGTGTTAATTCACACTCAGCAAACACAAAAAAGCAAAACCAAAGAGTCCAAAACCAGGTTCAATCACCTGTGAGATGTTTAGGTGCGCGTTCGCACCTGGCGGTCGGCCCAGCCGCAGGATAATCCACCTTCAGGCTTCCAGGACGACTGCACGACTCCTTGCTGGGCTCATCCTTCCAGCCCAGAGAGCAACACAACACTAGCAGCAGCTCCAGGACAATCACAGCCACACCTGCTGATGTGGCTGCCTTTAAAAAGCCCGGCAAAGTCCGGCCTGGACCGTGGGGAGTAGGCACCCACCCAACTCTTTGCCTACTCCCAGTAAGAGCCGGCCCGGATTGGCTTTGCAGCCAAACTAACTATCAATGTCAAACAGCACTAGCTGCTGCTGACACATAAAACCCGGCTCTCACCTTACCGAGGCCAGGAACCTCGGTGACACGTATCTTCTGTCCATGACGGCACCTTGCGCCCTCTTACACTCCCTATAATCGCCACACCACCAACCCTTGAATTAGATCTGAGATCAGACCTCAAACTTATGTTACTCCCTAAATCAGATCATTGCAGACTTTGGCTCCCTGAAACCCTTCCCTCAAATCCTTGCAGACCTCAGATCCCAAAATTCATGTGCTTCTCCCACTCAGATCAGACCCCAATATTCATGTGCCCTCCCACTCATATCAGACTCCAAAATGTGCCAACCCTTCCACAAATTCCTGCAGACCTCAGATCAGAGCCTCCTCAGATCCCCGAAGACCTCAGATCAGACCCTTTTCACTCAGATCCCTGCAAACCTCAGATCAGACCCCCCACTCAGATCCCTGCAGACCTCAGATCAGAGCCTCCTCAGATCCCTGAAGAGCTGAGATCCAAACTCCCTCAGAATCCCGCAGACCTCAGATCATAAGGCCCCCTCCCCCACAAGCACCCCCACTCAGATCTCTACAGACCTCAGATCAGACTCCCCTCCACTCAGATCCCTGCAGACCTCAAATCAGACCCTCACTCTCAGATCACTGCAGACCTCAGATCAGGCCCCCTTCAGATCCCTGCAGACCTCCGATCAGACCCCTCACCCTAGTTTACTGCAGACCTCAGACCAGAATCCCTCCCTCCAGATCTCTGCAGACCACAGATCAGACAAAACAAACAACTTACCTCTCCAGCTCCAGACAGACAGACTTCTCTTGTGCTGAACATTTCAAACATTACATGGAATTTCTATCATTGCATATTTTATATTTTCCAGAAAGAAGTCTTCTGCTGGACCTCTGCTGGCCATTATTGTGTCAGAGCTTTGGTTTACTTGTGGTTCCTCTGTTGGGCCAATCCAACTCTGCACACAACGGATGTAAATACATTTCTAGTCCATTTTTCCATATTCGCTTCGTCATCTTAGATGTATTTGTTGGAGTACACCAACTCAGAGGTGTAGCTAGGGTTTCCTGCACCCACAACAAGTACACAGATAGAGTTGAACATGTGTTTTTTGGTGTGATTCTCATTATAATCCGTGCTATACAATGACCCCTAGAAGTGTGCTGGAGAGGGTAAAGGACCTTAGAGATATGATAGGTTGTGCATGTCACAGGATTATCATCTCAATGGTGCATTTCCCTCTAAAGACTCCACTGATGAGGAGAACATGCAGCAGCCTGTAAGTAAAAATGTGTAGTGCCCTGGAGCAGGGGTACTTCGAAATCAGGACATTTGAGGACATTTGCCTATTTCCCCTATGCAAATTCATCAAAATCAAGATCTTTGCTTTATTTCGCGTTAAAGCGTTAACTTGCATTGACTTCTATTATTTGCTACTATGTAACTGCATTTTATATGTATGTTGTGATATATATCCTGTTCATTTGCACCGTGGAAAGGGTTAATTAATACTTTTGAGATACTGAGACACTGAGGGTTAATGAATACTTTTGGGACTTTGAACAAGAAGCTGGTAATTTTCTACAGCTGCCATAGGTTTAAATGGGTTGTTGGGATATTCAGCAATGTCAGATTGGCAGAGGTCCGACACACAGCTTATTGGTGGGGGTGTTGAAACCTGCTGATCTGATATTGATAACCTGTCCTGAGGATAGGTAATTAATATTAAAAAGCCCAGACAACCCTTTAAAGAAGACCGTGTTTTGAAAGGAAGAAAGCCAAACGTGTTTACCACCAAAAACAGACAGACTCACCTTTCCAATGTCTGGTTTAGCTCTGGTGTTATCCCTGTAAACCTGTTTTTGCCTGGGAAAAACTGCTGTGTCATTGCCATTGAGTATGATTGAAGCTCTAATGTAAATCTATGGCAGACAGGAGCTGTAACATTGTAACTGTTTATGCTGAGTTTTTCCAGTCCTCCCCATCCACTAGACCAGTAATGGGCAAAGTGCGTCTCTCCAGCTGTTGCGAAACTACAACTCCCACCATGCCCTGCAGTAGCTTGATAGCTGTAAACAGTCTTTGCATCCTGGGAGTTGTAGTTCTGCAACAGCTGGAGAGACGCACTTTGCCCATCACTGAACTAGACAGTTTTAGCTCAGCCAGAAACTGTATATAAATAGAGCAGTCAAAGCCCCTAGGGGTCTGCAGTTAGGGAACCGTGCTCAGAAGAGGGGCCTCTACCAGACTATTGAGTGACCAGAAGAAGACGCTGAGATGGGGATACTCTGTCACAGACCCTGGATCACCAGACTTTGGCCAGGGTACCAGCCTTCTGAGAGAGAGAGAGAGAGAGAGAGAGAGGGACAGCTAGCTCAGGACTTTCCTCAGCATCATCAAACCCTTCTTCTGCCAGGGAGGATACTGGAGAAGACAGCCCTACGCCTCGCCTGTATTGTTTTGTACCTGAATTCCTCCAGTAAAGAAGCACACTGGTTTACTGCAGACCCTGACTCTCTGGACTTATTTCCCATTGGAGTGCACCATGCCTTACCATCCCTTCCAGAAAGCAGAAGCATGTGGTGACACCTCGACAGTGTCCGGGGGACCCAGCATAGCACTGGCGCCACCCCAAACCCAGCCACTGCACTATGCCCACATGTGCCTCCTTCACATTAGTTATGCCCACATTGTGACCTTTACAGTAGCAATGCCAACACTGTACCCCTCATAGGAACAATGCCCCCCACTGTGCCCCTCACAGGACCAATGCCCACACTGTACCCCCTCACAGTAGTTAGGCCCACATGTGCCCTCTTCACAGTAGTTATACCCATATGCACCCCCTCACAGTAGTTATGTCCAGATGTGCTCCCTTCATAGTAGTTATGCCCCAATGTTCCCCCATGGCCTGCACTCCCCTCCTATACAGCCCAGCATAGTGCGATAGTGGTATGTCTGCCGCATCCTTCCTGCTGTTGGGGAGCAGTGGCAGCTGAGCTGAATGGGAAAGAGGGGAGCAGACAGCTCTCTGCTTCACCATGACCGGCAACTGTCTCTGCATCCTGTGGACGCAGAGACAGCTGTGAGCGGGACATACCTCAGCCATTTTGGGACTATGGGATAGCCACAGAAATCTGGGATGTTTGGGAGGTATGGTGTTTACCTATGTGTGTATCTGTGTCAACATCTGTTCTTACTCTGTGTATAAGGGAACTGCACACTGTCATCAGTATATGGTCATGAGTAGTGGTGTGCAATATAGTGCACTTATTTTGTGAATACTACATTATATCTACTGGGGGCACTATTGGGAGCACTATATCTACTGGGGCCCTATAGGGAACATTATATCTACTGGGTACACTATAGGGAACATTATATCTACCGGGGCACTATAGGGAACATTATATCTACTGGGGCACTATAGGGAACATTATATCTACTGGGGCACTATAGGGAACATTATATCTACTGGGGGCACCATAGGGAACATTATATCTACTGGGGCACTATAGGGAACATTATATCTACTGGGGGCACCATAGCGAGCATTGTAACTACTGAAGGTATTACAGGGATTATTATATATACTTGGAGCACTATAAGGGGCATTATAACTAATGAGGCTCTACAGAGGCTCATACAAGGGGCCTTTTTCTTTACTACTTATGGGCCCTATTACTACTCAGTGTTCTGTGGGGGAATTACTATTATTGAGCACAATATGGAGGGCACTACTACTAATAGGTGCACTCTTGGAGAGCATTATCACTGTAGGGGCCACTACTAGTAATGAGGGCACTCTTGGAGGGAACTATTATTATCGGTGTGACTTTAGGGAGCAGTTACTTCAATATAGTATTTGGGGGCATAGGGGAGCAGAGGGATCAGTATTGATAGCAGCAGAAGGAAAATGCTGTTGGGACACCAGGACAGGGAGGATAATAGAATACTGAGGAACCTACCTTGTCTCTGTGAAAAAACTCTGCAGAGAGGAGACGCAGCCAAAATAAATCATGTGTTGTGTGAGCCGAATGTAGAAGATGAGGAAAGAGAATGTCTGCATTAGAGGAGACATCACTGGATGTAAGAGGTATGCGGTGCTCTATTCTCTTGTATGTATGATAGTGGTGAATGTCTGCCCAAATATGCCTTTAGCTCTAGGAATGGGGCATTGAATAGAAAATCTAACACATACGCATTGGGGCTTGTTCTGAATCTTTTGAGGTCCTAGCAACAACCCTGTCGAATACAACAGTGAAGCAGGGAGACCATTCCCCGGCCTCTGCTCTCTGACCCCAGTGATGCAGTGACATCATCATGCTCGCTTAGCTCAGAGCACAGGCCGGGGATAATGTGCTCTGTTTATCAAGCGAAAATGGCTAGGCTAGTATTACTTTTTTATTTTGTTAAAACTACATAGGCAAAACTATTATAAGGGAGCAACATTATTATGAAGGGCACTATGGGGGAAACACTACTGTGAGGGGCACTAATGGGGAGCGCTATTGTCAGGAGAGTACTAATGGGTTATTCTTACTGTGAGGGCACTCTTACTTAGGGTACATAACTGAGGAGGCACAAAGGAGACTGAGCAGTATTGGGTGTGTATAGAGAGGCACCCGACAGAGTCTGAATAATAAAGGTATGCGGCAAATGGAAAATATAAAATAAAAATATGAAGCAAGGATTCTCACTTTTCTGGAACCAACAGAAAAAGAAAGGGTTCATCATACTAAATATAAGTAGTGAGTTCCTCAACGAATATATTATGCAATGTATATTTATGAATCAGGAATTTTATACAATAAAATACTAAATATAAAAAGATGCACAAATATTCCATATAATTAGTCTAGAAAGCTATAATGTCCAATGACAATAAAAATGCATGGATCGCAGTTATTCCAATCAGTGAGTCAATAACAGTTAAGGCCCCTTTCACACGACCGTATGGCTTTTTCAGTGTTTTGCGGGCCGTTTTTATCAGATCCGTTTTTCCGTTTTTTGCTTCCGTTGTGCTTCCATTTCGGTTCCGTTTTTCCGTATGGCATATACAGTATAAAGTAATTACATAGAAAAAATTGGGCTGGGCTTAAAATTTTCAATAGATGGTTCCGCAAAAAACGGAACGGATACGGAAGACATACGGATGCATTTCCGTATGCGCTCCGTTTTTTTTGCGGACCTATTGACTTGAATGGAGCCGCGGATCGTGATTTGCAGGCAATAATAAGACATGTTCTAACTTTGCACAGAACCGAAAAAACGGAAATACGGAAACGGAATACACACGGAAACTCTTCCTTTTTTTAAAATGAATGGTTCCGTATACGGAACGGAAAAAAAACGGTCCGTACACTCGCAAAAAAAACGTTCGTGGGAAAAGAGGCCTAAGTATGTTACCAGGTGGAATTGATAAGATACATTTTGTCCTGATTGCGGCTCTGGTATCTCCCTGAGTATTCTGATCCTTGCTGATGTATGGCAGTATGATGGATAGTGTTGCTCTTTAACTTTGACCTTCACAGCAGCCTGTCCCTTTAACAGTGAGTTTCACAGCACCCTACTCCCTTGACAGTGACCTCCACAGTACCCCGCTGCCTTAACAGTGTCCTCACTGTACCCTGATGCCTTAACAGTGACCTCCACAGCAGTTGCCCCTTTAATAGTGACCCCTGGCCCCTTTAACAGTAACATTCACAGTGAACGCCTCTTTAACAGTGACCTCCAGAGCGTCCTGCCCCTTAATGCTAGGGTTACACGACGACATGCGTTGCACGACATTTTTTCTCAACAATTTTTATAATGATAGTATATGGTGTTGCAATGCGAAATGCTGTGACTGCATCTGGATTTTTCTGCGACTGTCGCAGTCGCAGCATGTCACATGTCGCAGTGCAACACCAGAGACCAGGCATCCTCAAACTGTGGCCCTCCAGGTGTTGTAAAACTACAACTCCCACAATGCCCTGCTGTAGGCTGATACCAGAGGGCTGTTCGGGCATGCTGGGAGTTGTAGTTTTGCAACAGCTGGAGGGCTGCAGTTTTAAGGATGTCTGCTAAAGACTATCATTATAAAAAATGTTGCCCGACACATGTAGCAGTGTAGTTGTGCCCTATGTGTCGTACGACTTATTGTCGCTCGACACATGTCGTCTTGTAGCCCTAGCCTAAAGCTGACCTACAGCAGTGAAGAAAAATGGCTGGGTTGTTATGGAAACCTGGAGTAAAACTGTGTGTATATGTAGACTAAGGGCCTGCGAGCTTCTATTGGCTGATAAGGGACATGTGACCGTGTATGGCAGTTGGGATATGAAGAGAAAGACTTGCAGGCTTCTATTGGCTATGATGCAGGTCATCGTTTGGGAATATCTTGGGAATGGTACGTCCTAGAGAGCTGTGACCCCCACAAGATTTATTTCCAGGTAGCAAGGGATGTGTATACCAAGTTTCTTTGAAATCGATGGTTGCGTTTTTGAGTGATCGCAGAACATACATACATACATGCGTCCTTCTTTATATATATAGATATACTGTGCTGATCTGTATACCTGAATATCCATCCCCCCCTCATACATACAATACATGTACTATTATGTACTGATATATTAATATACTATTGTGCTTTATTGTATAGAAATAATGACATTGTGATCCCTTGTACAAGGTTTTAGTAATCTTGAATTTGATTGGCTGCCCAGACCTGTCTGCTGCTTATGATGTCACGGAATCCACGGCGGTCAGGCACATTATGACCTCATGCACGTTATATAAGGAGCTGCAGAGCTGACATTCCGTTGAGGGTTTGCAGTTAGTGTTGGAGGTAGGTACTCTCTGTTTTTGGCCCCAGTTGTGTCCATTATGTTTTGTTATTTTTCCCCTATATAACGTGTGGATACCTGAGGTTCCCTGTCCTTACCTTTCCCAGAACTTTAATAAACCCATCCTATGAAATATGGAAATGTTTATCTGTTCTACGTATAATGTTTTTCTTTTTCTCTTTCTCTTCGAGAATTGGTGTTGGCGAGTTTATATTTTAGTGCGAGGTAAATATATCTTTATTATAAATATTTGTCTGTTGAACCTGTGACGCCCTAAAATACTCATTTATTCACCCTGCAAAAGTCAGTGGAAATTGTGTGAGGATGCCTGATTGTGTTGTGATATGGAAACCAATGAGTGGTCTTTATGTGTCTGACCCCATCTGAAGAAAAAGGGGCAGGTTGGGTATTGGTATCATTGTGGGGTAATGTAGGTTTTGGATATGTATACAGGTCTTTATATGCTATAGATTAAGTATCAGTATTGATCAGTAGATATTGGGTTTGAGGGTCTTGTAAACTAGACAGATCCATTAGTCCAGTGTAAATGAGGCCTGTATGTAAGATAAGTTACAGATTGTTGTTCAGTGATATATCTTGTTCTTGATTCTCATTGGTCTTCTTTATTCTCTAATAGAATAGAGAAGGAGGCAGAGGAGGTGGTAGAGAAGGAGGTGGAGGTGGTGGAGAAGAACATCGTGGAGGAGGTGATGGAGGAGAAGAACATCATGGAGGAGAACAACATGGAGGAAGTGGTGAATGAGGTGGAGAAGAACATCATGGAGGAGATAGAGGTGGAGGAGGTCAAGAAGAACAATGTGGAAGATAACAACATGGAGGAGAAAGGGGAGAAGGAGGCAGAGAATAACATCAAGGAGGAGGTGGAGAGGAAGATCATAGAGGAGGTGCAGAAAAACATCATGGAAGAGTCGGAAGAAAAGAAGGTGGAGATGAAGGATGAGGAGGAAGATCTGATAAAGTAAGACATTGTGTAGAATATTGACTGCTTTCGCCAACAAGTGTCCCATTTATCAGAATTTGTCTAACCAAAAACATTGTTGCTGTCCATAGCAACCTAATAGAATTCTGCACTTACAATGGTTTCTATGGGCAACTAGGACAGTTGATCTCTGAGACTGTTTTCATAAATGAGATCCTATAGTTACCATACAGTCTCCCAGGAGACAAAGCTCCTCAACATCTAGGAATCATATATATATTTTATAATCTGATGATAAACTCCCTTTAATACTTGAATGTAATGATTTAAAAATATAATGTGAAATACTCTAAAGGATAAACAATAAAAATTCTGAAATCTATGCATCTGATAATGTAATTAATGACATATGACACAGGGGCCCAATCCTCTATGTCATCATACATGTCATACAGACGCGGCCTCATACTGTATATGACAAGCAGTGATCTGATTGGACATTTCTTTGTGTTTTCCTCCCACAGATGGACGAGGAGGGTGGCGGAGGCCAAGCATGTATTCAGGTATATGTCTTATACAGCAGTCGCCTTATTCCTCTAGTGTTAGGATATGAGTCGTCCTTGTAGATTGATATAGGAGTAGACTCCGGTGTAGGTGGCATCATGTCTAAATAACAGACACCATTGGGGATAATCTATACTAATATAATGGGAAGTAGAGAAGAATAAGATATAATTTGTCAGTGATAATGAACAGGAGCTGTATTTTATATTATAGACCTGGAAGATTCGGAGAAGTGTCAGAATGGCCGAGACTGTACACAATCTTGTAAGTATAGAGGACAATCATGGCTGATTTTAGGCTCAACCATTATTTAGCATTTTGTAATTGATTTATCTGGTCATCTCTATTGTGTTGTGTCTTTGTGAACATCCCACCTCAGTCTTTATATTATCCTCTCTCCGTATTTGTTATCATTATGAAAAGATTTATCTATAAGATGTTTAATGTCCAATAGTGAGAAGGACGAGACCAAGGAAGAGAAGGAAAAGAAGGAGAACATCATCGAGAAGAAGAAGGAAGAGTAAGTAAATCATCCATATACAATAAGAACATTCTATAGAGACATTACATTATATGTGAACATTGCTGATGATTTTATAAAACATGGCCACATGTATATCCAGCTAAGAACATAACTACCATGGACAGATGACAATTGTGCAACATTTATTGATATAAGGACCCTTGTATTATCGGAGAGACATGTTCTATGTAGATTTCCACTTGGTCAAAGTGTGAATGGATCTAGATGAAGCTGTATTTTTGTGCCCATCTACTAAGAAATATACATTTTGGTATAGAAGCTGTTATATTTTCATATGTAAGTTTCCCGCTGGTTCTAACGGGAGCTATATACTCTATTATAGGCCTATAACATCTCAGGCTAAACTTGTATTGACAACTCAAGAAGTCATCAAGTAAGTTTATAGAATAATCAGGATTTATATGACTGGTGCCCATAGACTCATCACAACCTTTGCCGCTTTAAGTGACGCCTCATTCAGTGGTCTCCAGGACATCACACAGGACAATGTCTATGGATAAAACGGATAATGTGAACAGTCACTACTCATTTCATGCATCTGATTATATATTTCTGGATCTTTTCCTTAGACCTACCAGACAATGGTGGATGCCAAAATACCTGCAGAGGAGGAGGAGCAGTGACAAAAACATGTGAGTAACAAACACAACAACAAAAAAACCTCTAATTATACGACATGTAGTCCATGACTCCAAGGTGATGTTTGGTCACTGTAGATTCTTGAGTTTCAGGACCTATATTAGGCAAAACGGTGCACAAATTTTGCAAAGATTCCACACATTGCCATGGAGGATATTTATGATAAATTCATATTTTTCTCCAATAGCAGAAGCAGAGACTGTGCAGAGGGGAGACGCCCAGCCAGGTAGGTAGAAAATATGTTCCTTTTTACTTTAATCTTCGTTCCACCTGGGGCTCTATAGAGTCATGTAAGGAGGAGAACTACAAATGACACACTTACCTCTTTTTAAAGTTACACTGGAGACTGAGGAGGAGTGGAGACCATGCAACCACCATGTGAGGATGTGAGAGAGAGTGAGATGGGTCCTGGGACTGGAAGGTCTCTCCATCCCTCGGTCTCCACCTAATCCTACATTCTCCAAGTTAAACCCTAATCACTCATCACCACTGTCACCATCAGACTGGTCTCTGCTCATGAGAGTCTCACACTTGTTTTTGTCTTAATTTAGATTCTTTAGAGCAATTTTCTGCTGCTTCAGGAAGACATCAGAATAAAGGGTGAGTATATGAGACCCTCCCCAGACAGGAACATCCTACACTTTGAATAGTGCCATGGCCGCCCTTGGGCTTTGTGTAGATGTGTAGGTGCTGGGTGCAGGTTGTATATTTCCAGTAATCTCCTTATCTGCTTCCTTTGTTTTTCAGACTTTAACATCAAGTTCAAAGCAACTGAAAAAATTATAACATCAAAATGAGATGTAAGTATTCATGAGCCCCTAATCCTCCCGCTAGGAGCATCCCCCAACCTCAGACTTGTATCCGTTAGATCCGCCCTTGTGATAAACGTCATCACGTGAAAAGTGCAGATTATGTGTAAGCAAAAATGTAATTCATCTGCTTCCATTTTCTTCTAGAGATCATAACATCAAGATTTAAAGAAGATCAATGATTGGACATGTCATGAACTATCAATAAAAGGTGATTATATTAAACCCACCCGGACACAGGAGGAAAAGGGGGAAACAGGTAAGAGAGGCCACAGGATAGAAAGAGGGAATAGAAAGCAAAGCAAAGGCTGTCACAGGGTAAATCCAGTTTGCTTAAAGTGTTCACTGGTGGGTCTAGTAAGGGGGACATGGCGGACCACCGGGTATAGAATGACATGTTATTATCAACATCATTTTTCACAGGACCAACATGAACAACATGCAAGATCTTTAAGAATGGAGCATCATAATCAAAGCCGACAAGAGAGACTCCGGACCTGGGCCCCTATAGATAAGGAGGATCCTGAGCGTCGCTGATTAATATGGAATGAACCAGAGGAGGCAACAAAGAACTAAAGGGGCAAGAAGTCCAACTTGTGATCCACCCTTCCTCCTAACACCCCATAAATTTGACAATCTTTATTTACATATATTAAAAATATACTGAGTGGGTTTGATTAATCAGGTTTTTTTGAATCTTTATTATGCGAATGGCTGAGTGCGTGTGGGTCACTTACCTGGAGAAGAGATGGCACCAGGATGCAATATAGAAAAAGACAAGCTGGGGGAGACAGTATAATGCTTTGGGCAATGTTCTGCTGGAAACCTTGGATCCTGGCATGTGCTATTTCACAACACCTACCTAAATACCCTTCGGGGAGAAGAACTCTGATGTCAAAACTGGGGAAAGGGAAGAACACTTATGTAATTACCAGAAATACATGAGGAACAATACTGATTACCCCTGTGAGGACACAATGTAAAATGTTTTGGGAACTGCTATGACTACTGGAAGTGAGAGTAGAAAACTCTAGTGAAACATCTCCAAAATAGGGAAGCACTGATGAGAGCAATGGAGGCAAACAGGTGCTTGTTGGTTGCGGAATAAACTGAGTAACAGGAAGACTCTTTAGACTGTTCTTGACTGTTAGGCGACGGCCACATAGTCAGGTTTCCTGATGCAGTTTTCGGAGCCAAAACCAGGAGTGAACTCAAAAAAAGAAGTATCTGTCTTTTATACCTTCTCTCCGTCTATGGTCCACTCATGATTTTAGCTTCCAAAACTGCATCAGGAAACCTGACCGCATGACAGTACCCTTGGATACTACCTTAGGTACTCCAGATTGGGGGGGAGGGGTGAAAAGGCACCAAGAACACAGAAAGATGCGTGGTCAGAAGGCGAGCCATGGTCAACGCAGGCAGAGTTCGTGCAATATGGTGAAACAGGAAACAGGTCAGGGCATTTGGCACAGAGTCGATATGGTGCTCAGGTAGAGATCAGGCATGGGAGGTCAGCACAAACAAGAGCGGTACACTGTTGCAAGCTAGGCACCTTACTGCTCAGGCACCTTCCCATAGAGAATGCTGTCATAGGCTGGGGATAGATTAGCCTGTGTGTGTGTGCACTGAAGAGCTGGGAAGAGCGCTTGCATGTGCAGTATGGGAGTATGACCCGGCGAGAGCAGGATGAAAGAAGGTGGGGATGGCCACAAGTGGTAAGCAGGAGTGGGGGGGTGGGGGACTACCAGCATTACAATGATTATCTCTGTGCGGCGCAGCAGAATATGTTGGTGCTTTAAAAGCACCAGGAAAGGAATAAACAAAATGCAGGTAAAATATATCAGACAGACAGTGTTCTGTGATGTTTGGTAGGTGGTGGCTGAAGGCTTGAACTTTGTGAATTTATGGTGTATCCACATTATACAGAGGTAGCCGACCTCATCTTAATTCTTAATAAGTAAACTATGGAAATAAACTTTTAATTGATATTTCCAATGGCTTTTGTGACGTGATATCACACTGCAATTTAAAACTGATCTGTCTCTACTAAGGCTCTGAAAAAAAAAGTTACATTTCCACGGCTCCTAGTGGAATTTTTTTTATCGGTAAGAAGCAGTGAATTCATGGGATTAACCGGTATATAATTACACTGGATTATCCTTGTAATCAGTCACTTACTATAACTTTGTCTTCCTAATGAATAACTTCCTTCCTCATTAACTGAAGCGTTTTCCGCTTTATAAATCATTGAGGTTAATCCGTGAGATAAGCAAATGTGGGCCCACCTGAGAAACTGACCACTGAGCCTCTGTTGTACGGTCACATGCCGCTTGAGGACACATGACTTCTGAGACCAGTGACTGGCTGCAGCAGTGCATGTGACATCACAGTTCCGCTCCACGGGGGACTGGAAGCAGATTTGTACCTTTGACACTGGCTGACCTGTTACATGTACACTTGGCAGCTGAAGGCATCTGTGTTGGTCCCATGTTCATGTGTGCCTACATTGCTGAGAAAAATGATGTTTTAATATATGCAAATGAGCCTCTAGAAGCAACGGGGGCGTTGCCGTTACACCTAGAGGCTCTCTCTGCGACAGCTGCACCCTTGTCCCTTTGATTGACAGGGTCAGTTTCACTGCCTGGCCCTGTTAATCAAAGAGGAGAGGGCGCAGCAGTTGCAGAGAGAGCTGAGCCTCTAGGTGTAATGTAAACATCCCCATTGCTCCTAGAGCAGGGTGGCCAACCTATGGCTCTTGAGCCACATGTGGCTCTTTGCTTCTTCAAGTGCGGCTCTTGCTGTGGAGCTGGGAAGCAGTCAGGCCGGCTCACTCTCCACCCCATGCTCAGATATTTTTTCCTGATCGGGCACCGTTGCTACTTTGCAGCTCCAGCTCACTCTCCACTACGTCCTGATGCACACAGTGTAAGAACGTAGTACGTGGAGACACATGCTATAACCTGACGCTGTGCTCATCAGGTCACAGTGGAGAGCGTGTCAGTAGCAGCTGCCCGAACAGGAGACCAGTGCCTGATCAGGAGAGGGAAGAGATTTTTTTAAAATTATAGAACTGAGCATGGGGGTCTGATCTAAGCACGGGAGGTTCTGATCTGAGCATGGGGGAGGGGTCCTGATCTGGGCAATGGAGGTCTGATCTGAGCATGGGGGGTTCTGATCTGAGCAATGGGGGTCTGATCTGATCATGGGGGTCACATCTGAGCATGGGGGAGTCTTGTGTGAGCATGGGTTGGTCAGGTCTGAGCAAGGGGGGGGGGAGATCTGAGAATGGGGGGATCTGAGCACTAAGGGTCTGACACTGGGAGTCTGATTTGTGTTGTCTCATACGAGCATTGGGGTCTGATTTGGAGGACTGATGAGGTTTGGGGATCTTATTTTTGGTCAGATGAGAATTGGGGATCCGATTTAGGAGTCTGATCTGAGGTCTGGTGAAAAATATATACAGTATATTTAAATTTTTTCTCTGCTAATGAAAAAACAGAATTTTTTTTTTATCAGACCTCAGATGAGATGAAAAATCATTTTTTTTTCTCTTATATTTCTTTGTTACAACCTAGGTGCATCTTGTAGGGCGAAAAATACGGTGACTGTGTAAATGTATAGCTTGTGGCTCCTGGTAATCATCCTTTTTTTTTTTTTTGGCTCTCTGTGTCAGTAAGGTTGGCCACTCCTGTCCTAGAGGCTCAATTGCATATATTAAAACATACTTTTTCTCAGCAATGCGGGCACATATGAACTGGGGCCAACACAGATGCCTTCAGCTGCCAAGCGCACATGTAACAGGTCAGCCAGTGTCATAGGTACATTTCTGTCCTTTAACTTTCTCTTTGTTTGGACTTTCAGTCTCTCTTAACTCTCTCAGTCATACCATCACTCAAACCAGAAAGAGCCCCCCCCACCCCCCCGTAGTAACACATTATACTAATTAATGTTATGCTCTTCTGTAAACATCTTCATCTAGGCCTATCAAGAAAACAATATAGCTGTCATATCAGCATCCCTGTTCTATACCTATTATTAACATGAAGATTACCCTTCAGATAACATCTTCCGCTCACAGCAGCAGTAAATTGACAGTGGGTTACCTATCTATACAGCAGTTTTATCTCTTTGTGCTGGCTGCTACATAAGGGCAATATTTTGTATTTTTTATGGTATAATACTGCCAAAATGAAAAGGAAAAACAGCCAAGAATTCCAAAATGTTTTCTAAGAATACTGAATTTAAATAAATAAACCTTTCTAATAAAAGTGTTCCTGTTTTAGTGTGAATTAAATGAATTGCGAAAAAATAAGTTTAAACAGGTTAGGTGATAAAAATATTTACGCATGTTTGATTAAATATAAGGTAAAACAGACAAATCATATACAGAATAAATAATAATCACTGGTCTACATAATATAATATGGGGCCAACTCGTGTTGTCCCTTGTGCACAAGGTTTATGTCACGAGAGTGTCAGGAGCCACCAGGAGCCTGGTGTTTTCATTTAGTGTTAGTGGTGAGGACTAGTGCTCCCACCACCCTATTCACTACTTAGGGCTCATCTTAAGGAAAGCCAGGGTTTAGGCACGTGATCGGCGTAAGGGGGAAAAACCCACCTAGGGACGTCAGGGCAGTCAGGTGCCAGCGTCTAGGTGAGTTAGGGGTCATCACCTTTCCCTCTCCCTTGGACAGGGCTTTCCCTTTTCCCTCCCTTTGCGTCACACGTCTGTGATCGGCACACCGGTTGTGTTAGTTTATACGCACAGCCAATATGAGCATTGGTAGCAACGTTCGTTAGAGGCCATCTGGCAGTGTAATACTGCCACCGATTTCCCGATCAACGAGCAAATGCTCATTTATCAGGCAATCCATACCTTTTGACAGGTTTACAAATTATCGTTTGCAGGCAGCAGATGATCCAGTATATGATCCAGTATAAGGTAGAGAGATTGTATAATGATCGCTCCTCTATACTGAGGAGGAGATCGCTGCATGTACGGTAATGGCAGCGGTCACCTCCACTAGCAGGCAAGCGATTGCCGGGAAGGAACGCTTCCTCCTGACAATTGCTGGCAGAAGCGGGTTGTCTAAATTTAACAGACATAAGAAGTGGGGCGGCACTACCAACTATTCCGCTCCTCACACCATTAACAGCCTGGGCGATCCTCCAGTCAAAGTGAACAAGTTGGCGGTGCTTCGCTGGATAAAGTAGAAGTCCTCGACAATAATATTGAATAGAAGTGAAATCAGCGGCACTCACCCGTGTAGAAAAAAAGTTAAAGACTTTATTGAGATCCGTAGATACACAGAAAGTAAGTCAGTCGGGCTGGGGGGCAGACGACTTCTCCTCACAATGGATAAGCGAAGGCCGTTTCGCGCAGCAACTGCGCTTCGTCTGGCTCAAGCATCTTGAAGCGGGTTGTCTAACACAGCCTTAATTCACTACATTACAAGGAATATCATTACAAAGAATATAGAAGGGGATATAATTAAAGGGGACAGAACTAATTAGTACCTATTTAAGCATGTAAAATACCCTTACAACAAGTTCCTTTAACAACTTTTGAGCATTCGCAGGTATTATTACATTAAATTTAGTAATGGACCATCATAAACATGGATAATACCAAAATCAGCGTGTTGTAGCTATGACCTACATGAGTTACTACCATATGATTAGTCAGTGATTTTTTTCAGTGATGCTCTTGAGGTAGAGTTGCAGACTGATGTCTATCTTGCTCGAAGAAACATTGTGACACACCGGGGAGTCAGCATATTTCTAACAATCCCCATTGAGTTACTTTAAATACATAACACGACTAAACAACAACGAAAGAGACCGACAATGAATCCACAAGAGACTCAACCACCAATCTAAGCTACATGAGAGGATAAAGATGTTATGGCAACAAAAACATGTCAATGAGCCTTTGAATGACTGAACATACAGAGAAGATAAAATATATACAGTAGTTTATGAACTAGTAATGTCCACCAGATGTCTAACCAAAACTGGCTTTTTTTTCCCGGATATTGGCTGTCTTGGGTTTTCTGACAATCTAAGACATCTCATATAGCCAACCAATACCCGGCTCTGTACTGACGAGGGCAAGAACCTTGTAACAGTTGTCTACAGACGGGTGGCTCTTCCTCTTGCAGGAGTCTCAGCTGGTATAAGAGCATGTGCATACTTTTTCCCGTGGAGCATTGCCTGAAAATAACCCTTTACACATCCACTGGGTCTCTTCAATGATATCTAGTACCCTCCAAACTAGTTTCCCTGCCCCCACATAGTTGTTCTAGAAACTGAACTTCCATGCTTCCTGATGGAAAAGGACAAGGGCAAAGGCATAGAAATGGAGGCAGGTGGGGCAGGTGTCATGGGTGTTACTAACCAAAAGCCATACTAGGGAGATGGACAACTCTAAACAAAAGTTAGAACTGAATATTTGCCCTAGCTATGAGTCTTAAGAGAGTCCTAATTACATCATTTCCTATTTGTAGGCTCCTGTATAGAAAATTTTGCTCACGAATAGGGCGATACTGGGAACATATGAAGAGGAGGTCTTTGGCTCTTGATGGTGATGGGCTTGGGTTGCGAGAACTGTTAATCATGCCCTGCTGGGCACTTTGGAGGCTCATTAGCATACTAAACTAAGTTCATTTTCTACTGTCCCAAAAGATACTAACAAAGGTATAGTTTAAATTACAGTACACAGAGCTAGTGTGCATTGCCATTGGTTTAATAAAGTGGAAGTAGGTGACAGATTCCCTTTAAAGGGCATTTGTCGGCAAATTTGTACCTATGACACTTGCTGACCTGTTACATGTGCACTTGGCAGCTGAAGGCATCTGTGTTGGTTCCATGTTCATATGTGTCTGCATTGCTGAGAAAAATATTTTAGTATATGCAAATGAGCCTCTAGGAGCAACGGGATGGGGGGGGTATGTCCATTCTGCTAACTGTAGTGTAGTGCTGTATATGTGCCGCAAATTCCTATAACATGCTGGTGTATCTTACATGTAAGAAAAAGACTATAATAGTGGCTCAACTTTCAAAACGAACGGCCAAGGAGCTCACCTCTGGATACACCCGTCTCCAAAAACTAAAATGAAAGGTAAAAGAAGGGCACACTAAATATCTGAGATGGACAAGAATTTATATCTTGCAATTGAATCACTATCATAAACAAAATTCACTTGAAATTTCTAATTTCACCTGACTGTACATGCATCCACTGGTCAATAAAACAATAAACCAGAGTGACCAGTGATAGTG
Organism: Bufotes viridis; assembly: GCA_033119425.1. NCBI lineage: Eukaryota > Metazoa > Chordata > Amphibia > Anura > Bufonidae > Bufotes > Bufotes viridis. The sequence goes on along the minus strand of CM065592.1, from coordinate 419,290,751 downwards.
GCACAAAACATAAATCAAAAGTGGTGCAAACTATAATAAGTGCAAATAATGTGCAAACTGCAAATAATGTCCAAAATGCAAATAATGTGCAAACTGCAAATAATGTGCAAATATGCTGAGCTAGTGGAAATTGCGCAAATCTAGCTCAAACTAAGATGATCAAAGGGATATGTCCAAACTGTGTATCCAATCATAAAGTGTATCAAATCAGGCAAGTATAGCCACTTTGAATACCATCACAGCATGATGTTCTACCACTAGTTATTTCTCCAAACCAATGTTCCTGCTTGATCAATGTAACTAAAGAATGCCGGCGTCTCAGGCAGTTAAATAATAAATGCGGCAAAAAGTCAATATAAACTTTCCAGCATTTGTAGTTTGTGAAACATACGTTAACTTTCCAGGTATTATAGTTCATGAAACATAAATTACCGCCGTGCTATCTGGCTATCAATCCATGCTATCCTCTTTTACCGCTCAAACCTTCGGCATCCCGTTCGGTCTAAGGCCTGACGTGGCGTCCCACGTGACCTGGCGTGTTTTTTTTTTTAGCCTCGGCAATACGTATGAGGAATTCCGTTGGGTCCTAAAGTCCTCCGGATCTTTGTGCACTGGAGTTTTCTGTTAGTTGATTTGTCTCTTCTAAGAAATGTCCATAAAACAGAAGGGACTTCTTTAGATTAAAAAAATTCCAGTGTCTTCTCAATCTTTGCTGTCAATGCCAAACGCGTTTCGGTGGCACTTCCCCCTTCCTCAGTGGCTAGGACGGCAAGTAACTGCATTCACCTTATATAAGTCTGAGTTGATCGCATTGTATGATGGGATAGAGGTGAATTATAAAAGAAGTGGACTGGATTGTTGTCAGCCCTCCATACATTTACATATATATATATATCAAATTTAAACACATCTATAAATCCCCTATATAATAAAATGGTTCATTCATGCATAAAATTCAACTTAAAAACATTTATAAAAAACGCATATGCGTTTTTAATGCGTTTTAGATGCGTTTTTTCCTAAACATGCGTTTTTTGTACCATTAGGTGTCTCCCATTGCAATGAATATTTCATAGTGACTAATATTCATTCATATATTGCATCATCATAATAAAGGTATTTATTATACAGAAACACAAGAGGGGGTCAGTCAGGTGCACGTAGCCATGGCAAAATATAAATACAAACACAGAAATGCAACAGCACTCTGCAACCAGCACTCTTCCCTGCCTCTATGCTAGAAGTTATCAGAGGCGTTAGTGTACATTTTGATCAAAAAGTAATAAGCCACTTGCCGCGCCAAGGCCGCCTCTAGATGAGTGTTCCTAATGCTAAATCCTACCTGTTATGGGCCATGACAGCCACATAAAATCCAGGGAGTGCAGGCCCAGCATTCATGCTAGGATCCACCGGAATATCTATTGGAGGAAATTCAGTTCATCCTGTCACACAATTATTTTGTATTTGAAGAACAAATTTATTTACAGTGTATCGGGACTGCCATGGGCACCAGATTCGCCCCTGCTACGCCAATCTTTTTTTGTCGCAGTGGGAGGACAAATTTATTCATCCGTTACTGGGGAGAGTCTGGTGCCCTGGCGCCAGTACATTGATGATATTTTCTTTGTCTGGCAGGATGATAGGGTAGCACTTTTTTATAATTCTTTTATTGCATTTTCTAAACAAATACAACAAATAAGTATCGTAATAGCTTCTTCGCCCGTCCATCATAAATGCAGTACACATTACAATCATTGTGGCATAATATAATAATTTAACAATGACCAATAACGTCTTAACGACATACTGAAAATGTCAAATATTAAAAGATGCAAAACAGGGGGAGAGGAGTAGGTAAGAAGGAGTAGGAAAAAAAGGGGGTGGAGGGAGGAAAAGAATGAGGGAGGGGGAGTAAGGGGGAGTTTACCAGGAGCAACAGGAGTACTATAGGCTGCAAGGTCTAGTAATATAACCCACACGGTAACCATGTGGATTGTAACAAATATCACATAGAAAAAGGTTCTGTAAATCAAAGGTATAGGTGATCATGTTAGGATGTACCTAGAGTTTTGCTAAAGCAATATCCCTTAAATGATTGTTATGCTATATTAAGGAACTGAACCATGTCGGAAAACTCATCAAATGGCAGGACCAGCAGTTCAGAGAGGTCAGATTCAGATAATGTCCTTGACAGCAAGGGACTAGGGAGTGAAGAGGGTGATAACCTCTTGATGAGTGCTACAACAAATGGCTGATCCCAGTGTACAAGCTCGGTGATTGACCAGCTTTCCCTATCAATGTGGCAGGCTGCATTGAAGGACTTGGTGCAGTGAAAACTACTTGTTGCAATAAATATCCATGTTAAGAGAGCAAACAATCGTCAACTATTATAATAAGCCTGACAGAAAAGGGCTGGGTAGAGACGATAGGGTAGCACTTGATCATTTTCTAAGTAGGATCAATTCCAATAATTGTAATTTAGAATTCACTCCAGAAATCAGTACAACACAACTAGCTTTTTTAGATTTGAAGGTGGAGGTGAAAGCTAACAAACTAAATTGTAGTACATACTTCAAATCAGTAGCTAAGAATAGCTACATGCGTTTCCACTTCTTTTATATTACACCTCTATCCCATCATACAATGCGATCAACTCAGACTTATATAAGATGAATGCAGTTACTTGCCGTCATAGCCACTGAGGAAGGGGGAAGTGCCCCCGAAACGCGTTTGGCATTGACAGCAAAGATTGGAAAGACACTGGAATTTTTTTAATCTAAAGAAGTCCCTTCTGTTTTATGGACATTTCTTAAAAGAGACAAATCAGCTAACAGAAAACTCCAGTGCACAAAGATCCGGAGGACTTTAGGACCCAACAGAATTCCTCATACGTATTGACGAGGCTTAAAAAAAAAAAAACGCCAGGTCACGTGGGACGCCACGTCAGGCCTGAGACCGAACGGGACTCCAAAGGTTTGAGCGGTAAAAGAGGATAGCCTGGATTGATAGCCAGATAGCACAGCGGTAATGTATGTTTTACGAACTATAATTGCTGGAAAGTTAATGTATGTTTCACAAACTACAAATGCTGGAAAGTTTATATTGACTTTTTGCCGCACGTATTATTTAACTGCCTGAGACGCCGGCATTGTTGAGTTACATTGATCAAGCAGGAACATTGGTTTGGAGAAAAAACTAGCGGTGGAACATCATGCTGTGATGGTATTCAAAGTGGCTATACTTGCCTGATTTGATACACTTTATGATTGGATACACAGTTTGGACATATCACTTTGATCATCTTAGTTTGTGCTAGATTTGCGCAATTTCCACTAGCTCAGCATATTTGCACATTATTTACAGTTTGCACATTATTTGCATTTTGCACATTATTTGCAGTTTGCACAATTTTGCACTTATTATAGTTTGCACCACTTTTGATTTATGTTTTGTGCCACTATCACTGGTCACTCTGGTTTATTGTTTTATTGACCAGTGGATACATGTACAGTCAGGTGAAATTAGACAACATTTCAAGTGTATTTTGTTTATGATATTGATTCAATTGCATGATATAAATACTTGTCCATCTCAGATATTTAGTGTGCCCTTCTTTTACCTTTTATTTTTATCTTACATGTAGACACCCCAGTCTCCCCTTGGTGGTGCTGGCATCACTAATATAAGTAAGAGGGGTTAGAGATAGTGTGGTTGTTAGGAGTCAGTTAGAGAACTTCCAACAGAAGAGTCAGCTCAGATAAGAAAGCTGATAAGTAGCCACCCCTCTGAGTTGTGCGCAGACCAAGCGAGGCCTAAGGCGAAGAACCTCAGAAATAACACCAGTGTGACAGAGTATAGAGAAAGCCTGGTAGAGATAAGGAGATAACTCAGCCTATGGAGTCTACAAGCATCCAGTGGAAGCAGGATTTGCCTACGGTGCATGTCCACATTTTCTACGGCCAATCGCAAAGCTGTGTCTAAGGTCGTATTCCTCTGTGGCAACCAACTTGAGTAAAAGCATTAAAGGACATGTATCGGCCGTGTGGATTACAAAAGTGTTAGACAAGTACAAGAAATGTACTCTAAGGCGCCTTTCACATCTGCCTTTTTGCTTTCCGTCCTAGAGTTCTGTCCTCGGGGCTCTAGGACGGAAAGAAACTGTTCAGGATTATCCCAATGCATCCTGAAGGGAGAGAAATCCGTTCAGGATGCATCAGGATGTCTTCCATTCAGTATGTGAACGTTTTTTGGACGTTGACAAAATCGCAGCATGCTGCACATTTGTCTCCGTCCATAAATCCGGAAGACATGCCGTAACAGATTGAAAAGCATTAATCCGGATCCGGCTTTAAGCTAAACGTCGTTTCAGCGCATTGCCGGATCCGACGTTTAGCTGTTGTGAATGGTTACCATGGCAGCCAGGACGCTAAAGTCCCGGCTGCCATGGTAAAGTGTGGTGGTGAGGCAGGGGAGACGTATACTTACCGTCCGTGCGGCTCCCGAGTCCCGGGGCGCTCCACAATGACGTCAGAGTGCCCCATGAGCATGGATCATGTGATCGCATGGATCACGTTATCCATGCGCGTGGGGTGCTCTGACGTCATTGTGGAGCGCCCCGGGAGCCGCACGGACGGTAAGTATCTGCTCCCCCGGCTCCCCACTACTTACTATGGCAACCAGGACTTTAGTAGCGTCCTGGCTGCCATAGTAACACTGAAAGCATTTGAAGACTGATCAGACTTCAAATGCTTTCAGTTGTCTTGCGTTGTGACGGATCCGGCGGGCATTTCCGGCAACGGAAGTGCACGCGGATCCTCACAACGCAAGTGTGAAAGAGGCCTAAGGCTGGAGAATATAAGAGTCACCCTGAAGTTAGAGAAGAACTTTAGAGCAGCAAGAATATTGCATGTAGTGCAGACCTTAATCAAGCCTGTTATTGAAACTTTGCATCATAAAGCAACTTGTATTAAAGGGGCTTTTTAATATTGATGACCTATCCTTAGGATACGTCATCAATATCAGATCGTGGGGTCCGACACCCGGCACCCCTGCCGATCAGCTGAATGAAGAGACGGCGAGCGCACTGTGCACGTGCCATCTCCTTCTCTTTTCTGCTGTATGTCTATGGGACAGCTGCAGCGGACAGGAAGATAGAAGGGTGATGGCACGTGCGCACACCGCGTGCCGTCGCCCGCACAGTTGATCAGCGGAGTGCCGGGTGTCAGACCCCCACCGTTCTGATATTGACTACCTATTCTGAAAATAGGTCATCAACATTAAAAAGCCCGGACAACCCCTTTAATATCTGGAAGAAAGAACAACCATCTGTCTAAATCATTGAAGGTATGCACCTACCTCAAAGCCACTGCTTCTAAGTAACATGTTCTATTGGTTTACTAAAGTGGACTCCTCTTTCTGTCATTACCTATTTGCACCCAAGGGTGTTGGTATCACAACATTAGAGACTCTGCCTTCCCTGCACCTTAAACACTATACCATCAAGGGCATCTTAATTAACATTTGGCAGGCGATCCCTCAACATTAGAATGTGCCCTGAAGGAATCCAACGCTTTCCTTCCCGTCACTGCAGGCCCGCCCAGGGAGTTCTGCTAAATTGTGAGTACCTACTACTACACCCATCAGGTCACCACACCCACGTGCGCCCCGGCTGCCCGGACACTGCACTACTGCGTTCTCTTCACTTTGATTGACAGGGCAAAGCAGTGAAAACATCATCACGCTTGCCCCTGTCAAAGTGCAGAGGGTGCGGCAATTGCAAAAAGAGCAGAGCCTCTAGGTGTAATGGTAATGCCAGCGTTGCTGCTAGAGGCTCTTTGTATATATCTAAACATTTTTCCCAGCAATGTAGGCACATATGAACATGGGATCAACACAGAAACCTTCAGCTGCCAAGCGCACATGTAGCAGGTCAGCTAGTGTCATAGGTGCAAATCTGCTGATAGATGCCCTCTAAGATAGTGCTGGGACATCCTGCTGAGAAAGAGGGAAGAGAGAGCTGAACTCCCTGAATTTTATGGTGGCCATTTTGGCACATTACAGGTAGTATTTAGTGTTAGGTTCCCGTCTGATAGGGATCACCTTGACGTTTGGTAGACGGGCCCAGATAATTTCGTACAAAATGTATTTGCCAAGTATCTCTAATTTATAAGTGTAGCATAAGCACCAAAATGTTTTCTATAATTATGGCATTGTTGTACTTTATTTGTGTCTGCAGAATGCTGTTGCATTGTCTTTTTCTTTCTTTGTGTTTCTAGCCATGGCAGCGTGCAACTGTGCATTGAGATGTGCTGACTGACTCCTTTATGCAGTTATGACAAACTGGACGCAGACCATCAGTAGAGACCACACATGAATAAAATACAGTGGTAATATTAAAAAAACTGTTAAAATAGTCACTCTAGTTGCTATTTAAGCAAATCTCTCATCTGAATCTTGCTGCAAATATTTTATGTGTGTAGTTGTGTTGCTTTTCTTGCAGGATTTTTTATTTGTTTTATGGAATTTTCCTCTTGTTTTTGCAGGTGACCTGTTCTCCTCGAATCCATTGTTAGTGATTCTGCAAATTCTCATCTGTTTAATCCGCTGTATGAGTAGAAGGCATTTTACACATGAATGTGCTATGTGTACTTAAGCACGCTGCATTTGGCCAGACTATAACCACCCAGAAGCAGACGCAGCCCCAGCCCTGGGAACCTGCCAAGAGGCGGCTGAAATGCTGACTGATACGGTAATATACCATACAGCAGGTGTCAAGTGACACGGGAGCAACATCTTGTGCAAGGTCTTGCAATGGGCAGTCATTCATGTGATATATATATATATATATATACACTATAACATCAAAGTCATCCTGGGACTTACAAGCCAAGGGCATACACGGATCTCATAGGGCCCCATAGCAAAAATTAGCATGCCTCATCCACCCACTGACCCAGTTTACCAGTACTTTTGCATAAAAACTTTCAGGCAGCATAGAACGCAAAGCACGACTTCACCGAATTCTGACAAATTTATAATAATAATATATTTTTGGGAATACATTTTTGCAGAATTTTTTTTTTTTTTATAAATCGGCCTTTGCCTTACCCTTTATATTGGATTTCTATGCTATGTAACGGGATCAGCTCACGGGATCACCGTCTCCTGGGATAGACGGGCGCTGTTGGCACACAAAAGACAGTCCAGTCCAAGCAAGTATGGTGCAACTGGCCTCAGCCAGTTTGTTGGCTTTTGCAGAAAAAGTATTGAGCAAAACAGTACAAAATAAAAGAAAACCCTGGCCGTCTGTCCGCTACCTCTAGACATCAAGCAGTTCCTACCTAAAGGAAACGGAGCCTTGTACCCAGCACCATAACCAAAACACTCAGTTGTTGTTGTTGTTTTTTATTATTATTTTTTTACTCTCAGAGCTTTTCCATGAGCAGAGGCCATCAGCTAGTGAGCTGTCTGCCTTTATAGCACACCCAGGTTATTGCCACGAATACCTGGAGTGGCTAATTGGAACAAGGACCCACCCAACTCTCCCTGCTCCAGGCAGCCAGGCCCTTCTAACCAGGTTTTTGATAAAACCCTTACAAACAGAAAACCTAGTTTTCCCTGCTCCTTCAACTCCCTGGCTGCTATTTAGAATGTATAAGACAGGAGCCTAGGTGAAATGTAGGCTCCTTCTACCACTTTCCTCCTGGTCCTGTCACAGCTTGCAAAAGTGGAACAGGTGCTTCATAAATATGTCACTTATCCTGAAGCACATATTTTTCATTGAACGCTAGATAATTGACATAAATACACTGATAACCTCCTTCCTTGCAGTGTATTATGAAACTATCCTCCTGCACTCACCACTAGAGGGAGCTCAGTCCATAGATATTTATACAGCGACCATTGATATCAATGGAAGTTGTAAATAATCTCTGAGCTAGTGGTGGTTGCGGGAAAATGCAGTGAATCTGTGTCAGGAACAGGAGAAGCTGTTCAGCGCCCCTCTTGGCCCCCATAGCAATCGCGTGGTCTGTCTTCATGGTAGGTACGCCATTGTTACCAGATTTTAGGCTCTGTTTACAGACGGTACTAGTGCTGTTACGGATAACCAGTCTATTCTCACACCGAAAATGCAGTAAAGACAAAGATGCCTGTTTTGGTACAAGCCCTTGCAAGGGTAGACTGAGGACTGAGAATGGTCTGTGCTCTGGACCATAAAGGGCATGAGAGTAAACACGTCCATAATAAATTTGGCACATTTTTTTCCCATTTTAGGCACAATTTTACAAACAATTATGTAGCCCATGGTTTCCCCTATTCTGACAAGTTGGTAAGCATTCTAATCCGTGACAGCATGAAATTTATAGGCACATTTCAGCCCATATAATAATACCGTATATAGGAGCAGATTGGGAATTTAAAGTGTCCCTGGAAGAAAAAAATTGAAGTGGCCCCATGTTGTAGGCAGGCCCCAATTGACAGAAGGTGGAGTCAACATGAGTAGGCGGTGTCAACTCAAGTGGGTGGGGCCAGTAATACCATGGAGGTGCAGCAGAACCACATACTACAGTGCATTGCAATATACTGCCCCTGCAGAACCAAATACCCCAGTACAGCACAATATACCGCCTTACTGAACAAAATACCACAGTGCAGCAATCCCTAGCAAAATAATCAAATACCGCAGTGCAGCACAATATACTATCCCAGGAGATGTTCTGCTGAGACATTATATTGTGCTGCACTGTGGTATTTGGTTCTGCTAGGGCAGTATATTGTGCTGCACTGTAGTATTTGGTTCTGCTATGGCAGTATATTGTGCTGCACTGTAGTATTTGGTTCTGCTACGGCAGTATGTTGTGCTGCACTGTAGTATTTGGTTCTGCTGGGGTGCTATATTGTGCTACACATTGGTATTTTTTTCTGCAGCAGAACCAAATACTACAGTGCAGCACAATATACTGCCCTAGCAGAACCAAATACTACAGTGCAGCACAATATACTGCCGTAGCAGAACCAAATACTACAGTGCAGCACAATATACTGCCCTAGCAGAACCAAATACCACAGTGCAGCACAATATAATGTCTCAGCACCACACAATACCGACCCTTATGTTGTGGCCACCACCACCACCTGCCATGTTGTGTCCTCTTCCTCCTCCAGTTGTCTTTAATTAAGATATGGGGAGAGGGCTGCAGAGGTGAGACGTGGTCACAGTCCTTCAGCATGCTGCGTGGTCATACAGGAGAACACAGCACTACATGCCTCCTACATCCAGTGATGTCTCCTCTGACGTAGATGTCTTCTCCATTTGGTCAAGACTGCCATAATGACTTCTCTGCAGAGCTTGTTACATAAACATCTTAGATTCATCATTTTTCTACCATCTTCCCACCTTCTCAGATCAATCTCCATATCCTATTGTCCTAAATGTGTCATCCTGCTGCCGCCCGCAATACTGTGCCCACTGTGCTCCCCAATCCCACCAAATACTACACTGCAGAAAAAGCGCGTGCTCACTAATAATAATGCCTCCTAAAATGCCCCCATTAATAATGCCCCTATAGTGCTCCCAGTAATTATAATGTGCCTATAAGCGCCTCCAGCAATAATATTACCCCCTTATTGGGTTCCTAGTAACAATAATTTCCCCTAAAATACCCTAGTGATAAAATGCCCTATAGTGCCCAGTTTTACATATACCTACAGTGCTGATAAGTATTAAATCATGCCCCTATAGTGCCCCAGTATTAAATGTCCCCAGACGAGTAATGCACTCTGTAGTATCCCCAGTATTAAAAGTTCCCCCATAGGGCCCCTAATGATTACTTCCCTATAGTGCCACCAACAATGCCCTATTAGTGCCCCCTATGTGCAGTGCCCCTAAAAGGCCCCAGTAGTCCCTCTTATAGTGCGCCAACTTAGCAATGCCCCTTTAGTGCTGCCATAAAAAAAGAAAAAACTAATACTCACTTGACTCCCATTCCCTGACGATTTCTTCAGCACTGTTGTCTCAATATCAAGGTGCAGACGAAATACAATTATGGTGATATCAAGTTTATATAGTTTTCTTATGTTTTTATATCTATAAACAATAAAAACACTTACAAATAAAAGTTTGATATATATTAGCCTGTTTTTACTTGGGGAAAATAGTTTTTGTGTTTTTCTTTTTATATATTTTTAATATTTACATTTTTTGTCAGTCCTACTACTGGACACTAGTAGACTTGATCACTTCTATAATACACTGCAATACTTATGTATTGCAGTGCATTATTCCTGTCAGTAGATTACTGACAGGCAGCCTGTTAAACTCTGTTATGAAGCAGGAAATAGAACTCGAATATGATTTACATTTTTGTTGAAGGTCAGGAAGGGGTTAAGGATGCCGCACAACTTGAACTCCACCTTAGTCACTCACTGTTCTGATGCCTTGCCCTGAAACATCGCAAATGTGCCAAAGTGAGTTCAATTGGCACAGTTTGGATCTCAGCAGTGGGAGATCAACTGTGCCGACTGAACTCTTGCCAGTGCATTAAAGAGGACCTTTCACTGGTCCACAGTTTATCAGTTAAAGATATCTACATTGAGAGCGGCACCCAGGGATGTCCCTGCACTTACTTGTATCCCTGGGTGCCGCTCCGTTGTCTCTCTGTAGCTCTCGAACCAGCGCCTGCTGCTGTAATTTGCCTGGGCGGAACTTCTTCTTCTGCCCTGGCGTCTCCTCACAGGGCTGGAGCGCTAGCCAATCGCAGCGCTCAGCTTATATCCTGAATATGAGCTGAGCGCTGCGATTGGCCAGCGCTCCAGCCCTGTGAGAAGGAGACGCCCAGGGCAGAAGAAGTCTCCGCCCAGGCAAAATTACAGCAGCAGGAGTGCTGGTACCGGGCTACAGAGGACGACGGAGCGGCACCCAGGGATACAAGTAAGTGCAGGGACATCCCTGAGTGCCGCTCTCAATGTACATAGCTTTAACTGATAAACTGTGACCAGTGAAAGGTCCTCTTTAAATGAGGGCCAGAAATCAGAGCCGTAATCACTGGGAGAGGTGGAATGACTGAGGCAGAAAGGCAGAGGTGAACGGTGCTCCGAGGGGCTAGACCTACCCCTCAGTGCCCCGAGCACCTCATTAATATAATAATAAAAGTAGGAATTTCTCAATAAAGACATATTTCTCATTTTTTTTATATATTGCTCCACTACCCCTGCCCCATCTGTTTCCTTATCTGCAGACAGTAAAATATGATGAGGCTGGAAGAGAATAACATGTGACTGCTGGACCAGTCTACAGAATGGGTTTGTTTGTAGTCTGTAACCATGGAGACCCGCATGGAGCTGTATAAACAAAATAGAAAGAGATGTTTGTTGTTTAAACACAACTATTATTTGAGGCAATAAATAAAATTGGTTACAAAGGTGGACATTGCCTTTAAGGCAACCTAAGACTCTTTAGCGATTTGTCAAAGTATGCTGGATCTTGTGGTTCCCCATAACCTGGAAAGCGTTTCCCTCTAGCTATTTACAGTGCAAAGTATGACACATGGAAAGTAACCGCCATTATTCAAATTCTTACTATCCAGTAAAATACATAATTACAGAGAAGTAAAGCAGCGAATAAAGCTGCGGGGCCGAGTGTCTCCCAAACATAACAAAACATAAACTTTAACAAGCCTCAGATGCCGTTGACTACTTCTCATCTTCATGGGTTGTGTCCCAGCTGGGCTTCCTTATCTGCAGGTGCTGTTGCTTGGGGGCAGCAGTAAACTTTTATTTTACTCTTACCTATCTTTTCTGTTACATACATAAATACATGAAAATACAGGGGACAATGGACTGTTAAATGATCAGAAAACTCCTTACTCATCCAAAAAATCAGTCCAATGTAAAAGATTAGATAGGAGGAGGGGAAGGAGGGTGTGCAGCTGCAGCTTCTTAGTGTTTTAGTCAAACTGCATGGGAGAAGAGGGGAGGAGGAGCTGTGAGGGGCGATATCTGAATGGCTCTGAGTACAGCTCCGAGATCATACTGGCATTAGCGCATCCACTCAGGAAACGGGGGAAAAGACCCAAAACAAGCAGAATAAATGCAATATTTCTGATTGCATCTATATCTACAAAAAGAGTGATTGTCTTCTCTTGAATAATAGGTATTCTTATGGGTCTTCTAACTGCAATAGGGCGTATTATTACGTCCTGATGATCATGCAGGCATGACCACTACAGGTGCCCAACATATACATCTACTGTATATGTGCACAAAGAGAGATTGTTATTTTTTTGAATGATAGATTTGTTTATGGGTCTTTTAGCTGCGATAGGATGTCACATTGTGTCCTGATGATCATGGAGGCTCATAAGGCTCGCATGACCACTACAGATGCCCAACTAATACATCTACTGTATATCCGCCAAAAGATGGAATTTTCTTTTGATGAATGATAGGTATGCTTATGGGTCTTCTAACTGCAATAGGATGTCACATTATGTCCTGACGATCAGGCAGGCTCAAGAGGCTCGCATGACCACTACAGGGGGCAAACTATTACATCTACTGTATATCTGTGAAAAAAGGGATCGTCTTTATATAATTAAAAGGTATAATTATTGGTATTCTGACTGCAGTAGGGCATAATATTACATCCCGATGATCATGCATGCACAGAAGGCTCGCGTGACCACTACAGGGGCTACTAACAGGAGTTTGAAGAGGGAAGGTGCTCTCTCTTTCAGCCTGTTAACACTATCATTGCCGTCAGGGGCGCAAACTCAGTCTCTGCTAAGTACATTGCAATAAGGCCATAACAGGATTCAAATAAAATTGAATACATTTCAATAAAAAAGGATGTTATTCTGATATTTTTTTCCCTTAAAGGAGTTATCTGGGCTATTGATGTTGATGGTCTATCCTCAGTATAGGTCAGCAATATCAGATTAGTGAGGGTCTAACTCGAGCATCCCTGCTGCTCAGTTGATTGAAGAGGCCTGATGCTCCAGTGAGTGCTGTGGCCTCCTCACAGCTTACCAAGCATTGGATAGCGTCTGTGCTTGGTATGACAGCTCAAGTCCTTTCACTTGAATGGGACTGAGCTGCGCCTAGTTCATGTGACCGATGTATGGTGACGTCACTAGACTAGGAAGAAGTCTAAGTGGAACTGGGGGCAACTGGAATCCACCACATAGGGTTTTTCGCTTCCTCTGGATCAGCTCTGTTGGATTATTGGTTGGACTTGTGGACCTGTGGCTTTTTCCAGCCCTATGAACAATGTAACTATGGACTGTTCAGGATTAGAAAAACATGGGTGTTTTGTACCACAAATAGTGTCACAACTGTCCACGGGTTGTATCTGGTGTTACAACTCAGCCCTCCCACAGCTACATTAAGGCTCCATTCACACGTCCGCAATTCTGTTCCGCATTTTGCGGACCCATTCATTTCTATGGGGACACGCTATGTCCTTCCGGGTCCGCAACCGTGTTCCTGAAAAAAATAGAACATGTGCTATTCTTGTACGCAATTGCGGACAAGAAAAGGCATTTTCTACGAGAGTGCCGGCGATGTGCGGTCCGCAAAATGCGGAAAAAGTACATTGCCAGTGTCCGTGTTTTGCGGATCCGCGGATCTGCAAAACACACACGGACGTCTGAATGGACCCTAACAGGAAGATAAAAAAAGATATATGGATAAAGAGGGACTGATGGCACCGACCCTCTCACCCAGAAGATTCCAATGTCCAAATTGGCCTTACGATCCAGCGGAAACACGGGGTGCAATGCTCCCAACAAGGCAAAATGATAGCAGAGCGTAAGAGAGCCGTGAAAACTGTCCGTAGAATTTCGCTTAGGAATCCACCAGTGGAAGGAGACTCACCAGGATACACAGAGGACAGCGAATGAATGATGTCATTTGTGTATCCTGGTGAGTCTCCCCTTCCCCACTGGTGGCATTCCTCGCCCAAGCCCTGAAGATTCTACAATAAAGGGACAGTTTTTTCACGGATGGTGAGTGCGGCGCCTCTTTACTCTCTGCTATCATAAAAAAAGATATAGCTCTCAGAATGTGGCAATGAAATAAATAGTCCTTAAGGAGTTAACACTCACTTTCTGCTAGATGCTGGCGTCTGAGGCAACAGCCTTATATCACCTCCTTGACGGTGCGGCCCTGAGTCCTGCTCCAGATCCACCCAGTCTGCTCCCACTCAACCCCACGTGTCTAGACTGAGAAGGATCAGGGAGATCAGTTAGAAAACTGGAGATGTGGCAGCAGGGAGGCTAGGTGAGGATGCCACAGATCAGAAGGAAGCGAGCAGCATTGTAGATTAGATTCAGATACTTTCACACTAGCGTTTTCAATTCCTCTACTGAGATCCGTCATAAGATCTCAATAGCGGAAGAAAACGCTTCAGTTTTGTCCCCATTCATTGTCAATAGGGACAAAACTGAACTGAACGAAACGGAGAGCTCCAAAATGCATTCCGTTCCATTTGGTTGCATCTCGATCACGAAACAGAATAACGCTGCAAGCTGCGTTTTTCTGTCTTCGATGTGGTGCGGAGCAAGACAGATCCGTCATGACTTACAAAGTAAGTCAATGAGGACAGATCCGTTTAACTCTGACACAATAGAAAACAGATCCACTCCCCCATTGACTTTCAATGGAGTTCATGACGGATCCGTCTTGGCAATGTTAAAGATAATACAACCGCAGATGAAGATGGTTGTATTATCAGTAACGGAAGCGTTTTCTCTGATCCATGACGGATCCAGAAAAAACGCTGGTGTGAAATAGCCCATGGATTCAACCTTATTGTCACTGAGCACGTATCAAATACTACACCAATGAAACACAGTTTGCATTCATCCATAAGACAGGAACACGGACATTACATGTAAAGTTATCTTACAACAGCTCAGTACTAGTACAAAACCGTATTGAAATTTAAAATCCTCACAGTCTCTGGAAAAAAGCTCTTCTGTAATCTATTTGATGGCAGAAGTGCAAATGACTCATTATTTGGGTGCCAGATATCCTCTACAATTCCCTTTGCCCAACTCAGACAGCGTTATTGGTAAAGGCTGTCAACCGAGGATAGTGGCATCCAATAACATGTTGATCCATCTTCACCACCCGCTGTATCCTAATCCGATCAAGAACTGAGCAGTTGCCGTACCAGCCTATGATCAAGATGCTTTCAATAGTACAGCGGTAAAAATCCTCCGGTATCCTCTTACGCAGCTGCACTTTTTTTTAAAATTTCCCAGCTTCTCTTGACCACCACATCAGTATTCACTGACCAGGTCAGATCTAGAGATATGTGAACTCCAAGGTACTTAAAGGGGTTATCCAAGACCTATAATGTACCCTCATATGCCCGGGCCCCTCACAGAGGTTGTACTTACCTCACTCACCGGCACCCGCGTCGCTTCTGATGCCGGCACGGCCACCGCTGCATCTCCCCGTTGTGTGGATGAAAACATCTGGAGTCGGGGGTCAGGGGGTCTGCAGCCAATAGCAGGCTGCAACAGTAACGAGCCTCCCTAGCATTATCCGTCGCAGCCTGCTATTGACTGCCCCACCGCTCCCACGCCCCATTCGGATGTTCGACGGGAAGATGCAGCGGCGGCTGTGCCGGCATCAGAAGCAACGCGGGTGCTGGGGAGCGAGGTAAGTACTATCTGTGTAAGGGCCCGGGCATATGGGGGTGGGGCATTATAGGTCTTGGATAACCTCTTTAAAACGTGGTTAACTGTTCCACTTGTAGTCCATCTATGCAAATGGGTTTGTGCAGGTTGCTGTTATGCTTCCTATAGTCCACAATAGTTTTCTTAGTCCTCCTGACATTAAACAGCAGATCGTTCTTATGACACCAATTAATAACCTCCTCGCCTCATCCCTGTAAGCTGTTTCATTATTATCCCTGATCAAGCCCACAAGTGTGGCATCGTCTGAGAACTTGATCAAGGAGTTAGAATTATATATTGGAACACAATCATGAGTGAACAGCGAGTACAGAAAGGGGCCAAGCACACAACCCTGCGGGACTTATCTATTGATTATGATCGGCTTCGAATGGACCCCATTTACCCACACAGACCGTAATCTATCCGTTAGAAAACCTAAGATCCATCCTCACAGAGACTGACTAACTCCCAAGAGACCCAGCTTCTTACCTAACCTAAAGGGGTTCACTTTGTTAATCTCTGAACTAAGGCTACTTTCACACTAGTGTTTTTATTTTCCGTTATTGAGATCCATCATAGTGTCTTAAGACCGGAAAAAAAACGCTTCAGTTTTGTCCCCATTCATTGTCAAATGGGACAAAACATAACTGAACAGAACGGAGTGCGCCAAAATGCATTCCCTTCTGTTTGGTTCTGTTCTCATACCGAATGCTGCGGTTTTCTTTCCGTCATGGGATGCTGAGCAAGGCGGATCTGGCATGACTCACAATGCAAGTAAATGGGGACAGATCTGTTTTCTCTGACACAATCTGGAACAAAATAGAAAACGGATCCGTCCCCCACTGACTTTCAATGGAGTTCGTGACGGATCTGTCTTGGCAATGTTACAGATAATACAGCCGGATCCGTTCATAATGGATGCAGATGGTTGTATTATCAGTAACGGAAGCATTTTTCTAAACCCTGCCGGATCCAGTAAAAACGCTAGTGTGAAAGTAGCCTAAAACAAATAAATAATATTCTAGCATAAGTGTTAGAATCATCCAGGTGAGTATGTAATGTTGTAGCTATTGTATCTTTCGTGGATCTATTTCGTCGATAAGCAGATTGATACTTGTCATTCTCTGGGGAGATACTAGATTTTAAGTGAGACAGAACCAATTTTTCCAATTCCTTTCAGTTGGTAAATGGAATGTTTTGGGTTGGTTTCAGAGGGGTGGGGAGTACAGGGGGACTACTTTGGTTTTTTTCTTGGGGTTCACTTTCTTTGTATAGGAGGGTTTAAGCCATAGGGCCACAATAAAGGGTTTCTGGTTCTAGCTTTGTTAGAAAGAGGTTGTCATGTACTATATGAGGTCTGATTTTCATTTTGTACATTAATCATGGGATAACCCCTTTAATGTATAACTGTACATTATTTTGGAAACAAAAACTAATAAAACCAGATGTTGGAAAAAAAAGGAACACATTTTTCAAACCATTTTGAAATGACAGAGGTCAGTGCTACTGGTCGGTAGTCACCGAGCCCTGAAATCGCTGAACACATAGGTACTGGGACAATAGTTGCTGTTTTAAAGCTTATTGGAACAATAGCCTGAGCTAAAGATAAATGAAAAATATCCATATCAAGTTTACCTAGATCTACTTCACTAGTAACGTCTCCTGGTATTTGATTAGCCAAACATGGCACCCCCGGCCACATGCGGCGTGGATCCATACCCTAAACCTTTTCTTTATAATTGTTAATATCAATACAAGAATTAGTAATAGCCTGGGCTGCAAACTTATTCCAGTCAATCTCTCCAAACTGGTCCGGAAGAATGGATGCAGCTCCTTTAGTCCAGATTTTCAAGGACTTCTTTACAATGTGGCCCCATTTATTAGCTGTTCCACTTGGGGAGCAAAAGTAAAGTAAGATGGTAGCCCTGATATATCATGCCATCTGGTTATCACTCCCTGATATATACCTGCCTCTGTCTTACCACTGCCTCCTGTCTGCCAGTTTACCCATCATTCCACCTCTTTGCCAACTTACCCATCGTTCTTTTTGTGTGTGCCAGCTTACCCATCTGCGGCGGGTCCCCCGCACCCCCTTAGGGCTGATCAGGTCCCAGTGTTTAGGAATGCCAAGTAGTATGTTGTGGCCCTAATAGTTTTGTGTCACGGTGCTCCTACCTGCATACTGTTGCTCCCCGGGTTTAGGCTCCGCAGCAACAAAGGAGTTGTAGTTGTTGTAGTTGGTGGAGTAAGTAGAGTCCAGACTTTACTTGAATAAACTTGCAATAAAATGTATCATCCAAACAATAATTGATCTTTCTCTTGGCTCCAGCAGGATAAGGGTAAACTGGCAGGTAAACTTGAATACTTTGCTTTGTCTGGTTCCTATCAGCTTCAGTTACTGTTTCTTGTGAGAGTGAGGTATCCTGTAACATGTCTTGCTGAGTAGGGTCTTTGGCTCTGTTTTGCCTCCCAGAGGTACTAAGTCCTTTTATATATCAAGAGTGGGCTGCTCTCTGAGCTACTTTCCCAAAGCTCCTGCAGCAGTGAGGGGAAACGCTCCCTCACCACACCGCTTCACTCTCTAGCTCCAGCTCTCAACTCATTATTTAGGTTAAAAAACATAATTATGTAACGTGTCAAGAGGCCGGATTATAGCATGGACAAAAAGGGCAGCTGCCCCAAGGCCTTCACCATTTTGGTGGATCCCACCATCCTCAATACTTTATAGCTCGGCTGTGATAATGCTTCTGTTTTTGCTTGACCTATATTAGAGGGGTTTTCCGGGAGTATAAGAATGGCTTCACAAGTCCGTTAAACCCGGACATGAGCAGTCCGTGGTAATGCGGGCTGGATTTGGTCTTTACAGCCGGAGCGCGTGGCGTCATAGCAACCAATGACGCCGTGTGTTCTGGCTGTAAAGACCATATCCAGCTTGCCTTAGCACGGACTGGTGAAGCCAGCCTAATCTTGATGAGCTATCCTCAGGAAAGGTCATCCATATCTGATGAGTGGCACCTGACACCACTATTGATCAGCCGTTCAAATAGGTCGTGGGGCTCTGGTGAGCGATGCAGCCCCTTCCTAGGCCAGTGAGGTCTCGATGTTCGGCGGCAGTGCGTAGCCCATGAACGAGGTCATGTCCGGTGAGTTGGCTCGGTGGGTATATAAGAGATGATAGGCTGTCTGCACACATATCGCATGTTGCTGTCATGGATAAAAGGGGTGATTTATCAGAATAGGAAAAAGGGATGATTATTGGTTTTCGGGCCAAGGGCGGCAGTATTTCTGAACCTGCGTAGTGTGAACTGTTCTCGTGCTGCTGTGGAAAAACGCTCTCTCACCACAACGCTTCACTTTCTAGCTCCAACTCTCAACTTCACTTCTCAACTTCTCCACTCTCGACTCAACTATATCTCACTCCAGCCCCTACCTTGGAAGCAAGTAAGACTAGCCCACTTCTACCCAAAAGGGGGAGAATGGAATGGTTCCATTGTATCTAAAGGTACTCTCTGCCAGATACACTGCCACCTGCTTTGCAACCAGGTTATACATAATAACAGTGCATAACAATATTATTAAGGCACAATATCAGATGACCTGGAATTAAATACACAGATTACATTCTAGAGCCAATAGCTAGGTGTAAGACTGGTGGTGCCTCTTTCTGGGGTACTACAGATAATTTCCCTGTGTGCCATTCTACCCCTCATTCATCTTGTATAAATTTTTATCCATTGTATTTTATTGGCTTGTCTAGGGAGGTATTTTGTGCCGCGATGTGGTATTAAAGGGGTCGTCCAAGATTTTGATAAACAACCTATCCTCAGGACAGGTCCTCAATATCCGATCGGCAGTGGTCCGATTTCTGGCACCCATGCCAATCAGCTGTTTGAAGAGACTGCGGCGCTCACCTCCAATCTTACCTAGCACAGCGCCGTACATTGGATAATGGCTATGCTTGATATTGCAGCTCAGGCCCATACACTTGACGGACGGAGCTGCGTCTAGGCCATGTGACTAATAAATGTGATGTTACTGGCCTAGGAAGAGGTTTCATCACTCACTGGAGCGCAACGGACTCTTCAAACTGTTGATCTGCATGGGCATTGGGAGTCAGACCCCCACTGATTACATATGTATGACCTAGGCCATCGGTTAAAACAGGGCTCGACAAATCCCAGGCGCCAGGTCGCAGGGTATTTGTCAGCCCGTTCTCTCAGGTGCCAGGGCGCAGGGCCGGCGCGTCCTAAACGCGGACTAGGAGCGCCGGCCCCCTTCATGCTGCAGCCGCCCGAGCGCTCTATATAGAGCCTCAGGCGGCTGCAGCACTGCCCGGGCTGGCGCGTCCATGAGGGCGCACCTCCCGGGTGCAGCATGAAGAGAGGGACTGACAGGAGGGAAACGCTCAGCGCTCCCTCCTGTCAGTTCCTCATTGTAGCGTGGCCGAGCCCTGTATGGTCCACGGTACAGGGAGCATCTGTCTCCTGTACCCGGCCGGACTGACATGAAGTGCGCACACAGAAAGAGAATGACAAGAGGGGGAAAGAGATTGACAAGACAAGAGGGGGAAAGTGAATGACAAGGGGGGGGGGGGGAGAGAATGACAAGGGGGGGAGATGACAGGGGGAAAGTGAATGACAAGAGGGGGAAAGAGCTGGGCGTTGTAGTGATGCGGGGACTGCAGAGGCTGAGCGCCAGCTGGGGGTTGTAGTGCTCAGTAAAATGTCATGGTGCCCGCTGTGTTTGTGCCCTCCGGACCCCTCTGCCCTCTCCTCCGGACCCCTCTGCCCTCTCCTCCGGACCCCTCTGCCCTCTCCTCCGGACCCCTCTGTCCTCTCCTCCGGACCCCTCTGCCCTCCCCTCCGGACCCCTCTGTCCTCCCCTCCGGACCCCTCTGCCCTCCCCTCCGGACCCCTCTGCCCTCCCCTCCGAATCCCCTCTGCCCTCTCCTCCGGACCCCTCTGCCCTCTCCTCCGGACCCCTCTGCCCTCTCCTCTGAACCCCTCTGCACTCTCCTCCGGACCCTCTGCCCTCTCCTCCGGACCCCTCTGCCCTCCCTCCGGACCCCTCTGCCCTCCCCTCCGGACCCTGTAATCCTTGTAAGGGTTTCCACATGTCATGGCGGCCGCAAGTGGCGATCACTTAGACGCTGGCAGCATCTGACGTGTCATATAACCTATTAAAGAGGGAAGCATTATGGGGGCACTATATACTCGCACATTATGGGGGCACTATGGAGAACAGGGAAGGAACACTATGGGGGCATCTACTGTGGGCCCTATGTACTGGCATGCATTATTGGGGGCTGTATGGAGAAGTGGGGGGAGCACTATGGCCGCATCTATTGGGGGCTTTATGACGCGGCTCCGTCTGGCTCCTAACTTTTTAGCTGGCTCCTAGATTCCAAGGAAATTTGTCAAGCCCTGGGTTAAAAATATTTTACAACCCCTTTAAGTGGGGAATTATGTGTGCTGCATGGAGGGTATTTAGTTGGTGCTGCAGGGGGCTATATGAGCACTGCACAATAGTATTTGGTAAGATGGTTTGACTTGTGAGGTCCAAGCAGAAAAAGTCTGAGAAGCCCTCCCTAAAGGTAAAACCCAAATCCTGATCTAACATTAGCTGAGAAGCTGAGATTTATTATTTTGTGCTTTGCATTTTACAGCTTTATGTCTCTTTATATTTTATTAGTGTAAGCGAAGCTGTCCTAATAAAGGGATTTAGTCATCCGCTGCAGTCACGCCCCCATCACTTGTGGATTCATTAAGCTCCTGTGTGGCTAATGTAATTTTCATCACTTTATACTCCCTAAATAATCGCCTCTTTGATTTGAGAATTTTATGGTCATGAAAAAAAGTTATTAAAAAAAAAATCAGCCGTCACCCACCCTGTGACTCACAGACAAGCACTTGCAAGAGATGACTGGTTCACATGAAAAATGATATCATTATCTAGGTGAAAAAACATCATTATGTAATGTGTCCAGAACCCAGATTGTAGCAAGGAGAAAAAGAGCAGCTGCCCCCAGGCCTTCACAATTTGGGGGATCCCACCAACCTCAATACTTCATAGCTCGGCTGTAATATTGCTTCTGTTTTTGCTTACCCTATATTAGAGGGGTTTTTCGGGAGTATAATCCTGAAGAGCTATCCTCAGGATAGGTCATCCATATCTGATGAGGGGCACCTGACACCACTATTGATTAGCTGTTTGAAGAGGTCGTGGGGCTCTGGTGAGCCATGCGGCCCCTTCCTAGGCCAGTGATGTCTCAACTTTCGACGTCAGCAGCGTGTAGCTCATGAAGGAGGTCACGTCTGGTGAGCTGGCTCGGTGGGTATATAAGGTGTGTGTTAGGATATCCCTTATTGCTGTCATGGATAAAAGGGGTGATTTATTACAGTAGGAAAAAGGGATGATTATTGGTTTTCGGGTCCTGGGTGGAGGTATTTCTGACACTGTTCTCTGCTGCTGTAGTGAAGGTGTATGGTGAGTGGCCAAATGTCTCCACTGTGAATAAGCAACGTGGAAACTGCGGAGACCACGTGCCACTGATGTGAGAGGTGAACGTCAGCTATGAAGGTGCATGAGGGCGGGCCGACACACTAGTGAAGCAGGTCACCGCCAAAATGAACCAGGAGCTACCAGACGTGTGTCTAACACAAGAATTTAGAGAACCCTACTGCGTATGGGACATCAGAGAACAAACACCCTCAGGGCCGGCGTCAGCACCCGGCATAACCGGGCAAGTGCCGGGGCCCACTGCTCCTGGGGGTGCCCACTGAGCTGCTATGTGCACTTCCATCAATAACACTGCTGTCATTTAACTTAAGCAGTACCCCTCTGGTGGGCCCTCTGAGAGTCACATGAGGCCGGCTGCTGCAGAGCTTCAGACACACCCCGTGTGCACTCCAGCAGAACAGCAGGTTACCTTGCCAGCTTCAGACACGCCCCCTCTACACAAGACGTGCTGCCTGAGGAGAGAGACCTCAGTGCAGGAGCAGAAGTGTGAACACAGTCTGTGAGTGAGTCTGCACTGTGACTGTCTCTTTTCTGTAGGACAGGTGGGGGGCAGGGAATCCTTCGAGATGCTGCTGGATACTGTAGACCAGCAGCTTCATGCTATTTAGTTGTTTTACTGCCTCATTAAGCAGTTTGCCTCCATGACACGTGCCCCCCCCCCGCCCCCCCTTCATATCCTGTCCTATTTAATCCTCATGGAGCCCGTGCTGTCTCTTTTCCTCCCTCATGTATCCAGAGCTCCCGTTCCACCCTCCTATCTTCTATTGCTGCCCTGCACAGACCTCCTGCCCCTACTTCTTGTATGAATCCCCCTCAGAGCCCCTTTCACCTACTTGTTGTGTCCACCCATTTTGTTCATCCAGGGCCCTGGGACCCTGTCTCACTCCTCTGCCTCTCATTATAGTGGCGTCTGAACGGCATTCACCATAAGAACCTTCTAACGTCACAGGGTCATGTGACTGTGCACCCCACCGCGTACTGCTCCCCCCACCCCGTACTGTGCCCCTCACCCCCTACTGTGCCCCCTTATACCCTGCATTGTGCCCTCTTACCACACCCTGTGCAGTGCCCCTAGTCATTACCTGTACTGTGCCCTCTTATACCCTTTTATCCAGTCACGGTATGGCTGTGTTATCCGGTCACTGTACAGAGGTGTTATCCGGTCCCTGTATGGCGGTGGTATCCAATAACTGGATGGCCATAACTGTATCCCTTTCCCTGCCCACGCCACCTTTTTTGGACCTGGCATGCGAGGGGAAAAGTTGCAGATTGAGGTGCTAAGGAACTTTGCGCCACAATCTGTGTCAGAAATACACTTAACATAGACATATTTCTATATAATAAATGACCCCCTAATTATTATTCAGGGGTAGGGCTAATATCTTTATAGTATATAGATATAGATTCTAGTGTATTATACTGTGCCCTGTATTTCCCAATAGATAAATGATCCTTGGGAGACACAGTTCTCATCCCTGACCACTAGGACCAGGTAGTGCTCTGTCAGTACATGGCGGCCTCCCCTCTCCGCCCCGCTGCTCCGCTGTGTCCTGGTGCTTGTTCTGACACTAAGGCTGGGTTCACATCCCATTTTTGCCATCCCTTTAACGTATAACAAAAATGTATGCGCTAACAGATGCCTCAGACTGATGCTGTACAGTGGCGTCTGTTCACCATACAGTTCCATTGTAAAAAAACATATACGTTAACATATGCAATTTTTCCTGTCAGTTCAAGCTACATCACTGCACAGCTCCTTCTCCTCCAGGCCCGGCCCAGCGGTGACATCATGATGTGTGTCTCACTGCTGCAGCGGGCCGGAGGAGAGAAGGAGCGCAGGGAGATGAGCTGCAGTTAGTGAATGACAGGACCGCCGGCTCCCCTGCGCTCCAGCAATGAAAGGTATGTGAGGGGGCCACTGGGGGGTAATTACACTGTGAGGGCCCCTTACACAGTGATGACCCCTAGTGCCCCCCATTTAGTATAATGATCCCCAATAATCCTCCATTCAGTATAGTGACTCCCAGAGCCCCCATTCAATATAATGACCCCCAGTGACCACCATACAGTATAATGACCCCCAGTGCCCCCTTCATACAGTATAACCCCCGGTGTTGGGGCAACTGGGAGTCATTATTCTGAATGGGGAGCGACTGGGGTCCTTATTCTGAATAGAGGGCCACTGTGGGGTCATTATACTGAGTGTGAGACCACTGGGGTCATTATACTGTGTGGGGGCATTGGGGAGGGGTCATTATACTGTGTGGGAGTCACAGGGGGACATGTAAATGTAAAAAAATGCCTCAAGGGGGCCCACTGGGATTTATCGCCCAAGGGCCCACATGAACCTGGAGCTGGCACTGAACACCCTGCAACCATTGCTGGAAAACACAAGCTGGTGGTGGCAGGGTTATGGTCTGGGGATGTTTTCCTGGCATTCTCTGGACCCCTCATCCATGTGGAAGGCACACTCCACTGATTTGGTTATGAATCCATCCTTGCAGACCACGTACACCCATAAGTGCTGATTGTCTTCCCTGGGGGGGAGGGGATCCTCCAGCGAGACAATACGATATGTCACGCGGCTAAAAATGTCTGACATTGGTTGGAAGAGCATGACCAAGACTTCCAAGTTCTAACCTGGCTCCTAATTCCCCAGACTTTAACCTATTAGAGCATCTGTGGGACCACCTCGATGGTCGTGTTCTCTCTATGGATTCTCCTCCACACACCCTCAGGCAGCTGTGGGATGCAGTCAGTATGGCTCTAGATACCTCTGACAACCAGGACCTTACTAAGTCACCCCCAGCCCGTCTAGCTGCTGTCCCTGCAGCACACTGTGGTCACTCTGCATATTAGCTGCTGGTCAGAATAATGTCACTCCACTCTGTATAAGGCTACTTTCACACTTGCGGTAGCAGGGTTCGGCAAGTTGTTCCGGCCGGTGAACAGCCTGCCGGATTCGTGCTACCGCAAGTACACTGTGCCGCCAGAGGTCCGGCTGCAGCACGGAAAACATACCGAGAGGCGGCCGGACAAAAACTACAGCATGAACAGCCGGAACAGCCTGCCGGACCCTGCTACCGCAAGTGTGAACGTAGCCTAATCATTATGGATGTTATGTAATACTTCTGTACAGTACATAAAAGTTACCACTAGATGTCACCTTTGCTCTATCTCTGATTAGTACACCGACATTTCCAGTCTCGCTTCCACTGTGGTCTGCAGTATATAATTCACACCACGATGTGTACGGATAACTCTTGGCAATAAAACTGTTAACAAATAAAACTGGATAAGTACAAGCAAAATTAGGTTCCCCATTATGGTGCTGGATTCTGAATCAAACATCCCCTTGGGACAGAAGGGCCTAATGTTGTGTTTGTCCCCCTTCACTGCCAGAACCTTTTCCAGGCCAATGAAAACATTAATCACTTTTTTTTGGAGGGGAAGGGTTTAAAATGAGGTTCCCTTTTCTAGACTATAAAGTATTCCATAGGCATAGGCAAAGAGCATCACAGCATGCCCCCATGTAAACTCCAGCTGCATGACCTACGCCCATACCTCCCAACTTTTGAAATACCTAGCGCACAGCTGTAAAATTATTTTCCATCTAAGTAACTATGCCCATTTCCTATCTATACACTCCTAATCCTACCCATTCCTCTTTCTGCGCCACACAATAGTTATTAATAGTGCTTCCCCTTAGTGCCCCCTCACAATAGTGCTGCCCCTTAGTGCCCCCTTACAATAGTGCAGCCCCTCACAATAGTGCTGCCCCTTAGTGCCCCCTCCCAATTGTGCTGCCCTCTTAGTGCCCCCTCCCAATTGTGCTGCCCTCTTAGTGCCTTCTTACAATATTGCTGCCGCCTTAATGCCCTCTCACATTAGCGCTACCCCCTTACAATAGTGATGCCCCTTAGTTCCCCCTTACAATAGTACTGCCCCATTAGTGCCCCTTACAATAGTACTGCCCCATTAGTGCCCCTCTTACAGTAGTGCTGCCCATGTAATATTAATAAAAGTACTCACCTAGCCCCGTTCCCTGATATAAGGAGCACATCATCCCATGCTTTCTGCTCTCTCCTGTTCAGCTCAGCAGGTGCGATAATGTCACTTCATTACGCCTGCCTACTGGGGAGCAATCATCATGGTGGTCCGGACTTTAAAGAGAAGATTCGGAAATGGAACATCTAAATCAGAGAAGACATCAGTAGATGGGGCAGTGGCGTACATATAGGAGTCGCAGGGGTCACAGTTGCGACCGGGCCCGGCCACCTGCGGGTCCCTGCTGCGCTGCGCTAATCGCTACGACGCTAATAATATATATACAAGTCTGTCTGCAGAGTGTCAGTGTCACTCACTGTCACTGACTAAAATACATGCCGCCGGCGCTGCTTGCCATCTATGGTCAGGGGGCGGGGCGGGCACAGTCAGGCAGTGTCAGTCCCGCGAGACCTGTACTGCGGACCTGCGGCAGGTCTCGCGGGATTACATGCGCGTGACGTGAGCCAGCAGCAGAGCCGGAGAGGAGAGAAGCGAGGAGCCAGCCAGTCCAGCCGGACGGAAAGGAGAGGAGAAGAAGAGGAAGCAGTGCCGCCCCACAGACACAGTGCAGCCGGTAGGTTGGTGAACGCCGCTGGCCCGCATCATCAGAAGCCTGCCCTCAGTGCCCTGATTTATTATGAGCATTTTGCGCACCCCATGCCACCCACAGACCGGGGTGGTGCCTGCTGGCGGCCGGGGATTTTAGTGGACTGTGGTCGGACGGATCATGCAAAAATTCCTCAGCCTGTCTCTGTAGGCCCTGCGATGAACAAGGAGGGGTTGGTGGGGTGTATTATAATACGGCGCCTGCCGGGAGTGGCGGGAAAGCCCTAAAGATTAGTGAGGCCCTCGGTCATCTGCCAGGCTCTCAAGACTTTAACCAGCCTGAGCCTGTGGTTAAAGGGCCCTGGCGGATGACCAGCCGGGGGAAGCCTTGAGGGCCCTGGCAGATGACCAGGGGGGAGAGCCTTGAGGGCCCTGGCAGATGACCAGAGGGAAGGGAACTTGAGGGCCCTGTCAGATGACCAGGGTGGGGAAGCCCTGAGGGCCCTGGCAGATGACCGGGGAGTGGGGGGCTAGATGAGCCTGTGGTTAAAGCCTTGAGGGCCCTGGCAGATGCTTATTACATATAATGTACATACCTCCCAACTCTTACCCCTGGCAATTCGCGCAGAGGTAGAGCTTGGCAGGACAGCAAGATTGTCATCCAAATTCAGACGGTGCCGCACAAAGTGGTACTATTGGGAGGCATGTTGGGAGAATGTTAGAGGAGGTAGTGGCGGGGGTTGGCGTTGGGGGCCCATGGATAGGTTTTGCACCAGGGCCCCATGGATTGTGTGTACGCCCTGGTAATAGGTATGTAGTGCTGTATCTCTCTTATCATATCGCATGTAACTTTACCAGCACTGACCTCAGACCTATAACACTTCCGGTTTTCAATTCTGGTAACTCACGTCAGCAATACCTATAGATTTAATGTGACACTCCTGGGACCAAATGCAAAATCTACAGCAGGACCTCCTATTACCATGCGGCATTTATAATACTGGTGTCTTCTAGGCACTAGAGCTGACGTGCAACTGCTACCTCCACCGTTATAGCTACACCGCTATCAGTGGCTGCTCCGGGCAGCAACCTGAGGATTTCCTGCATGGACCCGGTACCTCCATGAGGGATCTGACGATTGTAAAATCCACTAGATTTCACCCCTGGCTTAGCGCTAGCCAAATCCAGTGGCAACAAATACAACGTAGTCCAGAAGTCCCAGAATTTGGCTGATCTGATTTCTTCTAAGATCTCTGAGGTCTGTATCATTGGGAGATCTGTTGATGGGAATCTAATGAGTGCATGCGGGGCATCACCCATCAACCAGACCGTCATATCCCGCTCATCACTACACATTTATTGGTACTATCAATCTAATCTTCATGAAAGCCCACACCGCCATGATGACAAGTCAAATCTCACAAATACCTGGATAAATTCAGCACTAGGACTGGTTTACCATCCAGAGCGGATACAATATACATGAAAGTGCGACACCTGAGGATTTTCTCTGTTTCATATGCCGATAACGGAAGAAGGAACAAACCTCTCGAGGTCGGATCAAAGAGACCTGTGTCGGCTCTATTAATTCCAGGTGGTGAAGCACATTACCACTTCAAACGTTTTATCCGTCCCCAGATGCAGCGGCCACTTATCTGCCTCATTAGAGTCTGAAAGGCCTACTTGGTATGAAGAGATAAGAGTATGATATGATGGCTTTTAAAGTCCTATTAACAGCAATTTAAAGGGTAAAAATCCTGGAAGTCTGTTAATTGCTGTTTTAAAGTAATTTGCAGAGGTTCTAGCATAAAAAAAAAAATTCACTTTCACGTGTCTTCTTGTGGTGCTACTGCTAATCTGTGCTGTTTTGGACAGCATCGGGCCCCTTTCACACGGGTGTGATTTCGCGCGGGTGCAATGCGTGAGGTGAACACATTTTACCCGCACTGAATCCTGACCCATTCATTTCAATGGGGCTGTGTACATGAGCAGTGATTTTCCAGCATCTCTTTTGCGTTGCTTGAAAATCGCAGCATGCTCTATACTCTGCGATTTTCACGCAACGCAGGCCCCATAGAAGTGAATGGGGCTGAGGAAAATCGCAAGCATCCGCAGCAGAGTGCGGATGCGGTGCGATTTTCCCGTATGGTTGATAGGAGACGATTGGGATGGGGATCCGATCTTTATTATTTTCCTTTATAACATAGTTATAAAGGAAAATAATAGCATTCTCAATAGAGAATGCAACGTAAAAAGGGCAATAGAGGGTTAAAAATAATTAAAAATTAACTCACCTCCTCCATTTGATCGCGTAGCTGCCGGTCTCCTGTTCGGAGCTGGGTGAAGGACCTTCAGTGGCGTCACTGGGTCACATAGTCCAATCACCTGCTTCCATGATGGAAGCTGGTGATTGGACCATGTGATCCAGTGACATCACTGAAGGTCCTTCCTGTTTTGTAGATTTGTTTGGGCCACCATTAAATTTAGTAAATCTTCAGTGAGAAAGATTTAAAAAATCAATGATTGTGAAGCCCAGGAATCTGCAATTGCTGTGTAAATCGTTTGTATCATTTTGAATTGTGCATTTTGTATATTTTTATCATTTACTTCCATTTACTTCCAGTACGGAATGGAAGACAATGGTTGGCACAGAACAGGGCTAACCAACCTGTTCCGTCCCTTTTGGTAGGAGTGGGCTGGTCCTGCTTCCTGCCAGGAGGGGAGTTCCTACACAGAGATAGAAGGGAGCGGAAGCACACTGCTGAGCTCCTTCTCCTAAGGGCTCATTCAGACGGCCGTATGGCTTCAGTAAGTTCTTCTGGACACATGTCCGTTTTTTGCGGATCCGCAAAAAGCGGAAGGTGTAATTTTTATTTTTTATAAAGTTATGATGGCAGAAATTAGGGAAGAGTTAAAATATGCGGACATAGATCCGCAAAAATGCGGATGACATACGGAAATGCATCCGTTGGCATCCGCATTTTTGCGGATCCATAGACTTGTATTAGGCCACGGACCGTTTTCTGCGGACAAGTATAGGACAAGTGAGTTTTGTTTTGCGGACAGAAACAACGGAGCGACGGATGCGGACAGCACACGGAGGACTGTCCGCATATTGGAGGAGCCCATAGAAATGAATGGATCCGCATACTTTCCGCAAAATTGCGGATCGGATGCGGATCCGCTTATACGGTCGTCTGAATGAGGCCTAAGAAGGATTCTCCAGAGAGAACAACCAACAATTTTTCCTCAAGTAAATTCCTTAAGTCAGACAGCAGAGTGATGTGCTGAGACCAGCATTAAAAGACACTGATGTGAGTTGAGGGACTATGGCTAAGAAACCCATCATCCAGACTACTACTAGGCCAACTGCAGCCACCCAACTTGCCAAAAATTTGCACTTGGGAATTGCTACTGTTGAAGGTGCCTGAAGTTACACTGTGCACTTGGTAAAAAACACTGTTCTACATTTCCACATGAGTGGTCTCAGATGTTGAGTGCCTATCGCAACCATTTCATTTATCTTCCACTAATATTTTGACAGGGTGAGTCAATACATATCAATAGTCGGGTGAGCCTCTATAATAGTATATATTTTTGACTGTTCTACATTTACGTCTGGCCTCATTCTTTAACACTACATTTCTACTGCACCGATCCCCAAGGGACAACGGGCCTAGGGTGTACACCGTGACACACTTTATCAGGACCACTACCACTCCCATCCTCTGCACTGGCTTCTCCAAGGCTCACTGCACATGTAGTAAATTTGCAAATAGAAGGGAGTGTAGTACATTTCTAATAAAATTTAGAAGAAAGAAAAAATTTAAGATTATAAAATTTATAAAAAAATTTTTAAAAATTATTTCCTACACAAAAAAACTACACTGAAAACTGTACTGTACTGATTGTTGCTCAGCGGTTGCAAGACACACCCAGATGTTTTTGTGTGCATGCAAAAAACTAAAAACTGTTCTATAAAAATTACTACAGTAAAATCGGCACTAAAACTACCTGAAATTTATAAAATCCAAAATAGGATCCAGCATTCAGACACTTTATTTCAGCAGGGGAGCAGGATGTTGGCTACCACTTGTAAAATCTTGGAAATCCCTTTTAAATTCCATCATTCAACCCATGAGGGGAGGAATTATAAACCTTTAATCCATGACTTCAATAAAGTCTCTCCTACCTTTTAACAGGTGCATGCATCTATCAATTCCATAGACTACTATGGAGCACAGAAGAGGTCCCCTGCAGTCCTTCCCAGCGGTCTCATCATGGAAGTGTTGACTTATCGGCTGCACAATACAACGTGCTGTCTAACTCCAGCTTTATTTTATAAGGCTACTGTCACATATGCGCTCGGTGCGTATCCGTTCTGTACTTGTACAGACGGGTCCGCACTGAAAATACAAACAAATGCATCCGTTCAGGATGGATCCGTTTGTATCATATGTGCAAAAAATTCTAAGTCCCAAATGGATCCATTCTGACACCCATTGAAAGTCAATGGGGGACGGATCCGTTTACAATTGCACCATTTTGTGTCAATGCAAATGGATCCGTCCCCATTGACTTACATTGTAAGCCAGGACGGATCCGCTTGGCTCCGCACCGCCAGGCGGACACCAAAACGCTGTTTGCAGCGTTTTGGTGTCCGCCACAGATAGGAACGGAGGCGGTACGGAGCCAAACTGATGCATTCTGAACGGATCCGCATCCATTCAGAATGCATTGGGGCTAAACTGATTCTGTTTGGGGCCACTTGTGAGAGCCTTGAAATGGATCTCACAAGCGGATCCCAAACTGCGAGTGTGAAAGTAGCCTAAGATGATGGAGTAAAATTGTCTCCATTGATTGTACTGTCAATTTAGATAAAAGACTATAGACAGATCTCTGGGAAAGGCTTCACTAATACTCACGTGCAGATCGCATTGTGTCCTAATAAGCCGCCATCAGTCTGTCATATCCTGCTCCTAAGCTGTATTTTTGGTCATTATGTCAATGGTGTGAAATGACCTATTATCTAATCTCTTTTACTGTGTCAGGAACAATGACCTTCACATCTCAGGAGCCTTCATGGTGATGTCCACATCATTCTGTAAAACATCAACTAGGATGGAGACCCTACAAATGTAAAAGGTTATAAATAGGATTGAGCGAACCCGAACTGTAAAGTTCGGGTTCATACCGAACATTACGGTTTTTCGCACCGGACCCGAACGCTGCTGCTGTGAGAGACAGATTAGGGAAGAAATACAGCGATTTATTGAGGGTGCTATGCTACATATTTGTACCCAGCCCTGAGCCCAGTGATACTGCAAAATAATTTTTAATCTATCTGTTACTGAGGTGGGGTTGGCAGCCATTTTAGCAACTGCAGTGTCCTTGGAACTGCATGTTACCTGCATGTGTGCCAGCCTGCCAGGGACAGTAGTCTAGTTATTTTCTGGTAGCTCAGTGCAGGATAAATTCCTTTTTCTGGCAGGTCAAGTCCCCTACATTACCTAATTTATAATTTAGCAGTGGAATACTGCATTTCTGTAGTTGGGGAAAAACCCGTACTGTTGTGCCACAGAGCAGTTTTGCATACAACACTGTAAAACCTATTTTAAAATTTTGCAGTGACATACCGCATTTCTGTAGTTGGGGAAAAAACCCGTACTGTTGTGCCACAGAGCACGTTTGCATACAACGCTGAAAAACCTATTTTAAAATTTAGCAGTGACATACTGCATTTCTTTAGTTGGGGAAAAACCCGTACTGTTGTTCCACAGAGCAGTTTTGCATACAACGCTGTAAAACCTATTTTAAAACTTAGCAGTGACATACTGCATTCCTGTATTTGAGGGAAATAAACCCGTACTGTTGCTCCACAGAGCAGCTTTGCATACAACTCTGAAAACCTATTTTAAATTTAGCTGTGACATACTACATTTCTGTAGTTTGTTGCAATAAACACTGGTTTTGTGCTTGAACTAAATTGTTGACTTTTGGGAGTTAAATTGAGATAAACCATCTGTTAGTTTGGTGGGTGAACGCAAATAATGAGGAGAACATCAAATAAGGGACGTGGACATGGTCGTGGTGGTGTTAGTGGAGCTCCTGTTGCTGGGAGAGGACGTGGCCATTCAGCGCCAACTACAGGTCCAAGTAACATAGTAGTAACATAGTACATAAGGCCAAAAAGACATCTGTCCATCCAGTTCAGCCTGTCATCCTGCTAGCTGATCCAGAGGAAGGCAAAAATTCCTTCCCGACCCCAATCAGGCAAACAGAATAACTCCCTGGATCAACGACCCTCTCTAGTAGCTGTAGCCTGAAATATTATTCCCTTCAGAAACACATCCAGGCCCCTCTTGAATTCCTTTATTGTACTCACCATAAATAGATGTTGGGACAGATCTCTGTACTGACCCCTGATATAGTTATACATAGTTATTAGATCTCCCCTCAGTCGTCTTTTTTTCTAAAGTAAATAACCCTAATTTTGATAACCTTTCAGGGTACTGTAGCCCCATTCCAGTTAATACTTTAGTTGCCCTCCTCTGAACCCTCTCCAGCTCTGCTATGTCCGCCTTGTTCACAGGGGCCAAGAACTGTACACCGTACTCCATGTGTGGTCTGACTAGCAATTTGTAAAGTGGTAGGACTATGTTCTCATCATGGGCGTCTATGCCCTTTTGATGAAGCCCGTTATCTTATTGGCCTTAGCGGCAGCTGCCTGACTCTGGTTTTTGCAGCTTAATTTGCTGTTTATTAAAATTCCTAGGTCCTTTTCCATGTCAGTGTTACAGAGTGTTTTACCATTTAGTATGTACGGGTGACTTGCATTATTCCTTCCCATGTGCATAACTTTAAATTTGTCAGTGTTAAACCTCATCTGCCACTTATCTGCCCAAGCCTCCAATCTATCCAGATCCCTCTGTAGCAGTATACTGGCCTCTTCAGTGTTAATTACTTTACACAGTTTAGTGTCATCTGCAAAAATTGATATTTTACTATGCAAGCCTTCTACAAGATCATTAATAAATATATTGAAAAGAATAGGGCCCAATACTGACCCCTGAGGTACCCCACTAGTGACAGTGACCCCTCCAATACTGACCCCTGAGGTACTCCACTAGTGACAGTGACCCAATCTGAGTGGTTACCGTTAATAACCACCCTCTGTTTTCTGTCACTCAGCCAGTTACTTACCCACATAAAGACATTTTCTCCCAGTCCGAGCATCCTCATTTTATATACTAACTTTTATGTGGTACAGTGTCAAATGCTTTGGAGAAGTCCAGATATACGACATCCATTGATTCGCCGCTGTCAAGTCTAGAACTTACCTCCTCATAGAAACTGATTAAATTCGTTTGGCATGACCGATCCCTCATGAAGCCATGCTGATATGGTGTTATTTGCTTATTTCTGTTGAGATCCTCTAAGATAGAATCTCTCAGAAAACCTTCAAACAGTTTCCCCACAACAGATGCTAAACTTACCGTCCTATAGTTTCCGGGCTCTGTTTTTGGACCCTTTTGAATATTGGCACCACATTTGCTATGCGCCAATCCTGTGGAACATTCCCTGTCAGTATAAAGTCCACAAATATCTGGACATCACTTAATTCCCTTAGGATACGGGGTGTATGCCATCCGGTCCTGGCAATTTGTCTATTTTAATCTTTTAAGTTGCTGCTGTACTTCTTCCTGGGTCAGACAGGGCACTTTTAATGGGGATTTATTTTTACATTCAGCTTTTCATCTGACAGTTTATTTTCCTCAGTGAATACATTGGAGAAAAAATATTTAACAGCTTTGCTTTCTCCTCGTTGCTCTCTGCAACTCCCTCTTCAATACTCTGTGGAGGGCCGACACCTTCAGATTTATACTTTTAACATTTATATAATTGAAGAAAATTTTAGAGTTAGTTTTACTCTCTTTGGCAATTAATCTCTCGGTCTCTAGTTTGGCCGCTTTTATTTGTTTTTACATATTCTATTTTTTCCTTATAGTTTTTCAGTGCTTCCTCGCTACCCTCCTGTTTTAGTGATTTAAATGCTTTCGCTTTGTCATTTATTGCTTTCTTTACATTTCTATTTATCCACATTGGTTTCTTTTTGTTCCCTAACCTTTTATTCCCATACGGTATGTACCTCTCACAATGAGAATTTAGGATGCTTTTAAAAATATCCCATTTTGTGGCTGCATTTTTATTCTTGAGAAATTTGTCCCAGTTAGTTAGGCCTATGGCCTCGCTTAGTTGGCTAAATTTTGCTTTTTTGAAGTTTGGTATTTTTGTTCCTCCCTGTAGAACTGCTCTTTTGAATGATAATTGGAAGGTTATTACTTTATGGTCACTATTTCCTAGGTGTCCCCCAACCTGCACATCTGTTGTTCTGTCAGGTCTATTGGTTAATACTAAGTCCAGTATGGCCGTCCCTCTAGTCGGGTCCTGAACCAGTTGGGAAAGGTAATTGTCTTTGGTTATTGCCAAGAACCTGTTTCCTTTATGGGATGTACAGCTTTCAGTTTCCCAGTCTATATCTGGGTAGTTGAAGTCCCCATAATAACCACCTGATTATGATTTGTCGCCTCGTCTATCTCGTTTAGAAATAGATTTTCTGTGGACTCTGGTATATTAGGTGGTTTATAGTAAACTCCTATTAGTAATTTATTATTGTTTTTGGCTCCATGTATTTCTACCCACAGAGACTCCACATGTTCATGTCCCTCACTTATATCTTCTCGGACTGTGGGCTTTAGACAGGACTTTACATAAAGGCAGACCCTTCCCTCTTCGGTTTTGGTGATCCTTTCTAAAGAGATTGTAACCTTTTATATTAACTGCCCAGTCATAGCTATCATCCAGCCATGTCTCAGTTATTCCCACTGTCATAGCTATCATCCAGCCATGTCTCAGGTATTCCCACTATATCCTAGTCCTCCTCACACATTACTAATTCCAGTTCCCCAGTTTTATTAGTCAGGCTTCTGGCATTAGTGTACATACAATTAAGAGGTTTATGTATATTTTTACCCTACACCTTTTCTTCTGAACTTTTCTAGTCCCTCCTTCCATTCCTCCCCAGTCCCACTACCTCGCCCTGGTCTCTATCTGTACTATCTTCCCTCCTACAATGTAATTACCCTCCCCCAGTCCCTAGTTTAAACACTCTTCCAACCTTCTAGCCATCTTTTTCCCCAACACAGCTGCCCCTTCCCCATTGAGGTGCAGCCCGTCCCTACGAGAGAGCCTGTAGCCGACAGAGAAGTCAGTCCAGTTCTCCAGGAACCCAAATCCCTCCTTCCTACACCAGTTCTTGAGCCACTTGTTAACCTCCCTAATCTCCCACTGCCTTTCTTGTGTGTCTCTTGGTACAGGCAGTATCTCAGAAAATACTACCTTTGAGGTCCTTGACCTAAGCTTTTGACCTAAATCCCTGAAATCATTTTTAAGGACGCCCCACCTACCCCTAAATTTGTCATTGGTTCCGATATGGACCATGACCGCTGGATCTTCTCCAGCCCCTCCCAGTAATCTGTCAACCCGATCCGCAATGTGCCTAACTCTAGCGCCGGGAAGACAGCACACTGTTCGGCGATCACGATCTTTGTGACAGATTGCCCTATCTGTTCCCCTAATAATGGAGTCTCCCACTACCAGCACCTGTCTGGCCTGCCCTGCTCTCCTGGTCCCCTGCTTACTAGAGCCGACATTCCCTGACTGGCAGAGGAAGTGTCCGGCTGCAGCAGTGCTGTCCCTGAACTGTCACCCCCTCATCTGCCAAACGTGCAAACTTGTTGGGGTGTGTCAGATCAGGGCTAGCTTCCCTGGCACTCTTCCCTCTACCCTGCTTTCTAACTTTTACCCAGCTAGCTACCTCATTTTCCTTAGCCTCCTCACTGTCACTCTCCCCCTTATCTGCTCCATAGAGTGCTTGCTCGGTGAGAAGCAAACTCTTTGCAAATTCTCAATGCCTTTCAGTGTTGCAACTCGCCTGTTTAGAGACTCGATTTGCGATTCTAAACGGGTAATTTGCTCACATTTTGAACAAAGATATATACCCTCGAACGGCTGTTCCAGGACTGCATACATCAGACAAGATGTGCACTGGACGGAGTTGTCAATTGTGCAACACATACTAAATGGGGATTACAGAAAAGCGAAAAATACGATATAATGTAATAAGAAACTGGCTAATTGCAGTCCCCCACTGAAGTCCCTGACTCTGAAGTCACTTAATCTTAAGTCACACACTTAATCAAACACGCGCAGCTCAAACTCGCGTTATATGTCTGCTTTAAATGGAGTTCTCAGAACCAGCCTGTTTTTTTTCCTCTGGATTCAAAAGTGAAACACCTTTTTCAGGTGCGAGTAGGCGACAGAACCTGCAGCGTTATTTGGTAGGCCCGAATGCCGCTCTACGGATAGTGAGGCCAGAACAAGTACAGTCCATAGTAGATTGGGTGGCTGACAGTGCCTCCTGTTCCTTCACGTTGTCACCCACCCCGTCCCCTGCTGAAAGCACAGAGTTGGCACCTGCTGCCCATGGTCACCTATCTTGCACCTTACCCCCTTGCAAATCAGCCAAGCAATCTGAGCCCCAAGTCATGCAGCAGTCTCTTATGCTCATATCTTTTTGATGACTATGCTGGCAGGGTTTTTGATGACTATGCTGGCCATAACCATAGCCCTGCCCCAGAAGTAGAAGAGATTGAGTGCACGGATGCCCAACCACTTAGGTTTGAGGATGAGGACAGAGGAAGACCACAGCAGCACGTCTCTGATGATGACGAAACACAGGTGCAAACCGCTGCGTCTTTCTGCGGTGTGCAGACCGACAAAGAAGGCAGGGGTGAAGACTGGGTGGAAGATGATGTTGAGAACGATGAGGTCCTACACCCCAAAATATACCACTTAAGTCCATGTTTTTCATGGGTGGTGAAAAAATAATATTTTTTTAGGCCAGGAATTACCTTTGCGGCCTGCGCTGCATATGTGCTGGGGACAATAAGATAGTTAATCCATCTGGGAGTTCAGGGGTTGACATATTCCAATTTTTTACTGTCAAGTAACCCTGCAGTGCATAGGTGACAGGGACCGAAAATTTGAAAAATCTTCTTTTAAATTGTTGGGTGCAATATTACCATTTTTGCCATGCATAAACCTCTGCTCTGCCTGGATGCCAGGGACCTACATTTTTAAAAATCGCCTGTTCCATTGGTGGGTGACATGAACCCCGTTTTGCCGTGAATAAACCCCTCCTCTGCCTGGGTGCCAGGGGCCTACATTTCTAAAAATCGCCTGTTCCATTGATGGGTGGCATGAACCCCGTTTTGCGATTAATAAACCCTCCTCTGCCTGGATGCCAGGGGCCTACATTTTTAAAATCGCCTGTTCCATTGGTGGGTGACATTAACCCAGTTTTGCCATGAACAAACCCCTGCTCTGCCTGGATGCCAGGGGCCAACATTTTTAAAAATCGTCTGTTACATTGGTGGGTGACATTAACCTAGTTTTGCCGCTGAAAACCCCTGCTCTGCCTGGGTGCCAGGGGCCTACATTTCTAAAAATTACCTGTTAGATTGGTGGGTGACATGAACCCCGTTTTGCCGTGAATAAACCCCTCCTCTGCCTGGGTGCCAGGGGCCTACAGTTCTAAAAATCGCCTGTTCCATTGGTGGGTGACATGAACCCCGTTTTGCCGTGAATAAACCCCTCCTCTGCCTGGATGCCAGGGGCCTACATTTTTTAAATCGTCTGTTCCATTGGTGGGTGACATTAACCCAGTTTTGCTGGTGAAAAAACCCTGCTGTGCATTGCTTACAGGAAATTTGGTAAAAACAACTGTTACTGATCGAAAGATGCGTGACTACAAGCGCACGCTGGTAGTTGCGCTGCTGATGGCATTCCCATCTGATGCCTCCTCAACCTCCTACTCCACATCCATTTCTTCCTCCTAGATCAAGATTGTTATTTTTATTTATTTTATTTTAAGTCATTTCCCTATCCACATTTGTTTGCAGGGCACTTACACACATTTTTCTGCCCTCTAGCCCTTTCCAGGACTTTTTACAGCCATTTTAGTGCCCAAAGTTCGGGTCCCCATTGACTTCAATGGGGTTCGGGTCCAGGGTAAAGTTCGGGTCAAGTTCGGATCCCGAACTCGAACTTTTGTGAAGTTCGGCCGAATCCGTCCAACCCGAACTTCCAGGTGTCCGCTCAACTCTTGTTATAAACAATGGCCTTTGACTGGTGGTGCTCCAACTGTTGGGAAACTGCAACTCCCAGTGTTAGACTGTCAGGACATGCTGGTAGTGGTGGTTTTTCAACAACTGGAGACCACTACTCTAGAGTAGGGAAAACCGGATTTAGACATTAGACTTTCATAATTTTGTCTTACAATTTGAAGAGGCTTTGCAAATTCAGGAGGCCTTTTGGCCAGAACCCCGACATCGCTGGACCTGCAGAGGATAACATACTTATCTGCTCCCTGCCACAGGGTTCTGGCTCCTTTGGTCCCGCACTGCCACTGCCGTGCTCTGGTTCCACTTGTCAACATCTGGTTTAATGAGTCTCACATGTCCTGTTGCAGCCAATGACTGGTGGTAGCGATGACAAGCTTCCCATGTGGTAGTATAAATATACAGACTGGACATTCTCTGTGTCCAAAGGCTGCAAGATGGTGGCAGTCACATTACTTTTTTCGGGCTGTTCCTTGCTTTCAGTAGTTCGATGCCGGAGCTAAACGGCAGGTGGACTTGTCCAGCTCATGCGCAGATACAGGCTGTAGAACACTTAGACCCCCACTGGGGGGGGGGGGTGAAGATCCAGTTCACTGTCCTAGTCCCATATCTAGATAGTGTGGCCAGTACAGTATTTCTTGTTGGTGCCCTACACCTGCACATTTTCTGCCAACCCCCAATCAACGCCACTTATTACGGGGGCCAATGATATCTTTATGTTCTTATGTGATTGTCACGGATGTTCCCGTGAAAGGTGCCAGGAGATCAGTGAGACTGGCAACATGTGGTTGGATCTGACAGGTTCCTTGTGGATCAATTCATGTCTGTGTTGTTTCTGGTAATGGCCACACCCCTTGCCTCAGGTGTTGCTTATGTGGTCATTTAACCTTCCCTATTTATTGTGGCTTCTCCCACCATGCTGTGCGGTTTATAGCTTCAGTCTTGTGTTGGATTGCTGGTGTTTGGATCTCGGCGGAGATCCTGTGCTTTCATAGCCATTTGTAGTTAAGTGTCTTCTTCCCGTTTTGTTTATTATTTGGGTTTTCTTGTGTTGCTCTTTTCCTTGTCATTTGTGTTTAGGCCTCAGGGAGACTTCTGTTCGTCCTACCATTTGGAGGAACAGGTTGTCTCTTGTCCTGACATTAGTACCAGGGTCCTACAGGGTGAGTTAGGACTTTAGGTTCCTGTGTATGAACTCACCTACCTCTGGGGTCAGTTCATACTGGCAGTCAGTCAGAACTTTGATTAGAGTTTCTCTAGGAGGTGACCTGCTCTTTTCCCTAGTTTCCAGGCCTTCTCCCCTCCCCCCTTTCCCTCCTACGTTTAGTGTGGGTTTTCCTCCCACACAGAAGCGTGACAGTGATGCCCTCACTAAACATTGACTGTACGCATCTTACAATAAAGTTCTTCTTGACTTGGCCATGGTCTTGACTTGTTGGTGCCCTACACCTGCACATTTTCTGCCAACCCCCAATCAACGCCACCTATAACGGGGGCCAATGATATCTTGATGTGCTTATGTGATTGTCACGGATGTTCCTGTGAAAGGTGCCAAGAGATCAGTGAGACTGGCAACACAAGCCTTGATCTGATAGGTTCCTTGTTGATCAATTTGTGTCTGTGTTGTTTCTGGTAATGGCCACACCCCTTGCCTCAGGTGTTGCTTATGTGGTCATTTAACCTTCCCTATTTATTGTGGCTTCTCCCACCATGCTTTTTGGTTTATAGCTTCAGTCTTGTATTGAATTGCTGGTGTTTGGATGTCAGCGGAGTTTCTGTGCTTCCATAGCTATTTGTAGTTAAGTGTCTTCTTCCTCTTTTATTTATTATTTGGGTTTTCTTGTGTTGCTCTTTTCCCTGTCATTTGTGTTTAGGCCTGAGGGAGACTCCTGTTCGTCCTACATCTGTTCGTCTTCTAGTCCTGTCTCTCACCTTTCATATACCGTTCAAATGCACCTTTTCTGGATCCTCACAACTTTTATTCTGCAGTCCCAGAAGAATAAACTTGAGGAACTTCCTGCTTGCTCTTGAGGCAAAAGGTCTATCAGTGTCCAAAGCCTTGGAAATAAGAGCAAAGTGCTATTCTTGTCATCAAAATGACATAAACCATGACTGGACCATCCACTTCAGCATTGATTTACTTTACTCAATTACTTGAACTGCTCAGACTGAAGTTGGACAATTGCTACCTATGTGCAGTTAAAGGGAGCCTGTGGGTGGGCTCAAGCCACTCTGTGCACCCTTGTTCCTCCTACTTCCTCTGCCAGTGCAGAAGGTAAAGCAAGCGGAGGATGGGAGTAG
Organism: Bufotes viridis; assembly: GCA_033119425.1. NCBI lineage: Eukaryota > Metazoa > Chordata > Amphibia > Anura > Bufonidae > Bufotes > Bufotes viridis. The sequence continues at coordinate 419,249,413 of CM065592.1, read as the reverse complement.
TGGTTATGGATCCCATTCCCTAGGTGTCACGTTCGGGTGTGGGGGGGAAACCCACACCAAACGTAGGTGGCAAAGGGGTAAGGGGAAAAGGCTTGGAAACTAGGGAAAGAAGCAGGTCACCTCCTAGAGGAACCCTAATGAAAGTCCTGACTGACTGCAAGTATAAACTGACCCCAGAGGTAGGTGAGTTCATACACAGGAACCTAAAGTCCTAACTCACCCTGTAGGACCATGGTACTAATGTCAGGACAAGAGACAACCTGTTCCTCCAAATGGTAGGACGAACAGAAGTCTCCCCCAGGCCTAAACACAAATGACAGGGAAAAGAGCAACACAAGAAAACCCAAATAATAAACAAAAGGGGAAGAAGACACTTAACTTTAAATGACTATGGAAGCACAGGAACTCAGCCGAGATCCAAACACCAGCAATCCACAACAAGACTGAAGCTAAAGCTATAAACCGCACAGCATGGTGGGAGAAGCCACAATAAATAGGGATGGTTAAATGACCACATAAGCAACACCTGAGGTAAGGGGTGTGGCCATTACCAGAAACAACACAGACCTGAATAGATCCACAAGGAACCTGTCAGATCAAACCATGTGTTGCGAGTCTCACTGATCTCCTGGCACCTGTCACGGGAACGCCCGTGACACTAGAGCCACGTGGCAATGGGAGAACAAACCCTTTCTTCACTTGGGGAGCAACCTAGTGCTGGGACTTCTGCCTGGTGGTAGTTGGGATGCCCTTAAGTGATGTTCTGGGTGCAAGGCAGAAAAGCAGGGGCAATGGCCAATGAATGGGGGAGTCAGTAACCAGGACGGCCAGTTGATATCAGTAAATAAGTCTCTCTTTTCTAAGTGCAGAATAGAAGTAGTAGTATATCCAAAAATAAAGGCACAGTTCCAAGGCATATAACACAGTGCAATCCTTTCTCAACTGTAGTATATGGACAGCAGCAAAAATGAGGGTTGTAGTACTCCTACCTATCTCTCTCTAAAGTCTCTCTGCAGAACATTAGACATTCATTGAGGTTCTTGATAAGCTTCTGCAGTTACTGGGCTGAGGATTTTCAGATTAGCCAAACCGTCTCCAAGTGTGGAAGGGTGCATTAGCAATGTTTCATCTCACAGCAGCAAAGTCTCTCAGCCATAAACGTTCACAGTCCTCACTGACTGACTCCAAAGCACAGCCTTATAGATTCTGGACCTTCTGAACATTCTTCTTTCTGGAGCACTTTTGATGATAAAGTAGTTTTCTTTGCTGTAGAAGTCTCAGAGATGAAGGTTTCTGGGCTCAGGCCTGGGTCTGAGGATCATGCACGTGTAGGTCCTCACTGTTCCCCAGGCAGAACTAGACTCTCTACTGACTAACCAAGGGGCGGACCCAGGTCCATCTCTTGGCAACCTAATAGGATCAGCCAAGGTGTTAACCATAAATTGTCCATACAATAACATTAGGTACAAAAATTTGACAAATTACAAAATTTACCTTAGCAATATAATTGACCCCCACCATTGCAGTAACCCATTTCTGTGGTACTGTACCAGCCCTTCCCTCTCCTTCATTGACAGGGCCAGACAAGATGACTATACAAGAAGAAGTAGGAGGGGCTGGCAAAGGAAGCAGGACTTAACTGCTCATTTGCATGTAGATTTAAAGTACTTTTTCTCCAGAATAAAGCAATGGATCGCAAAGTGAAGGGCATTATTACACTGAGCTGAGGTAGCCCTACAAGACCATGTGCCTGGTTTATCAGTGAATTTACTGGTGACACATTCTCTTTAAATTCCTTTAATCCAGCATCAGATAATCCAGAATATTTTGTAGTTTGGCATTACTTTCTCGCACAGATGTACTGCATGATAAATTGAAATTTTACTAGGTAGAAAAATGGTTTCTTTTTACATTAATTTACCTTTACCTCATGACCTATAAATTGACCATGCAATAATCCAGAATATTCCATAACCTGTCACCTCATAATCTTCTATTGATGCTAGATTAAAAAAATTTTGCTGTACTTTTTACTGTAGTATTCTAATACTGATTTTTGTTTTCAGATATGGCTTTTTCCCCTATATAAGTAAATTATTCCCCTTTCACTTTTTTCAGACCCTTTGCTATGACAGACCCTTTGCTATTTCTCTTCATCATCTTTGAGATGTTTCTACACGTTGATTGGAGTCCACCTGTGGTACATTCAGTAGATAGGACATGATTTGGAAAGACACAGTACTGTCTATATAAGGTCTTACAGCTGACAATGCACACTAGAGCAAAAACCATGAGGAGGAAAGAACTGACTGTAGAGCTCAGAGACAGAATTGTGTGGAGGAAGAGATCTGAAGAAGGGGACAAAATTCTGCAGCACTGAAAGTTCCCAAGTGCACAATGGCTAGAGATGAGCGAATCGAAGTTGACGAAGTGGAATTCGATCCAAATTTCAGGAAAAATTCGATTCACACCGAATCCGAATTTCCTCACGCTCGTGGTGACAAATCACATTTTTCCTAAAATGGCTGCTGCTGCTGCTGTGAGGACATGGAGCAAGGAACTCTGGGAACGCGGGATCACCCATAATGCCATGCATCCAGCCAAAAATTACAGCCCTTTTGGCGTGTATTAGTGGCAAAAGAAATATATATTTGCCGTTCAGCAGTGCAGTTATATGTTCTAAAGCCTTTTGTGTCATGTATAAGTGGAAAAAAATAAGGGCCTATTTGCCGATCCGCAGTGCAGTTATTTGTTCTAAAGCCCTTTTGTTGTGTATTAGTGGCAAAAGAAAAATATATTTGTCTTTCAGCGGTGCAGTTATATGTTCTAAAGCCCATTTTTTTGCGTGTATTAGTGGCATAAATAAGTATTTGCCGTTGTGTGGTGAAGTGAGAAAATTACAGCCCTTTTAGATGTGTATTAGTGGTAAAAAAAACGGCTTATTAGCCATTGTGTGGTGAAGTAAGACAATTACAGACTTTTTGGGGTGTTTTAATTTCCTATTTTTTTTTTTTTATTTGATCTAACAGTATGTCAGACAGAGAAGTGCCAGGCCCTGCACAGGGAGTGGCAGATGTTCTGGCGCAGGCACAGGTTGCAGCAGAGTAAGGGGACCTAGCAGCAGGGGTCACTCGAGAGGCCTGAGCTCCCAGTGTCATCTAGTCTTGACCAGCAACCCAGCGGTTCTTGAATGGTTGACTCAGTCATCCACTTCGTCATAAGTGACATCACAGCAGCTAGACCTGGAGCAGGACCTGAACCAGCAGGTAGTGGCATACTTGTACAGTACCCTGCCACCCCACATTGAAGATCCACTGGACTACTGGGCAGCCAAACTGGATTTGTGGTCGCAACTAGCAGAGTATGCCCTGGAAAAGCTGTCCTGCCTGGCCAGTAGTGTTGCATTAGAGCAGGTGTTTAATGCGGTGGGGCCATAGTTACCCCAAGAAGAACTTGTATGTCCACCCAAAATGTGGAGAGACTGTCCTTTGTCAAGATGAATCAGGTGTGGATCAGCCAGGATTTCCACTCACCAATGCCTGATGCATCAGACTAGATCATCCATGGTGCCACACCAACACTTTGACAAAAGAGACCGGTTTCTTCTGGCTACCTGCCTCAGCTACTAATCTGATGCTGCCACCTGCCTGATGCCACACATCTGATGCCAAGTGCTCCTTCTTTCCCTCCTTCTTCTTCAGCTGGTACTTGTATTGCCACGCACCTCCCCACTCTGTCACCGGGTTACTCTGTGGTCTCCTGATGCTGCTGCCACCTCCTCACTATGTCATCTTGCCACTCTGTGGTCTCCTGATGCTGCTGCCACCTCCACACTATGTCATCTTGTCACTCTGTGGTCTCCTGATGCTGCTGACAACTCCACACTATATCACCTTGCCACTCTGTGGCCTCCTGATGCTGCTGCTGCCACCTCCACACTCTGTTATTGTGCCACCCTGTGGCCTCCTCATGATGCTGCTGCTGCCACCTCCATACTCTGTCATTGTACCACTCTGTAGTCCTCTCATGCTGCTACTGACACCTCCACACTGCCATTGTGCCACCCTGTGGCCTCCTCCTGATGCTGCTGCTGCCACCTCCACATTCTATCATTGTCCAACTCTGTGGACTTCTCATGCTGTCCCCACCCTCCCCACTTCATGACTGGGCCACTATTTTGCCTTTCAGCTTGACTGACATCATCATTTATTTGACCCTTCTTCTGATCTGTCAGAAGGAAGGAAAAATGAGACGCACAACGGATCCTCTCTATATAACAGCTGTAAGGCCTGTATGACATGGTCCCTATTTTGTATCAGAATTGGCTTGTGATTTGTTAGCCAAAAGCAGGAGTGGGTACAAAACACAGAAGACATGCAAATATTCCATTCATGTGTCATCTCTGTTTTGGATCCACTCCTGTTTTTTTTTGGCATTAGCAATACTGATGGATTACTGTCCAAATGCTGACTGAGTGAAAGCCGGATGCTCCACAGACAGGATCCTTTTTCACTACCACAGCAGACTTCCTATGCGTGTTTCTGCAAGGCACAGTGTTCTACACCACTATAAAGGCTCTCTGAAGCAAGAAAATAGACGTTTTAACGCAATCGCCGTAAATAAATTCGGATCTAACCAAATTTTTCAAAAATTTGGTGAACCGCAGAATCAAATTTTGAAAAATTCGCTCATCTCTAACAGTGGCCTCCATAATTCTTAAATGGAAGAAGTGTGGAACAACCAGGATTTTTACTAGAGCTGGCTGCCACACCAAACTAAGTAATAGAGAGAAAAAGGCCTTGGTATGAGATGTGACCAAGAACCCCATGGTCACTCTGGGCTCCAAAGATCCTGTGTGCAGATACGAGAATCTTCAAGAAGTTCAACTATCACTGCAGCACTCCACCAATCTAGGCTTTATTGCAAAGTGACCAGTAAGAATCCTCTCCTCAGTAAAAGACACCTGGAGTTTGCAAAAGCACCTAATACTTGTCAATGCAAGATTTTAGTTTTTCCATTTCAATAAATTAAGGTTTTGAACAGTCTGTTATGGATTATTGAGTGCAGAATGGTGGGGGAAATAGAATTTAACTAAATATGTAAAAGGAAATAATCTAACCACTGAGGTACATTTTTCATCTGGATAATAGCTGAATTGCTTTCTGGATAAGATCTATGGGTTGAGTCGAGAGTTTGCAGAGTTTATGTGCTATGTGATGCAGTGTAAGTGAGGAGAAGGATTTAATAAGTTAGTATTACCATCATCTCCAAAAGGTATAATTTTAAAGATGACACTTTCCCTTTGTATTTTAAGCTAAAATAATTTTTTTATTTTCTTTTACATTTTCAAAATAACAAATTTGGAAAATGGCCCAACGTAAGTTTGGGTACCATAGAAGGTTAGTACCTAGTAGCACCTCCTTTGGCAAGTATCACAGCTTAGAAACCATTTTTGTAGCCAGCTAAGAGTCTTCCAAATATTGTTTGAGGGTTTTTCATCCATTCTTCCTCGCAGAGAAAGGAGAAGTGCATCATGGGTTTGGTTGGATACAGGAACAGGAAGTGCTACATACAGAATGGAAACAAACCGGAAGGATTGGTTTACATAATTAAAACAGGCAACGAGGTCAAGCCTGATATAAACAGTAAGGTACTGTACGTTTATGGCACTAAGACTTTACTGCTTATAGAAAGTGTATATTGCTTCGGCACCCACAACACTTTGAGAGGGACTGGACATCCAGATCTAAGATCTAAGTCAGCCAGACTGGGACCTGCTGAGAACGGATTTGGGAAGATTATAAGACGTATCTAGAAAGGCTCAGGAATAACTACCACCATCATCAACATTGTCTATACATAACTATTGGGAAAAGCCTAATCTGCAGAATACCCCAGAACTGTGCCTATTGCTGCTGTATGTGCTGCAACTCCTATCATCCTCACTAAAGGGACTTTATTTATGCTACCATATGGGTCTGGTCATTGACTTACACCCAACATCTGCACTGTTGCCACCATTGCATTTCCTGCACCTTGAGGGAGCCCTGCCTTTACCCATCTACCTAACATCCAGGTCAGCCCACCAAACACCGAAGGCAGAACTGCCACTAATACCAATCCCTCCTCCTGACTCTTCCCTCTGGGTCGCTGCACCAACAGTGCCATGTAGTATCAGTGGCGCCTGGCTCTTACAAAGGTGTAATGGTTGGGTCCCCATTGACCAGTTTCCTTAAAATATCTAGTTTATATACCATAGTGTATTCGTCTCTGGCCAACCGGTACCCTGCCCTGCTTTGATGAGGGTTAAGAACCCTGAAACAGCTGTCTGCAGGTGTGTGTTTTTTCTTATGTCAAAGATTATGGTTTTGACTTATATCCCAAGGCACATTCCAAGGCCTGTTTAAAGGATCAGACGTGGATTTATTGGGTGGCTGTCCAACAGGTGGCACCAGAGAGCTTATTTACATATTCATTTTTCCCATGAAGCATTGCCTGATTTATGACTTCCTACAGCAACTGGAGCTCTCCACAAGGAGAAACAGTTCTTCTTAGACCTATGGGAAAACAATACAATTGAAACAAAAAATGATATAGAATATGAAGTATTATGGTTATATAATCTATGCTAGAACATGCCTCCAGCCTCTTGGGAGTGATATTCCTATGCCATGTGCGATGTCTATTAATATGAGAAGATGTAGAAGAAGATTTCCTAAAGACACGAGAACATAAACAAGTCCCTCAGGTTATGCCATCTTATGTGTTGTCAGGTGATGCTCCGACTTGCCCAGACTCATCTTTTTCCAGCCGAAAGGCTTAATCCGATTTTTCGTTAAATGATATCAGCAACAATATAATGACTATAAAAATGTTTCTGCTGCGCGTGTGAAATAAAAATGTCCTGGAGGACAAACACTAAGCACTAGTCTTTTTGTAATAGAGAAATAGAAACTGCCCATGGTTGACCATCACACGGACACCGGCCATGTGCGTTCTCATTTTTTGCGGACCGGACATGGCTGGCACTATGATAGAAATGCCTTTTCTTGTCCGTAGCTGTGGACAAGAATAGGACATGTTCTATTTTTTTTTTGCGGGCCGCGGAACGGAAGTGCGGAAGCGGACAGCACATGGTGTGCTGTCTGCATCTTTTGACGCCCAATTGAAAATGAATGGGTGCCCACCCGTTCTACAAAATTGCGGTCCCATTTTGCGGACGTGTGAATGGACCCTTACATTGATAGCAAATCCTAGCCATATGCCATCAATATTCTTAGATGCGAATAACCCTTTAATTCATTAAAGGGAGTGTGTCACCTCCAAAATCAGTTTTAAAGTAAGCCTACCACCACGCAGGGTAGGTGCCCTGAAACATAACCATACCTTTGTTCCTGAGAAATGCATACTTTATGCAAATAAGGTTTTGGTGCACTGTGGGTGGGGCCTCTTCGCTTGGTGCACATGACTTCCTCTGCATCATTGCTACCGTTACTGCAATCTCAAGGACTATAAATCAAACAATAGGTTAGGTGTCGGGAGGCGTTACTGGCAGAGCATTGCTGGTTTACTAAATCAGGGATGCTCAAACCGTGGCCCTCCAGCTGTTGTAAAACTACAACTCCCACCATGCCCTGCTGTAGGCTGATAACTGTAGGCTGTCTGGGCATGCTGGGAGTCATAGTTTTGCAACAGCTGGATGGCCACAGATTGGTCATGCCTGCACTAAATGGAGCGGCCCCACCCATGGTGCAGCGAAAACCTTATTTACAATTGACCAATTTCTATGAAGTTCCACCCAGAATCTAGAAGAGGACATTTTTAGAAAAGGCCCTGGACAGCTACTTCCATGTGATGTCAACCTAGGGGAGAAGAAAGAATGCATTAGCTTGCTATCCTTGCTGGACCCAACCGTGACAGCCGTACACATGCATGCTTGGCTTGGACTATATATATGGAAATTTAACGATATTTGATCTCCGGCAGATCAAAGTAATGAACCAGGCTCCCAAAAATCTCCACCTATATCTATAGTCACAGCTCGCGGCTCGTCACTGACAAACATGAAGAGGTTAAGCCACCTCATTAAGTGCCTGCTGAGCAGTTAATCTGATCCTCTGTGTTTTTTTCACGTGAAGCCTGTGTAATACACGCTCCTCAGAAGATAATACTGGAGTGGGTAAATAGGCTTATACTGGTCTCCATGGTAGCTGGGAATGATAAACTGGAGCGCTGGGTCTCTCGGGTTCTACTTTAGGGAGATACAGGCGCTCAGCCTATTCTTTCACAGCACAAACATTATAGATCAGAGCTCCGGATCACTATATCGTACGACTACTACTAAAGTTATAGTAAACCATGCTGCGGAGAGATCAGCCAGATATTATAAAGAATATACTCAAAATAATATAATAGCAATAGTAAAATGTATGTGCTGACTAGTACAAAATCTGTTTAGTAACCTAAGTTCAGTTTTGGTATGTTCGTAAGCATGAGTGAACAATAATACAAAATGATGCAATAAAAGTTAAAAAAATATGAAATAAAATAATAAATAATAATAGAATGCAATTTTTTAAATCTAAAAAGACATTACTGTGTGGCATAGAGATAGTAATAATATTAATACCAACAACAACATAATATCTAAAATATAAAAAAGTATTAAGGGGGTTTCTAGCAGAAAATAAAATGGCCTTATTTGCTGTGGGCGGTGCTCAAACAGGCTCTTTATTGAAAGCAAACATGTAAAGCAATACACTTCTGTGTTAATTTAAAGTCACAAGGTCTGAAATGAACGTTTGAGCCGTGCCTGTAATGTAATGAATATTTCTATAAAAAGACATTTGAAATATACTCTTATTTATATACAATCTTATTATAATACATGTCATGACTTTTAATGCTATGTATATCAATTTTACTTTTGTATGTGACATTGACTTATTCTCTTTTATTTCTGTCACCGCAAAGAATTCTGTTGGATTTGAATAAAAATAAAAAGACATTTGAAAGAAACATAAAGATCCTCCGTCACTATCTGCTTCCTGGTCCAAAGATGATGTCCCAATTAGTTCCAGCAGTCACATGTCCCTGTGTTGGACCGCCATCGCTGGACAAGGGACCAAGCAGCATCCGTACAGGGCCGTGAAGTGAATACTGATTTACTTTTTAATGTTTGAACACCACATTCAGTTAAGACTGGAAAACCCCTTTAAGTACTAGCAAACTGTTAGGCCCCTTTCACACGGGCAAGAATTCCGCACGGGTGCAATGCGTAATGTGAACACATTGCTCCCGCACTGAATCCGGACCCATTCCTTCAATGGGGCTGTGCAGATGAGCGGTGATTTTCACGCATCACTTTTGCGCTGCGTGAAAATTGCAGCAGGTTCTATATTCTGCGTTTTTCACGCAACGCAGGCCCCATAGAATCCTTTTATCTTCATTCATCAGGACCTGCGCTGACGTCACCGTGCTCACCACGATTACGCCATCAAAGGTCCTTTGCAGGTCCTCAAAAATGAAGAAAGAAGATCGATGCCTGGCTGCGCTGATCAAGTTGATGAGGGAGTTATTTTTTAACCCCTCAATCCATTCTGTATTAAGAACTGTATTATTTTCCCATATAACGATGTTATAAGGAAAATAATGCAGTAAATAGACTTTAATGGGGTTGCTCATCCCTATCGTCAACTAGCAACCATGTCTGAAAATCGCACCACATCCCCACTTGCTTGCGGATGCTATGCGATTTTCACGCAGCCCCATTCATTTCTATGGGGCCTGTGTTGCGTGAAAAACACAGAATATAGAACATGCTGCGATTGTCATGCAATGCACAAGTGATGCAGGAAAATCACCGCTCATCTGCACAGCCCTATGGAAGTGAATGGGTCCGGATTCAGTGCGGTCGCAACGCGCTTACGTCATACATACAATTCCGCTGTTCATGGAATAAAGACTTCACTTTATCTTTTTCTTTTTTGCAACACGAGGGCTGCCGTTCCTCAATTTTTTCGATCCAATCAGCCGACAGACAATCGTTTTTGGCTGATCACTGCTCTGCTTACACTGGGCAGTGATTGGGAATGAGCAATCTTCTGAACTCTGCCCGATCACTGGCCAATGTCAGAGCTCAAGCTGATGGAAAGACATAGTTGTGAATTACGTAAATCAATACACTGTCCATGCAAGCGTAAAGTGAATCTGTTACGTCCCCGAAGTCCTATTAGATACAAGACTACAGGAATAGTGCTGCTGACCTTACTCAAGATTATTAATTTGTATGTAGAGCTCCTCCCGCCGGAATACATTGAGTGGACTGATGAGTGCGCCAACATAATGGAGAGGGTTAAAGGGTTTTCCAACACTTAGCTATTGTTGTCCTATCCTCAATATCAAATTGGTGGGGTTTCACTGCAGGCACCCCCACTGATCAGCAGTTTCAGGCAGTCACTGGTGCAAGAACCTATATAGCGGACAGAGCTGGGAAACCAAAGGCATCATTGATTGTGTAGCGCAGGGGTGCACAACCTACGGCCCAGGGGCCACATGCGGCCCTCGATATCATTCTGTGCGGCCCCCAACCATCTGGTAACAGACATGTATGTCTATGTCTTGTGGCTGCTCACATGTATTTTTCATGTATTCTCCCATTAGTTGGGAATCCTGGAGGTGTAACCAGACATTAATAGTATATACTGTATGTACAATGCGCTATAAATACGGTATTTCAGTTGGTAATACTCCTTTAACTTTTATTATCAGCCCTTTAGATTCCTTCAGTCTCGACAATGTGGCCCCCAAACAGGAATGGTTGTGGACCCGGGTGAAGAGCCTGTGCCTGGTTACTGTCATTTGAATGGGAGCTTAGCTACAGTACCGCGGCACAGCCACCACGCAGTGGATGGAGTATCCCTCTTCCAGTTCCGTCCTCTGTACAGGTTCTCGCTGCCCAAAACGGCTGATGGCTGAGAGGTGCGGGGTGTTGTACCCCCACTATTCTAATGTTGATAACCTATCCTAAGGGTGAAGCCTCAATTACTTGTGTACAGTGTTCGCGCTTCAATCCGTGAGCAGGTGGTCAGTGATGCCTCTGTGAAGCTGTCTGTGAAGGATCCGTGTTGGGTCCCTGTGTCCGTTTTTTGCTGTCCAGTGTGTCATCCGTGTTTCACTGACCCTGAACAGCTGAAAAAATTTCAAAGCATCTCTTCCTAATGATCCATGAAACACAGATGCAACACGGATGGTATCCATGTTGCATCCGTGGCTTTCACGGACTATAGACTATAATGGGCGTGATGGATACGTGAACGCGGAGAAAATAGAGCATGCATCCGTGCTGAAAACACGGACCATGCTAGAACACTGATGTCTGAATACACACATAGAAATGAATGGGGAAATGTGCTGTCCGCGGAGAACACGTACAGCACACGTCTGCGGAACACGTTTAAATGAGGCTTTAGTCATCAAAGTCTAATTCACAAAAAAAAACGTTAATCGCATAAGGACGGCGCAACCGGACATGACTTAGGACTAGCGCTGTACATGTACGGCACAAGGTCCGCGGGGCTCTGTGGAACGATCGCCGGGAATCGGGGCACCATGGCTGCTCTAACCGGCAGGCAGCCATGCCGGGTAAGGGCAGCATGGTGCTGCACCACCCCTGCAATGGAGACCAGCACATCGCAGGGCCAGAAGCTGTATACAGCTGCAGGGCGGGTCAGGGGTGGTGACCGGTGCTGAACTGGTCAGCATCGGTCTCCTCTGTGGTGAGGCAGGGGACACCGGTGTTTAGGGTCCCCTGCCAGCGCTACGATTGGCTGGAACAACGCTCCAGCCAATAGCAGTGCTATTAGCTGCACAGGAAAGACCTTCCCTGCATGCAGCTATTGTAGCTGGTGACTGCATGCAGAGAGGTTCTGTGCTTTTCTGTGCGGCTGTTGACTTTCTGGGACTTGTGGTGCACCACCACTGCGCTTTTAACCCTTTTCTGCTCAAAGAAGAAAAAAGAAGAAGAACATCTGGGATTGCTGCACCAACTTTTCCTTTCATTTGCAGCAGTTCCAGAATTTTTGAGGGTTTTTTTTTTTACATTTTTTGTGAAAAAGACCTGCAGTTAGTGGTAGTTAGTTTTATATACCGTATATATATAAAAAGAAGAAAACGACAGCAGCACCCATCAAATAAGATAATATGTGGGTGCAGGCTCCAGCAGGATTAAAGCTTCCCCAATATACAGTCCTGAAAAGATTGAGCAGGACGCCGAAAAATAGTGGAAAAATGGTGATAATGATCACCATAAGTGTTGCGACATTCAGTCCTAAACCAGGACCTTTCTCAAGCTTGAGAAAGGTCCTGGTTTAGGACTGAAACGTCGCAACACTTATGGGTGAATAAATTATTACTATTTTTGGGAGTGCTGCTCACCTTTTCAGGACTATATATATATATACAGTATCGGACTGGGGTACCTAGGGCCCACCAGTAAAATGTATTTTGGGGGCCCACCATATGGATACATTCAAATATAATAAACAATCTAACAAGTTTTTATATGAACATACAGTAGGCTAGTGGAGGTGCTGTACCTTAAATCTATCTATGTAGTGCAGTAAGTCTACTGTGTTAGGCCTCTTTCACACTTCTGTTCTGAGGATCCGGCAGGCACTTCCGTCCCGCCGGATCCGTCAGAACGCAAGTCCCCTGAAAGCATTAGAAGACTGATCAGGAACCTGATCAGTCTTCGAAATGCTTTCAGGTTACTATGGCAGCCAGGACGCTATTAAAGTCCTGATTGCCATAGTAGTAGTGGGGAGCAGTATACTTACAGTCCGTGTGGCTTCCGGGTCGCTCCAGAATGACGTCAGAGCGCCCCATGCGCATGGATCACGTGATCCATGCAATCACGTGATCCATGCGTGTGGGGCACCCTGACGTCACTCTGGAGCGCCCCGGGAGCTGCACGGACTGTAAGTATACCGCTCCCCCGCTCCCCACTACACTTTACCATGGCAGCCGGGACTTTAGCGTCCTGGCTGCCATGGTAACCATTGAGAAAAGGCTAAACGTCGGATCCGGCGAAATGACGTTTAGCTTAAGGCCGGATCCGGATTAATGCCTTTCAATGGGCATTCATTCCGGATCCGGCCTTGCAGCAAGTGTTCTGGATTTTTGGCCGGAGCAAAAAGCGCAGCATGCTGCGGTATTTTCTCCGGCCAAAAAACGTTCCGGTCCTGAAATGAAGACATCCTGATGCATCCTGAACGGATTTCTCTTCATTCAGAATGCATTGGGACAATCCTGATCAGGATTTTTCCGGCATAGAGCCCCGACGACGGATCTCTATGCCGGAAAACAAAAACACTAGTGTGAAAGAGCCCTTATGTGCCACTTGTGCAGAGGGTGGGAGACTAGGGGCCCACCTTGCTCAGGGGCCCACCGGGGGTTCCCCTGTACCCTGTGGGCCAGTCCGATCCTGTATATATATATATATATATATATATATATATTGTGGGGAGTCGCTCTGGTAGACAGCGGTGCGGGTGCAGTACCGAGGCAAAACAAAGAGTCCAGGATGTGCAATAAACAGTGTTTTATTCACACTGACACAAAAATACACAGCAAACAGTCTTTCGGTGGTAATTCACACATGTCGGAAACAAGGAGGCAAAATAAAACAGGCCAACACAGGTTCAGTCACCTGGGAGGTGTAGGTGCAGGTTCGCACCAGGCTGTCGTCCCAGCCGCAGGAGAATCCACCTTCAGGTAGCCAGGAACAAAAGCCACCTCCTTGCTGAGCTCTTTCCTCCAGGACAGAGAACTCCAGAGCCCTGTTAGCAGGCTCCAGGATAATCACCACCTCAGACACAGCTGCTGGCTGTGTTTTTATACCCAGCCCAAAACCAGGACTGGATCGTGGGGAGCAGCCACCCACCCTACACTTTAGCTGCTCCCGGTAAGAGCCGGCCCGGATCGGCTTTGCAGCCATGCTATTTAACAGAGCAGCACTAGCTGCTGCAGACAAAAAAAACCGGCTCTTACCTCACCGAGGCCAGCAACCTCGGTGACACGTACCTGCCATCAAATATGACACCTTGCACCCTCTTACAATATATATATATATATTTATATATATATATATATATATATATAAATTTCAGTTAGTGTCAGTTTAGAATTTTGCACGAACGCACCATCTGCGTACGTGCATTTTGCAACCACATGCATTTTGCATTACTGATCGCGTCTGCTCAGTTTGCATTGCAATTCTTTTTGTTGGTGAAGAAAAGTGTTTTTTTGTGCAGCAAAGACTTTAACAAAAAATTTTTCTCCTTTTTTTTTCTAAATTTAATTTCAAATTTATTACAAACCCCTTCACATGTAAAAACACAACATACACACCCCTTACACTAAATAAAGGTTTACACATTTCACACGTCACACCCCAATAAAATAAAACGGTCCAATTCATCCCAATGAGTATACTCAGCTGAAAAGTCATACGCCATGCTTGCCTCCAATACTGAGTCTGCCAGCGAGGGAGAAGAGGATGCCACTTTCCTCTACTCCTCTACCCCCTCATCATCATCTGGTGATGAGGGACCCTCTAGAAGGCGCCTCAGGGTAGCAGAGGAGGCAGCCCCCCAGAGTGAAGCCTTATGGACCCCACCCCCTGACAATTATCAGCCCCAAATTCCAGAGTTTGTGGGCAACTCAGGAATACAGATAGATTGTGCGGGCTTCACAGAAACAGATTTTTTCGAAATCTTCTTCTCTCAAGATTTTGTAAATCTAAGGCTACATGCACACGAACGTTGTTTGTTTCTGTGTCCGTTCCGTTTTTTTTGCGGATAGGATGCGGACCTATTCATTTCAATGGTTATCAAGGCCCTAACTTTTCAAACCCAGGCCGGGGAGGTTCCCATGTACTTCTGGAAGTCATGGTGCCCATGTTGTACCAGAGCAACATTTTCCAGGTCAAGTCCCCCAGACAGCAAGGAAGGGAAGGACCCCAAAAAGATGCAGGGTGTGTTCCAAAAGGGGGATAAGGAAAGACACCATTTACCACTGCGAAACCTGCCCTGAAAAACCTGGCCTGTGTATGCAGGAGTGTTTTAAAATCTACCACTCATCCATGGAGTATTAATCTCTGATTTATTCCACTTCCCCTGCATATCCACTTTCCAACAACCACTTCTTTTCTGTGAGACAACTGTAAGGTCAAAAGTGCCCTTTCCACTCCTTAAAATGTTCGAACGAGGCTGCTCTTTCCAAAATGGGGTCACTTCTTGTGGATTTTAATTTCTGGGGACCTCAGGAGTCTTTTAAATGGGACATGGCACCTAAAATCCATGTTTTGCTGTTTGACTCAAGAGCCCTGCTGTGCGCCCATACATCATTTTTTGAGCACACATGGGGTGTTGCCGTATTCGGGGGGAAATGGGAAACAAAATGTGGGGTGCATTTTGTCCTGTTACCCCTTGTGAAAGTGAAAAATGTGGGTGTAAAGCAATTTTTTCTGGAAAAAATTATAATTTTTGCTTTTCACAGCTAAGTGTTTCCAAATTCTGTGAAATGCATGATGGTTCAAAGTGCTCACTACACACCTTAAAATATTACTTGAGGGGTGTAGTTTCTGGAATGGGGTCACTTTTGGGGGGTTTCCACTGTAGGGCCACCTCAGGGTGTCTTCATATGCGACATAGCTCCTATCCCAATTACCATTCCAGCTAATTTCGCTCTTCAAAAGCCATGTGGTGCTCCTTCCACTCTGAAGCCTGCTGTGCGCCCATACATCATTTTTTGAGCACATATGGGGTGTTGTCATATTCGGGGGGAAATGGGGAACAAAATGTGGGGTGCATTTTGTCCTGTTACGCCTTGTGAAAGTAAAAAATGTGGGTGTAAAGCAACTTTTTCTGGATTTTTTTTTTCATTTTTCCTTTTCACAGCCAAGTGTTTCCTAATTCTGTAAAATGCCTGATGGGTCAAAGTGCTCAGTACACACCTTGAAATATTCCTTGAGGGGTGTAGTCTCTAAAATGAGGTCAGTTTTTGGGGGTTTCCACTGTAGGGCCACCTCAGAGTGTCTTCATATGTGACATTGCTCCCAATTACCATTCCAGCAAAATCCACTCTCCAAAAGCCATATGGTGCTCCTTCCTCTCTAAACCCTGCTATGCGCCCATACATCAGTTTTTGAGCACACATGGGGTGTTTCTGTAAACTCCAGATTCAGGGCAATAGATTTTAAGTTTGTTTTGGCTGTTAACCTTTGATGTGTTGCAAAAAAAAAAATTGATTAAAATTTAAAATCTGCAAAAAAAAAGTAAAATTTAGATATTTAATTCCCATTCTTCTTTAATTCTCGTGGGGCACCTAAAGGGTTAACAACGTTTATAAAATCAGTTTTAAATTGCTTGAGGGGTGATTTATGGGTGGTTTCTAATATTTAAGGCCCCAGAAAGTTACTTCATAACTAAACTGGTCCTGAAAAAATTGGGTTTCGGAAATTTTCTGAAAAATTTTAAGATTTGCTTTTCTGGGTGATCCCAAGACAGCAGCAAGCACTTCAGGGGTGTGACAAATTCATTTTAACTTCACATTCCTAGAAAAAATCTGGGCCCCACAATGATGTCACAGTACAGAGATAACAAACACAGTGATGTCACAGTACAGAGATAACAAACACAGTGATGTCACAGTACAGAGATAACAAACACAGTGATGTCACAGTACAGAGATAACAAAAACAATGATGTCACAGTACAGAGATAATAATACAGTGATGTCACAGTACAGAGATAATAAACACAGTGATGTCACAGTACTGGAATAATAAACACAGTGATGTCACAGTACATGGATAATAAACACAGTGATGTCACATTACAGGGATAATAAACAGTGATGTCACAGTACAGAGATAATAAACACAGTGATGTCACAGTACAGGGATAATAAACACAGTGATGTCACAGTATCACAGTACAGAGATACTAAACACAGTGATGTCACAGTACAGGGATAACAAACACAGTGATGTCACAGTACAGAGATAACAAAAACAATGATGTCACAGTACAGAGATAATAAACACAGTGATGTCACAGTACAGGGATAAAAAACACAGTGATGTCACAATACAGGGATAATAAACACAGTGATGTCACAGTACAGAGATAACAAACACAGTGATGTCACAGTACAGAGATAATAAACACAGTGATGTCACAGTACAGAGATAATAAACACAGTGATGTCACAGTATCACAGTACAGAGATAACAAACACAGTGATGTCACAGTACAGAGATAACAAACACAGTGATGTCACAGTACAGGGATAAAAAACACAGTGATGTCACAGTACAGGGATAAAAAACACAGTGATGTCACAGTACAGGGATAATAAACATAGTGATGTCACAGTACATGGATAATAAACACAGTGATGTCACAGTACAGAGATAACAAGCACAGTGATGTCACAGTACAGAGATAATAAACACAGTGATGTCACAGTACAGAGATAATAAACACAGTGATGTCACAATACAGGGATAATAAACACAGTGATGTCACAGTACAGAGATAATAAACACAGTGATGTCACAGTACAGAGATAATAAACACAGTGATGTCACAGTACAGGGATAATAAACATAGTGATGTCACAGTACATGGATAATAAACACAGTGATGTCACAGTACAGAGATAATAAACACAGTGATGTCACAGTACAGGGATAATAAACACAGTGATGTCACTGTACAGGGATAATAAACACAGTGATGTCACAGTACAGAGATAATAAACACAGTGATGTCACAGTACAGGGATAATAAACACAGTGATGTCACAGTACTGGGATAATAAACATAGTGATGTCACAGTACAGAGATAATAAACATAGTGATGTCACAGTACATGGATAATAAACACAGTGATGTCACAGTACATGGATAATAAATACAGTGATGTCACAGTACAAAGATAATAAACACAGTGAGGTCACAGTACAGAGATAATAAACACAGTGATGTCACAGTACAGAGATAATAAACACAGTGATGTCACAGTACAGGGATAATAAACACAGTGATGTCACAGTACAGGGATAATAAATACAGTGATGTCACACTACAGGAATAATATACACAGTGATATCACAGTACAGGGATAATAATCACAGTGATGTCACAGTACAGGGATAATAATCACAGTGATGTCACAGTACAGGAATAATAAACACAGTGATGTCACAGTACAGGGAAAATAAACACAGTGAAGTCACAGTATAGGGATAATAATCACAGTGATGTCACAGTACAGAGATAATAAACACAGTGATGTCACAGTACAGAGATAATAAACACAGTAATGTCACAGTACAGGGATAATAATCACAGTGATGTCATAGTACAGGGATAATAAACACAGTGATGTCACAGTACAGGAATAATAAACATAGTGATGTCACAATACAGGGATAATAAACAGTGATGTCACAGTACAGAGATAATAAACACAGTGATGTCACAGTACAGAGATAATAAACACAGTGATGTCACAGTACTGGGATAATAAACATAGTGATGTCACAGTACATGGATAATAAACACAGTGATGTCACAGTACAGGGATAATAAACACAGTGATGTGACAGTACAGGGATAATAAACACAGTGATGTCACAGTACAGAGATAATAAACACAGTGATGTCACAGTACAGAGATAATAAACACAGTGATGTCACATTACTGGGATAATAAACATAGTAATGTCACAGTACATGGAAAATAAACACAGTGATATCACAGTACAGAGATAATAAACACAGTGATGTCACAGTACAGGAATAATAAACATAGTGATGTCACAGTACAGGGATAATAAACACAGTGATGTCACAGTACAGAGATAATAAACACAGTGATATCACAGTATAAGAAAATAAACACAGTGATATCACAGTACAGGAATAATAAACACAGTAATGTCACAGTACAGGGATAATAAACACAGTGATGTCACAGTACAGGAATAATAAACACAGTGATGTCACAGTACAGGGATAATAAACACAGTGATGTCACAGTACAGGTTTAATAAACACAGTGATATCACAGTACAGAGATAATAAACACAGTGATGTCACAGTACAGAGATAATAAACACAGTGATGTCACAAAACAGAGATAATAAACACAGTGATGTCACAGTACAGGGATAATAAACAGAGTGATGTCACAGTACAGGGATAATAAACACAGTGATGTCACAGTACAGGAATAATAAACACAGTGATGTCACAGTACAGGGATAATAAACACAGTGATGTGACAGTACAGGGATAATAAACACAGTGATGTCACAGCACAGGGATAATAAACACAGTGATGTCACAGTACAGGGATAATAAACACAGTGATGTCACAGTACAGGGATAATAAACACAGTGATGTCACAGTACAGGGATAATAAACACAGTGATGTCACAGTACAGAGATAATAAACACAGTGATGTCACAGTACAGGGATAATAAACACAATGATGTCACAGTACTGGGAAAATAAACACAGTGATGTCACAGTACAGGGATAATAAACATAGTGATGTCACAGTACAGGGATAATAAACAAAGTGATGTCACAGTACAGGAATAATAAACACAGTGATGTCACAGTACAGGGATAATAAACACAGTGATGTCACAGTACAGAGATAATAAATATAGTGATGTCACAGTACAGGGATAATATACACAGTGATGTCACAGTACAGGGATAATAAACACAGTGATGTCACAGTACAGGGATAATAAACACAGTGATGTCACAGTACAGGAATAATAAACACAGTGATGTCACAGTACAGGAATAATAAACACAGTGATGTCACAGTACAGGGATAATAAACACAGTGATGTCACAGTACAGAGATAATAAATATAGTGATGTCACAGTACAGGGATAATATACACAGTGATGTCACAGTACAGGGATAATAAACACAGTGATGTCACAGTACAGGGATAATAAACACAGTGATGTCACAGTACAGGAATAATAAACACAGTGATGTCACAGTACAGGGATAATAAACACAGTGATGTCACAGTACAAGGAAAATAAACACAGTGATGTCACAGTACAGGGATAATAAACACAGTGATGTCACAGTACAGGGTTAATAAACACAATGATGTCACAGTACAGAGATAATAAACACAGTGATGTCACAGTACAGAGATAATAGACACAGTGACGTCACAGTACAGGGATAATAAACACAGTGATGTCACAGTACAGGGATAATAAACACAGTGATGTGACAGTACAGGGATAATAAACACAGTGATGTCACAGTACAGGGATAATAAACACAGTGATGTCACAGTACAGAGATAATAAACACAGTGATGTCACAGTACAGAGATAATAAACACAGTGATGTCACAGTACAGGGATAATAAACACAGTGATGTCACAGTACAGAGATAATAAACACAGTGATGTCACAGTACAGGGATAATAAACACAGTGATGTCACAGTACAGGGATAATAAACACAGTGATGTCACAGTACAGAGATAATAAACACAGTGATGTCACAGTACAGAGATAATAAACACAGTGATGTCACAGTACAGAGATAATAAACACAGTGATGTCACAGTACAGGGATAATAAACACAGTGATGTCACAGTACAGGGATAATAAACACAGTGATGTCACAGTACAGGGATAATAAACACAGTGATGTCACAGTACAGGGATAATAAACACAGTGATGTCACAGTACAGGAATAATAAACACAGTGATGTCACAGTACAGGGATAATAAACACAGTGATGTCACAGTACAGGGATAATAAACACAGTGATGTCACAGTACAGGGATAATAAACACAGTGATGTCACAGTACAGGGATAATAAACACAGTGATGTCACAGTACAGGGATAATAAACACAGTGATGTCACAGTACAGGGATAATAAACACAGTGATGTCACAGTACAGGGATAATAAACACAGTGATGTCACAGTACAGGGATAATAAACACAGTGATGTCACAGTACAGAGATAATAAACACAGTGATGTCACAGTACAGAGATAATAAACACAGTGATGTCACAGTACAGGGATAATAAACATAGTGATGTCACAGTACAGGGATAATAAACACAGTGATGTCACAGTACAGGGATAATAAACACAGTGATGTCACAGTACAGGGATAATAAACACAGTGATGTCACAGTACAGAGATAATAAACACAGTGATGTCACAGTACAGAGATAATAAACACAGTGATGTCACAGTACAGGGATAATAAACATAGTGATGTCACAGTACATGGAATAATAAACACAGTGATGTCACAGTACAGAGATAATAAACACAGTGATGTCACAGTACAGGAATAATAAACATAGTGATGTCACAGTACAGGGATAATAAACACAGTGATGTCACAGTACAGAGATAATAAACACAGTGATGTCACAGTATAGGGATAATAAACACAGTGATATCACAGTACAGGAATAATAAACACAGTGATGTCACAGTACAGGGATAATAAACACAGTGATGTCACAGTACAGGAATAATAAACACAGTGATGTCACAGTACAGGGATAATAAACACAGTGATGTCACAGTACAGGGTTAATAAACACAGTGATGTCACAGTACAGAGATAATAAACACAGTGATGTCACAGTACAGAGATAATAAACACAGTGATGTCACAGTACAGAGATAATAAACACAGTGATGTCACAGTACAGGGATAATAAACACAGTGATGTCACAGTACAGGAATAATAAACACAGTGATGTCACAGTACAGGGATAATAAACACAGTGATGTCACAGTACAGGGATAATAAACACAGTGATGTCACAGTACAGGGATAATAAACACAGTGATGTCACAGTACAGGGATAATAAACACAGTGATGTCACAGTACAGGGATAATAAACACAGTGATGTCACAGTACAGGGATAATAAACATAGTGATGTCACAGTACATGGATAATAAACACAGTGATGTCACAGTACAGAGATAATAAACACAGTGATGTCACAGTACAGGGATAATAAACACAGTGATGTCACAGTACAGGGATAATAAACACAGTGATGTCACAGTACAGGGATAATAAACACAGTGATGTCACAGTACAGGAATAATAAACACAGTGATGTCACAGTACAGGAATAATAAACACAGTGATGTCACAGTACAGGGATAATAAACACAGTGATGTCACAGTACAGGAATAATAAACACAGTGATGTCACAGTACAGGGATAATAAACACAGTGATGTCACAGTACAGGGATAATAAACACAGTGATGTCACAGTACAGAGATAATAAACACAGTGATGTCACAGTACAGAGATAATAAACACAGTGATGTCACAGTACAGAGATAATAAACACAGTGATGTCACAGTACAGGGATAATAAACAGAGTGATGTCACAGTACAGGGATAATAAACACAGTGATGTCACAGTACAGGAATAATAAACACAGTGATGTCACAGTACAGGGATAATAAACACAGTGATGTCACAGTACAGGGATAATAAACACAGTGATGTCACAGTACAGAGATAATAAACACAGTGATGTCACAGTACAGGGATAATAAACACAGTGATGTCACAGTACAGGGATAATAAACACAGTGATGTCACAGTACAGGGATAATAAACACAGTGATGTCACAGTACAGAGATAATAAACACAGTGATGTCACAGTACAGGGATAATAAACACAATGATGTCACAGTACTGGGATAATAAACACAGTGATGTCACAGTACTCCACATTATACAGAGGTAGCCGACCTCATCTTAATTCTTAATAAGTAAACAATGGAAAGAAACTTTTAATTGATATTTCCAATGGCTTTTGTGACATGATATTACACTGCAATTTAAAACTGATCTGTCTCTACTAAGGCCCTGAAAAAAAAAGTTACATTTCCACGGCTCCTAGTGGAATTTTTTTTATCAGTAAGAAGCAGCGAATTCATGGGATTAACCGGTATATAATTACACTGGATTATCCTTGTAATCAGTCACTTACTATAACTTTGTCTTCCTAATGAATAACTTCCTTCCTCATTAACTGAAGCGTTTTCCGCTTTATAAATCATTGAGGTTAATCCGTGAGATAAGAAAATGTGGAATTTACTCATGTCTAGGCTAGAAGAAAAGTTCTAGTCAGAGTTGGACTGATGTTCCTTGGGCTTACCTGAGAAACTGACCACTGAGCCTCTGTTGTACGGTCACATGCCGCTTGAGGACACATGACTTCTGAGACCAGTGACTGGCTGCAGCAGTGCATGTGACATCACAGTTCCGCTCCACGGGGGACTGGAAGCAGATTTGTACCTTTGACACTGGCTGACCTGTTACATGTACACTTGGCAGCTGAAGGCATCTGTGTTGGTCCCATGTTCATGTGTGCCTACATTGCTGAGAAAAATGATGTTTTAATATATGCAAATGAGCCTCTAGAAGCAACGGGGGCGTTGCCGTTACACCTAGAGGCTCTCTGCGACAGCTGCACCCCTTGTCCCTTTGATTGACAGGGTCAGTTTCACTGCCTGGCCCTGTTAATCAAAGAGGAGAGGGCGCAGCAGTTGCAGAGAGAGCTGAGCCTCTAGGTGTAATGCAAACATCCCCATTGCTCCTAGAGCATGGGTGGCCAACCTATGGCTCTTGAGCCACATGTGGCTCTTTGCTTCTTCAAGTGCGGCTCTTGCTGTGGAGCTGGGAAGCAGTCAGGCCGGCTCCCTCTCCACCCCATGCTCAGATATTTTTTCCTGATCGGGCACCGTTGCTACTTTGCAGCTCCAGCTCACTCTCCACTACGTCCTGATGCACACAGTGTAAGAACGTAGTACGTGGAGACACACGCTATAACCTGATGCTGTGCTCATCAGGTCACAGTGGAGAGCGTGTCAGTAGCAGCTGCCCGAACAGGAGACCAGTGCCTGATCAGGAGAGGGAAGAGATTTTTTTAAAATTATAGAACTGAGCATGGGGGTCTGATCTAAGCACGGGAGGTTCTGATCTGAGCATGGGGGAGGGGTCCTGATCTGGGCAATGGAGGTCTGATCTGAGCATGGGGGGTTCTGATCTGAGCAATGGGGGTCTGATCTGATCATGGGGGTCACATCTGAGCATGGGGGAGTCTTGTGTGAGCATGGGTTGGTCAGGTCTGAGCAAGGGGGGGGGAGATCTGAGAATGGGGGGATCTGAGCACTAAGGGTCTGACACTGGGAGTCTGATTTGTGTTGTCTCATACGAGCATTGGGGTCTGATTTGGAGGTCTGATGAGGTTTGGGGATCTTATTTTTAGTCAGATGAGAATTGGGGATCCGATTTAGGAGTCTGATCTGAGGTCTGGTGAAAAATATATATATTTAAATTTTTTCTCTGCTAATGAAAAAACAGATTTTTTTTTTTTTTATCAGACCTCAGATGAGATGAAAAATCATTTTTTTTTCTCTTATATTTCTTTGTTACAACCTAGGTGCATCTTGTAGGGCGAAAAATACGGTGACTGTGTAAATGTATAGCTTGTGGCTCCTGGTAATCATCCTTTTTTTTTTTTTTGGCTCTCTGTGTCTGTAAGGTTGGCCACTCCTGTCCTAGAGGCTCAATTGCATATATTAAAACATACTTTTTCTCAGCAATGCGGGCACATATGAACATGGGACCAACACAGATGTCTTCAGCTGCCAAGGGCACATGTGGTCAGCCATAGGTGTCATAGGTACATTTCTGTCCTTTAAATTTCTCTTTGTTTGGACTTAAGTCTCTCTTAAGTCTCTCAGTCATACCATCGCTCAAACCAGAAAGACCCCCCCCCCCCCCCCCCTGTAGTTCCCGTAGTACCCGTAGTAACTCATTTAGAGCATCACACATTATACTAATCAATGTTATGCTCTTCTGTAAACATCTTCATCTAGGCCTATCAAAAAAACAATATAGCTGTGTCATATCAGCATCCCTGTTCTATACCTATTATTAACATGAAGATTACCCTTCAAATAACATATTCTGCTCACAGCAGTAGTAAATTGACAGTGGGTTACCTATCTATATAGCAGTTTTATCTCTTTGTGCTGGTATGGTATAATAATGCCAAAATGAAAAGGAAAAACAGCCAAGAATTCCAAAATGTTTTCTAAGAACACTGAATTTAAATAAATAAACCTTTCTGACAAAAGAGTTCCTGTTTTAGTGTGAATTAAATGAATTGCGAATAAATAAGTTTAAACAGGTTAGGTGATAAAAATATTTATGTACATTTGATTAAATATAGGGAAAAACAGAAAAATCACATTCAGAATAAATAATAATCACTGGCTTACACAATATAATATGGGGCCAACTCGTGTTGTCCCTTGTGCACAAGGTTTATGTCACGAGAGTGTCAGGAGCCACCAGGAGCCTGGTGTTTTCATTTAGTGTTAGTGGTGAGGACTAGTGCTCCCACCACCCTATTCACTACTTAGGGCTCATCTTAAGGAAAGCCAGGGTTTAGGCACGTGATCGGCGTAAGGGGGAAAAACCCACCTAGGGACGTCAGGGCAGTCAGGTGCCAGCGTCTAGGTGAGTTAGGGGTCATCACCTTTCCCTCTCCCTTGGACAGGGCTTTCCCTTTTCCCTCCCTTTGCGTCACACGTCTGTGATCGGCACACCGGTTGTGTTAGTTTATACGCACAGCCAATATGAGCATTGGTAGCAGCGTTCGTTAGAGGCCATCTGGCAGTGTAATACTGCCACCGATTACCCGATCAACGAGCAAATGCTCATTTATCAGGCAATCCATACCTTTTGACAGGTTTACAAATTATCGTTTGCAGGCAGCAGATCGTGGTGTTTATTCACGAACTGCTGAAATCAAACAATGATCCAGTATAAAGTAAAGAGATTGTAATATGATCGCTCCTCTATACTGAGGAGGAGATTTCTGCATGTACGGTAATGGCAGCCTCCACTAGCAAGCAGGCGATTGCCGGGAAGGAACGCTTCCCTCCTGACAATTGCTGGCAGAATCGGGATGTCTAAATTTAACAGACATAAGAAGTGGGCGGCACTACCAACTATTCCGCTCCTCACACCATTAACAGCCTGGGCGATCCTCCAGTCAAAGTGAACAAGTTGGCGGTGCTTCGCTGGATAAAGTAGAAGTCCTCGACAATAATATTGAATAGAAGTGAAATCAGCGGCACTCACCCGTGTAGAAAAAAGTTAAAGACTTTATTGAGATCCGTAGATACACAGAAAGTAAGTCAGTCGGGCTGGGGGCAGACGACTTCTCCTCACAATGGATAAGCGAAGGCCGCTTCGCGCAGCAACTGCGCTTCGTCTGGCTCAAGCATCTTGAAGCGGGTTGTCTAACACAGCCTTAATTCACTACATTACAAGGAATATCATTACAAAGAATATAGAAGGGGATATAATTAAAGGGGACAGAACTAATTAGTACCTACTTAAGCATGTAAAATACCCTTACAACAAGTTCCTTTAACAACTTTTGAGCATTCGCAGGTATTATTACATTAAATTTATTAATGGACCATCATAAACATGGATAATACCAAAATCAGCGTGTTGTAGCTATGACCTACATGAGTTACTACCATATGATTAGTCAGTGATTTTTTTATGAGTGATGCTCTTGAGGTAGAGTTGCAGACTGATGTCTATCTTGCTCGAAGAAACATTGTGACACACCGGGGAGTCAGCATATTTCTAACAATCCCCATTGAGTTACTTTAAATACATAACACGACTAAACAACAACGAAAGAGACCGACAATGAATCCACAAGAGACTCAACCACCAATCTAAGCTACATGAGAGGATAAAGATGTTATGGCAACAAAAACATGTCAATGAGCCTTTGAATGACTGAACATACAGAGATGATAAAATATATACAGTAGTTTATGAACTAGTAATGTCTACTTTGACCACAATTTGGGTAAAATTGTAAGATCCTAACTGTGGTCCCCCAGATGTCTAACCAAAACTGGATTTTTTTTAGCTG
The DNA here is from genome assembly GCA_033119425.1 of Bufotes viridis. NCBI lineage: Eukaryota > Metazoa > Chordata > Amphibia > Anura > Bufonidae > Bufotes > Bufotes viridis. Next base: position 419,222,299 of record CM065592.1, on the reverse strand, counting down.
ATATGGGCTGTTTTGGGTTTTCTGACAGTACCCCTTCCCCGATGCATCTAAGACATCTCATATAGCCAACCAATACCCGGCTCTGTACTGACGAGTGCAAGAACCTTGTAACAGTTGTCTACAGACGGGTGGCTCTTCCTCTTGCAGGAGTCTCAGCTGGTATAAGAGCATGTGCATACTTTTTCCCGTGGAGCATTGCCTGAAAATAACCCTCTATACATCCGCTGGGTCTCTTCAATAATATCTAGTACCCTCCAAACTAGTTTCCCTGCCCCCACATAGTTCTTCTAGAAACTGAACTTCCATGCTTCCTGATGGAAAAGGACAAGGGCAAAGGCATAGAAATGGAGGCAGGTGGGGCACAAGTCATGGGTGTTACTAACCAAAAGCCATACTAGGGAGATGGACAACTCTAAACGAAAGTTAGAACTGAATATTTGCCCTAGCTATGAGTCTTAAGAGAGTCCTAATTGCATCATTTCCTATTTGTAGGCTCCTGTACAGAACATTTTGCTCAACAGGCGAATAGGGCGATACTGGGAACATATGAAGAGGAGGCCTTTAGCTCTTGATGGTGATGGGCTTGGGTTGCGGGAACTGTTAATCATGCCCTGCTGGGCACTTTGGAGGCTCATTAGCATACTAAACTAAGTTCATTTTCTACCGTCCGGAAAGATACTAACAAAGGTATAGTTTAAATTACAGTACACAGAGCTAGTGTGCATTGTCATTAGTTTAATAAAGTGGAAGTAGGTGACGGATTCCCTTTAAAGGGCATTTGTCGGCAAATTTGTACCTATGACACTGGCTGACCTGTTACATGTGCACTTGGCAGCTGAAGGCATCTGTGTTGGTTCCGTGTTTATATGTGTCCGCATTGCTGAGAAAAATATTTTAGTATATGCAAATGAGCCTCTAGGAGCAACGGGATGGGGGGGGGGGGGGAGTATGTCCATTCTGCTAACTGTAGTGTAGTGCTGTATATTGAGCCGCAAATTCCTATAACATGCTGGTGTATCTTACATGTAAGAAAAAGACTATAATAGTGGCTCACCCTCCAAAACAAACGGCCAAGGTGCTCACCTCTGGATACACCCGTCTCCAAAAAACTAAAATGAAAGGTAAAAGAAGGGCACACTAAATATCTGAGATGGACAAGTATTTATATCATGCAATTGAATCAATATCATAAACAAAATACACTTGAAATGTTGTCTAATTTCACCTGACTGTACATGCATCCACTGGTCAATAAAACAATAAACCAGAATGACAAGCTATACTATAATAAGTGCAAATAATGTGCAAACTGCAAATAATGTGCAAAATGCAAATAATGTGCAAACTGTAAATAATGTGCAAATATGCTGAGCTAGTGAAAATTGCGCAAATCTAGCACAAACTAAGATGATCAAAGTGATATGTCCAAACTGTGTATCCAATCATAAAGTGTATCAAATCAGGCAAGTATAGCCACTTTGAATACCATCACAGCATGATGTTCCACCACTAGTTATTTCTCCAAACCAATGTTCCTGCTTGATCAATGTAACTCAAGACTGCCAGCGTCTCAGGCAGTTAAATAATACATGCGGCAAAAAGTCAATATAAACTTTCCAGCATTTGTAGTTTGTGAAACATACGTTAACTTTCCAGCAATTATAGTTCATGAAACATAAATTACCGCCGTGCTATCTGGCTATCAATCCATGCTATCCTCTTTTACCGCTCAAACCTTCGGCATCCCGTTCGGTCTAAGGCCTGACGTGGCGTCCCACGTGACCTGGCGTTTTTTTTTTTTAAGCCTCGGCAATACGTATGAGGAATTCCGTTGGGTCCTAAAGTCCTCCGGATCTTTGTGCACTGGAGTTTTCTGTTAGTTGATTTGTCTCTTCTAAGAAATGTCCATAAAACAGAAGGGACTTCTTTAGATTAAAAAATTCCAGTGTCTTCTCAATCTTTGCTGTCAATGCCAAGCGCGTTTCGGTGGCACTTCCCCTTCCTCAGTGGCTAGGACTGGCAAGTAACTGCATTCACCTTATATAAGTCTGAGTTGATCGCATTGTATGATGGGATAGAGGTGAATTATAAAAGAAGTGGACTGGATTGTTGTCAGCCCTCCATGTATATCAAATTTAAACACATCTATAAATCCCCTATATAATAAAATGGTTCATTCATGCATAAAATTCAACTTAAAAACATTTATAAAAACGCATATGCGTTTTAATGCGTTTTAGATGCGTTTTCCTAAACATGCGTTTTTGTACCATTAGGTGTCTCCCATTGCAATGAATATTTCATAGTGACTAATATTCATTCATATATTGCATCATCATAATAAAGGTATTTATTATACAGAAACACAAGAGGGGGGGGGTCAGTCAGGTGCACGTAGCCATGGCAAAATATAAATACAAACACAGAAATGCAACAGCACTCTGCAACCAGCACTCTTCCCTGCCTCTATGCTAGAAGTTATCAGAGGCGTTAGTGTACATTTTGATCAAAAAGTAATAAGCCACTTGCCGCGCCAAGGCCGCCTCTAGATGAGTGTTCCTAATGCTAAATCCTACCTGTTATGGGCCATGACAGCCACATAAAATCCAGGGAGTGCAGGCCCAGCATTCATGCTAGGATCCACCGGAATATCTATTGGAGGAAATTCAGTTCATCCTGTCACACAATTATTTTGTATTTGAAGAACAAATTTATTTACAGTGTATCGGGACTGCCATGGGCACCAGATTCGCCCCCTGCTACGCCAATCTTTTTTTTGTCGCAGTGGGAGGACAAATTTATTCATCCGTTACTGGGGGAGAGTCTGGTGCCCTGGCGCCAGTACATTGATGATATTTTCTTTGTCTGGCAGGATGATAGGGTAGCACTTTTTTTTATAATTCTTTTTATTGCATTTTCTAAACAAATACAACAAATAAGTATCGTAATAGCTTCTTCGCCCGTCCATCATAAATGCAGTACACATTACAATCATTGTGGCATAATATAATAATTTAACAATGACCAATAACGTCTTAACGACATACTGAAAATGTCAAATATTAAAAGATGCAAAACAGGGGGGGGAGAGGAGTAGGTAAGAAGGAGTGGGAAAAAAAGGGGGGGGTGGAGGGAGGAAAAGAATGAGGGAGGGGGGGGGGGAGTAAGGGGGGGGGAGTTTACCAGGAGCAACAGGAGTACTATAGGCTGCAAGGTCTAGTAATATAACCCACACGGTAACCATGTGGATTGTAACAAATATCACATAGAAAAAGGTTCTGTAAATCAAAGGTATAGGTGATCATGTTAGGATGTACCTAGAGTTTTGCTAAAGCAATATCCCTTAAATGATTGTTATGCTATATTGAGGAACTGAACCATGTCGGAAAACTCATCAAATGGCAGGACCAGCAGTTCAGAGAGGTCAGATTCAGATAATGTCCTTGACAGCAAGGGACTAGGGAGTGAAGAGGGTGATAACCTCTTGATGAGTGCTACAACAAATGGCTGATCCCAGTGTACAAGCTCGGTGATTGACCAGCTATCCCTATCAATGTGGCAGGCTGCATTGAAGGACTTGGTGCAGTGAAAACTACTTGTTGCAATAAATATCCATGTTAAGAGAGCAAACAATCGTCAACTATTATAATAAGCCTGACAGAAAAGGGCTGGGTAGAGACGATAGGGTAGCACTTGATCATTTTCTAAGTAGGATCAATTCCAATAATTGTAATTTAGAATTCACTCCAGAAATCAGTACAACACAACTAGCTTTTTAGATTTGAAGGTGGAGGTGAAAGCTAACAAACTAAATTGTAGTACATACTTCAAATCAGTAGCTAAGAATAGCTACATGCGTTTCCACTTCTTTTATATTACACCTCTATCCCATCATACAATGCAATCAACTCAGACTTATATAAGATGAATGCAGTTACTTGCCGTCATAGCCACTGAGGAAGGGGAAGTGCCACCGAAGCGCGTTTGGCATTGACAGCAAAGATTGAGAAGACACTGGAATTTTTTAATCTAAAGAAGTCCCTTCTGTTTTATGGACATTTCTTAAAAGAGACAAATCAGCTAACAGAAAACTCCAGTGCACAAAGATCCGGAGGACTTTAGGACCCAACAGAATTCCTCATACGTATTGACGAGGCTTAAAAAAAAACGCCAGGTCACGTGGGACGCCACGTCAGGCCTGAGACCGAGCGGGACTCCAAAGGTTTGAGCGGTAAAGAGGATAGCCTGGATTGATAGCCAGATAGCACAGCGGTAATGTATGTTTCACGAACTATAATTGCTGGAAAGTTAACGTATGTTTCACAAACTACAAATGCTGGAAAGTTTATATTGACTTTTTGCCGCATGTATTATTTAACTGCCTGAGACGCTGGCATTCTTTAGTTACATTGATCAAGCAGGAACATTGGTTTGTAGAAATAACTAGTGGTGGAACATCATGCTGTGATGGTATTCAAAGTGGCTATACTTGCCTGATTTGATACACTTTATGATTGGATACACAGTTTGGACATATCACTTTGATCATCTTAGTTTGTGCTAGATTTGCGCAATTTACACTAGCTCAGCATATTTGCACATTATTTACAGTTTGCACATTATTTGCATTTTGCACATTAATTGCAGTTTGCACAATTTTTGCACTTATTATAGTTTGCACCACTTTTGATTTATGTTTTGTGCCACTATCACTGGTCACTCTGGTTTATTGTTTTATTGACCAGTGGATACATGTACAGTCAGGTGAAATTAGACAACATTTCAAGTGTATTTTGTTTATGATATTGATTCAATTGCATGATATAAATACTTGTCCATCTCAGATATTTAGTGTGCCCTTCTTTTATCTTTCATTTTTATCTTACATGTAGACACCCCAGTCTCCCCTTGGTGGTGCTGGCATCACTAATATAAGTAAGAGGGGTTAGAGATAGTGTGGTTGTTAGGAGTCAGTTAGAGAACTTCCAACAGAAGAGTCAGCTCAGATAAGAAAGCTGATAAGTAGCCACACCTCTGAGTTGTGCGCAGACCAAGCGAGGCCTAAGGCGAAGAACCTCAGAAATAACACCAGTGTGACAGAGTATAGAGAAAGCCTGGTAGAGATAAGGAGATAACTCAGCCTATGGAGTCTACAAGCATCCAGTGGAAGCAGGATTTGCCTACGGTGCATGTCCACATGTTCCACGGTCAATCGCAAAGCTGTGTCTAAGGTCGTATTCCTCTGTGGCAACCAACTTGAGTAAAAGCATTAAAGGACATGTATCGGCCGTGTGGATTACAAAAGTGTTAGACAAGTACAAGAAATGTACTCTAAGGTGCCTTTCACATCTGCCTTTTTGCTTTCCATCCTAGAGTTCTGTCCTCGGGTCTCTAGGACGGAAAGAAACTGATCAGGATTATCCCAATGCATCCTGAAGGGAGAGAAATCCGTTCAGGATGCATCAGGATGTCTTCCATTCAGTATGTGAACGTTTTTTGGACGTTGACAAAATCGTAGCATGCTGCAGATTTGTCTCCGTCCATAAATCTGGAAGACATGCCGTAACGCTGGATCCGGAATTAATGCCCATTGAAAAGCATTAATCCGGATCCGGCTTTAAGCTAAACGTCGTTTCGGCGCATTGCCGGATCCGACGTTTAGCTGTTGTGAATGGTTACCATGGCAGCCAGGACGCTAAAGTCCCGGCTGCCAAAGTAAAGTGTAGTGGTGAGGCAGGGGAGACGATACTTACCGTCCGTGCGGCCTCGAGTCTCGGGCGCTCCACAATGACGCCAGAGTGCCCCATGAGCATGGATCATGTGATCGCATGGATCACGTTATCCATGCGCGTGAGGTGCTCTGACGCCATTGTGGAGCGCCCGGAGCCGCACGGAGGGTAAGTATCTGCTGCCCTGGCTCCCCACTACTTACTATGGCAACCAGGACTTTAATAGCGTCCTGGCTGCCATAGTAACACTGAAAGCATTTTGAAGACTGATCAGACTTCAAATGCTTTCAGTTGTCTTGCGTTGTGACGGATCCGGCAGGCATTTCCGGCAACGGAAGTGCACGCCGGATCCTCACAACGCAAGTGTGAAAGAGGCCTAAGGCTGGAGAATATAAGAGTCACCCTGAAGTTAGAGAAGAACTTTAGAGCAGCAAGAATATTGCATGTAGTGCAGACCTTAATCAAGCCTGTTATTGAAACTTTGCATCATAAAGCAACTTGTATTAAAGTGGCTTTTTAATATTGATGACCTATCCTTAGGATACGTCATCAATATCAGATCGGTGGGGGTCCGACACCCGGCACCCCTGCCGATCAGCTGAATGAAGAGACGGCGAGCGCACTGTGCACGTGCCATCTCCCTTCTCTTTTCTGCTGTATGTCTATGGGACAGCTGCAGCGGACAGGAAGATAGAAGGGTGATGGCACGTGCGCACACCGCGTGCCGTCGCCCCGTACAGTTGATCAGCGGAGTGCCGGGTGTCAGACCCCCACCATTCTGATATTGATTACCTATTCTGAAAATAGGTCATCAACATTAAAAAGCTCGGACAACCCCTAATATCTGGAAGAAAGAACAACCATCTGTCAAATCATTGAAGGTATGCACCTACCTCAAAGCCACTGCTTCTAAGTAACATGTTCTATTGGTTTACTAAAGTGGACTCCTCTTTCTGTCATCACCTATTTGCACCCAAGGGTGTTGGTATCACAACATTAGAGACTCTGCCTTCCCTGCACCTTAAACACTATACCATCAAGGGCATCTTAATTAACATTTGGCAGACGATCCCTCAACATTAGAATGTGCCCTGAAGGAATCCAACGCTTTCCTTCCCGTCACTGCAGGCCCGCCCAGGGAGTTCTGCTAAATTGTGAGTACCTACTACTACACCCATCAGGTCACCGCACTCACGTGCGCCCCAGCTGCCCGGTCACTGCACTACTGTGTTCTCTTCACTTTGATTGACAGGGCAAAGCAGTGAAAACATCATCACGCTTGCCCCTGTCAAAGTGCAGAGGGTGCGGCAATTGCAGAAAGAGCAGAGCCTCTAGGTGTAATGGTAATGCCAGCGTTGCTGCTAGAGGCTCTTTTGTATATATCTAAACATTTTTCCCAGCAATGTAGGCACATATGAACATGGGATCAACACAGAAACCTTCAGCTGCCAAGGGCACATGTAGCAGGTCAGCTAGTGTCATAGGTACAAATCTGCTGATAGATGCCCTTTAAGATAGTGCTGGGACATCCTGCTGAGAAAGAGGGAAGAGAGAGCTGAACTCCCTGAATTTTATGGTGGCCATTTTGGCACATTACAGGTAGTATTTAGTGTTAGGTTCCCGTCTGATAGGGATCACCTTGACGTTTGGTAGACGGGCCCAGATAATTTCGTACAAAATGTATTTGCCAAGTATCTCTAATTTATAAGTGTAGCATAAGCACCAAAATGTTTTCTATAATTATGGCATTGTTGTACTTTATTTGTGTCTGCAGAATGCTGTTGCATTGTCTTTTTCTTTCTTTGTGTTTCTAGCCATGGCAGCGTGCAACTGTGCATTGAGATGTGCTGACTGACTCCTTTATGCAGTTATGACAAACTGGACGCAGACCATCAGTAGAGACCACACATGAATAAAATACAGTGGTAATATTAAAAAAACTGTTAAAATAGTCACTCTAGTTGCTATTTAAGCAAATCTCTCATCTGAATCTTGCTGCAAATATTTTATGTGTGTAGTTGTGTTGCTTTTCTTGCAGGATTTTTTATTTGTTTTATGGAATTTTCCTCTTGTTTTTGCAGGTGACCTGTTCTCCTCGAATCCATTGTTAGTGATTCTGCAAATTCTCATCTGTTTAATCCGCTGTATGAGTAGAAGGCATTTTACACATGAATGTGCTATGTGTACTTAAGCACGCTGCATTTGGCCAGACTATAACCACCCAGAAGCAGACGCAGCCCCAGCCCTGGGAACCTGCCAAGAGGCGGCTGAAATGCTGACTGATACGGTAATATACCATACAGCAGGTGTCAAGTGACACGGGAGCAACATCTTGTGCAAGGTCTTGCAATGGGCAGTCATTCATGTGATATATATATATATATATATACACTATAACATCAAAGTCATCCTGGGACTTACAAGCCAAGGGCATACACGGATCTCATAGGGCCCCATAGCAAAAATTAGCATGCCTCATCCACCCACTGACCCAGTTTACCAGTACTTTTGCATAAAAACTTTCAGGCAGCATAGAACGCAAAGCACGACTTCACCGAATTCTGACAAATTTATAATAATAATATATTTTTGGGAATACATTTTTGCAGAATTTTTTTTTTTTTTATAAATCGGCCTTTGCCTTACCCTTTATATTGGATTTCTATGCTATGTAACGGGATCAGCTCACGGGATCACCGTCTCCTGGGATAGACGGGCGCTGTTGGCACACAAAAGACAGTCCAGTCCAAGCAAGTATGGTGCAACTGGCCTCAGCCAGTTTGTTGGCTTTTGCAGAAAAAGTATTGAGCAAAACAGTACAAAATAAAAGAAAACCCTGGCCGTCTGTCCGCTACCTCTAGACATCAAGCAGTTCCTACCTAAAGGAAACGGAGCCTTGTACCCAGCACCATAACCAAAACACTCAGTTGTTGTTGTTGTTTTTTATTATTATTTTTTTACTCTCAGAGCTTTTCCATGAGCAGAGGCCATCAGCTAGTGAGCTGTCTGCCTTTATAGCACACCCAGGTTATTGCCACGAATACCTGGAGTGGCTAATTGGAACAAGGACCCACCCAACTCTCCCTGCTCCAGGCAGCCAGGCCCTTCTAACCAGGTTTTTGATAAAACCCTTACAAACAGAAAACCTAGTTTTCCCTGCTCCTTCAACTCCCTGGCTGCTATTTAGAATGTATAAGACAGGAGCCTAGGTGAAATGTAGGCTCCTTCTACCACTTTCCTCCTGGTCCTGTCACAGCTTGCAAAAGTGGAACAGGTGCTTCATAAATATGTCACTTATCCTGAAGCACATATTTTTCATTGAACGCTAGATAATTGACATAAATACACTGATAACCTCCTTCCTTGCAGTGTATTATGAAACTATCCTCCTGCACTCACCACTAGAGGGAGCTCAGTCCATAGATATTTATACAGCGACCATTGATATCAATGGAAGTTGTAAATAATCTCTGAGCTAGTGGTGGTTGCGGGAAAATGCAGTGAATCTGTGTCAGGAACAGGAGAAGCTGTTCAGCGCCCCTCTTGGCCCCCATAGCAATCGCGTGGTCTGTCTTCATGGTAGGTACGCCATTGTTACCAGATTTTAGGCTCTGTTTACAGACGGTACTAGTGCTGTTACGGATAACCAGTCTATTCTCACACCGAAAATGCAGTAAAGACAAAGATGCCTGTTTTGGTACAAGCCCTTGCAAGGGTAGACTGAGGACTGAGAATGGTCTGTGCTCTGGACCATAAAGGGCATGAGAGTAAACACGTCCATAATAAATTTGGCACATTTTTTTCCCATTTTAGGCACAATTTTACAAACAATTATGTAGCCCATGGTTTCCCCTATTCTGACAAGTTGGTAAGCATTCTAATCCGTGACAGCATGAAATTTATAGGCACATTTCAGCCCATATAATAATACCGTATATAGGAGCAGATTGGGAATTTAAAGTGTCCCTGGAAGAAAAAAATTGAAGTGGCCCCATGTTGTAGGCAGGCCCCAATTGACAGAAGGTGGAGTCAACATGAGTAGGCGGTGTCAACTCAAGTGGGTGGGGCCAGTAATACCATGGAGGTGCAGCAGAACCACATACTACAGTGCATTGCAATATACTGCCCCTGCAGAACCAAATACCCCAGTACAGCACAATATACCGCCTTACTGAACAAAATACCACAGTGCAGCAATCCCTAGCAAAATAATCAAATACACGCAGTGCAGCACAATATACTATCCCAGGAGATGTTCTGCTGAGACATTATATTGTGCTGCACTGTGGTATTTGGTTCTGCTAGAGCAGTATATTGTTCTGCACTGTAGTATTTGGTTCTGCTATGGCAGTATATTGTGCTGCACTGTAGTATTTGGTTCTGCATGCATATCTGTTGCACTGATATGTTGTGCTGCACTGTAGTATTTGGTTCTGCTGGGGTGCTATATTGTGCTACACATTGGTATTTTTTCTGCAGCAGAACCAAATACTACAGTGCAGCACAATATACTGCCCTAGCAGAACCAAATACTACAGTGCAGCACAATATACTGCCGTAGCAGAACCAAATACTACAGTGCAGCACAATATACTGCCCTAGCAGAACCAAATACCACAGTGCAGCACAATATAATGTCTCAGCACCACACAATACCGACCCTTATGTTGTGGCCACCACCACCACCTGCCATGTTGTGTCCTCTTCCTCCTCCAGTTGTCTTTAATTAAGATATGGGGAGAGGGCTGCAGAGGTGAGACGTGGTCACAGTCCTTCAGCATGCTGCGTGGTCATACAGGAGAACACAGCACTACATGCCTCCTACATCCAGTGATGTCTCCTCTGACGTAGATGTCTTCTCCATTTGGTCAAGACTGCCATAATGACTTCTCTGCAGAGCTTGTTACATAAACATCTTAGATTCATCATTTTTCTACCATCTTCCCACCTTCTCAGATCAATCTCCATATCCTATTGTCCTAAATGTGTCATCCTGCTGCCGCCCGCAATACTGTGCCCACTGTGCTCCCCAATCCCACCAAATACTACACTGCAGAAAAAGCGCGTGCTCACTAATAATAATGCCTCCTAAAATGCCCCCATTAATAATGCCCCTATAGTGCTCCCAGTAATTATAATGTGCCTATAAGCGCCTCCAGCAATAATATTACCCCCTTATTGGGTTCCTAGTAACAATAATTTCCCCTAAAATACCCTAGTGATAAAATGCCCTATAGTGCCCAGTTTTACATATACCTACAGTGCTGATAAGTATTAAATCATGCCCCTATAGTGCCCCAGTATTAAATGTCCCCAGACGAGTAATGCACTCTGTAGTATCCCCAGTATTAAAAGTTCCCCCATAGGGCCCCTAATGATTACTTCCCTATAGTGCCACCAACAATGCCCTATTAGTGCCCCCTATGTGCAGTGCCCCTAAAAGGCCCCAGTAGTCCCTCTTATAGTGCGCCAACTTAGCAATGCCCCTTTAGTGCTGCCATAAAAAAAGAAAAAACTAATACTCACTTGACTCCCATTCCCTGACGATTTCTTCAGCACTGTTGTCTCAATATCAAGGTGCAGACGAAATACAATTATGGTGATATCAAGTTTATATAGTTTTCTTATGTTTTTATATCTATAAACAATAAAAACACTTACAAATAAAAGTTTGATATATATTAGCCTGTTTTTACTTGGGGAAAATAGTTTTTGTGTTTTTCTTTTTATATATTTTTAATATTTACATTTTTTGTCAGTCCTACTACTGGACACTAGTAGACTTGATCACTTCTATAATACACTGCAATACTTATGTATTGCAGTGCATTATTCCTGTGAGTAGAATACTGACAGGCAGCCTGTTAAACTCTGTTATGAAGCAGGAAATAGAACTCGAATATGATTTACATTTTTGTTGAAGGTCAGGAAGGGGTTAAGGATGCCGCACAACTTGAACTCCACCTTAGTCACTCACTGTTCTGATGCCTTGCCCTGAAATATCGCAAATGTGCCAAAGAGAGTTCAATTGGCACAGTTTGGATCTCAGCAGTGGGAGATCAACTGTGCCGACTGAACTCTTGCCAGTGCATTAAGAGGACCTTTCACTGGTCCACAGTTTATCAGTTAAAGATATCTACATTGAGAGCGGCACTCAGGGATGTCCCTGCACTTACTTGTATCCCTGGGTGCCGCTCCGTTGTCTCTCTGTAGCTCTCGAACCAGCGCCTGCTGCTGTAATTTGCCTGGGCGGAACTTCTTCTTCTGCCCTGGCGTCTCCTCACAGGGCTGGAGCGCTAGCCAATCGCAGCGCTCAGCTTATATCCTGAATATGAGCTGAGCGCTGCGATTGGCCAGCGCTCCAGCCCTGTGAGAAGGAGACGCCCAGGGCAGAAGAAGTCTCCGCCCAGGCAAAATTACAGCAGCAGGAGTGCTGGTACCGGGCTACAGAGGACGACGGAGCGGCACCCAGGGATACAAGTAAGTGCAGGGACATCCCTGAGTGCCGCTCTCAATGTACATAGCTTTAACTGATAAACTGTGGACCAGTGAAAGGTCCTCTTTAAATCAGGGCCAGAAATCAGAACCGTAATCACTGGGAGAGGTGGAATGACTGAGGCAGAAAGGCAGAGGTGAACGGTGCTCCGAGGGGCTAGACCTACCCCTCAGTGCCCCGAGCACCTCATTAATATAATAATAAAAGTAGGAATTTCTCAATAAAGACATATTTCTCATTTTTTTTATATATTGCTCCACTACCCCTGCCCCATCTGTTTCCTTATCTGCAGACAGTAAAATATGATGAGGCTGGAAGAGAATAACATGTGACTGCTGGACCAGTCTACAGAATGGGTTTGTTTGTAGTCTGTAACCATGGAGACCCGCATGGAGCTGTATAAACAAAATAGAAAGAGATGTTTGTTGTTTAAACACAACTATTATTTGAGGCAATAAATAAAATTGGTTACAAAGGAGGACATTGCCTTTAAGGCAACCTAAGACTCTTTAGCGATTTGTCAAAGTATGCTGGATCTTGTGTTTCCCCATAACCTGGAAAGCGTTTCCCTCTAGCTATTTACAGTGCAAAGTATGACACATGGAAAGTAACCGCCATTATTCAAATTCTTACTATCCAGTAAAATACATAATTACAGAGAAGTAAAGCAGCGAATAAAGCTGCGGGGCCGGGGTGTCTCCCAAACATAACAAAACATAAACTTTAACAAGCCTCAGATGCCGTTGACTACTTCTCATCTTCATGGGTTGTGTCCCAGCTGGGCTTCCTTATCTGCAGGTGCTGTTGCTTGGGGGCAGCAGTAAACTTTTATTTTACTCTCACCTATCTTTTCTGTTACATACATAAATACATGAAAATACAGGGGACAATGGACTGTTAAATGATCAGAAAACTCCTTACTCATCAAAAAATCAGTCCAATGTAAAAGATTAGATAGGAGGAGGGGAAGGAGGGGTGTGCAGCTGCAGCTTCTTAGTGTTTTAGTCAAACTGCATGGGAGAAGAGGGGAGGAGGAGCTGTGAGGGGCGATATCTGAATGGCTCTGAGTACAGCTCCGAGATCATACTGGCATTAGCGCATCCACTCAGGAAACGGGGGGAAAAGACCCAAAAACAAGCAGAATAAATGCAATATTTCTGATTGCATCTATATCTACAAAAAGAGTGATTGTCTTCTCTTGAATAATAGGTATTCTTATGGGTCTTCTAACTGCAATAGGGCGTATTATTACGTCCTGATGATCATGCAGGCATGACCACTACAGGTGCCCAACATATACATCTACTGTATATGTGCACAAAGAGAGATTGTTATTTTTTTGAATGATAGATTTGTTTATGGGTCTTTTAGCTGCGATAGGATGTCACATTGTGTCCTGATGATCATGGAGGCTCATAAGGCTCGCATGACCACTACAGATGCCCAACTAATACATCTACTGTATATCCGCCAAAAGATGGAATTTTCTTTTGATGAATGATAGGTATGCTTATGGGTCTTCTAACTGCAATAGGATGTCACATTATGTCCTGATGATCAGGCAGGCTCAAGAGGCTCGCATGACCACTACAGGGGGCAAACTATTACATCTACTGTATATCTGTGAAAAAAGGGATCGTCTTTATATAATTAAAAGGTATAATTATTGGTATTCTGACTGCAGTAGGGAATAATATTACATCCCGATGATCATGCATGCACAGAAGGCTCGCGTGACCACTACAGGGGCTACTAACAGGAGTTTGAAGAGGGAAGGTGCTCTCTCTTTCAGCCTGTTAACACTATCATTGCCGTCAGGGGCGCAAACTCAGTCTCTGCTAAGTACATTCCAATAAGGCCATAACAGGATTCAAATAAAATTGAATACATTTCAATAAAAAAAGGATGTTATTCTGATATTTTTTTCCCTTAAAGGAGTTATCTGGGCTATTGATGTTGATGGTCTATCCTCAGTATAGGTCAGCAATATCAGATTAGTGAGGGTCTAACTCGAGCATCCCTGCTGCTCAGTTGATTGAAGAGGCCTGATGCTCCAGTGAGTGCTGTGGCCTCCTCACAGCTTACCAAGCATTGGATAGCGTCTGTGCTTGGTATGACAGCTCAAGTCCTTTCACTTGAATGGGACTGAGCTGCGCCTAGTTCATGTGACCGATGTATGGTGACGTCACTAGACTAGGAAGAAGTCTAAGTGGAACTGGGGGCAACTGGAATCCACCACATAGGGTTTTTCGCTTCCTCTGGATCAGCTCTGTTGGATTATTGGTTGGACTTGTGGACCTGTGGCTTTTTCCAGCCCTATGAACAATGTAACTATGGACTGTTCAGGATTAGAAAAACATGGGTGTTTTGTACCACAAATAGTGTCACAACTGTCCACGGGTTGTATCTGGTGTTACAACTCAGCCCTCCCACAGCTACATTAAGGCTCCATTCACACGTCCGCAATTCTGTTCCGCATTTTGCGGACCCATTCATTTCTATGGGGACACGCTATGTCCTTCCGGGTCCGCAACCGTGTTCCTGAAAAAAATAGAACATGTGCTATTCTTGTACGCAATTGCGGACAAGAAAAGGCATTTTCTACGAGAGTGCCGGCGATGTGCGGTCCGCAAAATGCGGAAAAAGTACATTGCCAGTGTCCGTGTTTTGCGGATCCGCGGATCTGCAAAACACACACGGACGTCTGAATGGACCCTAACAGGAAGATAAAAAAAGATATATGGATAAAGAGGGACTGATGGCACCGACCCTCTCACCCAGAAGATTCCAATGTCCAAATTGGCCTTACGATCCAGCGGAAACACGGGGTGCAATGCTCCCAACAAGGCAAAATGATAGCAGAGAGTAAAGAGGAGCCGCACTCACCATCCGAATGAATGATGTCATTTGTGTATCCTGGTGAGTCTCCCCCTTCCCCACTGGTGGGATTCCTCGCCCAAGCCCTGAAGATTCTACAATAAAGGGACAGTTTTTTCACGGATGGTGAGTGCGGCGCCTCTTTACTCTCTGCTATCATAAAAAAAGATATAGCTCTCAGAATGTGGCAATGAAATAAATAGTCCTTAAGGAGTTAACACTCACTTTCTGCTAGATGCTGGCATCTGAGGCAACAGCCTTATATCACCTCCTTGACGGTGCGGCCCTGAGTCCTGCTCCAGATCCACCCAGTCTGCTCCCACTCAACCCCACGTGTCTAGACTGAGAAGGATCAGGGAGATCAGTTAGAAAACTGGAGATGTGGCAGCAGGGAGGCTAGGTGAGGATGCCACAGATCAGAAGGAAGCGACCAGCATTGTAGATTAGATTCAGATACTTTCACACTAGCGTTTTCAATTCCGCTTCCTCAGATCCGTCATAGGATCTCAATAGCGGAAGAAAACGCTTCAGTTTTGTCCCCATTCATTGTCAATAGGGACAAAACTGAACTGAACGAAACGGAGAGCTCCAAAATGCATTCCGTTCCATTTGGTTGCATCTCGATCACGAAACAGAATAACGCTGCAAGCTGCATTTTTCTGTCTTCGATGTGGTGCGGAGCAAGTCGGATCCGTCATGCCTTCCAAAGTAAGTCAATGAGGACGGATCCGTTTAACTCTGACACAATAGAAAACAATCCATCCCCCCATTGACTTTCAATGGAGTTCATGACGGATCCGTCTTGGCAATGTTAAAGATAATACAACCGCAGATGAAGATGGTTGTATTATCAGTAACGGAAGCGTTTTCTCTGATCCATGACGGATCCAGAAAAAACGCTGGTGTGAAAGTAGCCCATAGATTCATAGCCCTGAGCACGTATCAAATACTACACCAATGAAACACACTTTGCATCCATCCATAAGACAAGAACACGGACATTACATGTAAAGTTATCCTAATTAAAATAGTCTTCAACAGCTCAGTACTAGTACAAAACCATATTGGAATTTAAAATCCTCACGGCCTCCGGAAAAAAGCTCTTCTGTAATCTATTTGATGGCAGAAGTGCAAATAGCTCATTATTTGGGTGCCAGATATCCTCTACAATTCCCCTTGCCCAACTCAGACAGCGTTATTGGTAAAGGCTGTCAACCGAGGGTAGTGGCATCCAATAACATGTTGATCCATCTTCACCACCCGCTGTATCCTAATCCGATCAAGAACTGAGCAGTTACCGTACCAGCCTATAATCAAGATGCTTTCAATAGTACAGCGGTAAAAATCCTCCGGTATCCTCTTACGCAGCTGCACTTTTTTTTAAACTTCCCAGCTTCTCTTGACCACCACATCAGTATTCACTGACCAGGTCAGATCTAGAGATATGTGAACTCCAAGGTACTTAAAGGGGTTATCCAAGACCTATAATGTCCCCTCATATGCCCGGGCCCCTCACAGAGGTTGTACTTACCTCACTCACCGGCACCCGCGTCGCTTCTGATGCCGGCACGGCCACCGCTGCATCTCCCCGTTGCGTGGATGAAAACATCTGGAGTCGGGGGTCAGGGGGTCTGCAGCCAATAGCAGGCTGCAACAGTAACGAGCCTCCCTAGCATTATCCGTCGCAGCCTGCTATTGACTGCCCCAACCGCCCCCCCCCCCCCCCCCCCATTCCGGATGTTCGACGGGAAGATGCAGCGGCGGCTGTGCCGGCATCAGAAGCAACGCGGGTGCTGGGGAGCGAGGTAAGTACTATCTGTGTAAGGGCCCGGGCATATGGGGGGTGGGGCATTATAGGTCTTGGATAACCTCTTTAAAACGTGTTAACTGTTCCACTTGTAGTCCATCTATGCAAATGGGTTTGTGCAGGTTGCTGTTATGCTTCCTATAGTCCACAATAGTTTTCTTAGTCCTCCTGACATTAAACAGCAGATCGTTCTTATGACACCAATTAATAACCTCCCTCGCCTCATCCCTGTAAGCTGTTTCATTATTATCCCTGATCAAGCCCACAAGTGTGGCATCGTCTGAGAACTTGATCAAGGAGTTAGAATTATATATTGGAACACAATCATGAGTGAACAGCGAGTACAGAAAGGGGCCAAGTACACAACCCTGCGGGACTTATCTATTGATTATGATCGGTTTCGAATGGACCTCATTTACCCACACAGACCGTAATCTATCCGTTAGAAAACCTAAGATCCATCCTCACAGAGCCTGACTAACTCCCAAGAGACCCAGCTTCTTACCTAACCTAAAGGGGTTCACTTTGTTAATCTCTGAACTAAGGCTACTTTCACACTAGTGTTTTATTTTCCGTTATTGAGATCCACTCATAGTGTCTCAAGACCGAAAGAACGCTTCAGTTTTGTCCCCATTCATTGTCAAATGGGACAAAACATAACTGAACAGAACGGAGTGCGCCAAAATGCATTCCCTTCTGTTTGGTTCTGTTCTCATACCGAATGCTGCGGTTTTCTTTCCGTCATGGGATGCTGAGCAAGGCGGATCTGGCATGACTCACAATGCAAGTAAATGGGGACAGATCTGTTTTCTCTGACACAATCTGGAACAAAATAGAAAACGGATCCGTCCCCACTGACTTTCAATGGAGTTCGTGACGGATCTGTCTTGGCCATGTTACAGATAATACAGCCGGATCCGTTCATAATGGATGCAGATGGTTGTATTATCAGTAACGGAAGCATTTTTCTAAACCCTGCCGGATCCAGTAAAAACGCTAGTGTGAAAGTAGCCTAAAACAAATAAATAATATTCTAGCATAAGTGTTAGAATCATCCAGGTGAGTATGTAATGTTGTAGCTATTGTATCTTTCGTGGATCTATTTCGTCGATAAGCAGATTGATACTTGTCATTCTCTGGGGAGATACTAGATTTTAAGTGAGACAGAACCAATTTTTCCAATTCCTTTCAGTTGGTAAATGGAATGTTTTGGGTTGGTTTCAGAGGGGTGGGGAGTACAGGGGGACTACTTTGGTTTTTTTTCTTGGGGTTCACTTTCTTTGTATAGGAGGGTTTAAGCCATAGGGCCACAATAAAGGGTTTCTGGTTCTAGCTTTGTTAGAAAGAGGTTGTCATGTACTATATGAGGTCTGATTTTCATTTTGTACATTAATCATGGGATAACCCCTTTAATGTATAACTGTACATTATTTTGGAAACAAAAACTAATAAAACAGATGTTGGAAAAAAAAAAGGAACACATTTTTCAAACCATTTTGAAATGACAGAGGTCAGTGCTACTGGTCGGTAGTCACCGAGCCCTGAAATCGCTGAACACATAGGTACTGGGACAATAGTTGCTGTTTTAAAGCTTATTGGAACAATAGCCTGAGCTAAAGATAAATGAAAAATATCCATATCAAGTTTACCTAGGTCTACTTCACTAGTAATGTCTCCTGGTATTTGATTAGCCAAACATGGCACCCCCGGCCACATGCGGCGTGGATCCATCCCCTAAACCTTTTCTTTATAATTGTTAATATCAATACAAGAATTAGTAATAGCCTGGGCTGCAGACTTATTCCAGTCAATCTCTCCAAACTGGTCCGGAAGAATGGATGCAGCTCCTTTAGTCCAGATTTTCAAGGACTTCTTTACAATGTGGCCCCATTTAATAGCTGTTCCACTTGGGGAGCAAAAGTAAAGTAAGATGGTAGCCCTGATATATCATGCCATCTGGTTATCACTCCCTGATATATACCTGCCTCTTTCTTACCACTGCCTCCTGTCTGCCAGTTTACCCATCATTCCACCTCTTTGCCAACTTACCCATCATTCTTTTTGTGTGTGCCAGCTTACCCATCTGCGGCGGATCCCCCGCACCCCCTTAGGGCTGATCAGGTCCCAGTGTTTAGGAATGCCAAGTAGTATGTTGTGGCCCTCATAGTTTTGTGTCACAGTGCTCCTACTTGCATACTGTTGCTCCCCAGGTTTAGGCTCCGCAGCAACAAAGGAGTTGTAGTTGTTGTAGTTGGTGGAGTAAGTAGAGTCCAGACTTTACTTGAATAAACTTGCAATAAAATGTATCATCCAAACAATACTTGATCTTTCTCTTGGTTCCAGCAGGTTAAGGGTAAACTGGCAGGTAAACTTGAATACTTTGCTTTATCTTTCTGCTGCTGGGCTAATCTCTGGCTTCAGCCTGGTTCCTATCAGCTTCAGTTACTGTTTCTTGTGAGAGTGAGGTATCCTGTAACATGTCTTGCTGAGTAGGGTCTTTGGCTCTGTTTTGCCTCTCAGAGGTACTAAGTCCTTTTATATATCAAGAGTGGGCTGCTCTCTGAGCTACTTTCCCAAAGCTCCTGCAGCAGTAAGGGGAAAAGCTCCCTCACCACACCGCTTCACTCTCTAGCTCCAGCTCTCAACTCATTATTTAGGTTAAAAAACATAATTATGTAATGTGTCCAGAGGCCGGATTATAGCATGGACAAAAAGGGAAGCTGCCCCAAGGCCTTCACCATTTTGGTGGATCCCACCATCCTCAATACTTCATAGCCCGACTGTGATAATGCTTCTGTTTTTGCTTGACCTATATTACAGGGGTTTTCCGGGAGTATAAGGCTGGCTTCACAAGTCTGTTAAACCCGGACATGAGCAGTCCGTGGTAATGCGGGCTGGATTTGGTCTTTACAGCCGGAGCGCGCGGCTTCATAGCAACCAATGACGCCGTGTGTTCCGGCTGTAAAGACCAAATCCAGCCCGCATTACCACGGACTGGTGAAGCCAGCCTAATCTTGATGAGCTATCCTCAGGAAAGGTCATCCATATCTGATGAGTGGCACCTGACACCACTATTGATCAGCCGTTCAAATAGGTCGTGGGGCTCTGGTGAGCGATGCAGCCCCTTCCTAGGCCAGTGAGGTCTCGATGTTCGGCGGCAGTGCGTAGCCCATGAACGAGGTCATGTCCGGTGAGTTGGCTCGGTGGGTATATAAGGGATAATAGGCTGTCTGCACACATATCGCATGTTGCTGTCATGGATAAAAGGGGTGATTTATCAGAATAGGAAAAAGGGATGATTATTGGTTTTCGGGCCAAGGCAGTATTTCTGAATCTGCGTAGTGTGAACTGTTCTCGTGCTGCTGTGGAAAAACGCTTTCTCACCACACCGCTTCACTTTCTAGCTCCAACTCTCAACTTCACTTCTCAACTTCTCCACTCTCGACTCAACTATATCTCACTCCAGCTCCTACCTTGGTAGGAAGTAAGACTAGCCCACTTCTACCCAAAAGGGGGAGAATGGAATGGTTCCATTGTATCTAAAGGAACTCTCTGCCAGATACACTGCCACCTGCTTTGCAACCAAGCATGTTATACATAATAACAGTGCATAACAATATTATTAAGGCACAATATCAGAGGACCTGGAATTAAATACACAGATTACATTCTAGAGCCAATAGCTAGGTGTAAGACTGGTGGTGCCTCTTTCTGGGGTACTACAGATAATTTCCTGTGTGCCATTCTACCCCTCATTCATCTTGTATAAATTTTTATCCATTGTATTTTATTGGCTTGTCTAGGGAGGTATTTTGTGCCGCGATGTGGTATTAAAGGGGTCGTCCAAGATTTTGATAAACAACCTATCCTCAGGACAGGTCCTCAATATCCGATCGGCAGTGGTCCGATTTCTGGCACCCATGCCAATCAGCTGTTTGAAGAGACTGCGGCGCTCACCTCCCATCTTACCTAGCACAGCGCCGTACATTGGATAATGGCTATGCTTGATATTGCAGCCCAGGCCCATACACTTGAATTGGACGGAGCTGCGTCTAGGCCATGTGACTGATAAATGTGATGTTACTGGCCTAGGAAGAGGTTTCATCACTCACTGGAGCGCAACGGACTCTTCAAACTGTTGATCTGCATGGGCATTGGGAGTCAGACCCCCACTGATTACATATGTATGACCTAGGCCATCGGTTAAAACAGGGCTCGACAAATCCCAGGCGCCAGGTCGCAGGGTATTTGTCAGCCCGTTCTCTCAGGTGCCAGGGCGCAGGGCCGGCGCGTCCTAAACGCGGACTAGGAGCGCCGGCCTCTTCATGCTGCAGCCGCCCGAGCGCCTATATAGAGCCTCAGGCGGCTGCAGCACTGCCCGGGCTGGCGCGTCCATGAGGGCGCACCTCCGGGTGCAGCATGAAGAGAGGGACTGACAGGAGGGAAGCGCTCAGCGCTCCTCCTGTCAGTTCCTCATTGTAGCGTGGCCGAGCCCTGTATGGTCCACGGTACAGGAGCATCTGTCTCCTGTACCCGGCCGGACTGACATGAAGTGCGCACACAGAAAGAGAATGACAAGAGGGGAAAGAGATTGACAAGACAAGAGGGGAAAGTGAATGACAAGGGGGAGAGAATGACAAGGGGGGAGATGACAGGGGAAAGTGAATGACAAGAGGGGAAAGAGCTGGGCGTTGTAGTGATGCGGGGACTGCAGAGGCTGAGCGCCAGCTGGGGTTGTAGTGCTCAGTAAAATGTCATGGTGCCCGCTGTGTTTGTGCCCTCCGGACCCCTCTGCCCTCTCCTCCGGACCCCTCTGCCCTCTCCTCCGGACCCTCTGCCCTCTCCTCCGGACCCCTCTGTCCTCTCCTCCGGACCCTCTGCCCTCCCTCCGGACCCCTCTGTCCTCCCCTCCGGACCCCTCTGCCCTCCTCCGGACCCTCTGCCCTCCCCTCCGAATCCCTCTGCCCTCTCCTCCGGACCCCTCTGCCCTCTCCTCCGGACCCCTCTGCCCTCTCCTCTGAACCCCTCTGCACTCTCCTCCGGACCCTCTGCCCTCTCCTCCGGACCCCTCTGCCCTCCCTCCGGACCCCTCTGCCCTCCCCTCCGGACCCTGTAATCCTTGTAAGGGTTTCCACATGTCATGGCGGCCGCAAGTGGCGATCACTTAGACGCTGGCAGCATCTGACGTGTCATATAACCTATTAAAGAGGGGAAGCATTATGGGGGCACTATATACTCGCACATTATGGGGGGCACTATGGAGAACAGGGGAAGGAACACTATGGGGGCATCTACTGTGGGCCCTATGTACTGGCATGCATTATTGGGGGGCTGTATGGAGAAGTGGGGGGAGCACTATGGCCGCATCTATTGGGGGCTTTATGACGCGGCTCCGCCTGGCTCCTAACTTTTTTAGCTGGCTCCTAGATTCCAAGGAAATTTGTCAAGCCCTGGGTTAAAAATATTTTACAACCCCTTTAAGTGGGGAATTATGTGTGCTGCATGGAGGGTATTTAGTTGGTGCTGCAGGGGGCTATATGAGCACTGCACAATGGTATTTGGTGAGATGGTTTGACTTGTGAGGTCCAAGCAGAAAAAGTCTGAGAAGCCCTCCCTAAAGGTAAAACCCAAATCCTGATCTAACATTAGCTGAGAAGCTGAGATTTATTATTTTGTGCTTTGCATTTTACAGCTTTATGTCTCTTTATATTTTATTAGTGTAAGCGAAGCTGTCCTAATAAAGGGATTTAGTCATCCGCCACAGTCACGCCCCCATCACTTGTGGATTCATTAAGCTCCTGTGTGGCTAATGTAATTTTCATCACTTTATACTCCCTAAATAATCGCCTCTTTGATTTGAGAATTTTATGGTCATGAAAAAAAGTTTTTAAAAAAAATCAGCCGTCACCCACCCTGTGACTCACAGACAAGCACTTGCAAGAGATGACTGGTTCACATGAAAAATGATATCATTATCTAGGTGAAAAAACATCATTATGTAATGTGTCCAGAACCCAGATTGTAGCAAGGAGAAAAAGAGCAGCTGCCCCCAGGCCTTCACAATTTGGGGGATCCCACCAACCTCAATACTTCATAGCTCGGCTGTAATATTGCTTCTGTTTTTGCTTACCCTATATTAGAGGGGATTTTCGGGAGTATCTCGAAGAGCTATCCTCAGGATTGGTCATCCATATCTGACGAGGGGCACCTGACACCACTATTGATTAGCTGTTTGAAGAGGTCATGGGGCTCTGGTGAGCTATGCAGCCCCTTCCCAGGCCAGTGATGTCTCAACTTTCGACGTCAGCAGCCTGTAGCTCATGAAGGAGGTCACGTCTGGTGAGCTGGCTCGGTGGGTATATAAGGTGTGTGTTAGGATATCCCTTGTTGCTGTCATGGATAAAAGGGGTGATTTATTACAGTAGGAAAGCGGGATGATTATTGGTTTTCGGGCCCTGGGTGGCGGTATTTCTGACACTGTTCTCTGCTGCTGTGGTGAAGGTGTATGGTGAGTGGCCAAATGTCTCCACTGTGAATAAGCAACGTGGAAACTGCGGAGACCACGTGCCACTGATGTGAGAGGTGAACGTCAGCTATGAAGGTGCATGAGGGCCAACACACTAGTGGAGCAGGTCACCGCCAAAATGAACCAGGAGCTACCAGACGTGTGTCTGACACAAGAATTCAGAGAACCCTACTGCGTATGGGACATCAGAGAACAAACACCCTCAGGGCCGGCGTCAGCACCCAGCATAACCGGGCAAGTGTCGGGAGCCCACTGCTCCTGGGGGTGCCCACTGAGCTGCTATGTGCACTTCCATCAATAACACTGCTGTCATTTAACTTAAGCAGTACCCCTCTGGTGGGCCTTCTGATAGTCACATGAGGCCGGCTGCTGCAGAGCTTCAGACACGCCCCGTGTGCACTCCAGCAGAACAGCAGGTTACCTTGCCTACTTCAGACACGCCCCCTCTACACAATACGTGCTGCCTGAGGAGAGAGACCTCAGTCCAGGAGCAGAAGTGTGAACACATTCTGTGAGTGAGTCTGCACTGTGACTGTCTCTTTTCTGTGGGACAGGTGGGGGGCAGGGAATCCTTCGAGCTGCTGCTGGATACTGCAGACCAGCAGCTTCATGCTATTTGGTTGTTTTACTGCCTCATTAGGCAGTTTGCCTCTATGACACCTGACCCCCCGCCCTCCCCTTCATATCCTGTCCTATTTAATCCTCATGGAGCCCCTGCTGTCTCCTTTCCTCCCTCATGTATCCAGAGCTCCTGTTCCACCCTCCTATCTTCTATTGCTACCCTGCACAGACCTCCTGCCCCTACTTCTTGTATGAATCCCCCTCAGAGCCCGTTTCACCTACTTGTTGTGTCCAACCCTCCTGTTCCTCCAGGGCCCCGGGACCCTGTCTCACTCCTCTGCCTCTCATTATAGTGGCGTCTGAACGGCATTCACCATAAGAATCTTCTAACGTCACAGGGTCATGTGACTGTGCACCCCACCGCGTACTGCTCCCCCCAACCCGGTACTGTGACCCTTACCCCCTACTGTGCCCCCTTATACCCTGCATTGTGCCCTCTTACCACACACTGTGCAGTGCCCCTAACCCTTTTATCCGGTCATGGTATGGCTGTGTTATCCGGTCACTGTACAGAGGTGTTATCCGGTACCTGTATGGCGGTGGTATCCAATAACTGTATGGCCATAACTATATCCCTTTCCCTGCCCACGCCACCTTTTTTGGACCTGGCATGAGAGGGGAAAAGTTGCAGATTGCGGTGCTAAGGAACTTTGCGCCACAATCTGTGTCAGAAATACACCTAATATAGACGTATTTCTATATAATAAATGACCACCTAATTATTATTCAGGGGTAGGGCTAATATCTTTATAGTATATAGATATAGATTCTAGTGTATTATACTGTGCCCTGTATTTCCCAATAGATAAATGATCCTTGGGAGACACAGTCCTCATCCCTGACCACCAGGACCAGGTAGCGCTCTGTCAGTACATGGCAGCCTCTCCTCTCCGCCGCGCTGCTCCGCTGTGTCCTGGTGCTTGTTCTGACACTAAGGCTGGGTTCACATCCCATTTTTGCCATCCCTTTAATGTATAACAAAAATGTATGCGTTAACAGAAGGCTCAGACTGATGCTGTACAGTGGCGTCCGTTCACCATACAGTTCCATTGTAAAAAAACATATACGCTAACATATGCAATTTTTACTGTCAGTTCAAGCTACATCACTGCACAGCTCCTTCTCCTCCAGGCCCGGCCCAGCGGTGACATCATGATGTGTGTCTCACTGCTGCAGCGGGCCGGAGGAGAGAAGGAGCGCAGGGAGATGAGCTGCAGTTAGTGAATGACAGGACCGCCGGCTCCCCTGCGCTCCAGCAATGAAAGGTATGTGAGGGGGCCACTGGGGGGTAATTACACTGTGAGGGCCCCTTACACAGTGATGACCCCTAGTGCCCCCCATTTAGTATAATGATCCCCAATAATCCTCCATTCAGTATAGTGACCCCCAGAGCCCCCATTCAATATAATGACCCCCAGTGACCACCATACAGTATAATGACCCCCAGTGCCCCCTTCATACAGTATAACCCCCGGTGTTGGGGCAACTGGGAGTCATTATTCTGAATGGGGAGCGACTGGGGTCCTTATTCTGAATAGAGGGCCACTGTGGGGTCATTATACTGAGTGTGGGGCCACTGGGGGTCATTATACTGTGTGGGGGGGCATTGGGGGGAGGGGTCATTATACTGTGTGGGAGTCACAGGGGGACATGTAAATGTAAAAAAAATGCCTCAAGGGGGCCCACTGGGATTTATCGCCCAAGGGCCCACATGAACCTGGAGCTGGCACTGAACACCCTGCAACCATTGCTGGAAAACACAAGCTGGTGGTGGCAGGGTTATGGTCTGGGGGATGTTTTCCTGGCATTCTCTGGACCCCTCATCCATGTGGAAGGGCACACTCCACTGATTTGGTTATGAATCCATCCTTGCAGACCACGTACACCCATAAGTGCTGATTGTCTTCCCTGGGGGGGAGGGGATCCTCCAGCGAGACAATACGATATGTCACGCGGCTAAAAATGTCTGACATTGGTTGGAAGAGCATGACCAAGACTTCCAAGTTCTAACCTGGCTCCTAATTCCCCAGACTTTAACCTATTGAGCATCTGTGGGACCACCTCGATGGTCGTGTTCTCTCTATGGATTCTCCTCCACACACCCTCAGGCAGCTGTGGGATGCAGTCAGTATGGCTCTAGATACCTCTGACAACCAGGACCTTACTAAGTCACCCCCAGCCCGTCTAGCTGCTGTCCCTGCAGCACACTGTGGTCACTCTGCATATTAGCTGCTGGTCAGAATAATGTCACTCCACTCTGTATAAGGCTACTTTCACACTTGCGGTAGCAGGGTTCGGCAAGTTGTTCCGGCCGGTGAACAGCCTGCCGGTTCCGTGCTACCGCAAGTCCACTGTGCCGCCGGAAGTCGGCTCTGGACCCATTCACTATAAATGGAGCAGGCCAGAGGTCCGGCTGCAGCACGGAAAACATACCGAGAGGCGGCCGGACAAAAACTACAGCATGAACAGCCGGAACAGCCTGCCGGACCCTGCTACCGCAAGTGTGAACGTAGCCTAATAAATTATGGATGTTATGTAATACTTCTGTACAGTACATAAAAGTTACCACTAGATGTCACCTTTGCTCTATCTCTGATTAGTACACCGACATTTCCAGTCTCGCTTCCACTGTGGTCTGCAGTATATAATTCACACCACGATGTGTACGGATAACTCTTGGCAATAAAACTGTTAACAAATAAAACTGGATAAGTACAAGCAAAATTAGGTTCCCCATTATGGTGCTGGATTCTGAATCAAACATCCCCTTAGGACAGAAGGGCCTAATGTTGTGTTTGTCCCCCTTCACTGCCAGAACCTTTTCCAGGCCAATGAAAACATTAATCACTTTTTTTTGGAGGGGAAGGGTTTAAAATGAGGTTCCCTTTTCTAGACTATAAAGTATTCCATAGGCATAGGCAAAGAGCATCACAGCATGCCCCCATGTAAACTCCAGCTGCATGACCTACGCCCATACCTCCCAACTTTTGAAATACCTAGCGCACAGCTGTAAAATTATTTTCCATCTAAGTAACTATGCCCATTTCCTATCTATACACTCCTAATCCTACCCATTCCTCTTTCTGCGCCACACAATAGTTATTAATAGTGCTTCCCCTTAGTGCCCCCTCACAATAGTGCTGCCCCTTAGTGCCCCCTTACAATAGTGCAGCCCCTCACAATAGTGCTGCCCCTTAGTGCCCCCTCCCAATTGTGCTGCCCTCTTAGTGCCCCCTCCCAATTGTGCTGCCCTCTTAGTGCCTTCTTACAATATTGCTGCCGCCTTAATGCCCTCTCACATTAGCGCTACCCCCTTACAATAGTGATGCCCCTTAGTTCCCCCTTACAATAGTACTGCCCCATTAGTGCCCCTTACAATAGTACTGCCCCATTAGTGCCCCTCTTACAGTAGTGCTGCCCATGTAATATTAATAAAAGTACTCACCTAGCCCCGTTCCCTGATATAAGGAGCACATCATCCCATGCTTTCTGCTCTCTCCTGTTCAGCTCAGCAGGTGCGATAATGTCACTTCATTACGCCTGCCTACTGGGGAGCAATCATCATGGTGGTCCGGACTTTAAAGAGAAGATTCGGAAATGGAACATCTAAATCAGAGAAGACATCAGTAGATGGGGCAGTGGCGTACATATAGGAGTCGCAGGGGTCACAGTTGCGACCGGGCCCGGCCACCTGCGGGTCCCTGCTGCGCTGCGCTAATCGCTACGACGCTAATAATATATATACAAGTCTGTCTGCAGAGTGTCAGTGTCACTCACTGTCACTGACTAAAATACATGCCGCCGGCGCTGCTTGCCATCTATGGTCAGGGGGCGGGGCGGGCACAGTCAGGCAGTGTCAGTCCCGCGAGACCTGTACTGCGGACCTGCGGCAGGTCTCGCGGGATTACATGCGCGTGACGTGAGCCAGCAGCAGAGCCGGAGAGGAGAGAAGCGAGGAGCCAGCCAGTCCAGCCGGACGGAAAGGAGAGGAGAAGAAGAGGAAGCAGTGCCGCCCCACAGACACAGTGCAGCCGGTAGGTTGGTGAACGCCGCTGGCCCGCATCATCAGAAGCCTGCCCTCAGTGCCCTGATTTATTATGAGCATTTTGCGCACCCCATGCCACCCACAGACCGGGGTGGTGCCTGCTGGCGGCCGGGGATTTTAGTGGACTGTGGTCGGACGGATCATGCAAAAATTCCTCAGCCTGTCTCTGTAGGCCCTGCGATGAACAAGGAGGGGTTGGTGGGGTGTATTATAATACGGCGCCTGCCGGGAGTGGCGGGAAAGCCCTAAAGATTAGTGAGGCCCTCGGTCATCTGCCAGGCTCTCAAGACTTTAACCAGCCTGAGCCTGTGGTTAAAGGGCCCTGGCGGATGACCAGCCGGGGGAAGCCTTGAGGGCCCTGGCAGATGACCAGGGGGGAGAGCCTTGAGGGCCCTGGCAGATGACCAGAGGGAAGGGAACTTGAGGGCCCTGTCAGATGACCAGGGTGGGGAAGCCCTGAGGGCCCTGGCAGATGACCGGGGAGTGGGGGGCTAGATGAGCCTGTGGTTAAAGCCTTGAGGGCCCTGGCAGATGCTTATTACATATAATGTACATACCTCCCAACTCTTACCCCTGGCAATTCGCGCAGAGGTAGAGCTTGGCAGGACAGCAAGATTGTCATCCAAATTCAGACGGTGCCGCACAAAGTGGTACTATTGGGAGGCATGTTGGGAGAATGTTAGAGGAGGTAGTGGCGGGGGTTGGCGTTGGGGGCCCATGGATAGGTTTTGCACCAGGGCCCCATGGATTGTGTGTACGCCCTGGTAATAGGTATGTAGTGCTGTATCTCTCTTATCATATCGCATGTAACTTTACCAGCACTGACCTCAGACCTATAACACTTCCGGTTTTCAATTCTGGTAACTCACGTCAGCAATACCTATAGATTTAATGTGACACTCCTGGGACCAAATGCAAAATCTACAGCAGGACCTCCTATTACCATGCGGCATTTATAATACTGGTGTCTTCTAGGCACTAGAGCTGACGTGCAACTGCTACCTCCACCGTTATAGCTACACCGCTATCAGTGGCTGCTCCGGGCAGCAACCTGAGGATTTCCTGCATGGACCCGGTACCTCCATGAGGGATCTGACGATTGTAAAATCCACTAGATTTCACCCCTGGCTTAGCGCTAGCCAAATCCAGTGGCAACAAATACAACGTAGTCCAGAAGTCCCAGAATTTGGCTGATCTGATTTCTTCTAAGATCTCTGAGGTCTGTATCATTGGGAGATCTGTTGATGGGAATCTAATGAGTGCATGCGGGGCATCACCCATCAACCAGACCGTCATATCCCGCTCATCACTACACATTTATTGGTACTATCAATCTAATCTTCATGAAAGCCCACACCGCCATGATGACAAGTCAAATCTCACAAATACCTGGATAAATTCAGCACTAGGACTGGTTTACCATCCAGAGCGGATACAATATACATGAAAGTGCGACACCTGAGGATTTTCTCTGTTTCATATGCCGATAACGGAAGAAGGAACAAACCTCTCGAGGTCGGATCAAAGAGACCTGTGTCGGCTCTATTAATTCCAGGTGGTGAAGCACATTACCACTTCAAACGTTTTATCCGTCCCCAGATGCAGCGGCCACTTATCTGCCTCATTAGAGTCTGAAAGGCCTACTTGGTATGAAGAGATAAGAGTATGATATGATGGCTTTTAAAGTCCTATTAACAGCAATTTAAAGGGTAAAAATCCTGGAAGTCTGTTAATTGCTGTTTTAAAGTAATTTGCAGAGGTTCTAGCATAAAAAAAAAAATTCACTTTCACGTGTCTTCTTGTGGTGCTACTGCTAATCTGTGCTGTTTTGGACAGCATCGGGCCCCTTTCACACGGGTGTGATTTCGCGCGGGTGCAATGCGTGAGGTGAACACATTTTACCCGCACTGAATCCTGACCCATTCATTTCAATGGGGCTGTGTACATGAGCAGTGATTTTCCAGCATCTCTTTTGCGTTGCTTGAAAATCGCAGCATGCTCTATACTCTGCGATTTTCACGCAACGCAGGCCCCATAGAAGTGAATGGGGCTGAGGAAAATCGCAAGCATCCGCAGCAGAGTGCGGATGCGGTGCGATTTTCCCGTATGGTTGATAGGAGACGATTGGGATGGGGATCCGATCTTTATTATTTTCCTTTATAACATAGTTATAAAGGAAAATAATAGCATTCTCAATAGAGAATGCAACGTAAAAAGGGCAATAGAGGGTTAAAAATAATTAAAAATTAACTCACCTCCTCCATTTGATCGCGTAGCTGCCGGTCTCCTGTTCGGAGCTGGGTGAAGGACCTTCAGTGGCGTCACTGGGTCACATAGTCCAATCACCTGCTTCCATGATGGAAGCTGGTGATTGGACCATGTGATCCAGTGACATCACTGAAGGTCCTTCCTGTTTTGTAGATTTGTTTGGGCCACCATTAAATTTAGTAAATCTTCAGTGAGAAAGATTTAAAAAATCAATGATTGTGAAGCCCAGGAATCTGCAATTGCTGTGTAAATCGTTTGTATCATTTTGAATTGTGCATTTTGTATATTTTTATCATTTACTTCCATTTACTTCCAGTACGGAATGGAAGACAATGGTTGGCACAGAACAGGGCTAACCAACCTGTTCCGTCCCTTTTGGTAGGAGTGGGCTGGTCCTGCTTCCTGCCAGGAGGGGAGTTCCTACACAGAGATAGAAGGGAGCGGAAGCACACTGCTGAGCTCCTTCTCCTAAGGGCTCATTCAGACGGCCGTATGGCTTCAGTAAGTTCTTCTGGACACATGTCCGTTTTTTGCGGATCCGCAAAAAGCGGAAGGTGTAATTTTTATTTTTTATAAAGTTATGATGGCAGAAATTAGGGAAGAGTTAAAATATGCGGACATAGATCCGCAAAAATGCGGATGACATACGGAAATGCATCCGTTGGCATCCGCATTTTTGCGGATCCATAGACTTGTATTAGGCCACGGACCGTTTTCTGCGGACAAGTATAGGACAAGTGAGTTTTGTTTTGCGGACAGAAACAACGGAACGACGGATGCGGACAGCACACGGAGGACTGTCCGCATATTGGAGGAGCCCATAGAAATGAATGGATCCGCATACTTTCCGCAAAATTGCGGATCGGATGCGGATCCGCTTATACGGTCGTCTGAATGAGGCCTAAGAAGGATTCTCCAGAGAGAACAACCAACAATTTTTCCTCAAGTAAATTCCTTAAGTCAGACAGCAGAGTGATGTGCTGAGACCAGCATTAAAAGACACTGATGTGAGTTGAGGGACTATGGCTAAGAAACCCATCATCCAGACTACTACTAGGCCAACTGCAGCCACCCAACTTGCCAAAAATTTGCACTTGGGAATTGCTACTGTTGAAGGTGCCTGAAGTTACACTGTGCACTTGGTAAAAAACACTGTTCTACATTTCCACATGAGTGGTCTCAGATGTTGAGTGCCTATCGCAACCATTTCATTTATCTTCCACTAATATTTTGACAGGGTGAGTCAATACATATCAATAGTCGGGTGAGCCTCTATAATAGTATATATTTTTGACTGTTCTACATTTACGTCTGGCCTCATTCTTTAACACTACATTTCTACTGCACCGATCCCCAAGGGACAACGGGCCTAGGGTGTACACCGTGACACACTTTATCAGGACCACTACCACTCCCATCCTCTGCACTGGCTTCTCCAAGGCTCACTGCACATGTAGTAAATTTGCAAATAGAAGGGAGTGTAGTACATTTCTAATAAAATTTAGAAGAAAGAAAAAATTTAAGATTATAAAATTTATAAAAAAATTTTTAAAAATTATTTCCTACACAAAAAAACTACACTGAAAACTGTACTGTACTGATTGTTGCTCAGCGGTTGCAAGACACACCCAGATGTTTTTGTGTGCATGCAAAAAACTAAAAACTGTTCTATAAAAATTACTACAGTAAAATCGGCACTAAAACTACCTGAAATTTATAAAATCCAAAATAGGATCCAGCATTCAGACACTTTATTTCAGCAGGGGAGCAGGATGTTGGCTACCACTTGTAAAATCTTGGAAATCCCTTTTAAATTCCATCATTCAACCCATGAGGGGAGGAATTATAAACCTTTAATCCATGACTTCAATAAAGTCTCTCCTACCTTTTAACAGGTGCATGCATCTATCAATTCCATAGACTACTATGGAGCACAGAAGAGGTCCCCTGCAGTCCTTCCCAGCGGTCTCATCATGGAAGTGTTGACTTATCGGCTGCACAATACAACGTGCTGTCTAACTCCAGCTTTATTTTATAAGGCTACTGTCACATATGCGCTCGGTGCGTATCCGTTCTGTACTTGTACAGACGGGTCCGCACTGAAAATACAAACAAATGCATCCGTTCAGGATGGATCCGTTTGTATCATATGTGCAAAAAATTCTAAGTCCCAAATGGATCCATTCTGACACCCATTGAAAGTCAATGGGGGACGGATCCGTTTACAATTGCACCATTTTGTGTCAATGCAAATGGATCCGTCCCCATTGACTTACATTGTAAGCCAGGACGGATCCGCTTGGCTCCGCACCGCCAGGCGGACACCAAAACGCTGTTTGCAGCGTTTTGGTGTCCGCCACAGATAGGAACGGAGGCGGTACGGAGCCAAACTGATGCATTCTGAACGGATCCGCATCCATTCAGAATGCATTGGGGCTAAACTGATTCTGTTTGGGGCCACTTGTGAGAGCCTTGAAATGGATCTCACAAGCGGATCCCAAACTGCGAGTGTGAAAGTAGCCTAAGATGATGGAGTAAAATTGTCTCCATTGATTGTACTGTCAATTTAGATAAAAGACTATAGACAGATCTCTGGGAAAGGCTTCACTAATACTCACGTGCAGATCGCATTGTGTCCTAATAAGCCGCCATCAGTCTGTCATATCCTGCTCCTAAGCTGTATTTTTGGTCATTATGTCAATGGTGTGAAATGACCTATTATCTAATCTCTTTTACTGTGTCAGGAACAATGACCTTCACATCTCAGGAGCCTTCATGGTGATGTCCACATCATTCTGTAAAACATCAACTAGGATGGAGACCCTACAAATGTAAAAGGTTATAAATAGGATTGAGCGAACCCGAACTGTAAAGTTCGGGTTCATACCGAACATTACGGTTTTTCGCACCGGACCCGAACGCTGCTGCTGTGAGAGACAGATTAGGGAAGAAATACAGCGATTTATTGAGGGTGCTATGCTACATATTTGTACCCAGCCCTGAGCCCAGTGATACTGCAAAATAATTTTTAATCTATCTGTTACTGAGGTGGGGTTGGCAGCCATTTTAGCAACTGCAGTGTCCTTGGAACTGCATGTTACCTGCATGTGTGCCAGCCTGCCAGGGACAGTAGTCTAGTTATTTTCTGGTAGCTCAGTGCAGGATAAATTCCTTTTTCTGGCAGGTCAAGTCCCCTACATTACCTAATTTATAATTTAGCAGTGGAATACTGCATTTCTGTAGTTGGGGAAAAACCCGTACTGTTGTGCCACAGAGCAGTTTTGCATACAACACTGTAAAACCTATTTTAAAATTTTGCAGTGACATACCGCATTTCTGTAGTTGGGGAAAAAACCCGTACTGTTGTGCCACAGAGCACGTTTGCATACAACGCTGAAAAACCTATTTTAAAATTTAGCAGTGACATACTGCATTTCTTTAGTTGGGGAAAAACCCGTACTGTTGTTCCACAGAGCAGTTTTGCATACAACGCTGTAAAACCTATTTTAAAACTTAGCAGTGACATACTGCATTCCTGTATTTGAGGGAAATAAACCCGTACTGTTGCTCCACAGAGCAGCTTTGCATACAACTCTGAAAACCTATTTTAAATTTAGCTGTGACATACTACATTTCTGTAGTTTGTTGCAATAAACACTGGTTTTGTGCTTGAACTAAATTGTTGACTTTTGGGAGTTAAATTGAGATAAACCATCTGTTAGTTTGGTGGGTGAACGCAAATAATGAGGAGAACATCAAATAAGGGACGTGGACATGGTCGTGGTGGTGTTAGTGGAGCTCCTGTTGCTGGGAGAGGACGTGGCCATTCAGCGCCAACTACAGGTCCAAGTAACATAGTAGTAACATAGTACATAAGGCCAAAAAGACATCTGTCCATCCAGTTCAGCCTGTCATCCTGCTAGCTGATCCAGAGGAAGGCAAAAATTCCTTCCCGACCCCAATCAGGCAAACAGAATAACTCCCTGGATCAACGACCCTCTCTAGTAGCTGTAGCCTGAAATATTATTCCCTTCAGAAACACATCCAGGCCCCTCTTGAATTCCTTTATTGTACTCACCATAAATAGATGTTGGGACAGATCTCTGTACTGACCCCTGATATAGTTATACATAGTTATTAGATCTCCCCTCAGTCGTCTTTTTTTCTAAAGTAAATAACCCTAATTTTGATAACCTTTCAGGGTACTGTAGCCCCATTCCAGTTAATACTTTAGTTGCCCTCCTCTGAACCCTCTCCAGCTCTGCTATGTCCGCCTTGTTCACAGGGGCCAAGAACTGTACACCGTACTCCATGTGTGGTCTGACTAGCAATTTGTAAAGTGGTAGGACTATGTTCTCATCATGGGCGTCTATGCCCTTTTGATGAAGCCCGTTATCTTATTGGCCTTAGCGGCAGCTGCCTGACTCTGGTTTTTGCAGCTTAATTTGCTGTTTATTAAAATTCCTAGGTCCTTTTCCATGTCAGTGTTACAGAGTGTTTTACCATTTAGTATGTACGGGTGACTTGCATTATTCCTTCCCATGTGCATAACTTTAAATTTGTCAGTGTTAAACCTCATCTGCCACTTATCTGCCCAAGCCTCCAATCTATCCAGATCCCTCTGTAGCAGTATACTGGCCTCTTCAGTGTTAATTACTTTACACAGTTTAGTGTCATCTGCAAAAATTGATATTTTACTATGCAAGCCTTCTACAAGATCATTAATAAATATATTGAAAAGAATAGGGCCCAATACTGACCCCTGAGGTACCCCACTAGTGACAGTGACCCCTCCAATACTGACCCCTGAGGTACTCCACTAGTGACAGTGACCCAATCTGAGTGGTTACCGTTAATAACCACCCTCTGTTTTCTGTCACTCAGCCAGTTACTTACCCACATAAAGACATTTTCTCCCAGTCCGAGCATCCTCATTTTATATACTAACTTTTATGTGGTACAGTGTCAAATGCTTTGGAGAAGTCCAGATATACGACATCCATTGATTCGCCGCTGTCAAGTCTAGAACTTACCTCCTCATAGAAACTGATTAAATTCGTTTGGCATGACCGATCCCTCATGAAGCCATGCTGATATGGTGTTATTTGCTTATTTCTGTTGAGATCCTCTAAGATAGAATCTCTCAGAAAACCTTCAAACAGTTTCCCCACAACAGATGCTAAACTTACCGTCCTATAGTTTCCGGGCTCTGTTTTTGGACCCTTTTGAATATTGGCACCACATTTGCTATGCGCCAATCCTGTGGAACATTCCCTGTCAGTATAAAGTCCACAAATATCTGGACATCACTTAATTCCCTTAGGATACGGGGTGTATGCCATCCGGTCCTGGCAATTTGTCTATTTTAATCTTTTAAGTTGCTGCTGTACTTCTTCCTGGGTCAGACAGGGCACTTTTAATGGGGATTTATTTTTACATTCAGCTTTTCATCTGACAGTTTATTTTCCTCAGTGAATACATTGGAGAAAAAATATTTAACAGCTTTGCTTTCTCCTCGTTGCTCTCTGCAACTCCCTCTTCAATACTCTGTGGAGGGCCGACACCTTCAGATTTATACTTTTAACATTTATATAATTGAAGAAAATTTTAGAGTTAGTTTTACTCTCTTTGGCAATTAATCTCTCGGTCTCTAGTTTGGCCGCTTTTATTTGTTTTTACATATTCTATTTTTTCCTTATAGTTTTTCAGTGCTTCCTCGCTACCCTCCTGTTTTAGTGATTTAAATGCTTTCGCTTTGTCATTTATTGCTTTCTTTACATTTCTATTTATCCACATTGGTTTCTTTTTGTTCCCTAACCTTTTATTCCCATACGGTATGTACCTCTCACAATGAGAATTTAGGATGCTTTTAAAAATATCCCATTTTGTGGCTGCATTTTTATTCTTGAGAAATTTGTCCCAGTTAGTTAGGCCTATGGCCTCGCTTAGTTGGCTAAATTTTGCTTTTTTGAAGTTTGGTATTTTTGTTCCTCCCTGTAGAACTGCTCTTTTGAATGATAATTGGAAGGTTATTACTTTATGGTCACTATTTCCTAGGTGTCCCCCAACCTGCACATCTGTTGTTCTGTCAGGTCTATTGGTTAATACTAAGTCCAGTATGGCCGTCCCTCTAGTCGGGTCCTGAACCAGTTGGGAAAGGTAATTGTCTTTGGTTATTGCCAAGAACCTGTTTCCTTTATGGGATGTACAGCTTTCAGTTTCCCAGTCTATATCTGGGTAGTTGAAGTCCCCATAATAACCACCTGATTATGATTTGTCGCCTCGTCTATCTCGTTTAGAAATAGATTTTCTGTGGACTCTGGTATATTAGGTGGTTTATAGTAAACTCCTATTAGTAATTTATTATTGTTTTTGGCTCCATGTATTTCTACCCACAGAGACTCCACATGTTCATGTCCCTCACTTATATCTTCTCGGACTGTGGGCTTTAGACAGGACTTTACATAAAGGCAGACCCTTCCCTCTTCGGTTTTGGTGATCCTTTCTAAAGAGATTGTAACCTTTTATATTAACTGCCCAGTCATAGCTATCATCCAGCCATGTCTCAGTTATTCCCACTGTCATAGCTATCATCCAGCCATGTCTCAGGTATTCCCACTATATCCTAGTCCTCCTCACACATTACTAATTCCAGTTCCCCAGTTTTATTAGTCAGGCTTCTGGCATTAGTGTACATACAATTAAGAGGTTTATGTATATTTTTACCCTACACCTTTTCTTCTGAACTTTTCTAGTCCCTCCTTCCATTCCTCCCCAGTCCCACTACCTCGCCCTGGTCTCTATCTGTACTATCTTCCCTCCTACAATGTAATTACCCTCCCCCAGTCCCTAGTTTAAACACTCTTCCAACCTTCTAGCCATCTTTTTCCCCAACACAGCTGCCCCTTCCCCATTGAGGTGCAGCCCGTCCCTACGAGAGAGCCTGTAGCCGACAGAGAAGTCAGTCCAGTTCTCCAGGAACCCAAATCCCTCCTTCCTACACCAGTTCTTGAGCCACTTGTTAACCTCCCTAATCTCCCACTGCCTTTCTTGTGTGTCTCTTGGTACAGGCAGTATCTCAGAAAATACTACCTTTGAGGTCCTTGACCTAAGCTTTTGACCTAAATCCCTGAAATCATTTTTAAGGACGCCCCACCTACCCCTAAATTTGTCATTGGTTCCGATATGGACCATGACCGCTGGATCTTCTCCAGCCCCTCCCAGTAATCTGTCAACCCGATCCGCAATGTGCCTAACTCTAGCGCCGGGAAGACAGCACACTGTTCGGCGATCACGATCTTTGTGACAGATTGCCCTATCTGTTCCCCTAATAATGGAGTCTCCCACTACCAGCACCTGTCTGGCCTGCCCTGCTCTCCTGGTCCCCTGCTTACTAGAGCCGACATTCCCCTGACTGGCAGAGGAAGTGTCCGGCTGCAGCAGTGCTGTCCCTGAACTGTCACCCCCCTCATCTGCCAAACGTGCAAACTTGTTGGGGTGTGTCAGATCAGGGCTAGCTTCCCTGGCACTCTTCCCTCTACCCTGCTTTCTAACTTTTACCCAGCTAGCTACCTCATTTTCCTTAGCCTCCTCACTGTCACTCTCCCCCTTATCTGCTCCATAGAGTGCTTGCTCGGTGAGAAGCAAACTCTTTTGCAAATTCTCAATGCCTTTCAGTGTTGCAACTCGCCTGTTTAGAGACTCGATTTGCGATTCTAAACGGGTAATTTGCTCACATTTTGAACAAAGATATATACCCTCGAACGGCTGTTCCAGGACTGCATACATCAGACAAGATGTGCACTGGACGGAGTTGTCAATTGTGCAACACATACTAAATGGGGATTACAGAAAAGCGAAAAATACGATATAATGTAATAAGAAACTGGCTAATTGCAGTCCCCACTGAAGTCCCTGACTCTGAAGTCACTTAATCTTAAGTCACACACTTAATCAAACACGCGCAGCTCAAACTCGCGTTATATGTCTGCTTTAAATGGAGTTCTCAGAACCAGCCTGTTTTTTTCCTCTGGATTCAAAAGTGAAACACCTTTTCAGGTGCGAGTAGGCGACAGAACCTGCAGCGTTATTTGGTAGGCCCGAATGCCGCTCTACGGATAGTGAGGCCAGAACAAGTACAGTCCATAGTAGATTGGGTGGCTGACAGTGCCTCCTGTTCCTTCACGTTGTCACCCACCCCGTCCCCTGCTGAAAGCACAGAGTTGGCACCTGCAGCCCATGGTCACCTATCTTGCACCTTACCCCCTTGCAAATCAGCCAAGCAATCTGAGCCCCAAGTCATGCAGCAGTCTCTTATGCTCATATCTTTTTGATGACTATGCTGGCAGGGTTTTTGATGACTATGCTGGCCATAACCATAGCCCTGCCCCAGAAGTAGAAGAGATTGAGTGCACGGATGCCCAACCACTTAGGTTTGAGCATGAGGACAGAGGAAGACCACAGCAGCACGTCTCTGATGATGACGAAACACAGGTGCAAACCGCTGCGTCTTTCTGCGGTGTGCAGACCGACAAAGAAGGCAGGGGTGAAGACTGGGTGGAAGATGATGTTGAGAACGATGAGGTCCTACACCCCAAAATATACCACTTAAGTCCATGTTTTTCATGGGTGGTGAAAAAAATAATATTTTTTTAGGCCAGGAATTACCTTTGCGGCCTGCGCTGCATATGTGCTGGGGACAATAAGATAGTTAATCCATCTGGGAGTTCAGGGGTTGACATATTCCAATTTTTTACTGTCAAGTAACCCTGCAGTGCATAGGTGACAGGGACCGAAAATTTGAAAAATCTTCTTTTAAATTGTTGGGTGCAATATTACCATTTTTGCCATGCATAAACCTCTGCTCTGCCTGGATGCCAGGGACCTACATTTTTAAAAATCGCCTGTTCCATTGGTGGGTGACATGAACCCCGTTTTGCCGTGAATAAACCCCTCCTCTGCCTGGGTGCCAGGGGCCTACATTTCTAAAAATCGCCTGTTCCATTGATGGGTGGCATGAACCCCGTTTTGCGATTAATAAACCCTCCTCTGCCTGGATGCCAGGGGCCTACATTTTTAAAATCGCCTGTTCCATTGGTGGGTGACATTAACCCAGTTTTGCCATGAACAAACCCCTGCTCTGCCTGGATGCCAGGGGCCAACATTTTTAAAAATCGTCTGTTACATTGGTGGGTGACATTAACCTAGTTTTGCCGCTGAAAACCCCTGCTCTGCCTGGGTGCCAGGGGCCTACATTTCTAAAAATTACCTGTTAGATTGGTGGGTGACATGAACCCCTTTTGCCGTGAATAAACCCTCCTCCTCTGCCTGGGTGCCAGGGGCCTACAGTTCTAAAAATCGCCTGTTCCATTGGTGGGTGACATGAACCCCGTTTTGCCGTGAATAAACCCCTCCTCTGCCTGGATGCCAGGGGCCTACATTTTTTTAAATCGTCTGTTCCATTGGTGGGTGACATTAACCCAGTTTTGCTGGTGAAAAAACCCTGCTGTGCATTGCTTACAGGAAATTTGGTAAAAACAACTGTTACTGATCGAAAGATGCGTGACTACAAACGCACGCTGGTAGTTGCGCTGCTGATGGCATTCCCATCTGATGCCTCCTCAACCTCCTACTCCACATCCATTTCTTCCTCCTAGATCAAGATTGTTATTTTTTATTTATTTTATTTTAAGTCATTTCCCTATCCACATTTGTTTGCAGGGCACTTACACACATTTTTCTGCCCTCTAGCCCTTTCCAGGACTTTTTTACAGCCATTTTAGTGCCCAAAAGTTCGGGTCCCCATTGACTTCAATGGGGTTCGGGTCCAGGGTAAAGTTCGGGTCAAGTTCGGATCCCGAACTCGAACTTTTTGTGAAGTTCGGCCGAATCCGTCCAACCCGAACTTCCAGGTGTCCGCTCAACTCTTGTTATAAACAATGGCCTTTGACTGGTGGTGCTCCAACTGTTGGGAAACTGCAACTCCCAGTGTTAGACTGTCAGGACATGCTGGTAGTGGTGGTTTTTCAACAACTGGAGACCACTACTCTAGAGTAGGGAAAACCGGATTTAGACATTAGACTTTCATAATTTTGTCTTACAATTTGAAGAGGCTTTGCAAATTCAGGAGGCCTTTTGGCCAGAACCCCGACATCGCTGGACCTGCAGAGGATAACATACTTATCTGCTCCCTGCCACAGGGTTCTGGCTCCTTTGGTCCCGCACTGCCACTGCCGTGCTCTGGTTCCACTTGTCAACATCTGGTTTAATGAGTCTCACATGTCCTGTTGCAGCCAATGACTGGTGGTAGCGATGACAAGATTCCCATGTGGTAGTATAAATATACAGACTGGACATTCTCTGTGTCCAAAGGCTGCAAGACGGTGGCAGTCACATTACTTTTTCGGGCTGTTCCTTGCTTTCAGTAGTTCGATGCCGGCAGGTGGACTTGTCCAGCTCATGAGCAGATACAGGCTGTAGAACACTTAGACCCCCACTGGGGGGGTGAAGATCCAGTTCACTGTCCTAGTCCCATATCTAGATAGTGTGGCCAGTACAGTATTTCTTGTTGGTGCCCTACACCTGCACATTTTCTGCCAACCCCAATCAACGCCACTTATTACGGGGGCCAATGATATCTTTATGTTCTTATGTGATTGTCACGGATGTTCCCGTGAAAGGTGCCAGGAGATCAGTGAGACTGGCAACATGTGGTTGGATCTGACAGGTTCCTTGTGGATCAATTCATGTCTGTGTTGTTTCTGGTAATGGCCACACCCCTTGCCTCAGGTGTTGCTTATGTGGTCATTTAACCTTCCCTATTTATTGTGGCTTCTCCCACCATGCTGTGCGGTTTATAGCTTCAGTCTTGTGTTGGATTGCTGGTGTTTGGATCTCGGCGGAGATCCTGTGCTTCATAGCCATTTGTAGTTAAGTGTCTTCTTCCCGTTTGTTTATTATTTGGGTTTTCTTGTGTTGCTCTTTTCCTTGTCATTTGTGTTTAGGCCTCAGGGAGACTTCTGTTCGTCCTACCATTTGG
Source organism: Bufotes viridis (assembly GCA_033119425.1). Lineage (NCBI taxonomy): Eukaryota > Metazoa > Chordata > Amphibia > Anura > Bufonidae > Bufotes > Bufotes viridis. The sequence continues at coordinate 419,180,892 of CM065592.1, read as the reverse complement.
AGGAACAGGTTGTCTCTTGTCCTGACATTAGTACCAGGGTCCTACAGGGTGAGTTAGGACTTTAGGTTCCTGTGTATGAACTCACCTACCTCTGGGGTCAGTTCATACTGGCAGTCAGTCAGAACTTTGATTAGAGTTTCTCTAGGAGGTGACCTGCTCTTTTCCCTAGTTTCCAGGCCTTCTCCCCTCCCCTTTCCCTCCTACGTTTAGTGTGGGTTTTCCTCCCACACAGAAGCGTGACAGTGATGCCCTCACTAAACATTGACTGTACGCATCTTACAATAAAGTTCTTCTTGACTTGGCCATGGTCTTGACTTGTTGGTGCCCTACACCTGCACATTTTCTGCCAACCCCAATCAACGCCACCTATAACGGGGCCAATGATATCTTGATGTGCTTATGTGATTGTCACGGATGTTCCTGTGAAAGGTGCCAAGAGATCAGTGAGACTGGCAACACAAGCCTTGATCTGATAGGTTCCTTGTTGATCAATTTGTGTCTGTGTTGTTTCTGGTAATGGCCACACCCCTTGCCTCAGGTGTTGCTTATGTGGTCATTTAACCTTCCCTATTTATTGTGGCTTCTCCCACCATGCTTTTTGGTTTATAGCTTCAGTCTTGTATTGAATTGCTGGTGTTTGGATGTCAGCGGAGTTTCTGTGCTTCCATAGCTATTTGTAGTTAAGTGTCTTCTTCCTCTTTTATTTATTATTTGGGTTTTCTTGTGTTGCTCTTTTCCCTGTCATTTGTGTTTAGGCCTGAGGGAGACTCCTGTTCGTCCTACATCTGTTCGTCTTCTAGTCCTGTCTCTCACCTTTCATATACCGTTCAAATGCACCTTTTCTGGATCCTCACAACTTTTATTCTGCAGTCCCAGAAGAATAAACTTGAGGAACTTCCTGCTTGGTCTTGAGGCAAAAGGTCTGTCAGTGTCCAAAGCCTTGGAAATAAGAGCAAAGTGCTATTCTTGTCATCAAAATGACATAAACCATGACTGGACCATCCACTTCAGCATTGATTTACTTTACTCAATTACTTGAACTGCTCAGACTGAAGTTGGACAATTGCTACCTATGTGCAGTTAAAGGGAGCCTGTGGGTGGGCTCAAGCCACTCTGTGCACCCTTGTTCCTCCTACTTCCTCTGCCAGTGCAGAAGGTAAAGCAAGCGGAGGATGGGAGTAGTGGTTATGGATCCCATTCCCTAGGTGTCACGTTCGGGTGTGGGGAAACCCACACCAAACGTAGGTGGCAAAGGGGTAAGGGAAAAGGCTTGGAAACTAGGGAAAGAAGCAGGTCACCTCCTAGAGGAACCCTAATGAAAGTCCTGACTGACTGCAAGTATAAACTGACCCCAGAGGTAGGTGAGTTCATACACAGGAACCTAAAGTCCTAACTCACCCTGTAGGACCATGGTACTAATGTCAGGACAAGAGACAACCTGTTCCTCCAAATGGTAGGACGAACAGAAGTCTCCCCAGGCCTAAACACAAATGACAGGGAAAAGAGCAACACAAGAAAACCCAAACAATAAACAAAAGGGGAAGAAGACACTTAACTTTAAATGACTATGGAAGCACAGGAACTCAGCCGAGATCCAAACACCAGCAATCCACAACAAGACTGAAGCTAAAGCTATAAACCGCACAGCATGGTGGGAGAAGCCACAATAAATAGGGATGGTTAAATGACCACATAAGCAACACCTGAGGTAAGAGGTGTGGCCATTACCAGAAACAACACAGACCTGAATAGATCCACAAGGAACCTGTCAGATCAAACCATGTGTTGCGAGTCTCACTGATCTCCTGGCACCTGTCACGGGAACGCCCGTGACACTAGAGCCACGTGGCAATGGGAGAACAAACCCTTTCTTCACTTGGGGAGCAACCTAGTGCTGGGACTTCTGCCTGGTGGTAGTTGGGATGCCCTTAAGTGATGTTCTGGGTGCAAGGCAGAAAAGCAGGGGCAATGGCCAATGAATGGGGGAGTCAGTAACCAGGACGGCCAGTTGATATCAGTAAATAAGTCTCTCTTTTCTAAGTGCAGAATAGAAGTAGTAGTATATCCAAAAATAAAGGCACAGTTCCAAGGCATATAACACAGTGCAATCCTTTCTCAACTGTAGTATATGGACAGCAGCAAAAATGAGGGTTGTAGTACTCCTACCTATCTCTCTCTAAAGTCTCTCTGCAGAACATTAGACATTCATTGAGGTTCTTGATAAGCTTCTGCAGTTACTGGGCTGAGGATTTTCAGATTAGCCAAACCGTCTCCAAGTGTGGAAGGGTGCATTAGCAATGTTTCATCTCACAGCAGCAAAGTCTCTCAGCCATAAACGTTCACAGTCCTCACTGACTGACTCCAAAGCACAGCCTTATAGATTCTGGACCTTCTGAACATTCTTCTTTCTGGAGCACTTTTGATGATAAAGTAGTTTTCTTTGCTGTAGAAGTCTCAGAGATGAAGGTTTCTGGGCTCAGGCCTGGGTCTGAGGATCATGCACGTGTAGGTCCTCACTGTTCCCCAGGCAGAACTAGACTCTCTACTGACTAACCAAGGGGCGGACCCAGGTCCATCTCTTGGCAACCTAATAGGATCAGCCAAGGTGTTAACCATAAATTGTCCATACAATAACATTAGGTACAAAAATTTGACAAATTACAAAATTTACCTTAGCAATATAATTGACCCCCACCATTGCAGTAACCCATTTCTGTGGTACTGTACCAGCCCTTCCCTCTCCTTCATTGACAGGGCCAGACAAGATGACTATACAAGAAGAAGTAGGAGGGGCTGGCAAAGGAAGCAGGACTTAACTGCTCATTTGCATGTAGATTTAAAGTACTTTTTCTCCAGAATAAAGCAATGGATCGCAAAGTGAAGGGCATTATTACACTGAGCTGAGGTAGCCCTACAAGACCATGTGCCTGGTTTATCAGTGAATTTACTGGTGACACATTCTCTTTAAATTCCTTTAATCCAGCATCAGATAATCCAGAATATTTTGTAGTTTGGCATTACTTTCTCGCACAGATGTACTGCATGATAAATTGAAATTTTACTAGGTAGAAAAATGGTTTCTTTTTACATTAATTTACCTTTACCTCATGACCTATAAATTGACCATGCAATAATCCAGAATATTCCATAACCTGTCACCTCATAATCTTCTATTGATGCTAGATTAAAAAAATTTTGCTGTACTTTTTACTGTAGTATTCTAATACTGATTTTTGTTTTCAGATATGGCTTTTTCCCCTATATAAGTAAATTATTCCCCTTTCACTTTTTTCAGACCCTTTGCTATGACAGACCCTTTGCTATTTCTCTTCATCATCTTTGAGATGTTTCTACACGTTGATTGGAGTCCACCTGTGGTACATTCAGTAGATAGGACATGATTTGGAAAGACACAGTACTGTCTATATAAGGTCTTACAGCTGACAATGCACACTAGAGCAAAAACCATGAGGAGGAAAGAACTGACTGTAGAGCTCAGAGACAGAATTGTGTGGAGGAAGAGATCTGAAGAAGGGGACAAAATTCTGCAGCACTGAAAGTTCCCAAGTGCACAATGGCTAGAGATGAGCGAATCGAAGTTGACGAAGTGGAATTCGATCCAAATTTCAGGAAAAATTCGATTCACACCGAATCCGAATTTCCTCACGCTCGTGGTGACAAATCACATTTTTCCTAAAATGGCTGCTGCTGCTGCTGTGAGGACATGGAGCAAGGAACTCTGGGAACGCGGGATCACCCATAATGCCATGCATCCAGCCAAAAATTACAGCCCTTTTGGCGTGTATTAGTGGCAAAAGAAATATATATTTGCCGTTCAGCAGTGCAGTTATATGTTCTAAAGCCTTTTGTGTCATGTATAAGTGGAAAAAAATAAGGGCCTATTTGCCGATCCGCAGTGCAGTTATTTGTTCTAAAGCCCTTTTGTTGTGTATTAGTGGCAAAAGAAAAATATATTTGTCTTTCAGCGGTGCAGTTATATGTTCTAAAGCCCATTTTTTTGCGTGTATTAGTGGCATAAATAAGTATTTGCCGTTGTGTGGTGAAGTGAGAAAATTACAGCCCTTTTAGATGTGTATTAGTGGTAAAAAAAACGGCTTATTAGCCATTGTGTGGTGAAGTAAGACAATTACAGACTTTTTGGGGTGTTTTAATTTCCTATTTTTTTTTTTTTATTTGATCTAACAGTATGTCAGACAGAGAAGTGCCAGGCCCTGCACAGGGAGTGGCAGATGTTCTGGCGCAGGCACAGGTTGCAGCAGAGTAAGGGGACCTAGCAGCAGGGGTCACTCGAGAGGCCTGAGCTCCCAGTGTCATCTAGTCTTGACCAGCAACCCAGCGGTTCTTGAATGGTTGACTCAGTCATCCACTTCGTCATAAGTGACATCACAGCAGCTAGACCTGGAGCAGGACCTGAACCAGCAGGTAGTGGCATACTTGTACAGTACCCTGCCACCCCACATTGAAGATCCACTGGACTACTGGGCAGCCAAACTGGATTTGTGGTCGCAACTAGCAGAGTATGCCCTGGAAAAGCTGTCCTGCCTGGCCAGTAGTGTTGCATTAGAGCAGGTGTTTAATGCGGTGGGGCCATAGTTACCCCAAGAAGAACTTGTATGTCCACCCAAAATGTGGAGAGACTGTCCTTTGTCAAGATGAATCAGGTGTGGATCAGCCAGGATTTCCACTCACCAATGCCTGATGCATCAGACTAGATCATCCATGGTGCCACACCAACACTTTGACAAAAGAGACCGGTTTCTTCTGGCTACCTGCCTCAGCTACTAATCTGATGCTGCCACCTGCCTGATGCCACACATCTGATGCCAAGTGCTCCTTCTTTCGCCTCCTTCTTCTTCAGCTGGTACTTGTATTGCCACGCACCTCCCCACTCTGTCACCGGGTTACTCTGTGGTCTCCTGATGCTGCTGCCACCTCCTCACTATGTCATCTTGCCACTCTGTGGTCTCCTGATGCTGCTGCCACCTCCACACTATGTCATCTTGTCACTCTGTGGTCTCCTGATGCTGCTGTCAACTCCACACTATATCACCTTGCCACTCTGTGGCCTCCTGATGCTGCTGCTGCCACCTCCACACTCTGTTATTGTGCCACCCTGTGGCCTCCTCATGATGCTGCTGCTGCTGCCACCTCCATACTCTGTCATTGTACCACTCTGTAGTCCTCTCATGCTGCTACTGACACCTCCACACTGCCATTGTGCCACCCTGTGGCCTCCTCCTGATGCTGCTGCTGCCACCTCCACATTCTATCATTGTCCAACTCTGTGGACTTCTCATGCTGTCCCCACCCTCCCCACTTCATGACTGGGCCACTATTTTGCCTTTCGGCTTGACTGACATCATCATTTATTTGACCCTTCTTCTGATCTGTCAGAAGGAAGGAAAAATGAGACGCACAACGGATCCTCTCTATATAACAGCTGTAAGGCCTGCATGACATGGTCCCTATTTTGTATCAGAATTGGCTTGTGATTTGTTAGCTAAAGCAGGAGTGGTACAAAACACAGAAGACATGCAAATATTCCATTCATGTGTCATCTCTGTTTTGGATCCACTCCTGTTTTTTTTTGGCATTAGCAATACTGATGGATTACTGTCCAAATGCTGACTGAGTGAAAGCCGGATGCTCCACAGACAGGATCCTTTTTCACTACCACAGCAGACTTCCTATGCGTGTTTCTGCAAGGCACAGTGTTCTACACCACTATAAAGGCTCTCTGAAGCAAGAAAATAGACGTTTTAACGCAATCGCCGTAAATAAATTCGGATCTAACCAAATTTTTCAAAAATTTGGTGAACCGCAGAATCAAATTTTGAAAAATTCGCTCATCTCTAACAGTGGCCTCCATAATTCTTAAATGGAAGAAGTGTGGAACAACCAGGATTTTTACTAGAGCTGGCTGCCACACCAAACTAAGTAATAGAGAGAAAAAGGCCTTGGTATGAGATGTGACCAAGAACCCCATGGTCACTCTGGGCTCCAAAGATCCTGTGTGCAGATACGAGAATCTTCAAGAAGTTCAACTATCACTGCAGCACTCCACCAATCTAGGCTTTATTGCAAAGTGACCAGTAAGAATCCTCTCCTCAGTAAAAGACACCTGGAGTTTGCAAAAGCACCTAATACTTGTCAATGCAAGATTTTAGTTTTTCCATTTCAATAAATTAAGGTTTTGAACAGTCTGTTATGGATTATTGAGTGCAGAATGGTGGGGGAAATAGAATTTAACTAAATATGTAAAAGGAAATAATCTAACCACTGAGGTACATTTTTCATCTGGATAATAGCTGAATTGCTTTCTGGATAAGATCTATGGGTTGAGTCGAGAGTTTGCAGAGTTTATGTGCTATGTGATGCAGTGTAAGTGAGGAGAAGGATTTAATAAGTTAGTATTACCATCATCTCCAAAAGGTATAATTTTAAAGATGACACTTTCCCTTTGTATTTTAAGCTAAAATAATTTTTTTATTTTCTTTTACATTTTCAAAATAACAAATTTGGAAAATGGCCCAACGTAAGTTTGGGTACCATAGAAGGTTAGTACCTAGTAGCACCTCCTTTGGCAAGTATCACAGCTTAGAAACCATTTTTGTAGCCAGCTAAGAGTCTTCCAAATATTGTTTGAGGGTTTTTCATCCATTCTTCCTCGCAGAGAAAGGAGAAGTGCATCATGGGTTTGGTTGGATACAGGAACAGGAAGTGCTACATACAGAATGGAAACAAACCGGAAGGATTGGTTTACATAATTAAAACAGGCAACGAGGTCAAGCCTGATATAAACAGTAAGGTACTGTACGTTTATGGCACTAAGACTTTACTGCTTATAGAAAGTGTATATTGCTTCGGCACCCACAACACTTTGAGAGGGACTGGACATCCAGATCTAAGATCTAAGTCAGCCAGACTGGGACCTGCTGAGAACGGATTTGGGAAGATTATAAGACGTATCTAGAAAGGCTCAGGAATAACTACCACCATCATCAACATTGTCTATACATAACTATTGGGAAAAGCCTAATCTGCAGAATACCCCAGAACTGTGCCTATTGCTGCTGTATGTGCTGCAACTCCTATCATCCTCACTAAAGGGACTTTATTTATGCTACCATATGGGTCTGGTCATTGACTTACACCCAACATCTGCACTGTTGCCACCATTGCATTTCCTGCACCTTGAGGGAGCCCTGCCTTTACCCATCTACCTAACATCCAGGTCAGCCCACCAAACACCGAAGGCAGAACTGCCACTAATACCAATCCCTCCTCCTGACTCTTCCCTCTGGGTCGCTGCACCAACAGTGCCATGTAGTATCAGTGGCGCCTGGCTCTTACAAAGGTGTAATGGTTGGGTCCCCATTGACCAGTTTCCTTAAAATATCTAGTTTATATACCATAGTGTATTCGTCTCTGGCCAACCGGTACCCTGCCCTGCTTTGATGAGGGTTAAGAACCCTGAAACAGCTGTCTGCAGGTGTGTGTTTTTTCTTATGTCAAAGATTATGGTTTTGACTTATATCCCAAGGCACATTCCAAGGCCTGTTTAAAGGATCAGACGTGGATTTATTGGGTGGCTGTCCAACAGGTGGCACCAGAGAGCTTATTTACATATTCATTTTTCCCATGAAGCATTGCCTGATTTATGACTTCCTACAGCAACTGGAGCTCTCCACAAGGAGAAACAGTTCTTCTTAGACCTATGGGAAAACAATACAATTGAAACAAAAAATGATATAGAATATGAAGTATTATGGTTATATAATCTATGCTAGAACATGCCTCCAGCCTCTTGGGAGTGATATTCCTATGCCATGTGCGATGTCTATTAATATGAGAAGATGTAGAAGAAGATTTCCTAAAGACACGAGAACATAAACAAGTCCCTCAGGTTATGCCATCTTATGTGTTGTCAGGTGATGCTCCGACTTGCCCAGACTCATCTTTTTCCAGCCGAAAGGCTTAATCCGATTTTTCGTTAAATGATATCAGCAACAATATAATGACTATAAAAATGTTTCTGCTGCGCGTGTGAAATAAAAATGTCCTGGAGGACAAACACTAAGCACTAGTCTTTTTGTAATAGAGAAATAGAAACTGCCCATGGTTGACCATCACACGGACACCGGCCATGTGCGTTCTCATTTTTTGCGGACCGGACATGGCTGGCACTATGATAGAAATGCCTTTTCTTGTCCGTAGCTGTGGACAAGAATAGGACATGTTCTATTTTTTTTTTGCGGGCCGCGGAACGGAAGTGCGGAAGCGGACAGCACATGGTGTGCTGTCTGCATCTTTTGACGCCCAATTGAAAATGAATGGGTGCCCACCCGTTCTACAAAATTGCGGTCCCATTTTGCGGACGTGTGAATGGACCCTTACATTGATAGCAAATCCTAGCCATATGCCATCAATATTCTTAGATGCGAATAACCCTTTAATTCATTAAAGGGAGTGTGTCACCTCCAAAATCAGTTTTAAAGTAAGCCTACCACCACGCAGGGTAGGTGCCCTGAAACATAACCATACCTTTGTTCCTGAGAAATGCATACTTTATGCAAATAAGGTTTTGGTGCACTGTGGGTGGGGCCTCTTCGCTTGGTGCACATGACTTCCTCTGCATCATTGCTACCGTTACTGCAATCTCAAGGACTATAAATCAAACAATAGGTTAGGTGTCGGGAGGCGTTACTGGCAGAGCATTGCTGGTTTACTAAATCAGGGATGCTCAAACCGTGGCCCTCCAGCTGTTGTAAAACTACAACTCCCACCATGCCCTGCTGTAGGCTGATAACTGTAGGCTGTCTGGGCATGCTGGGAGTCATAGTTTTGCAACAGCTGGATGGCCACAGATTGGTCATGCCTGCACTAAATGGAGCGGCCCCACCCATGGTGCAGCGAAAACCTTATTTACAATTGACCAATTTCTATGAAGTTCCACCCAGAATCTAGAAGAGGACATTTTTAGAAAAGGCCCTGGACAGCTACTTCCATGTGATGTCAACCTAGGGGAGAAGAAAGAATGCATTAGCTTGCTATCCTTGCTGGACCCAACCGTGACAGCCGTACACATGCATGCTTGGCTTGGACTATATATATGGAAATTTAACGATATTTGATCTCCGGCAGATCAAAGTAATGAACCAGGCTCCCAAAAATCTCCACCTATATCTATAGTCACAGCTCGCGGCTCGTCACTGACAAACATGAAGAGGTTAAGCCACCTCATTAAGTGCCTGCTGAGCAGTTAATCTGATCCTCTGTGTTTTTTTCACGTGAAGCCTGTGTAATACACGCTCCTCAGAAGATAATACTGGAGTGGGTAAATAGGCTTATACTGGTCTCCATGGTAGCTGGGAATGATAAACTGGAGCGCTGGGTCTCTCGGGTTCTACTTTAGGGAGATACAGGCGCTCAGCCTATTCTTTCACAGCACAAACATTATAGATCAGAGCTCCGGATCACTATATCGTACGACTACTACTAAAGTTATAGTAAACCATGCTGCGGAGAGATCAGCCAGATATTATAAAGAATATACTCAAAATAATATAATAGCAATAGTAAAATGTATGTGCTGACTAGTACAAAATCTGTTTAGTAACCTAAGTTCAGTTTTGGTATGTTCGTAAGCATGAGTGAACAATAATACAAAATGATGCAATAAAAGTTAAAAAAATATGAAATAAAATAATAAATAATAATAGAATGCAATTTTTTAAATCTAAAAAGACATTACTGTGTGGCATAGAGATAGTAATAATATTAATACCAACAACAACATAATATCTAAAATATAAAAAAGTATTAAGGGGGTTTCTAGCAGAAAATAAAATGGCCTTATTTGCTGTGGGCGGTGCTCAAACAGGCTCTTTATTGAAAGCAAACATGTAAAGCAATACACTTCTGTGTTAATTTAAAGTCACAAGGTCTGAAATGAACGTTTGAGCCGTGCCTGTAATGTAATGAATATTTCTATAAAAAGACATTTGAAATATACTCTTATTTATATACAATCTTATTATAATACATGTCATGACTTTTAATGCTATGTATATCAATTTTACTTTTGTATGTGACATTGACTTATTCTCTTTTATTTCTGTCACCGCAAAGAATTCTGTTGGATTTGAATAAAAATAAAAAGACATTTGAAAGAAACATAAAGATCCTCCGTCACTATCTGCTTCCTGGTCCAAAGATGATGTCCCAATTAGTTCCAGCAGTCACATGTCCCTGTGTTGGACCGCCATCGCTGGACAAGGGACCAAGCAGCATCCGTACAGGGCCGTGAAGTGAATACTGATTTACTTTTTAATGTTTGAACACCACATTCAGTTAAGACTGGAAAACCCCTTTAAGTACTAGCAAACTGTTAGGCCCCTTTCACACGGGCAAGAATTCCGCACGGGTGCAATGCGTAATGTGAACACATTGCTCCCGCACTGAATCCGGACCCATTCCTTCAATGGGGCTGTGCAGATGAGCGGTGATTTTCACGCATCACTTTTGCGCTGCGTGAAAATTGCAGCAGGTTCTATATTCTGCGTTTTTCACGCAACGCAGGCCCCATAGAATCCTTTTATCTTCATTCATCAGGACCTGCGCTGACGTCACCGTGCTCACCACGATTACGCCATCAAAGGTCCTTTGCAGGTCCTCAAAAATGAAGAAAGAAGATCGATGCCTGGCTGCGCTGATCAAGTTGATGAGGGAGTTATTTTTTAACCCCTCAATCCATTCTGTATTAAGAACTGTATTATTTTCCCATATAACGATGTTATAAGGAAAATAATGCAGTAAATAGACTTTAATGGGGTTGCTCATCCCTATCGTCAACTAGCAACCATGTCTGAAAATCGCACCACATCCCCACTTGCTTGCGGATGCTATGCGATTTTCACGCAGCCCCATTCATTTCTATGGGGCCTGTGTTGCGTGAAAAACACAGAATATAGAACATGCTGCGATTGTCATGCAATGCACAAGTGATGCAGGAAAATCACCGCTCATCTGCACAGCCCTATGGAAGTGAATGGGTCCGGATTCAGTGCGGTCGCAACGCGCTTACGTCATACATACAATTCCGCTGTTCATGGAATAAAGACTTCACTTTATCTTTTTCTTTTTTGCAACACGAGGGCTGCCGTTCCTCAATTTTTTCGATCCAATCAGCCGACAGACAATCGTTTTTGGCTGATCACTGCTCTGCTTACACTGGGCAGTGATTGGGAATGAGCAATCTTCTGAACTCTGCCCGATCACTGGCCAATGTCAGAGCTCAAGCTGATGGAAAGACATAGTTGTGAATTACGTAAATCAATACACTGTCCATGCAAGCGTAAAGTGAATCTGTTACGTCCCCGAAGTCCTATTAGATACAAGACTACAGGAATAGTGCTGCTGACCTTACTCAAGATTATTAATTTGTATGTAGAGCTCCTCCCGCCGGAATACATTGAGTGGACTGATGAGTGCGCCAACATAATGGAGAGGGTTAAAGGGTTTTCCAACACTTAGCTATTGTTGTCCTATCCTCAATATCAAATTGGTGGGGTTTCACTGCAGGCACCCCCACTGATCAGCAGTTTCAGGCAGTCACTGGTGCAAGAACCTATATAGCGGACAGAGCTGGGAAACCAAAGGCATCATTGATTGTGTAGCGCAGGGGTGCACAACCTACGGCCCAGGGGCCACATGCGGCCCTCGATATCATTCTGTGCGGCCCCCAACCATCTGGTAACAGACATGTATGTCTATGTCTTGTGGCTGCTCACATGTATTTTTCATGTATTCTCCCATTAGTTGGGAATCCTGGAGGTGTAACCAGACATTAATAGTATATACTGTATGTACAATGCGCTATAAATACGGTATTTCAGTTGGTAATACTCCTTTAACTTTTATTATCAGCCCTTTAGATTCCTTCAGTCTCGACAATGTGGCCCCCAAACAGGAATGGTTGTGGACCCGGGTGAAGAGCCTGTGCCTGGTTACTGTCATTTGAATGGGAGCTTAGCTACAGTACCGCGGCACAGCCACCACGCAGTGGATGGAGTATCCCTCTTCCAGTTCCGTCCTCTGTACAGGTTCTCGCTGCCCAAAACGGCTGATGGCTGAGAGGTGCGGGGTGTTGTACCCCCACTATTCTAATGTTGATAACCTATCCTAAGGGTGAAGCCTCAATTACTTGTGTACAGTGTTCGCGCTTCAATCCGTGAGCAGGTGGTCAGTGATGCCTCTGTGAAGCTGTCTGTGAAGGATCCGTGTTGGGTCCCTGTGTCCGTTTTTTGCTGTCCAGTGTGTCATCCGTGTTTCACTGACCCTGAACAGCTGAAAAAATTTCAAAGCATCTCTTCCTAATGATCCATGAAACACAGATGCAACACGGATGGTATCCATGTTGCATCCGTGGCTTTCACGGACTATAGACTATAATGGGCGTGATGGATACGTGAACGCGGAGAAAATAGAGCATGCATCCGTGCTGAAAACACGGACCATGCTAGAACACTGATGTCTGAATACACACATAGAAATGAATGGGGAAATGTGCTGTCCGCGGAGAACACGTACAGCACACGTCTGCGGAACACGTTTAAATGAGGCTTTAGTCATCAAAGTCTAATTCACAAAAAAAAACGTTAATCGCATAAGGACGGCGCAACCGGACATGACTTAGGACTAGCGCTGTACATGTACGGCACAAGGTCCGCGGGGCTCTGTGGAACGATCGCCGGGAATCGGGGCACCATGGCTGCTCTAACCGGCAGGCAGCCATGCCGGGTAAGGGCAGCATGGTGCTGCACCACCCCTGCAATGGAGACCAGCACATCGCAGGGCCAGAAGCTGTATACAGCTGCAGGGCGGGTCAGGGGTGGTGACCGGTGCTGAACTGGTCAGCATCGGTCTCCTCTGTGGTGAGGCAGGGGACACCGGTGTTTAGGGTCCCCTGCCAGCGCTACGATTGGCTGGAACAACGCTCCAGCCAATAGCAGTGCTATTAGCTGCACAGGAAAGACCTTCCCTGCATGCAGCTATTGTAGCTGGTGACTGCATGCAGAGAGGTTCTGTGCTTTTCTGTGCGGCTGTTGACTTTCTGGGACTTGTGGTGCACCACCACTGCGCTTTTAACCCTTTTCTGCTCAAAGAAGAAAAAAGAAGAAGAACATCTGGGATTGCTGCACCAACTTTTCCTTTCATTTGCAGCAGTTCCAGAATTTTTGAGGGTTTTTTTTTTTACATTTTTTGTGAAAAAGACCTGCAGTTAGTGGTAGTTAGTTTTATATACCGTATATATATAAAAAGAAGAAAACGACAGCAGCACCCATCAAATAAGATAATATGTGGGTGCAGGCTCCAGCAGGATTAAAGCTTCCCCAATATACAGTCCTGAAAAGATTGAGCAGGACGCCGAAAAATAGTGGAAAAATGGTGATAATGATCACCATAAGTGTTGCGACATTCAGTCCTAAACCAGGACCTTTCTCAAGCTTGAGAAAGGTCCTGGTTTAGGACTGAAACGTCGCAACACTTATGGGTGAATAAATTATTACTATTTTTGGGAGTGCTGCTCACCTTTTCAGGACTATATATATATATACAGTATCGGGCTGGGGTACCTAGGGCCTACCAGTAAAATGTATTTTGGGGGCCCACCATATGGATACATTCAAATATAATAAACAATCTAACAAGTTTTTATATGAACATACAGTAGGCTAGTGGAGGTGCTGTACCTTAAATCTATCTATGTAGTACAGTAAGTCTACTGTGTTAGGCCTCTTTCACACTTGCATTCTGAGGATCCGGCAGGCACTTCCGTCCCGCCAGATCGGTCAGAATGCAAGTCGCCTGAAAGCATCAGAAGACTGATCAGGATCCTGATCAGTCATCGAAATGCTTTCAGGTTACTATGGCAGCCAGGACGCTATTAAAGTCCTGGTTGCCATAGTAGTAGTGGGGAGCGGGGGAGCGGTATACTTACAGTCCGTGCGGCTCCCGGGATGCTCCAGAATGACGTCAGAGCGCCCCATGCGCATGGATCACGTGATCCATGCGATCACGTGATCCATGCGATCACGTGATCCATGCGTGTAGGGCGCCCTGACGTCACTCTGGAGCGCCCTGGGAGCTGCACGGACTGTAAGTATACTGCTCCCCCGCTCCCCACTACACTTTACCATGGCAGCCGGGACTTTAGTGTCCTGGCTGCCATGGTAACCATTGAGAAAAAGTTAAACGTCGGATCCGGCGATGCGCCGAAACGACGTTTAGCTTAAGGCCGGATCTGAATTAATGCCTTTCAATGGGCATTAATTCCGGATCCGGCCTTGCGGCAAGTGTTCAGGATTTTTGGCCGGAGCAAAAAGCGCAGCATGCTGCAGTATTTTCTCCGGCCAAAAAACGTTCCGGTCCTGAACTGAAGACATCCTGATGCATCCTGAACGGATTTCTCTCCATTCGGAATGCATTGGGATAATCCTCATCAGGATTTTTCCGGCATAGAGACCCGACGACGGATCTCTATGCCGGAAAACAAAAACGCTAGTGTGAAAGAGCCCTTATGTGCCACTTGTGCACAGGGTGGGAGACTAGGGACCCACCTTGCTCAGGGGCCCACCGGGGGATTCCCCTGTACCCCTGTGGGCCAGTCCGATCTCTGTATATATATATATATATATATATATATATATTGTGGGAGTCGCTCTGGTAGACAGCGGTGCGGGTGCAGTACCGAGGCAAAACAAAGAGTCCAGGATGTGCAATAAACAGTGTTTTATTCACACTGACACAAAAATACACAGCAAACAGTCTTTCGGTGGTAATTCACACATGTCGGAAACAAGGAGGCAAAATAAAACAGGCCAACACAGGTTCAGTCACCTGGGAGGTGTAGGTGCAGGTTCGCACCAGGCTGTCGTCCCAGCCGCAGGAGAATCCACCTTCAGGTAGCCAGGAACAAAAGCCACCTCCTTGCTGAGCTCTTTCCTCCAGGACAGAGAACTCCAGAGCCCTGTTAGCAGGCTCCAGGATAATCACCACCTCAGACACAGCTGCTGGCTGTGTTTTTATACCCAGCCCAAAACCAGGACTGGATCGTGGGGAGCAGCCACCCACCCTACACTTTAGCTGCTCCCGGTAAGAGCCGGCCCGGATCGGCTTTGCAGCCATGCTATTTAACAGAGCAGCACTAGCTGCTGCAGACAAAAACCGGCTCTTACCTCACCGAGGCCAGCAACCTCGGTGACACGTACCTGCCATTAAATATGACACCTTGCACCCTCTTACAATATATATATATATATATTTATATATATATATATATATATATAAATTTCAGTTAGTGTCAGTTTAGAATTTTGCACGAACGCACCATCTGCGTACGTGCATTTTGCAACCACATGCATTTTGCATTACTGATCGCGTCTGCTCAGTTTGCATTGCAATTCTTTTGTTGGTGAAGAAAAGTGTTTTTTTGTGCAGCAAAGACTTTAACAAAAATTTTTCTCCTTTTTTTTCTAAATTTAATTTCAAATTTATTACAAACCCTTCACATGTAAAAACACAACATACACACCCCTTACACTAAATAAAGGTTTACACATTTCACACGTCACACCCCAATAAAATAAAACGGTCCAATTCATCCCAATGAGTATACTCAGCTGAAAAGTCATACGCCATGCTTGCCTCCAATACTGAGTCTGCCAGCGAGGGAGAAGAGGATGCCACTTTCCTCTACTCCTCTACCCCTCATCATCATCTGGTGATGAGGGACCCTCTAGAAGGCGCCTCAGGGTAGCAGAGGAGGCAGCCCCAGAGTGAAGCCTTATGGACCCCACCCCTGACAATTATCAGCCCCAAATTCCAGAGTTTGTGGGCAACTCAGAATACAGATAGATTGTGCGGGCTTCACAGAAACAGATTTTTTCGAAATCTTCTTCTCTCAAGATTTTGTAAATCTAAGGCTACATGCACACTGAACGTTGTTTGTTTCTGTGTCCGTTCCGTTTTTTTGCGGATAGGATGCGGACCTATTCATTTCAATGGTTATCAAGGCCCTAACTTTTCAAACCCAGGCCGGGAGGTTCCCATGTACTTCTGGAAGTCATGGTGCCCATGTTGTACCAGAGCAACATTTTCCAGGTCAAGTCCCCCAGACAGCAAGGAAGGGAAGGACCCCAAAAAGATGCAGGGTGTGTTCCAAAAGGGGGATAAGGAAAGACACCATTTACCTCTGCGAAACCTGCCCTGAAAAACCTGGCCTGTGTATGCAGGAGTGTTTTAAAATCTACCACTCATCCATGGAGTATTAATCTCTGATTTATTCCACTTCCCCTGCATATCCACTTTCCAACAACCACTTCTTTTCTGTGAGACAACTGTAAGGTCAAAAGTGCCCTTTCCACTCCTTAAAATGTTCGAACGAGGCTGCTCTTTCCAAAATGGGGTCACTTCTTGTGGATTTTAATTTCTGGGGACCTCAGGAGTCTTTTAAATGGGACATGGCACCTAAAATCCATGTTTTGCTGTTTGACTCAAGAGCCCTGCTGTGCGCCCATACATCATTTTTTGAGCACACATGGGGTGTTGCCGTATTCGGGGGGAAATGGGAAACAAAATGTGGGGTGCATTTTGTCCTGTTACCTCTATGAAAGTGAAAATGTGGGTGTAAAGCAATTTTTCTGGAAAAATTATAATTTTTGCTTTTCACAGCTAAGTGTTTCCAAATTCTGTGAAATGCATGATGGTTCAAAGTGCTCACTACACACCTTAAAATATTACTTGAGGGGTGTAGTTTCTGGAATGGGGTCACTTTTGGGGGGTTTCCACTGTAGGGCCACCTCAGGGTGTCTTCATATGCGACATAGCTCCTATCCCAATTACCATTCCAGCTAATTTCGCTCTTCAAAAGCCATGTGGTGCTCCTTCCACTCTGAAGCCTGCTGTGCGCCCATACATCATTTTTGAGCACATATGGGGTGTTGTCATATTCGGGGGAAATGGGGAACAAAATGTGGGGTGCATTTTGTCCTGTTACGCCTTATGAAAGTAAAAATGTGGGTGTAAAGCAACTTTTTCTGGATTTTTTTCATTTTTCCTTTTCACAGCCAAGTGTTTCCTAATTCTGTAAAATGCCTGATGGGTCAAAGTGCTCAGTACACACCTTGAAATATTCCTTGAGGGTGTAGTCTCTAAAATGAGGTCAGTTTTGGGGGTTTCCACTGTAGGGCCACCTCAGAGTGTCTTCATATGTGACATTGCTCCCAATTACCATTCCAGCAAAATCCACTCTCCAAAAGCCATATGGTGCTCCTTCCTCTCTAAACCCTGCTATGCGCCCATACATCAGTTTTGAGCACACATGGGGTGTTTCTGTAAACTCCAGATTCAGGGCAATAGATTTTAAGTTTGTTTTGGCTGTTAACCTTTGATGTGTTACAAAAAAAAATTGATTAAAATTTAAAATCTGCAAAAAAAAGTAAAATTTAGATATTTAATTCACATTCTTTCTTTAATTCTCGTGGGGCACCTAAAGGGTTAACAACGTTTATAAAATCAGTTTTAAATTGCTTGAGGGGTGATTTATGGGTGGTTTCTAATATTTAAGGCCCCAGAAAGTTACTTCATAACTAAACTGGTCCTGAAAAAATTGGGTTTCGGAAATTTTCTGAAAAATTTTAAGATTTGCTTTTCTGGGTGATCCCAAGACAGCAGCAAGCACTTCAGGGGTGTGACAAATTCATTTTAACTTCACATTCCTAGAAAAAATCTGGGCCCCACAATGATATCACAGTACAGAGATAACAAACACAGTGATGTCACAGTACAGAGATAACAAACACAGTGATGTCACAGTACAGAGATAACAAAAACAATAATGTCACAGTACAGAGATAATAAACACAGTGATGTCACAGTACAGAGATAATAATACAGTGATGTCACAGTACAGAGATAATAAACACAGTGATGTCACAGTACTGGAATAATAAACACAGTGATGTCACAGTACATGGATAATAAACACAGTGATGTCACATTACAGGGATAATAAACAGTGATGTCACAGTACAGAGATAATAAACACAGTGATGTCACAGTACAGGGATAATAAACACAGTGATGTCACAGTATCACAGTACAGGATACTAAACACAGTGATGTCACAGTACAGGGATAATAAACACAGTGATGTCACAGTACAGAGATAATAAACACAATGATGTCACAGTACAGAGATAATAAACACAGTGATGTCACAGTACAGAGATAATAAACACAGTGATGTCACAGTACAGGGATAATAAACACAGTGATGTCACAGTACAGAGATAATAAACACAGTGATGTCACAGTACAGAGATAATAAACACAGTGATGTCACAGTACAGAGATAATAAACACAGTGATGTCACAGTACAGAGATAATAAACACAGTGATGTCACAGTACAGAGATAATAAACACAGTGATGTCACAGTACAGAGATAATAAACATAGTGATGTCACAGTACAGGGATAATAAACACAGTGATGTCACAGTACAGGGATAATAAACATAGTGATGTCACAGTACATGAGATAATAAACACAGTGATGTCACAGTACAGAGATAATAAGCACAGTGATGTCACAGTACAGAGATAATAAACACAGTGATGTCACAGTACAGAGATAATAAACACAGTGATGTCACAGTACAGGGATAATAAACACAGTGATGTCACAGTACAGAGATAATAAACACAGTGATGTCACAGTACAGAGATAATAAACACAGTGATGTCACAGTACAGGGATAATAAACACAGTGATGTCACAGTACATGGATAATAAACACAGTGATGTCACAGTACAGAGATAATAAACACAGTGATGTCACAGTACAGGGATAATAAACACAGTGATGTCACAGTACAGGGATAATAAACACAGTGATGTCACAGTACAGAGATAATAAACACAGTGATGTCACAGTACAGGGATAATAACACAGTGATGTCACAGTACAGGGATAATAAACACAGTGATGTCACAGTACAGGGATAATAAACATAGTGATGTCACAGTACAGAGATAATAAACATAGTGATGTCACAGTACAGGGATAATAAACACAGTGATGTCACAGTACATGGATAATAAATACAGTGATGTCACAGTACAAAGATAATAAACACAGTGATGTCACAGTACAGAGATAATAAACACAGTGATGTCACAGTACAGAGATAATAAACACAGTGATGTCACAGTACAGGGATAATAAACACAGTGATGTCACAGTACAGGGATAATAAACACAGTGATGTCACAGTACAGGAATAATATACACAGTGATGTCACAGTACAGGGATAATAAACACAGTGATGTCACAGTACAGGGATAATAAACACAGTGATGTCACAGTACAGGGATAATAAACACAGTGATGTCACAGTACAGGGATAATAAACACAGTGATGTCACAGTACAGGGATAATAAACACAGTGATGTCACAGTACAGAGATAATAAACACAGTGATGTCACAGTACAGAGATAATAAACACAGTGATGTCACAGTACAGGGATAATAAACACAGTGATGTCACAGTACAGGGATAATAAACACAGTGATGTCACAGTACAGGGATAATAAACACAGTGATGTCACAGTACAGAGATAATAAACACAGTGATGTCACAGTACAGAGATAATAAACACAGTGATGTCACAGTACAGGGATAATAAACACAGTGATGTCACAGTACAGGGATAATAAACACAGTGATGTCACAGTACAGGGATAATAAACACAGTGATGTCACAGTACAGGGATAATAAACACAGTGATGTCACAGTACAGGGATAATAAACACAGTGATGTCACAGTACAGGGATAATAAACACAGTGATGTCACAGTACAGGGATAATAAACACAGTGATGTCACAGTACAGGGATAATAAACACAGTGATGTCACAGTACAGGGATAATAAACACAGTGATGTCACAGTACAGAGATAATAAACACAGTGATGTCACAGTACAGGGATAATAAACACAGTGATGTCACAGTACAGGGATAATAAACACAGTGATGTCACAGTACAGAGATAATAAACACAGTGATGTCACAGTACAGGGATAATAAACACAGTGATGTCACAGTACAGGGATAATAAACACAGTGATGTCACAGTACAGGGATAATAAACACAGTGATGTCACAGTACAGGGATAATAAACACAGTGATGTCACAGTACAGGGATAATAAACACAGTGATGTCACAGTACAGGGATAATAAACACAGTGATGTCACAGTACAGGGATAATACACACAGTGATGTCACAGTACAGGGATAATAAACACAGTGATGTCACAGTACAGGGATAATAAACACAGTGATGTCACAGTACAGGGATAATAAACACAGTGATGTCACAGTACAGGGATAATAAACACAGTGATGTCACAGTACAGGGATAATAAACACAGTGATGTCACAGTACAGAGATAATAAACACAGTGATGTCACAGTACAGGGATAATAAACACAGTGATGTCACAGTACAGGGATAATAAACACAGTGATGTCACAGTACAGGGATAATAAACACAGTGATGTCACAGTACAGGGATAATAAACACAGTGATGTCACAGTACAGAGATAATAAACACAGTGATGTCACAGTACAGGGATAATAAACACAGTGATGTCACAGTACAGGGATAATAAACACAGTGATGTCACAGTACAGGGATAATAAACACAGTGATGTCACAGTACAGGGATAATAAACACAGTGATGTCACAGTACAGGGATAATAAACACAGTGATGTCACAGTACAGAGATAATAAACACAGTGATGTCACAGTACAGAGATAATAAACACAGTGATGTCACAGTACAGGGATAATAAACACAGTGATGTCACAGTACAGAGATAATAAACACAGTGATGTCACAGTACAGAGATAATACACACAGTGATGTCACAGTACAGAGATAATAAACACAGTGATGTCACAGTACAGGGATAATAAACACAGTGATGTCACAGTACAGGGATAATAAACACAGTGATGTCACAGTACAGGGATAATAAACACAGTGATGTCACAGTACAGGGATAATAAACACAGTGATGTCACAGTACAGGGATAATAAACACAGTGATGTCACAGTACAGGGATAATAAACACAGTGATGTCACAGTACAGAGATAATAAACACAGTGATGTCACAGTACAGGGATAATAAACACAGTGATGTCACAGTACAGGGATAATAAACACAGTGATGTCACAGTACAGAGATAATAAACACAGTGATGTCACAGTACAGGGATAATAAACACAGTGATGTCACAGTACAGAGATAATAAACACAGTGATGTCACAGTACAGGGATAATAAACACAGTGATGTCACAGTACAGGGATAATAAACACAGTGATGTCACAGTACAGGGATAATAAACACAGTGATGTCACAGTACAGGGATAATAAACACAGTGATGTCACAGTACAGGGATAATAAACACAGTGATGTCACAGTACAGGGATAATAAACACAGTGATGTCACAGTACAGGGATAATAAACACAGTGATGTCACAGTACAGAGATAATAAACACAGTGATGTCACAGTACAGGGATAATAAACACAGTGATGTCACAGTACAGGGATAATAAACACAGTGATGTCACAGTACAGAGATAATAAACACAGTGATGTCACAGTACAGGGATAATAAACACAGTGATGTCACAGTACAGGGATAATAAACACAGTGATGTCACAGTACAGAGATAATAAACACAGTGATGTCACAGTACAGAGATAATAAACACAGTGATGTCACAGTACAGAGATAATAAACACAGTGATGTCACAGTACAGGGATAATAAACACAGTGATGTCACAGTACAGGGATAATAAACACAGTGATGTCACAGTACAGGGATAATAATCACAGTGATGTCACAGTACAGAGATAATAAACACAGTGATGTCACAGTACAGAGATAATAAACACAGTGATGTCACAGTACAGGGATAATAAACACAGTGATGTCACAGTACAGGGATAATAAACACAGTGATGTCACAGTACAGAGATAATAAACACAGTGATGTCACAGTACAGGGATAATAAACACAGTGATGTCACAGTACAGAGATAATAAACACAGTGATGTCACAGTACAGGGATAATAAACACAGTGATGTCACAGTACAGGGATAATAAACACAGTGATGTCACAGTACAGGGATAATAAACACAGTGATGTCACAGTACAGAGATAATAAACACAGTGATGTCACAGTACAGAGATAATAAACACAGTGATGTCACAGTACAGGGATAATAAACACAGTGATGTCACAGTACAGGGATAATAAACACAGTGATGTCACAGTACAGGGATAATAAACACAGTGATGTCACAGTACAGAGATAATAAACACAGTGATGTCACAGTACAGAGATAATAAACACAGTGATGTCACAGTACAGGGATAATAAACACAGTGATGTCACAGTACAGGGATAATAAACACAGTGATGTCACAGTACAGAGATAATAAACACAGTGATGTCACAGTACAGGGATAATAAACACAGTGATGTCACAGTACAGGGATAATAAACACAGTGATGTCACAGTACAGGGATAATAAACACAGTGATGTCACAGTACAGGGATAATAAACACAGTGATGTCACAGTACAGGGATAATAAACACAGTGATGTCACAGTACAGGGATAATAAACACAGTGATGTCACAGTACAGGGATAATAAACACAGTGATGTCACAGTACAGGGATAATAAACACAGTGATGTCACAGTACAGGGATAATAAACACAGTGATGTCACAGTACAGAGATAATAAACACAGTGATGTCACAGTACAGAGATAATATAACACAGTGATGTCACAGTACAGAGATAATAAACACAGTGATGTCACAGTACAGGGATAATAAACACAGTGATGTCACAGTACAGGATAATAAACACAGTGATGTCACAGTACAGAGATAATAAACACAGTGATGTCACAGTACAGGGATAATAAACACAGTGATGTCACAGTACAGAGATAATAAACACAGTGATGTCACAGTACAGGGATAATAAACACAGTGATGTCACAGTACAGGGATAATAAACACAGTGATGTCACAGTACAGGGATAATAAACACAGTGATGTCACAGTACAGGGATAATAAACACAGTGATGTCACAGTACAGAGATAATAAACACAGTGATGTCACAGTACAGAGATAATAAACACAGTGATGTCACAGTACAGGGATAATAAACACAGTGATGTCACAGTACAGAGATAATAAACACAGTGATGTCACAGTACAGGGATAATAAACACAGTGATGTCACAGTACAGGGATAATAAACACAGTGATGTCACAGTACAGAGATAATAAACACAGTGATGTCACAGTACAGAGATAATTAACACAGTGATGTCACAGTACAGAGATAATAAACACAGTGATGTCATAGTACAGAGATAATAAACACAGTGATGTCACAGTACAGGGATAATAAATGTGACGAGACCAATCTCGCCACATTGCATTGGAGAAACCTGGTTGCTCGCCTGCTGCCTTTGGACTATGGCCCCCTGTTAAAAGACATCTTTTTTACCTGCAGAAAAGCTTAATTCGTGCTTTTCTGCCTGGGGTTCGGTAGTTTTGGTTGAATGTGTTATACCCCAGATAGGAATCCCATGGAGCCCATTCGTATGAAACTGACTGTAAAGACTTTGGCTCCATGGCGATTAAACTGTATTCGTGTGGTCTGAGCGCCATTCACTTAATAATGTGCGCTCAGACCTGAGCTATCTGGGGATATGTTAAATGTATAGTTTTAATGTAATGTGTCTTACCTGGTGTATTTTAACAGTAATGCTTGTTCTGTGTCCCCATGTGCATAATGGAGTCTTGTCTCTGAAATGTCTGTGTGTATTGTAAAGGGTGGGACATTGTGTATTGAATAGTGATGTCTGTCCTATTGTCCCCACATGTGTATTGGCGATTTCCCTTTGTCCTGAGAGATAATTGAATGACTCCTCAATTGTCTCCAGGACAGAAGACATTGTGTATTCGTCTGCCTGTGATGATTGCATTACCCATGTAGGGTGATGGTATCACAGGCAGAGGGGAGGGATATGCTGGGGGTGTCTGTATTGTCCCAATGTGTGTGATTGGCTGCTGTATCCCGTGTCGCAGTCTTCCTTCTGGTCCTCTAGGGGAGTGTCCACCAGGTGGGAGACCTGGATAAATACCAGGCAGGTAGCCGTTAATAAATGTGAGAATTCCTGTTTACCATCAATACGGAGCCTCGTCTCGTTCTTGGGGGATTCACTGTATGCTGTTAGAGACTGATTGCCAGGAGTGTAAGCTGATTGTCTGCTTTTTCCTGTTCGTCTGCTAGCAGCTATTTGGGAGGTTCCAGTACGGGAGTTGGAGTGCTATTTTGTATCCAGTTCGGGAGTTTGGTGTTCTGCAGTAGCTGTGCCTATATCTCTGTAAAGGGGGCCGATCGCCTAAACGGTTTTTACCCCTTGTCTGCAGCAACGGTCCGTTACAATTGGTGGCGAGCAGCGGGATCGTTCCTACAGCCAGAAGGACAGCTACAGGAGACACCATTTCCTTGGATTTACAAGTGGGGGCAACGCATGTCCCAGTACAGCGACCCTAAAAGCACCAGAATGGAACCAGCAGTGTCATACGAGGAGGAGGACCTGGATGGCCGGGATGCATTAAGGAAAGGCATCTGGTACCAGGCCCTGGACAATGTACAATACCAGCGGGGTGAGAGTCTCCCCAGTGAAGAGCAGCGGTGGCAGAAGCAAGTGGCCCTGCGGATGCCCTTTCTGGGAGAGCAGCCCCTGGATGAATGGGTGAAGGAACTAGAGCACCGGGTATGGCAGGAGCTATGGCTGGAGGATGCCTACCAGGCGCTCTGGTGGTATATGGCACAGTATATACCCTGGACAGCCGAGCATGACAAGCCAGAGGGAGAGGAGTTTGATGGTTCTGGCTTGTTATGGGAGTCCTTTGCAGAGCCTGACTTCGGGAGTCCTGCGCAGAACAGACTTCAGGACATTTTCTACGAGAGGGAGGCTAGGCATGACGGGGATGACCCCCATGAGGTAGAGCAAGACCTGGCTCACCTAGCAACCCTGGAGTGGGAACTGGAGCAGGACTACCGAGATCTCTTCCACTCCATTGGGAAGGCTCAGCAGGACAGCAAGGTGACAGATCCAGTTCCAGACCCATTCCGCTGGGAAGACATTATTGAAATTTACTGGGAGGAACCCCAGGCGGCAGGTGGAGATGGGACCGAGGTCTCTCCACCGGTATTGCAGGGAATTGGGAGCCTGAGCTCCATTCCCCAGCGGGAGATATTGCAGGGAATTGGGAGCCTGAGCTCCATTCCCCAGCGGGAGATATTGCAGGGAATTGGGAGCCTGAGCTCCATTCCCCAGCGGGAGATATTACAGGGAATTGGGAGCCTGAGCTCCATTCCCCAGCGGCAGGCTGAGCTACAGGGGGCAGAGGTAGTTGTTCCTGCCCCACAGCAGCAGCGTGATTTTTCGGGAATTGGGAGCCCGGTCTCCATTCCCCAGCGGCAGTATTATTTGTTGGGAATTGGGAGCCCGGTCTCCAGTCCCCAGCGGCAGAGTAACCAGCAGGGAATAGAGAGCCCAGTCTCCTTTCTCCAGCAGCAGGACTCTGTATTGGGAGGAGAGACAGTCGGTCTCCCTCCACTGAGGAGGAAGGTATGTATGGGAGAAGAGCTTACTACCACCTCTCCCCAGCGGCGGATCATTAATGGGCAGGGAATAGAGAGCTCAGTCTCCTTTCCCCAGCAGCAGAGCTGTGTAACCAAAGGGGAGACAGTCGGACTCCAGCAGCAGAGCTGTGTAACCAAAGGGGAGACAGTCGGTCTCCAGCAGCAGGACTGTATATCTAAAGGGGAGACAGTCGGTCTCCCCTCCAACAACCAGGCTTCAACCAGGCTACCCTCCCAGTAGCGCTGGCAACAGGGCAGAGTGACGCGGGTCTCTGCCCATGCAGCACCCCACCAAGTCAGCGCACCCGCACTCCAGCACAGCCAGTGGTGAGGCACCTGGACATGGACAAGCTTCTCCTCTACCCAGTTGCAGTAACTATTTATTGTGGGTGGGCTGTGCTGTTGATTGTGTTTTGTGGGTGGCTGCTGGACTAACAAGGGCACTGACCGGCAGGAGGTCAGATACCCTGTTAGTCTGTTTGGAAAAGGGGAGAGATGTGACGAGACCAATCTCGCCACATTGCATTGGAGAAACCTGGTTGCTCGCCTGCTGCCTTTGGACTATGGCCCCCTGTTAAAAGACATCTTTTTACCTGCAGAAAAGCTTAATTCGTGCTTTTCTGCCTGGGGTTCGGTAGTTTTGGTTGAATGTGTTATACCCCAGATAGGAATCCCATGGAGCCCATTCGTATGAAACTGACTGTAAAGACTTTGGCTCCATGGCGATTAAACTGTAGTTCGTGTGGTCTGAGCGCCATTCACTTAATAATGTGCGCTCAGACCTGAGCTATCTGGGGATATGTTAAATGTATAGTTTTAATGTAATGTGTCTTACCTGGTGTATTTTAACAGTAATGCTTGTTCTGTGTCCCCATGTGCATAATGGAGTCTTGTCTCTGAAATGTCTGTGTGTATTGTAAAGGGTGGGACATTGTGTATTGAATAGTGATGTCTGTCCTATTGTCCCCACATGTGTATTGGCGATTTCCCTTGTCCTGAGAGATAATTGAATGACTCCTCAATTGTCTCCAGGACAGAAGACATTGTGTATTCGTCTGCCTGTGATGATTGCATTACCCATGTAGGGTGATGGTATCACAGGCAGAGGGGAGGGATATGCTGGGGGTGTCTGTATTGTCCCAATGTGTGTGATTGGCTGCTGTATCCCGTGTCGCAGTCTTCCTTCTGGTCCTCTAGGGGAGTGTCCACCAGGTGGGAGACCTGGATAAATACCAGGCAGGTAGCCGTTAATAAAGGAGAGAATTCCTGTTTACCATCAATACGGAGCCTCGTCTCGTTCTTGGGGGGATTCACTGTATGCTGTTAGAGACTGATTGCCAGGAGTGTAAGCTGATTGTCTGCTTTTCCTGTTCGTCTGCTAGCAGCTATTTGGGAGGTTCCAGTACGGGAGTTGGAGTGCTATTTTGTATCCAGTTCGGGAGTTTGGTGTTCTGCAGTAGCTGTGCCTATATCTCTGTAAAGGGGGCCGATCGCCTAAACGGTTTTTACCCCTTGTCTGAAGAAACGGTCCGTTACAATAAACATAGTGATGTCACAGTACAGGGATTATAAACAGAGTGATGTCACAGTACAGGGATAATAAACATAGTGATGTCACAGTACAGGGATAATAAACAGAGTGATGTCACAGTACAGGGATAATACACACAGTGATGTCACAGTACAGAGATAAAAAACACAGGGATGTCACAGCACAGGGATAATAAACACAGTGATGTCACAGTACAGAGATAATAAACAAAGTGATGTCACAGTACAGGGATAATAAACACAGTGATGTCACAGTACAGGGATAATAAACACAGTGATGTCACAGTACAGGGATAATAAACACAGTGATGTGACAGTACAGGGATAATAAACACAGTGATGTCACAGTACAGTGATAATAAACACAGTGATGTCACAGTACAGGGATAATAAACATAGTGATGTCACAGTACAGGGATAATAAACACATTGATGTCACAGTACAGGGATAATAAACACAGTGATGTCACAGTACAGAGATAATAAACACAGTGATGTCACAGTACAGGAATAATAAACATAGTGATGTCACAGTACAGGGATAATAAACACAGTGATGTCACAGTACAGAGATAATAAATATAGTGATGTCACAGTACAGGGATAATATACACAGTGATGTCACAGTACAGGGATAATAAACACAGTGATGTCACAGTACAGGGATAATAAACACAGTGATGTCACAGTACAGGGATAATAAACACAGTGATGTCACAGTACAAGGAAAATAAACACAGTGATGTCACAGTACAGGGATAATAAACACAGTGATGTCACAGTACAGGGTTAATAAACACAATGATGTCACAGTACAGAGATAATAAACACAGTGATGTCACAGTACAGAAATAATAGACACAGTGACGTCACAGTACAGGGATAATAAACACAGTGATGTCACAGTACAGGGATAATAAACACAGTGATGTGACAGTACAGGGATAATAAACACAGTGATGTCACAGTACAGTGATAATAAACACAGTGATGTCACGGTAAAGAGATAATAAACATAGTGATGTCACAGTACAGGGATAATAAACACATTGATGTCACAGTACAGGGATAATAAACACAGTGATGTCACAGTACAGAGATAATAAACACAGTGATGTCACAGTACAGGAATAATAAACACAGTGATGTCACATAATAAACACAGTGATGTCACAGTACAGGGATAATAAACACAGTGATGTCACAGTACAGGGTTAATAAACACAGTGATGTCACAGTACAGAGATAATAAACACAGTGATGTCACAGTACAGGGATAATAAACATAGTGATGTCACAGTACTGGGATAATAAACACAGTGATGTCACAGTACAGGGATAATAAACACAGTGATGTCACAGTACAGAGATAATAAACACAGTGATGTCACAGTACAGGGATAATAAACAGAGTGATGTCACAGTACAGGGATAATAAACACAGTGATGTCACAGTACAGGAATAATAAACACAGTGATGTCACAGTACAGGGATAATAAACACAGTGATGTCACAGTACAGGAATAATAAACACAGTGATGTCATAGAACTGGGATAATAAACACAGTGATGTCACAGTACAGGGTTAATAAACACAGTGATGTCACAGTACAGGGATAATAAACACAGTGATGTCACAGTACAGAGATAATAAACACAGTGATGTCACAGTACAGAGATAATAAACACAGTGATGTCACAGTACAGGGATAATAAACAGAGTGATGTCACAGTACAGGGATAATAAACACAGTGATGTCACAGTACAGGAATAATAAACACAGTGATGTCACAGTACAGGGATAATAAACACAGTGATGTCACAGTACAGGGATAATAAACACAGTGATGTCACAGTACAGAGATAATAAACACAGTGATGTCACAGTACAGGGATAATAAACACAGTGATGTCACAGTACAGAGATAATAAACACAGTGATGTCACAGTACAGGGATAATAAACACAGTGATGTCACAGTACAGAGATAATAAACACAGTGATGTCACAGTACAGGAATAATAAACACAGTGATGTCACTGTACTGGGATAATAAACACAGTGATGTCACAGTACAGGGATAATAAACACAGTGATGTCACAGTACAGGGATAATAAACACAGTGATGTCACAGTACAGAGATAATAAACACAGTGATGTCACAGTACAGGAATAATAAACACAGTGATGTCACAGTACAGGGATAATAAACACAGTGATGTCACAGTACAGGGATAATAAACACAGTGATGTCACAGTACAGGGATAATAAACACAGTGATGTCACAGTACAAGGATAATAAACACAGTGATGTCACAGTACAGAGATAATAAACACAGTGATGTCACAGTACAGGGATAATAAACACAGTGATGTCACAGTACAGGGATAATAAACACTAGTGATGTCACAGTACAGGGATAATAAACACAGTGATGTCACAGTACAGGAATAATAAACACAGTGATGTCACAGTACAGGGATAATAAACACAGTGATGTCACAGTACAAGGATAATAAACACAGTGATGTCACAGTACAGGGATAATAAACACAGTGATGTCACAGTACAGGAATAATAAACACAGTGATGTCACAGTACAGGGATAATAAACACAGTGATGTCACAGTACAGAGATAATAAACACAGTGATGTCACAGTACAGTGATAATAGACACAGTGACGTCACAGTACAGGGATAATAAACACAGTGATGTCACAGTACAGGGATAATAAACACAGTGATGTCACAGTACAGGGATAATAAACACAGTGATGTCACAGTACAGGGATAATAAACACAGTGATGTCACAGTACAGTGATAATAAACACAGTGATGTCACAGTACAGAGATAATAAACACAGTGATGTCACAGTACAGGGATAATAAACACAGTGATGTCACAGTACAGGGATAATAAACACAGTGATGTCACAGTACAGAGATAATAAACACAGTGATGTCACAGTACAGGAATAATAAACACAGTGATGTCACAGTACAGGGATAATAAACACAGTGATGTCACAGTACAGGGATAATAAACACAGTGATGTCACAGTACAGGGATAATAAACACAGTGATGTCACAGTACAGGAATAATAAACACAGTGATGTCACAGTACAGGGATAATAAACACAGTGATGTCACAGTACAGAGATAATAAACACAGTGATGTCACAGTACAGGGATAATAAACACAGTGATGTCACAGTACAGGGATAATAAACACAGTGATGTCACAGTACAGGGATAATAAACACAGTGATGTCACAGTACAGGGATAATAAACACAGTGATGTCACAGTACAGGGATAATAAACACAGTGATGTCACAGTACAGGGATAATAAACACAGTGATGTCACAGTACAGGGATAATAAACACAGTGATGTCACAGTACAGAGATAATAAACACAGTGATGTCACAGTACAGAGATAATAAACACAGTGATGTCACAGTACAGGGATAATAAACACAGTGATGTCACAGTACAGGAATAATAAACACAGTGATGTCACAGTACAGGGATAATAAACACAGTGATGTCACAGTACAGGGATAATAAACACAGTGATGTCACAGTACTGGGATAATAAACACAGTGATGTCACAGTACAGGGATAATAAACACAGTGATGTCACAGTACAGGGATAATAAACACAGTGATGTCACAGTACAGAGATAATAAACACAGTGATGTCACAGTACAGGGATAATAAACACAGTGATGTCACAGTACAGGAATAATAAACACAGTGATGTCACAGTACAGGGATAATAAACACAGTGATGTCACAGTACAGGGATAATAAACACAGTGATGTCACAGTACAGGGATAATAAACACAGTGATGTCACAGTACAGGGATAATAAACACAGTGATGTCACAGTACAGAGATAATAAACACAGTGATGTCACAGTACAGGGATAATAAACACAGTGATGTCACAGTACAGGGATAATAAACACAGTGATGTCACAGTACAGGAATAATAAACACAGTGATGTCACAGTACAGGGATAATAAACACAGTGATGTCACAGTACAGGGATAATAAACACAGTGATGTCACAGTACAGGGATAATAAACACAGTGATGTCACAGTACAGGGATAATAAACACAGTGATGTCACAGTACAGAGATAATAAACACAGTGATGTCACAGTACAGGGATAATAAACACAGTGATGTCACAGTACAGGGATAATAAACACAGTGATGTCACAGTACAGGGATAATAAACACAGTGATGTCACAGTACAGAGATAATAAACACAGTGATGTCACAGTACAGGGATAATAAACACAGTGATGTCACAGTACAGGAATAATAAACACAGTGATGTCACAGTACAGGGATAATAAACACAGTGATGTCACAGTACAGGGATAATAAACACAGTGATGTCACAGTACAGGGATAATAAACACAGTGATGTCACAGTACAGGGATAATAAACACAGTGATGTCACAGTACAGAGATAATAAACACAGTGATGTCACAGTACAGGGATAATAAACACAGTGATGTCACAGTACAGGGATAATAAACACAGTGATGTCACAGTACAGGGATAATAAACACAGTGATGTCACAGTACAAGGAAAATAAACACAGTGATGTCACAGTACAGGGATAATAAACACAGTGATGTCACAGTACAGGGATAATAAACACAGTGATGTCACAGTACAGGGTTAATAAACACAGTGATGTCACAGTACAGAAATAATAGACACAGTGACGTCACAGTACAGGGATAATAAACACAGTGATGTCACAGTACAGGGATAATAAACACAGTGATGTCACAGTACAGGGATAATAAACACAGTGATGTCACAGTACAGGGTTAATAAACACAGTGATGTCACAGTACAGAGATAATAAACACAGGGATGTCACAGTATAGGGATAATAAACACAGTGATGTCACGGTACCGAGATAATAAACACAGTGATGTCACAGTACAGCGATAATAAACATAGTGATGTCACAGTACATGGATAATAAACACAGTGATCTCACAGTACAGCGATAATAAACATAGTGATGTCACAGTACAGGGATAATACACACACTGATGTCACAGTACAGGGATAATAAACACAGTGATGTCACAGTACAGGGATAATAAACACATTGATGTCACAGTACAGGGATAATAAACACAGTGATGTCACAGTACAGGAATAATAAACACAGTGATGTCACATTACAGGGTTAATAAACACAGTGATGTCACAGTACAGGGATAATAAACATAGTGATGTCACAGTACAGGGATAATAAACACAGTGATGTCACAGTACAGGAATAATAAACACAGTGATGTCACAGTACAGGGATAATAATCACAGTGATGTCACAGTACAGGGATAATAATCACAGTGATGTCACAGTACAGGAATAATAAACACAGTGATGTCACAGTAAAGGGATAATAAATACAGTGATGTCACAGTACAGGGATAATAAACACAGTGATGTCACAGTACAGAGATAATAAACACAGTGATGTCACAGTACAGAGATAATAAACACAGTGATTTCACAGTACTGGGATAATAAACACAGTGATGTCACAGTACAGAGATAATAAACACAGTGATGTCACAGTACAGGGATAATAAACACAGTGATGTCACAGTACAGGGATAATAAACACAGTGATGTCACAGTACAGGGATAATAAACACAGTGATGTCACAGTACAGAGATAATAAACACAGTGATGTCACAGTACAGAGATAATAAACACAGTGATGTCACAGTACAGGGATAATAAACACAGTGATGTCACAGTACAGGGATAATAAACACAGTGATGTCACAGTACAGGGATAATAAACACAGTGATGTCACAGTACAGGGATAATAAACACAGTGATGTCACAGTACAGGGATAATAAACACAGTGATGTCACAGTACAGAGATAATAAACACAGTGATGTCACAGTACTGGGATAATAAACACAGTGATGTCACAGTACAGGAATAATAAACACAGTGATGTCACAGTACAGGGATAATAAACACAGTGATGTCACAGTACAGAGATAATAAACACACTAATGTCACAGTACAGAGATAATAAACACAGTGATGTCACAGTACAGGAATAATAAACACAGTGATGTCACAGTACAGGGATTATATGTATATAGCACTGTCATTGTCCAGCTCCCTATACCATTTTTAAGATTTCTGCTTGCTTTCAGTCTTGGTAAAATCCCCCTTTTCTTCCTGAACACAAAAAAACACTTTGACTTTCTACTTCTCACAGCTGAGAGTTTGCTACAGTTGCATCTGTCTAGACAAGCCTGTGAGAGCTGAAGAGACTGATAAATTGTTTGTGTACGGATAGGTTGTAGATCAGCGCAGGACAGACATATTTACCTCACCGAGGATTGTCGTCCGTACACTGCACACATCGCAGCCAATGCTTAAATACCAGTTATCCTGTAGCACATCATATCTAACAGAGCACTATTAGGTCAGTACAAGTTTTCAGTCTTGAGATGTAAAGAAGATTGCTTAGGAAAATGGTAAGAAACTGAAATTCAAGTGCATTCAACACATCGGTGACTTAGGGTACTTTCACACTTGCGTTGGTGCGGATCCGTCTGTTTATTTGCACAGACGGATCCGCACCTATAATGCAAACGTTTGTATCCGTTCAGAACGGATCCGTTTGCATTAGTTGAAAGAAAAATGACAAAGTTCAAAACGGATGCGTTTTGAATTACATTGAAAGTCAGTGGGGAACGGATCAGTTTTCAAATGCACCATATTGTGTCATTGAAAACGGATCCGTCCCCATTGACTTACTTTGTAATTAAAAACGGATCTGTTAGGCTCCGTCTCCTTAGACGGACACCAAAATGCTGCATGCTGCGTTTTGGTGTCCGCCTCCAAAACAGAATATAAGCGGAACGGAGCCGAACTGATGCACTCTGAACGGATCCTTATCTATTCAGAATGCATTGGGGCTTAACTGATCCGTTTTAGACCGTTTGTGAGAGCCCTGAAACAGATCTCACAAACGGAATCCAAAACGCTAGTGTGAAAGTACCCTTAACGGATTGTCCAGAATTAGAAAAACATGGCTGCTTTCTTCCAAAAACAGCGCCACACCTGTCCACAGGCTGTGTGTGGTATTGCAATACCAGACACAACCCATGGGCTCTGTTTTTTAAAGCCCTTTAAACTTTATTTATATGTAAAATATATATATATATATAGAAATGCCCCTTTAAGAGGTTATTTCAATATGCATTACCCCAGTAATGTGTTCCTGTTATATAAATGTAATATACTGGAGTGTGAATGATGGTTTGAATCTGGGACCCTACAGAGGAGACTAGTACATGCCGTGTAGCAGAGCTCAGTCTGCGACCTGCCCCAGTCATCCTCATCCTCCTCCCTGCTCACCACTAATCTGCATTAGGAGACGCTGTATTCCTCCGGCTGACTCACCCTGACTACACATTATCCTGTGTGACAACTGCCAGCCTGGCGACAGACTCCAGCTAAATCCTACTAAACCACAAGGGGGTCCTGCTACCCTCCCAGAGCCGGGCTTATACTGTCTGAACTCAGGTCAGTAATACCTGAGCAGAGTCCGGAGACGCAGCTTAATAACCTGAGAGGTTTCTACCTGGTCCCCAGCAGCATCATGGGCACGTCAAACTAAAGATCACCGACAATTCTGCGCTGTGCCAAGGCTGAACACATCCAAGGTGCCAGGTCTTTTCATGGTTAACCTGAAGGGAGCGGCATCCCCTCCGTCTTCCTCGCCGGTTACGCTCCCAAATATCAAAAGTAAGTGAAATGCGACGAATGGGCACAATCTTATCGATAGAATTTGTATATTTTTTAAACAGAATCTGATTTTTGTTTGCAAAATAAATTGCTGTCGGGTCACATGAGGATTTGTTAATTAGTTAGAACTTTATAGGATGTTTGCGACGGATCAGTAACAATGTATCAAGCTGATTCTGGTCGGAAATAGGTCAATCTCCGGTGGATTAATCTAGTGGCTTCTGTCTTATTCAGAGAATTAACTTCATTATGATACCAGCCATGAGCCAGTTCTGCTTGAGGCATCATGCACACGACTGTTGTTTGTTTCCGCGTCCGTTCCGTCTTTTTTCACGGATAGGATGCTTCCCCATTCATTTCAATGGGTCCGTCAAAAAATGCGGATGGTCAACCGTTTTTGTTCTGCATCCGTGGTCCATGTTTACATTCCTTCCAAAAATTAGAGCATGTCCTATTTTTTTCACGTTTGTGGACAAGGATAGGCATTATTACAATGGATCTGCCATAAAAACGGATCTGTAAAAAAAAATGGTCTGTCATCCGTTTTTTTGGGCGGACGCAAAATTTGCAGATGGAATAGACGTGGAAACAAACAAGGGCCGTGTGCATGAGGTCTTATACTGTTGTCTTGCCTGATGCAAGTCTTAAAGGGACACTCCACCTTACAGTTAGGGCTCGTGCACAAAAACGCATTTTGTTTATGTGTCCGTTCCATTTGTTTTTTGGGACCGTATGCGGAACCATTCATTACAATGGCTTTGCAAAAATAACAGAAGTTACATTAGTGCATTCCATTTTCGTATGTCCGTATGTCCGTTCCGCAAGAAAATAGAACACGTCCTATTATTGTCCGCATTACTGACAAGGATAAGCTGTTCAATTGGGGGCCAGCTGTTCCGTTCCGCAAAATACAGAATGCACACGGACGCCATCCATATTTTTTGCGGACCGTAAAATACATACGGCCGTGTGCATGAGCCCTTAAGCGAATGTTGTTCTAACGTTGTAGAATAGTATCCAGTCTCTGCAGCTGCTGAAAGGAGGTTAATACCTTAGGCTAGTGTCACACACGCGACACAGCAGAGGAACAGCCTGCGGAGTACTCTGGATCCGACATAGTGTCACGTTGACTATAATGGAAACCGGCAGGTATCCGGCCGCTCCCCTACATAAATGGTAGGATTCTGGAAGGTCAAAAATTGTTTCGCACAACTATTTTTGACCAGCCGAATAGCGCCATTTATGCAGTGGAACGGCCAGATACCTGCCGGTTTCCATTATAGTCAATGTGGTCTGGCGGGCACACAGCACTTTTCGGGCTATGTCCGATCCACAGTACTCTATGCTAGAACAGCCTGCAGGATTGCAGCGCCACCTGTGTGAAAGTAGCCTTACATGTTTCATCCATGATGTTTAAAGGGGATCTCCGAATGTATTGGTGCTCACAGAGGAGAAGGCTTAAATGGCTGCAAATATACTCCCTTTGCCCAGTTTTTATACAGAGGTTTAGAGATGCATGATAGTAGTTCTGTAATATCCCTTGGTGTCTGAGATTTGTTTAGTTGCTAATAGTACCTTTGGATGAAAGGGTTAAAGTTTTTTTTTAGGACAATATCAGATCATTGGGGTCCCATATCCGGGACCCCCATTGATCAGCTCTTGGGCAGCTGAAGCTATACAGTGGACACAGCCTTCTGCTTCCTGCTATGTCCACTGTATAGTTTCTGACACTAGCAGCTGCCCAAAACAGCTGATAGGCCGGGTCCCAGGTGTCAGACCCCCACTGATCTGATATTGATGATCTATCCTGAGGATAGCCCATCAATATCTAAGATCCAGAAAACCTCTTCAGGGCTCCTGCACATGACCATATGTATTTTGCGGTCCCCAAAACACTGATCCGCAAAAAATACGGATGACATCCGTGTGCATTCCATGTTTTGCGGAACGGAACAGCTGGCCCTTAATCGAACAGTCCTATCCTTGTCCGTAATGCGGACAATAATAGGACATGTTATATTTTTTTGCAGAACGACCATGCGGACATACGGAAATGAAATGCACACGGAGTAACTTCCGTTTTTTTTTTGCGGACCCATTGAAATGAATGGTTCCGTATACGGGCAAAAAAAATGGAACAGAAAGAAAATACGTTCATGCACATGAGACCTTAAAGGGGCAACCAAATATTTATCACCTATCCACATGATGGGGAAGATTTACTAATAGTGTGGTACGGCCAAATTTACTGTTCTTGCGCATTGACCTTTAAATATTTGGAGTATTGTAAATCCTGTGTTAGACTTACGCTAGAATTCCATTTGTGCACCCAAAATTTGTCGATGCAACAGAATTTTCTGTTCACCAAAAAAATGTGTCCCTTTCCCGTGATGCCACGCCCCCTTGTCGGGCAAGGCACAAAATGCTTAGAAAAGAGTGTAAAACAGTAAAGTGATGCAAAGCATGCACATATGTTTTTTGGCGCATAAAGCACTGAAAAGTGCATTTTCAATTGTAAAATATGCGCACTGCAGGGACCCCAATTTTTCAATAAAATTGGGTTTCCGTTTAATCGCTGCTCCAGACAATTTAAATGGGTCATCCAGAATTAGAAAAACATGGTTGCGTTCTTCCAGAAATAGGATTGCAACACATGATCATCGCAGTGAATGGGGCTGAGCTGCAATACCACACACAACCTGGGACAGGTGTGGCGCTGCTTCTAGAATATAGCAGTTATGTATTTTCTACCCTAGGATAGTGCCATCCATTATCGGCGGTGGTATAGAGTGCTTATACGTTAATAGCCCTAGAAGTCCTGAGTGATTTTTGGGTAAACCCTAATGTTCCTGGTCATTTCTAATGGAATAGAAGTGTATCACTCTACGTCAGGAATGCGGAACTATAATTTTATTTAATCTAAATTGGTCAATAAATCTTTATCAAAAGATTTGAGGTAAATGGTAAACTTCTGTCTTCCTGAAGCCACCACTAGGAGGTGCTCACTGTATAGGAATGTATACAGCTCCCATTAAACTTAATGAGGATTTATTTTCAGTGAGCTCCCCCTAGTGGCACCAAAAGGAAAGTTATTATTTAATTTGATTGCTAAATGGCTGTGAGAAACGTGCCCTGGTATTAGGCCTCTTGCACACGACCGTATGGCTTTTTCAGTGTTTTGACGTCCGTTTTAAATGGATCAGTTTTTCAGTTTTTTTGTTTAAGTAGTGTTTCCATTTCCGTTCCGTTTTTCCATCGTTTGTGATCCGTTTTTTGCGGATCGCAAATGGAAACAGAAGCATACAATAATGTTTAAACAGTAAGTACATACAAAAAATTTGGCTGGGCGTAAAATTTTCAATAGATGGTTCCACAAAAATGGAACGGATACGGAAGACATACATTCTGTATGTATTCCGTTTTTTTTTTTGCGGGACCATTGACTTGAATGGAGCCACGGAACGTGATTTCCGGGCAATAATAGGACATGTTTTGTCTTTGAACGGAACTTAAATACAGAAATACGGAAACGTAATGAATACAGAGTACCTTCTGTTGTTTTTGCGGACCCATTGAAGTGAATGGTTCCGCATACGGACCGCAAACGGAATCCGCAAGACGGAACAGAAATGGAAAAAACATTCTCATGACCCGGAATAAGTCCCTTTTAGACTGGAAGTGATTGGGACCCATTCTTGGTCATGAAACTGCTGCAGCCAATCAGTGGTCTCACGTACAAGAACGGCACATCATTTGAGGCTGCTATTCTAGCACACGTAATATCTAAGACCATTGACTGGCGGCAGCAATCTCCTGGCCAAAAATGGCTCCCCGCCATTTCTGTCTAAACAGGGACTGCCGTGCCGGAAAATACGGGTGCTTTAATAAGTGAGTGTTTTTTTTTTTAATTTTTGAACACACCCCTGATGGCCATTAGTTTTATTTATTTTTTATTTGGCCAAACAACTCCTTTAATTAAAAAAATATCCTACAATTTTGTGTATACAGCTTCGATCTATGCTAAATCATGATTATGCCGTCTGCTCTCTGATCTTACACCCTCTGATCCTACACATGACCGCAGGATCAGCCTACAAAAGGGTTGATTCGATGTTCTTGGTCCTTAGTGGTTCTGCTAGGAGTATAATTTTACTTAGTACAGTCTGAGAACACTGTGCAGAGGAGAAAAAACTTTACTTTGTGCTGCACTATGGTGTTGCAGGCCCTGCCTATTTATGTTGCCCCTGCCTATTTATGTTGCCCCGTCTTCTATCAATTTTTTCCCGCCTACAACATGAGGCCACTTTTATTTTTTTCTCCAGGGCCACTTTAAGTTCCCAATCCACCCCTGCATGTATATATTTCTTGCCTGCGATGTTATGTGGTTTATGGTTCCAAAAAATCTGACCTGAAAAACCTTTACCTAGCACTGCTTTGTTACAGCTTTGTGAGGGTGTGCCCCTATCGATCCCACCCTTGGCCACTTGCCATGGGATGAAAGCTGTCAGTCACATCCACTAGGGCTGGCCTTACAGTGGTTGAGTGTACAATTGACCGTACTATACAATGCCTAAGTATAAGCACCATACAGTATTATACCCAGATAGTAGTGCCATATGTTGGCCAAATAACACTTCCACACAGTTACCAAAATAATGTTCTACAGTGCCGCCCATCACCATACACTACAAAAATAATATACTTGCAGGAGAACATAATGTATATACAGACATATACCATAGACAGACATACAGTGCTAAAATAATACCAGCATATAGTGATCACATAACAGCTCCGTACGTAAAGGAAGCTAAAAACTGCCATACAATCCATATTAAAATTTGTGCTGGTCACAAACGTCAATTTCCCGGCCATCAGTAGATGTAATTGATGCCCCCTGAGTGAATGAACAGAGGGACCCCTACAAAGTTATGAGGCCACACATCTCCCTTTATCTCAACTTTCCAGATTTTAGAAATGTCCCATCGTCTTGTGTGGACAGGTCCTACGCATGATAACGGTCTGCAATCAAAGCGTGTCTAGTCAGATCTCACGTTTACGCTCCCCTTACCGCTTGCTAGTCTACCAAACATTGGTGACCATTAGAGGAGAATCGGAAGGACGTATGACTGCAGGATCAGACTACACAGGGTTGGAGTGTAGTCTGTTACTATGGACTCAGATCTGCATGGTAGATTATTTGGAAAGGTGCTTCTTTTTCATTTTACATGCATTGGAACAATAAAAATAAAATGGTCGTGAACGTGGACATTGACCCTACATTGAGATCCGCTAATGATTTTACAGCGGGCAGTAGAAGAGCGAGGAGAGGGAGAGGTTGTTCTGGAAGCAGTAGATATTGTATGTGCTCAGTGAAATGTTGTTTCTGTTGATCCTTTGTCTTCTTCTTCAGCCCCCTACGAAGAGGAACATGATCACCTCTGCACCTCAGTGACGCCGCGCAAGAGACGACAGGGACACTCGGGCTGACCCTGGAGTCCACGCCTCCTATTCCAGATGTATACTACATACGTGTGCTACCTCACACCTGTGATCACGGGTTTAGAGGAGAATGAAAGAAGCCTTTTTTTTTATTAAAAGGGGTTCAGTTTTATGGTGCCTTATCTCAGGTGAGGAGAGCCAGGAGCTCAGGAATATCAGGACGCCCCGGCGCGCGCTGTGTATGGCGCCGTCGGCTTGTGCCGGAGCTGTTCAGTAAAGATTTTAGTAGAAAGGTTTGGTTAATTCAAGAAAGTAACTCAGCATTTTGCTCAGGGTCTCTGTCATCAGTGCACTGGCATCAGCGATGACATGTCCGCTAAGTGGCACATCAATGCGGTCACCACTGAGGCCAGTCATTGACTGTATGTCACCCGGTCCATCTGGAAGTTTTCAGTTTGGGCACTGGAAAACCACTGATGGGAGGCGCAAGGAGCAGGTGACACATTGCAAGGGTTTGTTAAACACTTGCTTACCGCTACACAACTTTCTATGTCGGGGCGGGTAAGTTATTAACTATAACCCGCTGTATAAAAGTGGCGAGTCACATTATGATCTGCCAGCTCTATATGGTGCTGCGGATCGATGTGACCGAGCTGTTGTTAGACAGCTGCGGTCACAGTGAAGATCCCAGAGTCCAGCCGTAGTGGTCTCCAGGCATCTGATCGTTGTGACAGGATGCTAGAGCAAATATTAAAGGGGTTTTTGATCTTATTTGCTGTATATAAGGCACGATCCCTGTATAAATGAAATGTTCTACGTTCTCATTGGCGTTACTATTTAATTCCTCCCAATTTCCAAAATATCTGTGCATCTGTTCAGTGAATGAGAACACTAGTGTTTCCATTCAAAAGCAGTAAACCTGTCCATAGCCAATCCTGCTGTCAGCTTAACAGCCTGGACGCCACACTAATACATTGTAGCAAACTACCAGAGATATTAGTGTTGATGAGAAGTTTAGCTCACGGAGCATGGTCTACACTGGATACAACTGTGTCCACTTCATGACCTGTAAATAAGGCCTTGTTCACATTTTTGTGTCCATTTGATGTCCATGGAAAATCCACCAGTGTTTCATCCGTGAAGAGTCTGCGTTTGGTCGGTTTGTCCATTGCTGTATTTGTCCATCTGTATTCCACGGACACTGCTCGGCTGAAAATGAAAGGGGTCATCTCATGATTATTGTAAAAAAATGAGAATCAGACATCATATAGTACATGACAATCTCTTTGTAATCAAACCAGAACCAGCCCTGTACCTCACATGGATCCAGACGATCTCCCCATTAAGTGCTCCAATTGCTCTGCTAGATTTATATGCAGCTGGCAGCTCAGGGGGCGTGTCCTTTCTGTTGCAGCGCTCTCGCTATCACACCTATGAAGGATGAAACTGAGCATGTGCGGCCTTCTTGTGAGCTGGACAAAGAAATAAGAAAAAAACAAACAGCAGGTGGCGCTATACAGATACATTTTATTGAATAACTCCGTGACTATACTGAATGTTTAATTACATGCAACTACAAAAGTATTCAGATCCAGGGGCTGGTTTGAAAACTGTGGAATATTTTTTTGTGGGACAATCCCTTTAATGTCCAGAGCATCACATACCAATGGTCCATAAACACTGATGGAACTTGGACGCCATCCATGTTGTATCAGTGTTTTTTCACAGACCCCTTGACTTCAATGGTAATGTTTTGACGCATTGCAGGCCTAGGTGGTGCATGTCTCTGTTTTCCACCACGGGTCAGTGGAAAACCACCAATGGGTACCCATGATGTCCATGGAAAAATGGAAATGTGAAGGAGACCTAAGGGTTTTCATTCCTTGACAGGAAACTAATGGAAACAAAAAGTATATTAGAAAGTTGTAGAACTTTTCACTGTACACTGATTAAATTTTACTTCTATAAAACCGGAAAACCTCTGTCATTCTCACAATGCCATGAGGTCACTGCTGGCACAGAAATATAAAGGCATTAGCTGGTAATTGAGGGCGAATCTTACACAAGTTCTGCGCTAAACTGGATGGAAGATTTGCAGCTATTAGCCCTTTTAGGGACACGACTGCAGATGTGTCAGACAGTAATCTTCCCAAGCAATGGGGATTTATTGGAGCTGTCATCCATCATCCGACCACCTGCTGCCTGACACAGATCTGTCTTTTAACCAGAGAGGTAACATCATTCTCCAGGCAAACCATGTAATCTTCGCACAATCTGAAGATCCCGGGACATTTAACCCTTTCCTTCCATTTACATATAATCCCATATCAATTTCATCTAGGAAGTAAAAGACAAGGTCACACCATAAACTGGTTCACACATGGAAATGCACTGAAAAAAATATAAAAAAATTAACATTTTGGCTAGAGCTACATGGCAACAGTTGGTCATCCTGAAATTGCACTATAACCTCAAGCAGGAGCACCTTCCCTAAATCACTAACCCTCAATTCACACTTGCGCGTTTTACAGCGCGTTCGAACGCGCTGTAAAACGCATAACCGATGCAAACCAATGCTTCCCTATGGGACTGGTTCACATTTTCACGTTTTACAGCGCGTTCGAACGCGCAGAAAAACGCCCGACGCATAAACAAGTACTTGATCTTTTTTGGGGGCGTTTGTCGTGCGTTTTGGCCCATAGACTTCAATGGGAACGCGCAACAATTGTATTTTGCGCTTTTTTGACACTGAAAACGCGCGTTCGAACACGCGTTTATGAATTTGCAACATGCTGGAAAGGCCAAACCCCAGGTGCTAGGCACAGTTTGGAGAGAAGCCAACAATGCAGTCAATCACACAAATGCGCGTAAAACGCACGTTTACTTTTGCGAAAAACGCGCACAAAAACGCGCGTAAGACGCGCGACAAAAACGTGCAGAAGACGCTCAGGTGTGAACCCAGCGTAAGGCAAACAAGGTTGCAGGCGACCATCACAAAGTCAGGAACACAAAATGGATGTCCAATATCAGATCATTCCGGTCCCATACCTGGGACCCCCACAGATCAGCTTTTGGGCAGCTGAAGCTATACAGTGGACACAGCCTT
Organism: Bufotes viridis; assembly: GCA_033119425.1. NCBI lineage: Eukaryota > Metazoa > Chordata > Amphibia > Anura > Bufonidae > Bufotes > Bufotes viridis. The sequence continues at coordinate 419,137,073 of CM065592.1, read as the reverse complement.
CTGCTTCCTGCTCTGTTCACTGTATAGTTTCTGACACTAGCAGCTGCCCAAAACAGCTGATAGGCCGGGTCCCAGGTGTCAGGCCCCCACTGATCTGATATTGATGATCTAACCTGAGGATAGCTCATCAATATCATAGATCCAGAAAACCTCTTCAGGGCTCCTGTAGATAACCGTATGTATTTTGCGGTCCCCAAAACACTGATCCGCAAAAAATACGGATGATATCCATGTGCATTCCGTGTTTTGCGGAACGGAACAGCGGGCCCCTAATAGAACAGTCCTATCCTTGTCCGTAATGCGGACAATAATAGGACATGTTTTATTTTTTTGCAGAACGAACATGCGGACATACAGAAACGGAATGCACACGGAGTAAAAGATGGAACAGAAAGAAAATACGTTCATGCGCATGAGACCTTAAAGGGGCTTTCCAACCAAATATTTATCACCTATCCACATGATGGGGAAGATTTACTAATAGTGTTGTACTTTGCACAAAAAAAACTGAAACACGGCCAAATTTACTATTCTTGCACATTGACCGTTGAATATTTGGAGTATTGTAAATTCTGTGTTAGACTTACGCTAGAATTCCATTTGTGCACCAAAAATTTGTCAATGCAACAGAATTTTCTGTGCACCAAAAAAATTTGTCCCTTTCCCGTGATACAATGCCCCCTTAGAAAAGAGTGTAAAACAGTTAGTAAAGTGGGTAGTAAAATTGGGTTTCCGTTTAATCGCTGCTCCAGACAATTTAAATGGGTCATCCAGAATTAGAAAAACATGGTTGCGTTCTTCCAGAAATAGGATTGCAAACATGATCACCGCAGTGAATGGGGCTGAGCTGCAATACCACACACAACCTGGGACAGCTGTGGCGCTGCTTCTAGAATATAGCAGTTATGTAGTAACATAGGATAGTGCCATCCATTATCGGCGATGGTATAGAGGGATCATACATTAATATCTAATAGCCCTGGAAGTCCTCAGTGATTTTTGGGTAAACCCTAATGTTCCTGGTCATTTCTAATGGAATAGAAGTGTATCACTCTACGTCAGGAATGCAGAATTATAATTTTATTTAATCTAAATTGGTCAATTAATCTTTATCAAAAGATTTGAGTTAAATGGTAAACTTCTGTCTTCCTGAAGCCACCACTAGGAGGTGCTCACTGTATAGGAATGTATAAAGCTCCCATTAAACTTAACGATGATTTATTTTCAGTGAGCTCCCCCGAGTGGCACCAAAAGGAAAGTTATTATTTAACTTGATTTGACTGCGTTCGGAAAGTCTTCAGACCTTTTCACTTTTTTCACTTAGCTAATTTATTGAAAACTAAAATCTTGCATCAACATAAGTACTCAGACCCTTTACTCAGGACGTAGTTGATGCGCCTTTGGCAGTGATTACAGCCTCCAGTCTTCTTGGGGATGATGCCACAAGCTTTGCACATCTGGATTTCGGGATTTTCGGACATTCTTCTCTGCAGATCCTCTCAATCTCTGTCAGGTTGGATGGCGACCGTCGGTGGACAGCCATTTTCAAATCTCTCCAGAGATGTTCAATTAGGTTCAAGTCAGGGCTCTGACTGGGCCACTCAAGGACATTCACAGAGTTGTCCCTAAGGCTCTCCTGTATTGTCTTGGCCGTGTGCTTAGGGTCATTGTCTTGTTAGAAGGTAAACCTTCGGCCCAGTCAGAGGTCCAGAGCACTGTGGATCAGGTTTTCATTAAGAATTTCTCTGGACTTTGCTCCATTCAGCTTCCTCTCAACCCTGACCAGTCTCCTTGTCCCAGCCACTGAAAAACAACCCCACAGCATGATGCTGCCACCGCAGTTCATTGTGGGGATGGTATTGGGCAGGTGATGAGCAGTTTCTGGTTTCCTCCAGACATAACACTTAGAATTGAGGCCAAAATTTCAATCTTGGTTTCATCAGACCTAAGATTCTTGTTCCTCACAGTCTGAGAGTACTTGAGGTGTTTCTTTGCAAACTCCAGGTGGACTTTCATGTGTCTTTTACTGAGGAGAAGTATCTTTATAGCCACTCTGCTATAAAGCCTAGATTGGTGGAGTGCTGCAGTGACGGGTGACCTTCTGGAAGTTTCTCCCAACTGCATGCAGGATCTTTGGAGCTCAGCCAGAGTAACCATTTGGTTCTTGGTCACCTCTCTTACCAAGGCCCTTTTCCTCCGATTACTTAGTTTGGTGGGGTGGCCTACTCTAGAAAGAGTCCTGGTTGTTCCAAACTTTTTCCATTTATGAATTATGGAGGCCACTGTGCTCTTCGGAACTTTCAGTGCAGCAGAAATTTTTTGTCCACTTCTCCAGGTCTGTTCCTCCACACAATCCTGTCCCTGAGCTCTACAGGCAGTTCTTTCCTCCTCACGGCTTGGTTTTTGCTCTGATATGCACTGTCAGCTGTAAGACCTTATATAGACAGGGCTGTGTCGTTCCTAATCTTGTCCAACCAACACCACAGCTGGACTCCAGTCAAGGTGTAGAAACATCTCAGAGGTGATCAATAGAAATGGGAGGCCCCCAGAGCTAAATGTCAAGTCTCACAGCAATGGGTCTGAATATTTATGTCCATGCTAATCGTTAGTTTTTCTTTTTGAATAAATTTGCAAACATTTCTAAAGTTATTTTTCATTATGAGAGATTGAGCACTGATTGATGGGGAAACTTGATTTTTAATTTAGCACAAGGCCACAACATAACAAACTCTGAAAAAAGTGAAAGGACCTGAAGACTTTCCGAATGCACTGTATGTATTATATAGAGACTACTACCAACAGCATAAACTGAAATCCATCCTGCATTATGATAACCCTAGACCCTGATGACCAGACACTGCACCATGGCCTACCAGACCACCCTTAAATCCCAGACTAGGTCAAACATCTGAAAGAAAGTCAGTGAAGCCCTTGAAGGATGTAATTTGAAATTAATTAAGGGGACAATGAAAGTTTAAACAATGATTTATTTGGCAGATTGGTTTATAATGCTTTGTTGGAAAGAGGTAAAATCATCTAAATGGAATATATACAGCCAAGCGGATGCAGAGATAGCAGTCACACTGAGATCCTGGTGGATGTGGAGACTCAAAGGTCCATCTGCTACATAAGAAGACACCAGTAGGGGGCCATGTGACAGATTTTGCATTGGGGTTGGGGCCTCATCGGTCCACATCGGTATCCACATAGGTAGAGATGTGTAGGGAAGCAGCAGAAAAAAGGGCAGTTTAAAGGAACTTTAAACTCAAAAAACATGTGTAATGTCCCAGAGTGCCATGACCATTCCTTTTGATACCTTGCTACCATTTCCTTTGTGCTTGTATGTATTTTCTAATGTATTTTATGTCATCTTACAATAATGTGCATATTCAGCCATGAAACTGTTATGTTCAAGTGTAATAACTTGGTCTACCAGCAGATGGCGGCAACATTGGCAGTATTAGTTTCTCTGGAAAGGAACCTTCTGGTTTGCTCCCAGCCCTCTGTAGCTAGAAGGTGGAGTTTAGTTAGTAAAGGGAGAGTCCCCTGTAAGGGGATTCAGCAGGCCCTTGTCCCTCCTGGACGAGCCTCCTGGGCTTGCATTGCCTTCACCCAAGCTGAGCTGAAGCTTGAAGTACTCTGAATGCAGGACAAGACGTTCCTAGGGCTATAAGTAAGAGACAGACTACAGCTAACTAGAGTTCCAGCAGAGAAGGAAGAGTTTCTTATTTATCCAGTCAAGCATAGCAGAGCTGAGATTGTTGCAGAGAAGTATTTGCCTGCCAAAGTTAAGCCAATACCTGCTGATGACCAAGATATCGTTTGGAAGCTGTTTGGATTACCAATTAAAGCCAAGTAAAAGCAACTGCTACGTTCAACGTTACTACAAAGTCTGTACTCCATTTATTCTGCTCGTCCACCATCCAAGTTCACCTACCCTTTTTGCACTGCTTCAGACCACATCACGTCTGGGATCCAAGGATATCCAGGTAGGAGCACCAGGACACGTGTATACAACATCTACAGAGATTGAAGGCCACCCTGCACCACTCTGCAATCCTATCCTGTGTACCAACATTACCATCTACAAAAGAGAGCCTTGTGCTTCCGCTGCTTAACCGCAGCTGGCGTCACTATTACTTGCTCTATAAGAGGGAAATATTTCATAGAAACCTTCTAAAGGGCAAGGGATACCCCAGGCGTGGCCCTTAGTGGGACGTTGCACATGCACAAAAGTAAAAACACTCCAGCGTTTCCTCCTTTTAACACATATTAAAGTTAGAAATAGGAAATATATAAAGAAATCTTCTCTGTGTGTCCTAGGAGATCAGTCTTTTCCTCCTCCTCACTGTCCTGTTGGCTGGAGTGGCAGCCTCCCTTCTGTGTCCTGTCTCCAGTTGGACAAAAATATTAAGCCCCACCCCTTCACTAAGCCCTGCCCCCGCTTAGCTAGCCACAAGCTGAAAATGCAGCAGATGAGCAGAAGATAAAATTATTTGTTCCCTATAGTGTCCTTTTAATGTTGTGAAAAGGTTCCAGGTGACAAGAGCGTAACAACTATTCCTTCACATACAACTCTCATGAGAAATGTTTCAGAATTATAAATATATCTATATCCATGACATGGACTCCACAGGACCTCTGAAGGTGTTCTATGGTATCGAGATTCATCGGTGTCGTAAATGTAAATTATTGTACCAGTTTGTCAAATGATCCATGAAAACCTACAAAAAAATTTCCAAAAATTCTGCATCCCTGTCATGATCACTGTATAGAGAGGAAGACGACTCAGGGATCTATACTTATAGGGGATTTTTTTTTTAGACTCCATTTTTTAGCACCGTTCTTAACTGGGCCGCTCTCGGACACTTAGTTATGCAGTGAGCACTTTATCAAATCGAGGAAAGTTACAGATATATATAGAAATCCCAGATTAATCCAATGGCCTGGAAGAAAATCTGTCGACACACTATGCTGCTAACCCGCAAAGTAGCTTACAGACCTGAGGGTCAGAGGCAGGATTTTATCAAAGGGGTGGGAGAACAGGGGTGTTTATGAGCCTACAGTATATACACATAGAAATAGATGCACACATGCTGTGAGCCCCTGAGGAGCAGGAGCAGAGGATGTGAGTGGTAGTGGCCCTGATGATGATGTGTCACGGTGTACTTCTTCAGGCCATTGCTCCCCTGGGTCAGTGCAGTGAAGGTGTGCACCCTATGTTCCCTCGGAGCACTCCCTGTAACTGTGATGGTAGTGTGGGGCTGCCCATGGTCTTAATGTCCATGTGGGTGCTAGGCAGGACAGCTGATGGAACGCATTGGCTAGCATGTGGTGTTAAAAGAGTCAAAGTCCAGTTCAGATTGAAATTAACCAAAGTGTCTCTTTACTGTGTACAAAACATGAGTTGTAGTACACCCAGCAGGTATCTATACAAATTCCTTAAGAGATGTCCAAGCCTGAGCCAGGCAGTTTCTCTACAGCAAAGGCCCTCTGGTTACTCATTTTCTTGCTACAGTCTCTAATACTGGAATCTCTGGCTAGTAAGTGAAATCTGGCATCCGTGGCTGTAGTGTCCACTATTCTGGGGTGTATAGGGTGTCTTAACTTGTTAGCCCTCTGCAGCAGCAGGGTCTGAGATGCTTTAAGCTGGGTTACCTTGCAGTCTCTCTCTCTTGCTTTAGCCATGCAATTCCTTGCTTGCTTTCATCTCCTGGTGCTCCTGGAAGTGACAGCGCTCCAGGACTTGCATGGAGCCTGGAGGAGAGTAGCACATGGAGATTGCTCCTTACTTCCTTCCTCTCTACAGCTATACTCTCTGGAAGCAAGTGGTGGAGTCAATCCACACCCTAAGCTCCAAAGAGGGCTGAGCCAGCCTTAAAGGGTTTGTCTGTTTTTTTTTATATATGCGTGACTTATTCTCAGGATAGGTCATCAATATCAGATTGGCAGGGGGCCATCCCATTAAGTGAATAGGATGGCAGGGTTGTAAATACCTGCAGTTGCAGGGATGGCAGGGTGGTAAACAGATGATCAGTGGGGGTGTTGGGAGTCGGACTCCCGCCGATCTGACATTGATGACCTATCCTGAGGATAGACAATGGAAGAAGTGGGCTACAGCAGCATGCTTGACAAAGGCTATACCTAGCCGAAACGTTGCATTTTCCGTACACTTTGCTATGGAGTTTTGAATAGAAGAAGATTCGTTTTGGACATGCTGCTGTAGCCCACTTTTTCCATTGTCTTCGTTTTGACCGCCTTGGATCTGGGGTCTTTTGGCTCGGCTGCTGCATTCCATCGCTATAGCTCTGTGAGCCTATTGTGTGCTGCTCTTGCCCTTTGTTTTCCGCTATCCTAAGGTCATCAATATAAAAAAAGCGGACTACCCCTTTAAAGCGGACCTGTTGTCTCAGATATCTTTTCAGAATAAGTTGTCATATGTGTATACATGGGTGATAACATAATATTCTCAAATTTTAAGTTTTCCCATAGCTGGTAGGTGGTGACTAGCTGTAATGACGTCTGCCCATAGAGTACACATGGAGACAGCAGATTTTGCTCCCTAACGTTCACTGACTCAGAATAATTCAAAATCAGTATATATGATCTTATAGACAAGTACTGAGCAGTAGTGATGTGAGTGAAGCACTTGGGGTGAGATATGACACTTACTATTATCTGCAGAGGTATGTCTGTGTCTCTGTCTGGCGCTGCTGATTACAGTTTCTTCCCATCCCCTCTCCATAGACTTTGATGGGATGATGTAATCTGATGCTTCAGCAAGCAGAGAGCCTGTTTTGGTTTTTACGAGACAGATGTATCACAGAATTCAGTGTTAGTTTAGGATAGAGGAGAGCTAATAACTGGAGAACAAGGCATTTTGTCTGATAAGATATATTACATTTCATATATTCACCTGTACTGCTGAAATATACATAATAAAGAACATTTAACTTGCAGAGTGCAACTCATAAAAAATATCAGTAGAGTACCTTAGCAAATTAGTTAATGAGTCTGTGGTCTAGGGTAGTGAAGGGGTTAGTGTCACTATCATTTTGTTCGATTGGCTTAAAAAGATCCAATGTGACATCCTAATAATAAGCAGTCTCCAATACCACACAGCCAGGGATTTTTCCGGGAATAAACTATTAATGACTTAATAAACTATTGATGAATTATGCTCAGGAAAGGTCATCAATATCTAATCGTGGGGGTCTGACTCCCGGCACTCCCTTCAGCACAGTTGTTTGAAGGTGCCCCTCTTTATACTACACCAAGGACAGTTCCATACATTGTATAGTGGCTTTTCTTGCTCCCTGGCACCCACATCGCTTCTGATGCCGGCACAACCGCCACTGCATTTTCCCGTTGTGCGGATGAAAACATCCAGCATCGGGGGTATTCCTCAGCCATGACGGGAATGAGCCTCCCCCCTAGCATCACTCGCAATCCTAGGGAGGTTTGTTCCCTTCAAGGCCTGCTATTGGATGCCCCCCCTCCGGGGCCGGGCCGTGCCAGCATCAGAAGCGAAGTGGGTGCCGGGGAGTGAAGTAAGTACAATATGTGTGAGGGGTCGGGCATATGGGATGGCTTTTTAGGTCTTGGATAACCCCTTTAAACCAGTTCACTGGAATAGGACTGAACTGCACAAAGGCCATATGACCAATGGACATGGGATCACAGGCCGAAGAAGTGGATGTAAAAACTGACTCTACTGACTTGTCGGCCCTCACCAATCAGATGTTAGTGACCTATTTAGAGGACAGGTCATCAATATTTAAGGTCTATGTACACCTTTGGGAGCAATTTTTTTATTATTATTGCATTGTACTCATTTTGAGCTAAGATCATTTTTTCAATTGGTCTTTATTCAAAATTTTGAGCCCCTTTCTCTGTACAGCCTTGAGATTCTCAGCTGACAGCTCTTTATCTCTGGCCTCCTAAACACTCCTTATTGCTCAGTTCTTATCTTACTGATAAGGATATGGCTTAAACAAATGTTTATGACCTTTTAGTAAGTTATAGATAAGGTTTATTACATGATTGGAACCAAGTGAAAGTACCATTCAAACAGCTAGACAAACCCTTTGTGACAGAACAGCTGAATATTTTTAATAAATACCAATTGAAAAAATTATTTTTAACCTGCAATGAGTAAAATGCGATCATAAAAAAATGCCCCTGAAGGTGTTCATAGCATTTAAATCCTTTTTGAACAATAACTTTTTCAGCTCACTTAAACCATGGTCGGGGGAGGGGAATCTCAGATTGAAGTCAATGGATGCTGTATAAATACATATGAATATAGCTGCCATTTATTTATGCACAATTGAAAGAACTGATGACAACGTTGATCCATTTCTTGTTTCCAGATTGACGTCTGGTGAGGTATGGCACTGACGTCCTGGTTCAGGTGGAATGAGCCCAATTTAAGACTTTCCCAGAGGAATCCGGCAGACATGGTGGTGGAGACCTTAATGATGGAGCTGAGCTGGCAGATGAAACAGGCCGAGAAGCAGCAGCGAGAGAAGGAGAACGAATATAGGAAGATTAAGACGGGGGTGGACTACAGCTGGCTGGTCAGTCACCCCAAGCACAGCTATGACATCAGCCCGGTGGAGAGGCTACAGCTGGAGGACTCATGCAGCACAATCCATCCGTCGTACTGCGGCCCAGTCATCCTCCGGTAAGGACTCTCAGCAACTGTTGTAATATAGGCTATGCCGTGTACATCATGGCTTCATTTCATAATGGCTGCCATGCCTCTGCTCCGGATCAGTCATATGATGGATCCAAAGGACCCTTTCTACTTATAATTGGCTGTGTCCTTTCTGCAGTAGCTCTCCCCATATCACAGGTCAGGGGTGTGTTTCCTTTTTGCTGCAGTTCTCTACCTATCACATCTCAGGGGGCTTGTCCTTTCTACTGTAGCTCTCTCCCTATCACAGCACAAGAGTTGTGTCCTTTCTGCTGTAGATCTCTCCCTGTCACAGCTCAGGGATTGTGTCCTTTCTGCTGCAGCTCTGTACCTATCACAACTCAGGGGGTTTGTCCTTTCTGCTGTAGCTTTTTCCCTGTCACAGCTCAGTGCGCATGTCCTTTCTGCTGCAGTTTTCTCCCTGCCACAGTTCAGGGGGTGTATCCTTAATGCTATGTGGCGGGTGGCGCGATAGATTTTATTGAATAATTTAGTGGCTGTACAAAATTTTGAATTACATGCAATTACAAAAGAATTCAGATTTGTGGGCTAGTTTGAAAAATGTAGAATAATTTTTTAATTTTTGAGCGGATGGAGGGAGGCTGGCTCAGCTACCTTCAGAACTTACTTATAGAAATGAATAGAGTATGCGGGACCATCTCTCTATTGCTGTGGAACAGGGGACTCCCAATCTGGAAACAGGTGCAGGTCCCTGAGTTGGGAGACATTTATGGCACATCCTGTAAATGATGGGGGTTCCCCTTTAATGTACTTCAGATATAAACGGGACACCCCCCCTCCCAGGATTATAATGTCTGTCTTAGTAAAACAAAGCTATTTATATCTAGTAAACAATCTTTGATTCAAGGATCTTCTGTCTTGCAAATCGTCAAGTCACAATTGTGGTTTATAATTTTCCAACGTTGCCATGACAACCAGGAAGACGTGATTTAATTTTTGCCAGTAACATCCTGGGAATGAAGACTTTAATTTATATTCATCATAGTAAATGCGAGGAGCCGTATCCTGCTAATCCAGAAAAAGGTTCAGTCTGGATACAATGAACAGGATCTCCTGATAACCGCTACTCACCCAATAAAAATGCAATAATAAATGCAAAAATTCATACAAAAATGTCTAACCTAAAGTAGATAAAGTGCCACTAAGCAGGAACATTGCTGTTGGGGGTACAGAGGAGCTTCTTCAGCGCTACGCTTAAATGACTAAACCAGCTACCGCACCACTGTCTTATATGACTGGACCTGCTACCGCACCACTGCCTTACATGACTGAACCTGCTACCGCACCACTGCCTTATATGACTGGACCTGCTACCGCACCACTGCCTTATATGACTGGACCTGCTACCGCACCACTGCCTTACATGACTGAACCTGCTACTGCACCACAGCCTTACATGACTGGGCCTGCTACTGCACCACTGCCTTATATGACTGGACCTGCTACCACACCACTGCCTTATATGACTGAACCTGCTACTGCACCACAGCCTTACATGACTGGGCCTGCTACCGCACCACTGCCTTATATGACTGGACCTGCTACCGCACCACTGCCTTATATGACTGGACCTGCTACTGCACCACTGCCTTACATGACTGGACCTGCTACTGCACCACTGCCTTACATGACTGGACCTGCTACCGCACCACTGCCTTATATGACTGAACCTGCTACCGCACCACTGCCTTACATCACTGAACCTGCTACCGCACCACTGCCTTATATGACTAGACCTTCTACCGTACCACTGCCTTACATGACTGGACCTGCTACTTCACCACTGCCCTACATGACTGGACCTGCTACCTCACCACTGCCTTATATGACTGAACCTGCTACCACACCACTGCCTTATATGACTGAACCTGCTACCGCACCACCGCCTTATATGACTGAACCTGCTACCACACCACCGCCTTATATGACTGAACCTGCTACCGCACCACTGCCTTATATGACTGGACCTGCTACCGCACCACTGCCTTATATGACTGGACCTGCTACCGCACTGCTGCCTTACATGACTGGGCCTGCTACCGCACCAATGCCTTACATGATTGGGCCTGCTCCCGCATCACTGCCTTATATGCTGGACCTGCTTCCGCACCACTGCCCTACAGGACTGGACCTTCTACAGCACCACTGCCTTACATTACTGGACCTGCTACCGCACCACTGCCTTACATGACTGTACCTGCTACGACACCACAGCTTTTCATGACTGGGCCTGCTCCCGCACCACTGCCTTACATAACTGGACCTGATACCGCACCACTGCCTTATTTGACTGGGCCTGCTCCCGCACCACTGCCTTACATAACTGGACCTGATACCACACCACTGCCTTACATTACTGGACCTGCTACCGCACCACTGCCTTACATGACTGAACCTGCTACGACACCACAGCTTTTCATGACTGGACCTGCTTCCGCACCACTGCCTTATATGACTGAACCTGCTTCCACACCACTGCCTTACATGACTGGGCCAGCTCCCTCATCACTGCCTTATATGCTGGACCTGCTTCCGTACCACTGCCTTACAGGCCGGACCTGCAACCGCACCACAGCCTTACATGACTGGACCACCAATCAGGGCTGGGTCACTCTCACTCAAAGGACCTTACCACTGTCTGGTCTATCTATCTAGCTATCTTTTTTCTATCTATGTAGTAGTTCTATTTACATATCTTTTGTGTCTATCTTGATAGGCCTTTGATGTAGAATCCAATATTTATATGAAGAACATTATTCCCTTTGTTCTCTCATTACATGCCAAATTTACACTATATGGCTCTACAGGAGATTTCTGACCTCCCATTCCAAATCTATAGGCATTAATATAGAGTTGGTTCTTCCTTTGCAACTAAAACATCTTCCACTCTTCTGGGAAGGCTTTCTAACATGATTTTGGAGGGTGTCTGTGGGAATTTTTGCCCATTCATCCAGAAGAGCATTTGTGAGGTCAGACACTGATGTTGGAGGAGACGGCCTGGCTCACAATCTCCATTCTAGATAATCCCAAAGCTGTTGGATGGGGTTGAGGTCAGGGCTCTGTGCGGTGCAGTCAGTTTCTTCTCATTATTCCTTTATCGACCTTGCTTTGTGCACTGTGGTGCAGTCATGCTGGAACAGGAAAGGGCCTTTCCCAATCTGTTCCCACAAAGCTGGAAGCCTAAAATTGTCCACAATGTCAATGGTTGAGTTCCTTAGGAGTTTACTGCAAATTCATGCAATGAACTTAAAAGGGTTGCGCCACTAATCAGTATTGAGCAAATCGAAGTCCACGATTCGCTGCGAAGCCGAATTTCCGTGTGCTTCGTGGTAGCGAATTGATTTTCCCTGAATGGCGGTAAAAAAAATTATAAAAAAATGATACTTATCTCATCCGTTTGAGCGTGTATTCGTGGCGGGTACTTGTGGGTGTGAACTTTGGTCATTTCTCATTATGACAGTTCACATTTGCCACTGTCCCGTACACAGGTGCCGTGGGAGTGAGGTCCATGACATGGGTTTTTTCTTCTTTCTTTTTGAGTGTACCTGCCTGTGTTTTGGGGCTCATGAGCCCAGGTATAGGTTCCGTATGTCTATCCCGCCCCGGACTGAGCAACATCATCAGAAACTTCTTCGGTTGCCTGTCCAGTCCTTGCAAGTCTGCCGTTGTGTCTGACCCAATCCTACATGACTTCCTGCCATATTCAGTCTATGTTAGGACGCCTTCTCATGCTGCGGATTTTATTGCAGAATTTTTTGTGACTGAAAATCAGTTGTATTCATTTGAATAGGGCAGAAAACATGAATTACTGCAAGACCCATTCATGGGAGTGTGAAAGCACCCTGCATCTCAGAGACTCGCATTCTAGGTTTGGTTCATGTTCAGAGAATGTCTGCAGTTTTGGTGTGTTTTCTAGCTTCTGAGCCTTTTGGTGCTTGCACCAGAGTTCCTGATTCCGGAAGGTCAGCTACCAAGTACACCCGGACTATCCCAGGAGGTAGCAGTCTGGTTGGATCCCTGCAGCAAAGTTCCGGAATAATGCCCTTAGGGTTTGGTCCAACATGAAACGGTTACTTGGCACAGTGGTTCCACTACCACTGATCTGTAACAAAAGGTAATTTATGGCACAATCCCTTTAATAATCAGTGTGCAGTAAGCTCCCCCTAGTGGTGGCTGGAGGCAGAGCTTTTTTTTATTTAACTGCATGTCTATGCAGGGAATTTTGAGGAAAAATGGAGGTACAACTGCTAAAAACATATTATGAAATAAATCAGCACATAAAGTTATACTATACCTAAAAACAACATGATGTTAAGCATCTGTCACTTATGAGGATAATAATATTTGTATAGTACCGATATAGATTTCCACTAGTGGGTACACATGGACGTAGTTATAAAGGGTGCAGAGGTAGTAGTCACTACCGGGCCCAGGAGCCTTGGCCCACATAAGAAGACACCGGTATTATAGAAAGTGCATGCTGGTCAAGTTGTACCTCTGGCTGGAGGGAAGGGGTTTGAATTTGGTATGTGGGGAGAGGGGTAAAGTTTCAATTTTTGCCTAAGGCAGCACGAAGGCTTCCCTGCCCCTGGCCACAAAGCACTGAGGGAAGGGGGCCTAAGCTGAACTCTTGCACCAGGGCCCATGAGCCTTTAGTTATGCCCCTGTGGGTACAAATTCCCACAGTAAGAAGCTCCCTAAAGTGCCAGACTGCGAGATGAAAAGAAATTGTTTCCTGAAATGGTGTGTCACATGACCCCTCTCCGCCAATCAGTGGCTCAGAAAAGGATCATGTGATGTACTTTGTGATCGATTTCAGAGCTGATCATTGATAAATCGTGTGACTACAAAGAACCACAAGATGCTTTCTTTTCGGCCTCTGTTTTATACTTGGGTGTAAACTTTTAAACTGTGGGTGTAAATATTAGGAAAATTGACTATCATAGGGATGGGTTATTTTCAACCAGTTTGGCCGAACTGGACAACCCCTTTAAGCCTCATATACAGACACATGGCATCTAGACTGGTGATGATATTTGAGGGGAAATGTAGACAAATTTTAGGTTCCTCCAAAAAGACCTAGAATTTCCTAATGGTCCCAATGATCCCTATTTATTTTTCCAGATTTCGACAGATGGTTTCAGAGTATGAACCAGAGGTGCAGGAGGTTCCACGTCTCTTCCGGGCGGTTCTTCAAGAAGCTTCTGAGAAGATGAAAGAAGAAGAGGATGCAAAGAAACTTGCAAGGCAGTGGAACACAAAGAGGGCTATGAGCTTGTCCCTCACCACCTTCAAGTCCCGGGCCAGGATCTACCCATTCATGAGTGACATTAAGACCATCTCTGAGGACGTGGAGCGGGAAGTGGAGCCCACTCGCAGGGTCTGGAGCATGCCAGAGTTCAGAACCACCAAAGATGACTAAGTCCTGCCGCAGAGGGGATGACAATAGGGAGACCACTGAGGACAATTTGGCCTTTGTTTTTTGCGTTGTTTTTTTTTTTTGCACTCTTTGGAAAAAAGAAGTCTGACATTTTTAGAAAGTGCGTAGGCATAGATTTTGTTCAAAGTTTAATTCTGAGAAATTAAATTTCTAGTAAAAGCTGACCAAAGCTATAGCCTTATAGACTTGTGAAATATAGGCTCCGGTGAGTTATATGTAAAGATCTGGTAGTTTAGACCAGCATTTCTCATCTCCAGTCTTCAGGTAGCCATTGAAAGAACATGAGATGTATTGCAAGAGGTGTTGTCAATTTTAAAACACACTATTGGATCTCTAATACAGAACTTGTCGAAGTTCTTCTTACGGGGTCCTCCGAGGCCTAATGCTTCTTACAGTTTGATTGTTTCCCACTGCCTCATTGTGCCATAACCCTAATTCATACTTTTTTTTTTTCCATTTCTGCCTTCCCTGTGTTTGCCTGCCATTTGTTTTCCTCCAAAACTGTCGGTTCTGACGCTATGCAGAAACACTGCACCATCACCCATGTAATATTCTTTATTTATACAGCACCAACATATTCCCCAGAGGGTTCATGTAAAAAAAAAACAAAAAAAACATACATTACATAGAAAGAAACAAGTCAACAATCAATACAAGGGGCGCTCACAATCTATGAGGAGATGGGGGTGACACGAAAGGGAAGAAGTGCTTGCTCCGTACTACAGTCCGGCCATCTTAACAAAATAATAGACTAGATATAAAGGTCCATGAGCCGGTCACCAGCTGATATCTGTAGTGCTTCTGAGTACATGGGGTTTGGTGGATACTCTGGGTTGATGGAGCAGGTTCTGAAGGAGGCGGTTGGTGGGGTGTGGGGCTTGAGTGAAAGGAGAAGAGTTAGATTAGGGGATGTGATGGGCCACCCTAAAAAGAGGCATAGGGAGCACCTAAACCTGTGGATGTTGTGGATTAACCTAATTGCTTGGGGTAGGGAGTTCCAGAGAACTGGTGTAGCTCAGAAGTCTTGAAGATGAGAGTGAGAAGTTCAGCTTATGGTGGTCGTTCGTTGTAGATCATTGGCAGAACGGAGAGCACAGGTAGGATGGTGGAAAGAGATGAAGAAGGAGATGTAGGGGGATGGGGGGGGGCTATATGGGTGAGAATTCATGTGGTTTGGACCCCACCGATCACGAATTGGGCGGCCCAGTACCCCGTGGGGCCCCTTTGAAATGGATGGAGCAGCTGGTCAGAAATGTGCGCCGCCGCTCCATTCAAAATTTGCAGCACATTATGTTTTCTGCTGATTTTTAGAGTAGACAAATTTAAACTCCACAGGAATATATGGGGAACTACTTATGATGCGGATTATTGAGTAAATGCACTCCGCCATGTCATAAATTTTGGGCCCAATTGCTGTTTTAGGAGGTCAAGGGAAGCAGTGCACTATTCCTTGCAATCCAAAGCCCTGGAACCAAATTTAACTATATTAAGCTTCCTTCACATCGAGCCACCAGTTTTCTTTTACAATGGGAGTAATAGCATACAGAAGGGGATTCTCCCAGTCTATACCTCGGACCAAAAATTAAATGTAAACATATTCTATAAAACCCCTTAAATTATCCCACTTTTTGTCATTCCAAGTCTCATACTGCCTAAAAAGCCACAAGTTGTATCTGCATGGTGGGGGACGTTCACACGACTGATTTTACAGCGGAGCAGACAGCTGTGCCGAAATTCTGCGGAATACTTGCTGGCGGCTGTGTAGAAGAGTGGTGGCTTATAGCCACGATGAGAAGACCCGTCCTTTCTTGGCGCTTTCGCCCACCACACCGTGATCCTCATTGAAATGAATGGGAGACAAAGGACGCAGCCGCTTGTGGGTTTTCAGGGGAATTTCTGTCCGTCTAAATATGTATTACATAGCTGCCTTCAAAATTCTGCTGGTTGCCCTTGGAAACAGACTACACTTTAGCACTTTGCTGTCAGCCATGTGACCCAACAGCTCTGTGTAACCTGAGTTCCCACAATGCACTGCTCAAGAAAAACTGACTGTAGCTTTAGATAGTACTGGAAAAGAAATCATCCCATAACTGGAAACCATTACTAGAGAAGTATTTATAACGATTTCCATACATTTAAAGGGTGGAATGTTGGACAATGGTTTTCTAAGATGGAGTCGTAGTCGACTATGAATTGTTTTTGTACTTTTCCGATGTTCACTGCGACATCTTTGAATGTTTTATTAACCCCCTCCGTGCCAGGACTGCTTTGACATTGAACTGATAAGCTAGTTTGTGACTTTTCTCTTTGTACAAAAACATTAAAGAAAAAAAAACAACACAAACTAACATGTTTTTTTATCTCCAGTTTTGCTTATGGTTCGATTCTGTTCACACTAGCATAATGGCTGCTGTTCACGAATACTATGATAGATCTGTCACCAATATTAGATCCCTGGGAGTCCAACTACTGACACCACTGCCTACCAGACGGGCGCCGCCGCCGCCGCCTCAGAGTATTCCAAGCACAGCGCCGAACATCGTATAGTGGTTGTGCTTGGTATTGCAGCGCAATCCCATTCGCTTGAATGGGACCAAGCTTCACATTGGTCGTAGACCAAACCATTTGCCGGAGATAAGACCCCTTCCAACAGCTGATGGGGGGGTGCCAGACCCGCTCCCATTAAATATTGATGTCTTATAGTAGCAAGCATGGAGTTTTCTGCAAGCCCCATTTACGTGAATGGGATAGTCACCGGGGAAAGTTTCTAGTGTTGAGCGCGAATATTCGAATTTCAAATTTTTATCGTGAATATCGACACTTCGAAAATTTGCGAATATTTCAAATATAGTGATATATATTCGTAAAAACGAATATTCGTTTTTTTTCCATCTGAACCCATTACCTAGTATACCTACCTGCTTCTTGCTTGTGGGCCAATGTGAGAAGGCTGCAATATTATAGTCTGTAGTGAATTATAATATTCTTCATTATTAATTTTTTTTCTCTTATGTGAAAAATCGGCAATCTAATATTCGCGTAATGCGAATATTCTAAAACACAAATATACAGCACTATAGAATATAGTGCTGTATATTAGTTTTTTTTAGAATATTCGTCATTTTTTTCAATTTAATGTGAACAGTCATTGGCCCAAAAGCAACTTAAGCAGGGAGGAATCATGACTTCAGATGGAAAAAAAAATGACGAATATTCAAAAAAAGAATATATAGCACTATATTCCCTAGTGCTATATATTCGGGTTTTAGAATATTCGCATTACGCGAATATTAGATTGCCGATTTTTCGCAATCAATAGAATAATCTCGAGTACGAATATTTGCAAATATATGACGAATATTCTAACGAATATTTGCAAAATATCGCAGATTCGAATATTGCCCCTGCCGCTCATCACTAATAGTTTCTGCAACAATTCCGCCGCATGTGAATATCCCCTTATGGCCATCTCAATGAACGCTGCTGCTCTACAGCAGTATATAGCATGTATGTTTAGGACAGGGGTCAGCAACCTCTGGTATGCCAGCTGTAGTGAAACTACAACTCCCAGCATGCTCCATTCACTTCTAAAGGAACTGAGGGCATGCTGCGGACATTTGTAATCCACGACATGTCAATTTTGCTGTAAATTTTTATGGCGTATTCTGGCCCTTTGCAAATACGTGAGGTTAAATATGCACCAAAATCCAGATATATCGCGTGTAGTTGACTGAGCATCCGCCCTGGGAAACGTCTGCAGTCTTGATGTTCCCAGGCTGCATTTAAAAGGGTTGTCCAGGATAAGAAAAACATGGCCACTTTCTTCCAAAAACAGCACCACCCCTTGTCATAGGTTGTGTGTGGAATTACAGCTAAGATCCAATGAAGTGAAGGGAGCCGAGCTGCAATACCACACATAACCTGTGGACAGGGGTGGAGCTGTTTTTTTTTAGAGAAGAGCAGCCATGCTTTTCTTATTCTGGACACCCGCTTTAAAATCCGGAGCAATCAGAGTTGGATATTATCCTCCTGCAATAAAGATCGACACAAATGTAAACCACAGAAAGCGGAGGTTTTATTTTTATAGAATGAAAAGGTAAAAATGAAAAAAAAAAATGAGGAAATTTACTGGATTCCAGATACTTTTAGGGAAAATAGGAAATCTTTCCATGTGATATCACAGGTGAATGTAATAAAAGGACAACACAGTAAAGAAAGGATAAAGTCGTGAAATCATCAGCTTCCTTATAAAATCATAGAAAAATCTATTCGAGAGACGGAGCCCAAATTATGACCCAAAATATCATATTCTCTATATACTGGGGCGAAACGAAATACAACCGCCTCCACTACAAGGCAAGCATCCCAGCATGTCTGCAATCAGTTTACTGCTCCAACGCACAGCTCTCCAGCTGTTGCCAAACTACAACTCCCATCATGCCCTGATAGCTGCAGGTTGTCAGGGCATGGTGGGAGTTGTCGTTTCGCAACAGCTGGAGAGATATGTTAGGAAACATTGCTGTAATGCATCTGAAATAAAAATATCAAGAAAATTTAAAAAAATATACATATTTTTACTCTTGATTCAAAATATTCTCCCGTTTTGTGTACACAGCCACTATGCAGATCTATGTGTTGTTATGGTTACAGGCTGCAAACAAGCTCTGTATGTATTCTAAGATCCAGTCGGTACTGACAGAGCCTCCAGTAATTTTAAAGGGGTCCTCCCATGAATACTGTAAAAAATAAAAGCTAGAACAAAGCTAGAAGCAGCCCTGTACCTCACATGGATCCAGAGATCTCCCCATTCATTGCTCTGCTAGATTTATTTCAAGCTGTCATCTTAGAGGAGTGTCCTTTCTCCGGGGTGTGTCCTTTCTGCTGCAGCTAATAACATCTGAAGGATGGAACTGAGCATGTGCTTCCGTCTTAGTGAGCAGGACACAGAAATTGGAAAAAGAGCAAACAGCAGGTGGCGCTATACACAGATTTCAATGAATAACTTGGTGGCTATAATAAATTTTTAATTACATGCAATTACAAATGTATTCAGATCCGGGGGCTGGTTTGAAAATTGTAGAATATTTTTTTGTGAGTAAACCCCTTTAATGGTGTATTTTTGAAAGCAAGAATGGCACAGCAGACTCCACTATTCTTACTATCAAAACACAGTTAAGATCAATGGAGCCCAATGTAAAAACAATCTCAAGCTCTTCGCCTCTTCTTCTTGATAATTTACAGACAGTAAAAGGGTCCATTCCCACGTCCGTGGTTTGTTGCGCGGATCCGCAACACACCCGGCCGGCATCCCCCATAGAAATGCCTATTCTTGTCTGCAGCTGCGGACAAAAATAAGGCATGTTCTATCTTTTGCGGAGCCGCGGGCCGGAAGTTTGAGGCCGCGCTCCGCTTCATGTCTGGCCCTATAGAGAATGAATGGGTCCGCATCCGTTCCGCAGAATTGCGGACCCTTTTGCGGACGTATAAATGGGGCCTAAAAGGCAGAGAATACAGAGTAAGGGCTCATTCACACGACCGTAGGAAGGAGTCTGTATCCATTCTGCAATTTTGCGCAACGGGTGCAGACCCATTCATTTCAAAAAATGAATCCAGCCAGCAAAGGAGACAATATGGAGAATCACAATACATTAGTAAGTGGTGGCTTGTATTAAACTTTCTCTACGTGATAAATGCCATTTTGCTGAAGTGAGAGGACCCCTTTAATTACATTTATAGAGAAGAATCTATTCGTAAGCTCTGTCGCAGATTCCGTAAAAAGAGCAGGACAAACCACCACTGAATGCAGCAGTATTTTGTCAGGCAGAATGACGGAAACCCGACCATCCCCATTATAGTCAAAGGGATTCATCGCGCCGGTTAGCGTCATGTTCTGGATCCAGCGCTTGCATGTGTTTTCATGGTTCTGTTCATTTTACAGATGGAATGCGCAATTTATCCGTAATATGGATTATTACGAAAGGATGGACTTAGTACGATTTTGAAAATTAAATAGGTGAAATGACTGATTCCCTTCTCTTAGGCGACGTTCAAACATAGTGGTAATGAGACGGCGCAAACCAGCACTGCAAAAAAACGTATCTCAATGATTATGTTAAAGGCAATGTCCACCCATGAAACCATTTTCCTCTATCCATCTAAAAGAATGCATTAGTCTTGGTGTACAGAGTTCTGTGTGTCTCCATGGTTACAGACTACAAACAAACCCTGCGTAGTCTGATCCTGCAGTCACAATCCCATCTGTTCTCTATGTCTTGCCAACATAAATTTGGGAGATTACAAATGGATGTGTATGATCGCAGGACCTGACTACACGGGGTTTGTTTGTAGTCTGTAACCATGGGGACACATCAATGGAATAGGAGCTGCATACACAAAACAAGAAAATATTTTTTTATTCAAGACTGTTCGCAAAAATTTCTTTTCTATTTTAGATGCATTGAAACAAAGGTGGACATACCATCTAAAGGGGACTGGCGAACATCCTGTCTGTTTTAGTAAATACATGCATTTGCCATAAAAATACCATCTCTTTTTAGAACTTTGAGTACTGTTTTATTCCTACTGGAAATGAATAAACTGACAACTGGGTGTTACTATTCCTCTTGACAAAATGTTATGTCATAATGCAGTCCGGCATGGCCACCACCCTTTTGACAGTGGGCATGGTTATCAATGTATCCGTGCATTTCCAGGAGGAATAACAGAGCCATGGCACAACACAGAGTTTAAAAAAATGTTGCTACAGAATTATTATTCTATGGAGAATATAAGTATTCACTAAAACAGAAGTGTCAAAAGAGGTGACGGGCCCTCTTTAATACAACTGCGCAAAAAACCCGCTTCATCCACTTGTAATGGAGAATTGAATACCAGACTAGGAAAATAAAAATCGGATTTGACGCATCACGTTCCATATGGAAAATAAATTGGGGCCGCCCCTATGGACGACCCCACAAGCACCATACTTACACGGCAGATGCCCGTAGCATCCAACGGCAAGAATCAACAGAATACAGTACGTAGGTGCATCAGTACGTGAACCCTGTGGGCACAGACTAGGAGATCTGCATCCATTAATAATGATGGCGTTTCTGTCTTGACACCAAAAAATAAAAATGAAACGAGAACGTAACGGCTGCTCCGTCACATTGAAGAGTTTAGGAATTCCAGAAGTTTTGCTCGATTTCTGTCTCTCTATGGAGAAAAGAAGACAAAGCATCAGGTCACCGGATAAACGAAGAAATGTGCAAGACAAAAGAAAAATGTAAAGGGGTTGTATAGGAGTAATATAAAAAAAAGGAGAGGGGGGGCAGTTGTTTTTCTAGAAACACCGCCACTCCTGTGTATTGACCATGTCTGGTATTGCAGCTCAACGCTAGTCAAAGCTCACAGACAAGAGCTCAAAACCTTTATTTCCGGCTTTGCACACATTTTGGAGATTAGTGCACCTCATAACTAACACATTGTGTGCTCCCTATGAACATTTTAATGGAAAAGTTTTCAACAATTGGAAAGGTGGCACAATCACTGTCTATACCCATGGAATCTCCATAAGAGCCTTCTAGATGCCTCCTCAGATAATTCAAATGGTCCCATAAAGCTCCTCAGACGCCCCCAGAACCCTCGGTCTCTGATTCTCCCCCCCTTTCTCTCTATGTGGTTTCCCATGGATAGCCATTACATATGAAAATGTGTTGAGGTCGTCTAGTCGGGAAGCGCTCTCCTCAGGACTTACCTCTTTGTCCTCTTTGCTCTTCTTCACTTTCATCTTGATCTTCTTCCCTGTGATCATACTGTAATTCTCACTCTTCTTTTTATCTTTTAAGTACTGGTGGACAAAGAATGACAAGGTAATGTCACATGAAATCTACGTGTGTAGACAAGGTGCTCCTGAGAATTACATACCATGTGCCAAAGTAAGCTACGTGCCATACTGTGATTTTTGTGTCAGTAGGCATCCATGCCCGGCGGGCTATTCAGACAAAAGGTTTCTTCTGACCGTGAATCTTCCTCTGTCTGCCTACTAAGCTGACTCCTACACTAAGGATCAGCAACATTCGGAACACCAGCTATGGGGAAACTACAACTTCCAGCATGCATACTTGTTTGGCTGTTCTTGGAGCATGCTGGAAGTTGTAGTTTCACCACAGGTGGAGTGCCGGAGGTTGCTGACCTCTGTCCTCCACTTTCACCCTTTGGAAACAACATGATTGAAACAATGCTGATGCTGCTGTGATCACAGGACATAGCTTTTATATTCTTCTATAGACCATTTGCAATTTCCTCTTCTTTCGGCAAGCTGTAGAAACACTTTAGCTGTAATCCTTTAGACAAGGAAACCTTTAATTTCAGATTAAAAGCTCGCGTATATGTTTAAAGGGAAACTTCCATAGTGATGACATATCTCTAGGAGGCCGCATTCACTTGAAGGGAGTTGGCTGCAGTTCCCCGCACAGCCAAGCGGCCAAACAATGAAGGGATTGGATTGAGGGGGTCACAGTGGTTGGAACCCCGATCACACAGTGACAGAAAATGGGAATAATGTACATGCCAAAATGGAAATACTCCTTTAAACACATGCAAGTTTGACAAAGTTCTGCCTTCTACTTCTCTTAAATGTTTAAATAATTAAAGGGTTGTCCAGGATTTAAAAAATGTGGCTGTTTTCTTCTAAAAACTGCGCCATACCTGTCTGGTGGTTATGTGTGGTATTGCAGCTTAGCCCCATTTACGTCAATGGAGCTGAGCTTCAATACTACATACAACCATGGACAGTTTCTGGAAGAAATCACTGATGCTGTTCTACTCCTGGACCACCTCTTTACAGTTTGCATGTCCGCATTTTGCATTTCGAGGAAGGGAAGTGAAAGCAGAAATAGACAAGGGACTTAGGCTACTTTCACACTAGCGTTTTAGTTTTCCGGTACTGAGATCCGTCATAGGGGCTCAATACCGGAAAAAAACGCTTTAGTTTTGTCCCCATTCATTGTCATTGCGGACAAAACTGAACAGAACGGAGTGCACCAAAATGCGTTCCGTTCCGTTTAGTTGCATTCCCATAACGGAGAGCAAACCGCAGCATGTTGTAGTTTGCTTTCTGTCCTGGGATGCGGAGCAAGACAGATCCGGCGTGACCCCCAATGCAAGTCAATGGTGACAGATCAGTTTTCTCTGACACTATAGAAAACGGATCCGTCCTCCTTTGACTTTCAATTAAGTTCATGACGGATCTGTCTTGGCAATGTTAAAGATAATACAACCGGATCTGTTCATAATGGATGCAGATGGTTGTATTATCAGTAACGGAGCGTTTTTTTACTGATCCTTGCCGGATCCAGTAAAAACGCTAGTGTGAAAGTAGGCCAGGACCTCTTCCCTGAGCACCGGGATTTCTTACAGTCTTCTTTAGCCTACATGGGATTTCCCTTTTAACCGTATCCTCCGGCCACTCATGATAATAAGGGTTACATAAGCAGATCATTGGGTGTACAGCGCCAGCTATAACCCTGATCTCCATTAGTGGCCACTGTACCAGGTCATCATGGGGGCGAGCTCATGTACACGCTGACATATTATACTACTGCTTGTTTTCTCGGCATCAATATACCTACACAATATAGAAATGAATTACATTTTGGTGACAGACCCCATCATTCACTGTGACCCTCAGACTGGCAGGCCACTACAAAGCTTCGCTCAGTGGCACAACATATTGTTAAGTATATATCAAAACATTTGAAGAAACTTTTTGGGGATTACAATGGGGCATATTTGCTATGGCAACATTTTGACACAATTCAAGCAAAAAAAAAAAAAAAAAAAAAGGCTTACATGCCCAGCACCACATTTATTAAAGGGGTTGTCCAATCCTTTAAAAGCGATGGCTTATCCTTAGGGTCTGATTGACACCCCTCACCCCAGCCAATCGGCTGTTGTGTAGGAGATCCAGTGCTGGAAGCCAGTACCAGAACTACACAGCTCTGTCCATTGTGCAGCTGATGCAGCTGGTTACTGTAGTGCCGCTCCCCATTCACTTCAATGCTGCAGTAACCGGCTCTATCTGTGTACCACCAGCACTACAGAACAGTAGATTGGCAGGGGTGCGAGGTGTCAGACCCCTGCCGATCAGATATTGATGGCTTATCCTGAGGACAGGCCAACACATGTTAAGGAGAGGACAACACCTTTAAAGGGGTTGCCCGGGTTCAGAGCTGAACCCGGACATACCCAGAATTTCACCCAGGCAGCCCCCCGTTAGGAAATGCTCCTATGCTCTCCTTTGCCCTGTGCTAAATCGTGCAGGGCAAAGGCATTTTCAGGGGATCCGGTGACGTACCGGGCTTTCCATAAAGACTGCTAGGCGGAGGCTTCTGCCCACCAGTGAGCCCGGTGACGTCACCGGCTCTAATGGGAGAGCATTAGCGCTGCCCTAGCCTGTAAAACGGCTAGGGCAGCACTGAAGCCCACCCATCAGGAGTGTGGTTTAAAGGGGTTGTCCGAGCTTTTTAATATTCATGATAGGATGTTTGAGGACACGACACGCGTAATGTTCACGTGCCGTCTCCCTTCTCTCTTCCTGTTCAGCGCTGCAGTCCCAGCTGAGAGCAGAAAGGAGAGGAGGGAGACGGCATGTGAACACTGCGAGCGGCATCACCCATACAGCTGATAGGCGGGGGTGCCAGGTGTAGGACCCCCGATGATCTGATATTGATGACCTATCCTGAGGATAGGTCATCAATATTAAAAAGCCCGGACAACCTCTTTAAAGGTGTTATCGTATTCCAATGAAAGTGCCAAAAATTCTCACAAATTTTTGGAAGTACACCAAGCCAACATCCACTGTCGTAAATCTGACGAAGACTGTCTATGTTTAAGCTGTTTTACTATTAGACAGTATTGGTAGATCAGCCCCATTATGGAGACACATGTCTACATAGGAGCTGTATACACTAAACAGGAGGCTATTTTTTATCAAGACTACTTGCAAAATTGCTTCCGTTTTTACAGAAGATGCACTGGATCATAAGAAACTGGTTGCAAAGGTACACATCGAGGGCATGCACACACTTGTGTCCGGGGCACTAAGCGCTGGACATTTTTTACTACTAGGGTGCAGCTTTATGCTTGGAGCCCTGGACACGGGTCCGTGTGATCACTGGAATTAGCTCATAAGGAATTTATTTTCATCTGATCCAGCCATTTACAATGGAGGAACCGTGACCGCACCTTGGATATCTGCACAGGACTGGACTCTCGTTTCTTTTTCTTCTCCTTCTTCTTCTTGGACTTGTTGTCTTTTTCTCTTCTGAGAAAATAAAACTCATATTCAGTGTTGCAGACACATGGATGTATGAACCCTAGCTGCTAGTGCAGGCATGTCCAAACTCCGGACCTCCAGATGTTGCAAAACTACAACTCCCATCATTCCTGGACAACCTACAGCTATCAACCTACAGAAGAGCATGATGGGAGTTGTAGTTCTGCAACACCTGGAGGGCCAGAGTTTGGACATGCCTGTGCTAGTGCATGGATGTCAAACTCACGGTTCTCCAGCTGTTGCAAAACTACAACTCCCAGCATACCGATAGCTGTAGGATGTCTAGGCATGACAGCTGGAGGGCCATGAGTTTGGTTTTTGCCGGAACATCACTAAGGCCTCATTCAACGGACATGTGAACGCAGCCTTAGTGAGTAAAAATAATATATATATATATAATATATATAATCTTCAACCCAAGCTCTGATTATCAGATGGTGACACAATCGGTGGGCTGCACCTCCGAAGATAAGCCCCATCCACAACACTACCTGTACTCGAACAACTTAGTCCAGCAGGCAACCAACCAGATCTTTTCTAGTCTACAGTCGTGGTCAAAAAGTTTCGAAACTGCTGCAAATTTTGGTTTTCACAAAGTTTTCTGCTTCAGTATTTTTGGATCTTTTCTATGGTATACTGAAGTACAATTATAAAGTTTCATAAGTTTTTTTTAACTTTTTATTGACAAATCCACCAAGTTTATGCAGACCCAATATTACCAGTGGTGACCCTTCTTTTTCAAGACTTCTTCAATTTGCCCTGACCTGCTGGATATCGGGCTTCTAGGCCAGATACTGATGGCAGCCCATTCCTGTCTACTCAGTGCACGGAGTTACTCACAATTTCACACAAGGTTTTGATCCCACTCTTTATTCATTGCAGCGTCCTTAAGCAAAATTCCAAGTGAGCCCACTTGCTTGGATGAGAGGCAACTGCACACATAGCCTCTGGGTGTCTGCTGTTACGTTACTGCTGGTTGCGGACATTTAACCCTTTAGATGCCTTGGTCAAACATGACCACAGCATCTGTACACACTAAAACCTGAAAATGTGCGCTACCAGGTGTGCTCCGGCTCCCCCCAGCGGGTATTGGGGTAGCTGGAGGGAGTGTGAGGCCGCCCTTGTCCTCCTGTGTGACAGGAGGCTGCTGCACATTCATTCCCATGGAGCCCCTGCCTGCGGCAGGGCCCCATAGGAACATAGTGTAATTCTCATAAACCTCAATGCTAATGCACTGCAGTCTATGAAAGAAGCAGTCTAATGATTGCTTATTAAAATATATATATATATATGTAAAAATTCATATCACCTCACTTTCCCCAAGATAAAAATAAAAAAACTAAAATATACACATCATGGGCATTGCCGCATGCGAAAACTCCCATACTATCAAAATGTAAGAATATTTATCTCATATGGAAAATGGTGATAAGGAAAAAAGTCAAAGTGGCCAGTTTGCCGTTTTTGGGTTGCTTCTCCTCCCACAAAAAAATTAAATAAAAAGTGATCAAACTGTTGTAAAAATTTTTTGAAAAGTTTTTATTTTTTCAATATAAAAATGCAAGAAAAACGATACATATATGGTATTGTCGTAATCATACTGACCTGGAGAATGAAAGTAACTGGTCAGTTCTACTTTAATAAGGAACGTCGTAAAAACAAAACCCATAAAACGGTTGCAAAAAATGATTTTCACCCCATTTGGATTTTTCCCAGCTCCCCACTACATCTGCATGCAATATTAAATGGTGGAATTAGAAAGTGCAACTTTTCCTGCAAAAAAACAAGCCCCCATTTGGCTATAGGAACGGAAAAATAAAAAATGATATGGACCCAGAAAGGGTGGGAGTGAAAAACAAACAAAATGAAAAAACCTCCAGGGCTTAAAGGGTTAATGCTAGGACCATCAGGTCTGGGCATGCTGGGAGTTGTAGTTTTGCAACAGCTGGAGAGCCGCAGATTGGCCATCCCTGCTATAAGCCATCTTAAAAAAAAAATATAAATTACAGGTATTAAATGGAAAGTGCCATCTAATGGTACAAATCAACACCAGGCCTTAAAGGGGTTGTCTCATCATGGACAATGGGGGCATAGCTAAGTGGGGGTCCCACTGCTGGGACCCACACCTATATCGAGAACTGAGCCCCGCAAGGTGGTGGCTGGAGGACTCCGGTCCAGGCCACCACCAAGCCGGCTCCCCATAGAAGTGAATAGGAGCGCACTGCGCATGCGTGGCCCCCGCTCCCATTCATTTCTATGGGGCGACGCAAATAGCAGAGTCCTGTAGAAAATGAATGGAGGGCAGCTGCGCATGCGTGCGCCCTCCTTCACTTGTAGGGCTACGTTCTCGATATAGACATATAGATGACCTCTCTATCCCACTGTTTGCATAGCCACATCGCTGTGGTTCACCTGATTAAAAACACAGTTTATTTTGTTGATCGGAGGCTCCGTTCCCGAGTTATGATACTATTCCTTAACATGCAAATGAGCACCACTGCTTACCCTGCTCCGTTCCTGGCTGGTGGGTGGGCAGCAGTGCTGCACCATGTGACCCTCTTCACAATCTGCCAGTAATTTATTACAGCACTGTTCTTGTAACCCCGCCCCTGAGGAGCCAGAGCGTGTCTATAGTCTCCGTCCTGCACTCACTGATCATCTACACCTCCTTTTTCATGTCACGTATCCTCACATCTATAGTTCCTTCTCAGGCACGGTATCCTCACGTCTACATCCCCTTCTCAGTCACCGTATCCTCACCTCTACATCCCCTTCTCAGTCACTGTATCCTCACCTCTACATCCCCTTCTCAGTCACCGTATCCTCACCTCTACATCCCCTTCTCAGTCACCGTATCCTCACCTCTACATCCACCTTCTCAGTCACCGTATCGTCACCTCTACTTCCACCTTCTCAGTCACCGTATCGTCACCTCTACATCCCCCTTCTCAGTCACCGTATCCTCCCTTCTACATCCCCTTCTCAGTCACCGTATCCTCACCTCTACATCCCCTTCTCAGTCACCGTATCCTCACCTCTACATCCCCTTCTCAGTCACCGTATCCTCACCTCTACATCCCCTTCTCAGTCACCGTTTCCTCACCTCTACATCCCCTTCTCAGTCACCGTTTTCTGCCGTCTACATCCCCCTTCTCAGTCACTGTATCCTCTCCTCTACATCCCCCTTCTCAGTCACCGTGTCCTCACCTCTACATCTCCTTCTCAGTCACCGTATCCTCACCTCTACATCCCCTTCTCAGTCACCGTGTCCTCACCTCTACATCCCCTTCTCAGTCACCGTATCGTCACCTCTACTTCCACCTTCTCAGTCACCGTGTCCTCACCTCTACATCCCCCTTCTCAGTCACCATGTCCTTACCTCTACATCCCCTTCTCAGTCACTGTATCCTCTCCTCTACATCCCCTTCTCAGTCACCGTATCCTCTCCTCTACATCCCCTTCTCAGTCACCGTGTCCTCACCTCTACATCCCCTTCTCAGTCACCGTATCCTCACCCTTACATCCCCTTCTCAGTCACCGTATCCTCTCCTCTACATCCCCTTCTCAGTCACCGTATCCTCTCCTCTACATCCCCTTCTCAGTCACCGTTTCCTCACCTCTACATCCCCTCAGTCACCGTATCCTCACCTCTACATCCTCCTTCTCAGTCACCATGTCCTTACCCCTACATCCCCTTCTCAGTCACTGTATCCTCTCCTCTACATCCCCTTCTCAGTCACCGTATCCTCTCCTCTACATCCCCTTCTCAGTCACCGTATCCTCTCCTCTACATCCGCTTTTCAGTCACCGTATCCTCTCCTCTACATCCTCCTTCTCAGTCACCATGTCCTTACCTCTACATCCCCTTCTCAGTCACTGTATCCTCTCCTCTACATCCCCTTCTCAGTCACCGTATCCTCACCTCTACATCCCCTTCTCAGTCACTGTATCCTCACCTCTACATCCCCTTCTCAGTCACCGTGTCCTCACCTCTACATCCCCTTCTCAGTCACCGTGTCCTCACCATCTACATTCCCTTCTCAGTCACCGTATTCTCACGTTTAGATTCCTTTCTTAGTCACCGTATCCTCAATTGCACACCAAATTCTGAGTCACTGTATTCTTACCTCTACATCCCCTTTTCCATGTCACACAAAATCCACACCTCTACATCCTCGAGTGTCACTGTATCCACATCCCCCTTCTCCATGTCACTGTATCATCACCTCAACAACTCATTCTGTCCCACAATATCCATACCTCCACACCCCCTTCTCCTTGTCATGTAGTCTCGCAATCTACATCCCTTTCTTCATCTCACCTTGCACCCTCACCTCTATATCCCCCTCTCCAAATTAGCTCTCACCTCCACACCCTCTCCATCTTAGGCCAGTTATGTGAGCCAAAACCAGTAGTGAACCCGACTCAGAGATAAGGTGTAATGGAAAGATCTGTACCTGTTCTGTGTTTTTGACCCGATCCTGGTTTTGGCTCACAATAAGGGATCATTCAGACGGTTGCGTTCTGCAAAACACGGTTGCTGGCCGTGTGCATTTTGCGAACACACAGGGCCAGCCCTATGATAGAAATGCCTATTCTTGCGGACAAGAATAGGATATACTTTATTATACGGAGGACCACAGAATGGAACCTTGGGTGCGAACACACAGTGTGCTGTCTGTATCTGTTGCGGCCCTATTGAAATGAATGGGTCCACACCAGTTTCACAAAATTGCTGAATGGATACTGACCCGTACATATGAGCCGTCTAACTGACAAAAATAACTGACCAAATGACTTAAGTGTGAAATCGGCCTTACATTAACATAGATCATCCTCACTTCTACATCACATCATATGTACCTTTTAACAATAAATGGGTAGTTTCGTAATACTTATACTGAATATTTAAGACTCCTATTAGTACAATGTTTTAACTTATACTGACAGAATTCCTGGACAGTCGATCCTTCCATGAACATCATTTCAATATCAGTAAAGCTTATTTTCGGAAAAATCCAATGTGCATTAGCAGCAGAATCCACGGCAAAGATCCAAGGCTGACCTGCTGATTTTTGCTGCGGATTAGTACTTTGTATGCTGTGGATCCAACCACGGATTAGCCCCATTCAATGGAAATAACCCGTGTGCGGACACCCGGCCCTTCCCAAAGACTTCATAGCTGTCTGAACAGCAACGCAGAGTCCTTTTGGCAACAACAGAATGTAGATTTCCTGCAAATTCACTCGGAATTTGAAACTTGTGAAGCCCCTACAGAGGTTTCTTTCATTCAATGGAAAGATGAATAGCGGTCAGCAAAAAAGGTGTCCACCCAAAAAAGAGGAAAGAGGGGCAGGCCCACCATTACTGTCAAGCCTAATAAGGGGCAGTGCTGTGGGGCAAAGCACTATCCACATGGTTTATGGCATGCAGTGTAAACCAGGAAACAGAAGATTCTCCGACACTTGCATTAGTTTAAGAGCACTCATGGTGCAAGGGATCCAGGAAAGTGGTTACGCATTTCAGACAAAAAAGTGTATTGTCCTTAAAGGGAACCTGTCATCAACTTTATGCCGGCCTCACTGAGGGCAGCATAAAATAGTGACAGAAATGCTGATTTGAGCCGTGTGTCACTCATGAGCTAAAAGTAAGTGGTTGCCGAGAACCAGCATCATAATCATTGCAGCCCAGGCCTTGAAAAGAGTCAAATCTACCTGAGAAGAGTCCTGGTTATTCCTAATCTCCTGCTCTCCCGCCATCTGCTGATGATTGGCAGTTCTCTCCTAGAGAGAAGGGAGAAAACTAGGTAGAAGCGCGTCAGTCATCAGCAGGTGGGCAGGAAAGCAGGAATTCATGAATAACCAGGACTCTTCTCAGGTGGCCGGGACTCTTCTCCAGGCCTAGTCTGCAATGATTGTGATGTTGTTTCTCGGCAACCACTTAATTTTAACTTCTAAATGACAGACCGCTGAAATCAACTCACCTGTCTCTACTTTGTTCTGCCGTTAGTATGGGCAGCATAAAGTTGATGTCAGGTTCCCTTTAAGTCGCATTCACACAACTGTGTCCGTTTTGACAGCAATGCACGGATCTGCAAAACACTGTCACCGGCCATGTGCACTCTGCATCGCGGTGCGGACCCATTACCTTCAATGGGTAAGGGAATTGCAGATGCGGCCTAAGATAGGACGTGTGCTATCTTTTGCAGCACAGACCTGAAAGGGCTTACGTGGTGTTATTGGGTCCACACCGCAAACGATAAGACATGTTTCTTTGCTTGCATCTTGCAGGCCCATTGATGTCAATGGGTCCACATGCGATGCGGAGTACACATGACTGGTGCTACTGTTCTGCAGTCTGCAAAATGGGCACGGCTGACCCACGGTCATGTGAACGCAGCCTTAGTCAGAGCCTATTGCCCACTTCCGGATTCAGTTATTGGGAACTTTCATACCATCTTACACAACAGTCGAGGAGATGTTGCCAATTATCACACAGATATTGAGTCCTTTTATATACAAAGTTAACTATTACTATTATACTGGCATGTAACTATATTTTTGGATTTTACTGTAGCTTTAAGACTTGGTTTCGGACTGACATAATATGGACACATTTTACCATCTGTATAATGGGATCATAGGGATTTGTAATGCTGTAAACTCAGATCATTAGAACAGTGGTCGGGCTGGCACTTGTGACCAGTCAGAACAAGGCGTTACATGCGGTCAGTTCACAGAATCCTTGGCAATGGGTACGGTGTGTGGTCTGAACTATAATGGATCTACCCGCATCCAAATAGAAACTAGACTGGATTTCACTGATATTTTGATTTCCACATTATGATTTGAGATTGATGGCCTATTCCCAGGATCGGTCATAATTATGAAATTATTATCTGAAGTCTCACGAGACTTCGCAAAGTAATAACTTTGGCTCATCGGAGGCAATACATTCTAATACTGTAGGGAGCGCTCGCTCTGTACATTATTGAAACAGAGTTTTATGCGAATCGACTTCGGATGTTTCATCCGAAGTCGATTTGCTCATTGATGACCTATCCTGAGAACAGGCCATCAATATTTTCCCATCCTGGACTTTGTAGCAGGACCGCAGGGCATTATAATAATTTAAAGTCATATTTGCAGGTATGTGCATAGTGTGAATAGAATTCTGTACATGGTTAGAAGAACTTATTTCCAATAATTCTTTTCCCTGCAGAACAGTACAGCAAGCAGATAAAGAATGAGAGTTGGACACAATTTTTTTAAAACTGTCGTATGGATAGCTCATTTCACATACGTTTATTCAGTTATAATGGACGTTGTAAAATAAAAATAAAATAAAATAAAAAAGCAGCCCCAGGTACATTTCAAACCAAAAAAAGTAGTTTACTAAAATAAAGGCTTCATTCACATCACCGTTCAGCCTTTCCGTTCTCCTGCTCCGGAACGGACGGACAGATTCGGCACATAACTGAGCCGAACGGAGCCTAAGGACCCCATAGACTATAATAGGGTCTGTTAGGTGTCCACTCCGAAGATGATTTTGGAGCGGAGACAAAAGTTGTCCATGCAGGACTTTTGTCTCCGCTTCAAAATCATCTTCTGAGTGGACACCTAACAGACCCCATTATAGTCCATGGGGTCCTTAGGCTCCGTCCGGCTCAGTTATGTGCCGAATCCGTCCTTTCCGTTCTCCTGCTCCTAAACGGAGCAAGGGAACGGAAAGGCTGAACGGTGATGTGAACTAACCCATAAGGTTTGAAAGCAAAACCAAGAATGGTTAAAACCAGGACAATCTGGCGGGAAAAACCAGAGTGGTTTTATTTCTGGATTCTTGATCTTGATTTGGAGGCATAAATTATTTCATAATCATCTGCTTTTGAAACAGGTACAATAGTACGAGGCCCCCCAAAAGTTTCTCTCTCCTCCTAAGACAGAATCAACATCTCCAAGTGCTGGCTTTACAAGCTACGACCGGGTCGTAAAGCGTCTTCACCGCCGATGCCTTCCTTGCTCCAGAAAATTCTACCGAATAGTAAGTCTTCGTCCAGATCCGGATGTACAAACTACTGCTGTCCAAGACCAATTTTGATGGAGGGGTACCAGATCTGTCCCAGCTAACACCTCACCTCTTTGCGTAATATTTAGCACACTGCTGTGGCAGACATCAAGCTTTCCAATACGGCAAAAGGAAAGAGGTCCGATACGTCGTAAGAAAGTTTGGTTCACAATGGGCAGCACAGTCAGTGGGGTGATGCGTTTGTATGTCCTCCCCACGTCTGTGTGGGTTCCTCCAGGTTCTCAGATTTCATTTCGTACTCCAAAAACCTACCAAGAGGTAAACTGGCTTCTTAGGAAATTGACCCTAGTAGGGGGGGGTTAGGGATGGGCACCTACATGGCAGCCACTGACTACCCTGCTCCACAACCATCCCTGCACCGTCAGTCCCCTGTGGGAGAAAAGAGCATCACAAAAGTTAGTTGTAATACATTTCAGAGTTTATTTCACGCCTGAAGTCCAGAAGGAGAAGCGTGGCGTTCTACAGCCAACCATTTTATCACCAAGAGATAAAGGTCCTCTTCGCATGTTTTGGCACATGACCAAAAGGTGTTTTTTTTTTTTTTATCAGTCTGAGACAGTGTTTAAGTAACAGTTTTTAGCTTTTTTTTTTTTACCTGACATTACAGCCAGGTGATAGGTAGGCAACGGGCGTGCATTATCTGGACACTTCTCACACAACTATTCTGATGTCCCAATCTGTAGCATTACCCCTCTTAGGCTTCTTGTACACGACCGTATTTTTCAGGTGTGCATATTTTTGCAGATCGCACACTGACCCAATCATTTCTATGGGCCCTGCGCACATCCGGATTTTTTGCAGAGTGGCGTGGCCGCTCCAGAATGTCCTATTCTTGCCCATATTGCTGATGAGAACAGTTTTCTGTACTTTTCAGATCTGTTGTATGTGGACCAAAAGATTGACATGACCGCATGCAGGAAACCCTAAAAAGGGAGTCGGCTACCATCAAATTCACTCCAAACCAGGCACAATGCCTTGTAGGGATAGCTCAGCAGAATGTAATGATACCTTTCACTCAGCAATCCGTTGCTTTAAAAGACCTTGTAACCCATGTGCAAATGAGCAGTTAAGTGCACTGAGGGTGGACCCAAGCCACTCTGTGCACCTTTGCTCTCCTTCTTGATTGGTAGGACCAGGTAAGAGGACTATGCAAGAACCAGACATGGTCAATCAGGAGGAGGGAGAGGCCAGCAGAGCAAGCAGAACTGTTATGTTGTGTCTTTGTAAATTGTATAGGCTATACCATGGGTTCTATGTTTTGTACGTACTAGGTACTGGAAAAAAAAGTCGACTTTTATTGAGAGGCAAGGGTCCGCTCTCAGTGCACTTATTTGCTCATTTGCCTATGGATTGAAAATACTTTTTATCTTGAATAAGTGTGCGGCTACACGGCACCATATGTCGCATGACTTGCAGATCACACAATTTAAAAACATGGTGACTTGTCTGCAACTTGCTGTCATGCGACAATTTTTGAACTGTGGTTTTTCTGTAAGAATATAGACAAGTCGCAATTCACAACTCAAGGATGAGCAGTCACGCGCGACATGCGGCACAAGATGGGTTTTCTGCGACTGCTGCGCAGCTGTCGCTTTGCGACACCATTGACAATCATTATATGAAACGTCGCATGACGCAACGGATTGTCAAGTGAAAGGTTTCGTTACATTCAGCTGAGGTAGCCCTACAAAACACTGGGGCGGATATAAGTAAGCCAGGCCTATTTTGCGCCAGAATATTGTGCCTGCTCCAGTTTTAGACGATTGGGTTGTTCAGAATGTTACACCACTTTTTATACCACCTTGAAACGGATACAGTTTCTGTTCAAACCATGCGCCAAAAACCTAAGACTGCAACAAAACATAAAGAAAATAGGCGCAAATAAAAAAAAAATAATAATCTGGTGCAAAGGGAACGTTCAACATCTGCACGGTGAAATGCAGCACGGGAACATTCTGTAGGTTCACTATATCCGACAAAGCCAGATAATGCCATGAACCGCCAAAAAGCCTTGGACCTGACCACGTTCTGGCAGAAATGCTGGCTTTCGGACGGACAAAAAAATGCAGGACTTTACCGGAAAGTGGCTGGATCCCCTTTAGGTCCCATAATAGGTGGTTTGCGGCATTATCCTGCTATGCTGGATACGGTGCCGCAAACACCGCAACAGCCTGCAGGATTTCACAATGCAAGATGTGAACCTAGGGCAAGTCTGAAAAAAAACCTTTGTCTAGAAGGTTGAGAATAAAAAAAAATATACTTCATATATTTGGCGCAGCAAGAGTGGGCCACAAACTCTGGCACAAATCAAGGCACAATCCAGGCGCAGTGAGAGCGATAACTACCCCCATGATGCTTGGTTTAACAATGAATTTTCTGGTAATAGATTCCCTTTAAGGGCCAACTGAGGTCAATGGTGGAACCACCTGCTGAAACGCGCTATTTTCTTTGCGGTCTCCTCAAACATGGAATGCAGTTCTTTGACGAAAACCCTAGAAAGTCCATCCCATGGAAAAACAGTCAAATTTCCAAACCAAATTTGCAGCTTTTTCTGTTCTGCCAGTGGTGGTGAAAGGTTGGAAACGCGTACGGTTCGTTCAGCCTACAGTATTTAATCAGAGAGATCATCATATTCAAAATTGTGGAAATACGTCTCAGTTTCTGAAGACTCGCGCTGCTGAGAAGGACTGAGACGGTTTCCAAGAGCCAACCGAGCTTTTGTGGCTTCGCTGTGCCAAAGGGTAGAGTTGTGGCCATTGGAGCACAGAACATCAATGGCGGTCACTGTGCCTAAGGTTTTGACCTGAACATTCGTCAATGTGGCGTGACACGTGCCTCGATACTGGCATCGAATCAGCTTGATCAGATCGTATAAACAGCTTTTCAAAACTGTAAAATTGCCGTCATTTTCCGGGTCACTGAAATGTCCCTCTGAAGCATCCTTGGTAGACGAATTATCCGAGACGTCGGTGTTAGATTCGGCCTCCGACTCATCACTATCGCCATCTTCGCTTTTAACCACAACTTTAGAATAATCCAGTTCGGAACTTAGTTGCGTTTCATCGCTTTCTGGTGTAGGACTCATCCTCTCCTCTTTGATTTCCCTCAGAAGGACCGGAGGAACGGATGACGGTGATCCATCGTGGTGGTCATCACAAGGCTCCTTTTTTTCTGGCTTCACTTCTTTCTGCCTTGGAATTATTATGTTGGCGGCACGCCCAGTCAACGTATGGGAGGTTCTTGGAAAAAAAGTATGGTTTAAGGTGCCTATATTAGAGGACATGGTGTTTTTGCTTTGCCAAAGGTTGGGTTCAGATGTTCTCGGAAGAGGTTTTATCAAATCTCCCATTAAAATGGTACAGAGTGAACCCTGAGATTTCCCCTTCCAAGGCAACGTTTGGGTGACGCAATTTCTTTTGCCGAAATGGGGATCTGTCCCCACCGCTCGGCATTTTTTATCAACAAAGTAATCTGTGTTGACTGCCTTGTCGTACATTCTGGGTTTTCCCATTGACAGCAGGCTCGTACTTGGAAGCACAATATGCAGGTGTGACGGCAAAACTTGCTGGACGAGAGGGTTGTTAGGATCGGATGTCTGCGAATAAAACAGGACACTGCTCGAAGCTCCTTCGCCGGTTTCATCATTTTTCGATGCTCTCTTTCGTTTGATGCCCTTTTTTTTTACTTTCTCAGAAGGTAAACTTTCGGGTATGAAAATGGTAGGAACAGCGTTCGGCCTGAGCCTTCGTCGTGTTCCCTCGTGGAAATACTGATCGTCGTTGAAATGTTTCGAGCACAATCTAACGGTGCCATATTTATTTTGGGAGTATACTTTCTCAACCAGCTCGTCAAGATTCGGGAAGTTTTCCGGGGACTGGCTTAGCCACAGTTTTATTCCGTCCTTATCTTTTGGGAAGACGTGAAGAATAACGTTGGAGTCTTTTGTCTTCCACGTGTTGAAGCAACCTTTAATTATACACGACGGCATAACTGGACCGGAGAAATTAACTCTTCAGCCGGCCTAAAATATAGAAGAAAGAGTTAATAATTCACTTTTTATTCCAAGGTATTCTTTTATGGATGATAATCCTTCACAAGACTTACCGGAAAAGTAACTAATGAAACTTCTTTTTATGAAGGAACAACTCCTGTAATCATCTGTAGCCAAAAAGGTCTGAAAGAAAAAACCAAAACACTATTTTTACATTTAAAAAAAATGTAGTTGTACGAAAAAAATTCTAAAAAAAAAATAAAATGTTGTAGGTACCTCTATTTGTCTTTTTTGGAAGAAATCCAACCACGAGTGTCCACAAATGAGAATACAATATAATCCTGTAACAAAATAAAAAAGTATACGTTCGATTGGTAGCACTGGGTCGTGTTCTTCCTAGCCCTGACGTCCAGAAAACTAGTAAGACATGGGGGAATATTTACTAAGCCAAATGCACCAAATTACAGTGGTCCCTCAAGATACAATATTAATTGGTTGCAGGACGACCATTGCATGTTAAAACCATTGTAAGTTGAGTAATTGGTTGCAAAGCCCCAAAATGTCATCCAAGATAAAAGAAGATGAAAATTTAAGAAAAATAAGCAGATAACTAAGAGATAACCCAAGTCCTTACGTATAACAGTCAGGAATAGCTGATAACTAGCATCTAGTACAGATATTTTACCAGAGAAGTGGCCTTGATTGGTTGGACCCGAGTCTGAGGCCTTACGTTAGGTCAGAAAAGACTATTGTATGTTGAAAATATTGTATCCTGAGGCCATAGTATCTTGAGGGATCACTGTATGTCTAAAAAGACTTACTGGTATGTGTTTAGACAAAATAAGGGAGATTAAAGGGGTTTTCCAGGATTTTAATACTGATGACCTATCCTCAGGGAGTTGACATGTTCAGCTGTCAAATGGCCCGGGCGCAGCTCAGCCCCATTCAAGTGAATGGGGCTGAGCTGTGAAACCACGCACAGCCACTATCAAATGGACTGCGCTTGGTAAGCTGCGGTACTCAGTGGAGCTTCAGTGATTGGCGATGCCAGGAGTCAGTCCCCTGACAATCTCTTATTGATTCTAAGGATAAATCGTCAATATGAAAATCCCTAAAACCCCTTTAAGGCCCCATGCACATGACCGTATGTGTTTTGCGGTTTGCAAACTGTGGACCTGCAAAACACAGATACCGGCTGTGTGCATGGTGCCATTTTTTTTTCACCCCCTGTAGAAATGTCCTATTCTTGTCCGCAAGAAGGACCGCAAGGCCGCAGACACGGACATACGGATGCAGACAGCACACGATTGGATACAGATCTAAAATACAGACATGTGCATGGGGCCCAATTGCAAAGGGAAGTCTGTTTTACAAAAGTCTGTGTCGTCGTATATAAATGTCAGTGCTATACAATGTAGATAAAATAATAATAAAAAATTTAGTACATTTAGGCCTAACACTTTGAATATTGAGATTGTTGATCTGCTTTCTACACCTCTTTACTACAGTAAGACTGCGAACATTTGTGCCTTTTTTTTTTTTTTATAGAAAAAGCCAAGTTGATAAATCTGGTTTAAATTCTCCTCGACAGGATAACCATACCACGTTACCATCCACTTTTCAAAACTGGAGCGAGTTGCCCCATTCTGAGGATTACCCCCCCTTTGCGTTTCACTAGCCAATAATGAAACGGGTCTACAAAAGGGGGAGCCGCTAAGTGGAGTTGCAACCGCCACAAGATTAACGCTGCAAAATAAGCCGTCTAACGTAAGCGGACCAAGAGGTGGAGCAAAGAAAATTTCTTAAAGTTCTTAACGCTTTCTAGCAAGATCCACCACTACAAAATGTATCACAGAACGCACCACGGTGAGACATTTTACATTACACGGTATTAATAAATCTGCCCCAATGGGTTTTTTGCTTTGCTGCTGGGTGACCATATGGATAGCATCACTGCTGCTCGTGAAGATTTGAACATGTCAGGCCCTGCCAGCGGGGTATTCTTGGCAGAAGCTGAGAACTAATTGCTGGAAATAGATTTGTGAAAGTTTCCGCACACACAAGGTAGATGTGGGGTGCAAAGGCCGACTGAGGATCCAGTCACGACACAGTGGAGCGAATACGTTAGAAGCCTGGAGATAAAGCATGGTGTTCTCCCGAAATGTCGAGAAATTATAGCAAAAGAGTTGCCCGGAATAATCAACCACGCACAACTAGTTTTTCACGGACCAGCGGTAAAATGAAAGCAAGGAACACAATGGTCAACATGGAAAGCTACCCCGCATCAAGGTCTTTGGGGTGCACATAAGTATATTAATATCGATATATACACACAGATGGATCTAACTATAGGGATAGAGTTACAGACGTACATAAACGATGATATAGGTGATTATTTTCAGACATGCCGTCACCTATAGTGTAACACACTGAGCCATTATAAAACACAGACTGACGGGGCTATGTTGGAGCTTCTACTGACAAGTGCAGAATATATGGGTGCTACCCTATAAATCAATATTCTGTATTCGTCAAAATATAGACAGATGCTGAAGCCGTGGCTGCCGTACACCTTCTCTGCTTGTCAGAGCACCACAAGGCCACTGCACTTGCCCAGCTTTTTTTCTGACAAGCAGAGAAAAAGCGGATGAATGTTCAGAGCCACGTCACAATCGAGGTCCGCAGCGCCAACACAGAGAAAATATAAACAGCGCAGGGGTGTCGACTGCTGTGGAAAGAGGACGCTGCAGTAAAGGGGTCTTTAGAGAGGCCAGTGGGTGCGAATATTTACTTGAATGCACAGAATAAGCTTTCTTTTTAAGGGGTCTTTCACCTAAAATCACCATTATAGAACACCAACATCAGGATCTCCATTACATTCCCCGTATTGTAACGTTACCTTTCATATTGCTATCGCCTATTTTCTCAGAACGCTTTTATTCCATATGATATTTAGCTTCTGAAGGTGCCCATGCCCCTTGGCGCTTTTCAAACCAAACACCTCCCCTTTCACCGCTCTGGCCCGCCCTAGGTTCTTCTGATTACCTCCTCCCTTCAGTGAGAAATCCAGCGCCTGCGCCACTCAACAGAATCTCCGAGTCTGCGCACAGCATCACCCATTATGGGCAGAGGCACCAAAGCGTTTAATGCGCATGTGCCGGCCCCTACACCCCGATCCCGGCACATGCACATTAAACGCTCTGCCCATAATAGATCATGCTGTGCGCAGGCATGGAGATTCTGTTGAATGGCGCAGGCGCTGGATTTCTCACTGAAGGGAGGAGGTAATCAGAATAACCTAGGGCGGGACAGAGGGGTGAAAGGGGAGGTGTTTGGTTTGAAAAGTGGCGAGGGACATGGGCACCAGCCCCATGAACCCCGCCCCTGGGCACCTTCAGAAGCTAATTATCAAATGAAATAAAAGTGTTTTTACGAGAAAATAGGCGATGGACAGCAATATGAAAGGTAACGTTATAATACGGGGAATGTAATGGAGATCCTGATGTTGGTGTTCTATAATGGTGATTTTGGGTGAAAGACTCCCTTTGAGGAATTCATATTGAGAGTTTACATATTACATGATATTGTGCTTTGCATAAAATTGGACATAGGATAAGCCCTTTTCAAGAATGTTCCCCCCCCCCCCTTTTTAAATAGATCTCCTGGAAATTGATTATAAAAGGGGTCAAGCATGCATTCCTTCTTCATGGGACCAACGGAGATAGCCGATCACTGGCAGTCTCATTGAGATGAATGGAGCAACGGCAGGAATTCTTGACCCGTCATCCATTCTTATGACACAAAACCACTCTTCCTGTGACTGGTGGGGGTCCCACACTTGACCTCCATCTTATGAACAGGGCATAGGTTTTGTAGCCCTTTAACTCCTTATAGGCGTAGTCCAGTTTAGAAAACCTGCCACCACCAGGGGGAGCTTACCGCACACTGCTTGACTATTAATTCAATGGAAAACAGAAGAGATGTGCACATCGACACGTACCAATCGTTTCATCTTATCCACCAGAGATCTAGATCTGAAGATGCGCCCCCTGCAGCTTCACCCACACGGCTGGACAACTCTAGTCAATGTGACAAATTGCTCATCACTAGAAATTAACTTCTAAGCTACCCTTAGTGGTGGCTGCCATTTATCTCAATGTACAGGGGATTTGGAGCTCTCTATCATAGTACAGGAGCTCAGATTCATTAAAAGATCACAAAACTTATCGGAGAAGAACACTGGACATAGTAACAATACAGCGCGTACAAGAACGGACACTTCATGCAGAATAAAGGCGACAGACTTTACCTTTTTGTTGTGTTTTTCCTTGGATGCCTTCTTTGACTTATGTTTTCGTGAATCTAATAGAAAAGTAAAAAACATAGAAAAAATTTAAAATAATAAACATTTGTGGACCTTGAATCGGAGCGAAACTTAAGGGGGTAAAATGGATTAAGACTGATGTTTCGTACACAAGTCTTAATAGCAAACCCAGCTGGGGTTCAATGTGCCAGAATTATTAACTTCTATTTTTAGTTTGGCGTCCAAAGTTCGGGTTCGGGATATCGTAGCATCCCGTTATGGATTCCGCTACCGCGGACCATAACGGCATTTGGAATCCATAAGGGGCTGCTTCATCGAACCCAAACCTTGGACAACCCTAAGGACCTGGGGTGACGTCACCGTTATGTGATCTGTGCAGAGGGCGTGGCTCAGCACTGGATCGCCTCTTATCCAATCCAGTGCTGAGCCACGCCCCCTGCACAGATCACATGACGGTGACGTCACCCCAGGTCCTTAGGGTTGTCCAAGGTTTGGGTTCGATGAAGCAGCCCCTTATGGATTCCAAATGCCGTTATGGTCCGCGGTAGCGGAATCCATAACGGGATGCTACGATTACCCGAACCCGAACTTTGGACGCCGAACTAAAAATAGAAGTTCGCTCATCTCTAATTAAGAGGTAAAGATTCTGGCAGATTGCCAGGCGTTCCATGCACCATGGGTGTCGATCTTTGGTCTAATGTGTGTCGGTTCAGTGGGCGGCGGAGGTTATGCCCACTTTTTGTGCAAGTGGTAGAGGAGGTTTAAAAATGGTAAACGAAAAATTATAATTTTTGGCACCACTTGCACCAAAAATTGGCATCAGAAATTTGCAGCACAAAGCTCATACCCTGCACTGAGGTACACATTCATTTACTGGATTAAAA
This sequence comes from Bufotes viridis, assembly GCA_033119425.1. Classification (NCBI taxonomy): domain Eukaryota; kingdom Metazoa; phylum Chordata; class Amphibia; order Anura; family Bufonidae; genus Bufotes; species Bufotes viridis. The sequence continues at coordinate 419,094,292 of CM065592.1, read as the reverse complement.
TAAATGACAGTAGTCTGCCCCCTGGTGGCAAAACTATAGATAGAGGTTCAAGCTGAACCTGCTTTTTCTGTTGGGTCCACGTGTAATGGGGTCTCCAGACTGTTCCCCGACAGATGGCGAACTGAATTATAACACCAGATCCATGAGATAAGCCACCATCAGAGGTATCTGGCAGCAGCTTGTCCCTCTTTGGCCATTAAAAGGACACACACTTGGCCGAACCGAACATGTATGTGTATGGGGGGGCGGGGGTAAGGAGGGACAGAGCTGCTGGTCAAACGAGCAGTTGGCCATCAGCTATTGAATTTTTTGGGCACCTTTAATTTAGTGGACCAGTCACCCAGGGAGGTTATCTGTGATAATAAGTGCCATGTGTGGAGGTATTAAAGTGGAAACAGAAGGAGAACAAGTGTTGAGCGAACTTGTTTTTTTAAGTCCGGCATCCAAAATTCGGCGTTATGGATTCCAAATTCTGTTATGGTCCGTGGTAGCGGAATCCTTAACGGGATTCTTCGATAACCCAAACTTTGGACGCTGAACTTAAAAAACAAGTTGGCTCAACACTAGTGGTGTCGTTTACTAGCTAGGCCTCACTGATGAGGTGGGTTTATGACCTCCCCCTTAAAGGTCTATACGCCGGGCGACAGGAATGGGTAAAGCTATCCAAAGAAGAGGAGCAGCACGGGAGAAGTCGTGGATAGGGGAATGGGTTACAAAAGAAGATTATAGCAGGCCCTTAGAAGAGTAGAGTGCACCACATAAGGAGAAATTAGGGAAGGCAGATGGGTTGTTTCTGTTGAATGTTAGGGTAAGTCCGTATTCACATAGTCAGTTTTTGGTCAGTGATTTAGATCACTGATTGTGAGCCAAAACAAGCGTGACTCCTCCAAACAGATAAGATATAATGGAAATATTTGGTCCTGTTCCGTGTTTCTGATCTCACTTGGTTTTGGCTCAAAATCACTGATGGAAAACACTGACCAAACACTGACTATGTGAATAAGGCCTCAGAGATTGAAAATGAAGCCTGGAGAAAGTGGCTAACCAGTGGGATACTACTAATTGGATGCTTAGTAAGAAAGGTTTGTCTTGAAATAGCCCTTACCCTGACTGCTGGAGCTGCTTCTGCTCCTGGAAGCTGATGACGAGCCTGAGGAAGACGAATGTGATGACGATGAAGATGAGGAGGAGGATGAAGACACAGAAGAAGATCTGCTGCGGCTGCGTTTCCGTTTGTCCTTTTCTATCCCTTGGAAATAAAAATGACAGCTTTAGCCAACATTATCGTAACTTTGTAACTATAAAGACTATGACTTGTACCCCTCTCCCAAACATGATAAGCCCCCTTTAGGGAGCATCCACTTGGAATGTACTTTGCTGCCAAACATCATGGTCAAAACCTGCATGAGATACATGTGAATTCCGCTGCAGATTACCCCACGTGCATTGCAAGGGGCATAATAAAGGCTCTGCAGGTCCGTTTCCATGTGGATTCGATTTATGCAGCGATGCCCAACCTGCGGCCCTCCAGCTGTTTCAAAACTACAACTCCCAGCATGGCAAGCTGGCCTACAGAAGGGCATGGTGGGAGTTGTAGTTTTACAATAGCTGGAGGGCTGCAGGTTGAGCATCCCTGGATTTATGAATTGGGTTAAATCTCATCCCCTTTGCTCCAACGGTGATAAAAACTGCAGATTTTCCGCCTACGATTCCCACGGAGGAAAATCTGCAGCGAATAAGTCCGATGTGGATATACTACGGTTAGAGCAACGTGGGATGTATTTAGTTGCTGAATATTCACTGTGGATCTCTTATCGAAATGAATAAATCTGCATCAACATCCGCTTGGTGGATTTTGCAGCAGATCTCACCCTAGGCATTGCAAAGGGTGAAATCAAATGCTTAAATTAATAACCAGCAACGCATGACAATCCCAGCGTGGGATTAATGTGCCGATTGTGGATGAGATTTATAATCTGCGTATTTCCTGCCTACAATTGGCAGAGTACATGCCCTGTGTGGACATGACCTTACTTCAAATCTAAAGGAAGTGAATGCCCCCACCGATCAGACAACGATCACCTATCCTGCCTGCGGTTGGAATACAGCGCTCGTGACACACGCAGCCTGCCGCACCATTCAGTGTGTACGGGAGCGACGGAGTCAGCTGTTTAGGTCAACCCCCAGTTCTAGTGATCATGGGAGTGCCAGCAATCATTTATCAGCTACCCTAATTTTGGGGGTACTATCTCTTCCTAGTAAGAGAGCACCTTAGTAGGTGTGAGGAGTTTTATAGGCCATACATGCTCCTCTGGAATTCTGGGAAGAAAGGGATGCAAATGAGCTCTTAACAACCTCGGCCTCCAATGCCACCTAATGCTCGGATATTAAACAAGCCAGCAAATGAGCTCCTAAAGGCGCTGTCTCCCCAAGGATAGATAGTACCCCCCCAAATCCTTACTTAGGCCTCTCACCCAATTAAGCAAGTTCTCTCTGCTCTGCACTGAGAAGGGGCAATTACCCTGAAACTTCTGTCTGCAGATGAGATGCTGGCTTACTTAATAGTCGAGTCATGTCTCAAGGTCTGTTTAAAGGGTTGAACACTGACTTATAGGATAGCTGCCTTACATCTGGTGGCATCAGAGGCAGAGCTTGTTTGCATTCCTTTCTTCTCAGCTATCCTATGGATGGTTGATAAATATCCATTGTGAGGAAACCCCTTTAAGACCAATGTAACACTCACAGCGGCCCAGGATATGAGGAGCTGTATGGGGACATCCTGTAGAGATGCTATATCCCATTTTCTTTCCTGTCCAACAAGCGCATGGCTCTGCACAGTCAATGACCAGCTCTTGATTTTCATTTTCCTATTTTATTTCAGTATTTCATCAGAGCGCCCACACCACCAGCAGGCACAATCAAAACGAACACGACATGTTCCAAAATCTGTGGCAAAGTCGCACGGATGAGGATAGTATATGGATGACATCAGTGTGCTGTTCCGCATTTTTGGCTGCCCTATATAAATGAACGGGTCCGCGTGTAAAATCCGCAAAAAAAAAAATGTAGAAGGAATGCGGACCGAAATACGGTCGTGTGAATGAAGCCTTACATCGTCCATGGACAGCCAGCAAGCGGCTTTCTGGCAAGCAATTCAGGCACGTTACAAGGACCCTAGGAGTTTATAGTGGCACAGTATGTGCCCATTTTTGGCTATAGTCTTTAAAGTGGCCAATCCCATTGGCTGGATTGGGATCCACAGCTAGCCATATCCAAGTGTCTAGGATAGCTCTAATTGTGCCGGAACAATGATTGGGAGTGAAACATTTGTTCTCAATCATTGCCCACTCGGTAGCTGTATTTACATCATCTCTGTATGGGAATGAATGATCACTATTGCAATTGTTCACCCCCATATAGATAGTTTTTTGTCAGTACATCCCTGTTTACGCAGGACAATCTGCTGCCCAGTAATCGGGGGTACAAATCATATAAATAATAGATAATTTGCCCATGTAAGAGGGTCCTTAGGCTCCATACGGCTTCTGTGGTGAACCCTATTCCAAGCACATTTCTAATGGATATTTTTCTGAATGTGGAGCTGCCAATTGATGGCCACAGTGTCAGGGCTCATTCACACGACCGTATCGTTTTGCGGTCCGTTTTTAACTGATCCGTTTCTGGTTTCAGTAGCGTTTCCGTTTCGCATGGTTTCCGTTTGTGATCCGTTTTTTGCGGATTGCAAAGGGAAACATATAATAATGTTTTAACAGTAAGTACATTGAAAAATTGGGCTGGGCATAAAATTTTCAATAGATGCTTCTGCAAAAATGGAACGGATACGGAAGACATACGGATGCATTCCTTTTTTTTTTATAGCCCCATTGACTTGAATAGATCCACGGAACGTGATTTGTGGGCAAGAATAGGACATGACTCAAAATGTAGCGGAAAGGAAATACGGAAACGGAATGCATACGGAGTACATTCCGAACCCACTGAAATGAATGGTTCCGAATATGGACGGTATATTGAACGCAAAAAAACGTTCGCGTGAACGAGCCCTCACTCTGCACATGGGAGAGGGAATCATCTTGTCTGGTATCTCCTGTTCACTATAATGTAGGGCAACTACATGTGTGTCGTCACAGGCCATAAATATGTAGAGTGGAAAAAACCTACAAGCCCCTGTCACACAGCGCAGCCGCGTGCCGAGTGTATACGTGCAAAGAGCTGTATACTGTACTCAAATGAAAGCATCAATGGGGGCTGCCGTATACTGCGCACTGCAAGTCCCATAGAACTGAATGGAGGGGGTGACCAGCATGCACTACCGCATCATTCAGAGAACATGGGTAGTGCCAGCAGTCAGACCTCCCCGTGATCCGATCATTTTTGTGGGTTCACCATTTCAATATGGATGCGTGGGCAGTGCTGTAAGGGTGTGGGCTAACATCTATAATACCAAAGTCGGGGTGCTTCCATTATTGGGGCTCCTAAAAGTCAGTTATTGGTGACGGTACCAAGCGCAGGCAACCTACTGGATGTAGTTTTATGGCAAGTGACCATCACAAAATCCCTTAAAGGGGTTATTCCATGAACACCACTTATCCCCTATCCATAAACAGGGGATGAATATCGGCAGAGGTCCAACTGCTGGAACCTCTATCGATCACGAGAATGGGGCTTGTTCTCCCCTGTCTGAATGGAGCAGCGGTCACGCATGCAGGATGCCGCTTCATTCATCTCTATGAGACTGAAGAGAAGAAGATCAGGGAGGCGCGACCAAGTAAGTCCAAGACGTGGATTGATCGATTCCACGTCTTGGACTTACCGCCACTCCATTTAGAGGAGGGGAGCAAAGGTTCCAGCTCTCGTGATCGGTGGGGGCCACAGAGGTCAGACCTCCACCGCTCAGATACCTATACCTTAGCCTGTGGACAAGGAATAAGTTGCCTTCATGGGACAACCCCTTCAGGAGAACATTCTGGACAGAACTGATGAATATGGATTACCTCTATCCTCACAGGACGACGAAGACCGAATGCTTGACTTGTCGCGTTTGTTTGACATGCCTGCAATACAAAGGAAAACGGACTGACGCCAATATCACTGCAGACTGCACATACTGGTCACATCACATATAGAGACAGTATGATTAGCGCATTGCAAAACTGAACCGTAAGCTGCCGCTCGGGTATCAGGCCGGGTCCACGCTTGTCCCATCTACCCCCTTCTTCCTAACCTACAGTCTGTCATTCAGCAGGCAGCCGTGAACAGATGGAGGATGACTGCAGGATCTGACCACACAGGGTTTGTTCGTAGTCTGTTACCATAGAAACACATAAATCCGCACAGGAGCTGTAGAAAAACGCTAGCAGATTTCAAACAAAAACTAAAAGACCAGACCGCTTTTTGTCCTTCATCTAGGTGTTCTTGGAATGAACAACTTCTTTTTGCAGCAATATGGGGGCTTTTTTTTATAGGAAACTAGCAGAAGGACCCGGCTTTGCATGGCTATATTTCATCTATTTAATTTAATGTTTGTGTGTGTCATTAAAAGATATCCACAGTATCCCCCATAAGAGACCTCTACAGCACCCCGCCTCTTTAATAGTGAACTCCACAGTCCCCCACCCCTTAACACTGACCCCCACTTTAAATGGGACCTCCACAGCAGCCCGCCCCCTTAACTTTGATCTTCACAGCAGCCCGCCCCTTTAGCAGTGAGTTTCACAGCACCCCACTACCTTGACAGTGACCTCCTCAGGGGCCCGCCCCCTTAGCAGTGACCTCCACAGTACCCCGCTCCCTTAAGGCCTCTTTCACACTTGCGCTCTGAGGATCCGGCAGGCACTTCCGTCCCGCCGGATGCGTCAGAACGCAAGTCGCCTGAAAGCATTAGAAGACTGATCAGGATCCTGATTAGTCTTCGAAATGCTTTCAGGTTACTATGGCAGCCAGCACGCTATTAAAGTCCTGGTTGCCATAGTAGTAGTGGGGAGCGGTATACTTACAGTCCGTGCGGCTCCTGGGGCGCTCCAGAATGACGTCAGAGCGCCCCATGCGCATGGATCACGTGATCCATGCGTGTAGGGCGCCCTGACGTCACTCTGGAGCGCCCCAGGAGCCGCACGGACTGTAAGTATACCGCTTCCCACTACACTTTACCATGCCAACCAGGACTTTAGCGTCCTGGCTGCCATGGTAACCATTGAGAAAAAGCTAAACGTCGGATCCGGCGATGCGCCGAAACGACGTTTAGCTTAAGGCCGGATCCGGATTAATGCCTTTCAATGGGCATTAATTCCGGACCCGGCCTTGCGGCAAGTGTTCCGGATTTTTGGACGGAACAAAAAGCGCAGCATGCTGCGGTATTTGCTGCGTCCAAAAAACGTTCCGGTCCTGAACTGAAGACATCCTGATGCATCCTGAACGGATTTCTCTCCATTCAGAATGCATGGGGATGATCCTGATCAGGATTTTTCCGGCATAGAGCGCCGAGGACAGAACTCTATGCCGGAAAACAAAAACGCCAGTGTGAAAGGACCCTAACAGTGACCTCCACAGCAGTTGCCCCTTTAACCTTTAATAGTGGCCCCTGCCCCCTTAAAGGGATTCTGTCACCACTTTTCAGCCCTGTGAGCTAAACATATGCTCATGTTCAGGGTCTTATTATGATTCTTAATGTGGCCTTATAAACGCAATCTGTGGCCTAATTTTGCAAAAAAAAAAAACTGGTTTTACTAACCTGTCAATCATAGAAATAAGGTGCCCAAGGGGAGGTCCGGGGATGCAGGGTGCCCGGCTGCAGCCATCGCCGTTCGTGCCCAGCGCTGCCTTCCCAGAGTTCTGCACCGGCTCTCCCTCCTCCCGCTGTGAGATGCCGCGCGTGCGCACAGGCTAAGCCTGATGCGCCTGAACGGACTGCTGGCAACAGCTTCTTCTAGCGTAGTGCGCATGCGCCACCACTTCGCTAGAAGAAGCCGATCCAAGCAGTCCGTACGGGCGCATCAGGCTGAGCCTGTGCGCACGCGCGGCATCTCACAGCGGGAGGAGGGGGGGAGGGAGAGGCGGCACAGAGGAGTAGGAGGCAGCGCTGAACTCTGGGAAGGCGACGCTGGGCACGAACGGCGATGGCTGCAGCCGGGAACCCTGCATCCCCGGACCTCCCCTTGGGCACCTTATTTCTATGATTGACCGGTTAGTAAAACCTGTTTTTTTGCAAAATTAAGCCACAGATCTCGTTTATAAGGCCACATTAGGAATCATAATGAGACCCTGAACATGAGCATATGTTTAGCTCACAGGGGTGAAAAGTGGTGACAGAATGCCTTTAACAGTGACCTCCACAGTGTCCGCCCCCTTAACAGTAACATCCACAGCACCCTGCCCCTTTAATGCTCAGGCTACACGACGACATATGTTGCTTGACATTTTGTCTCAACAATTTTTATAATGATAGGCTATGGTGTCCCACTGCGACACGACAGTTGCAAAACATCCATCCAAGATGGATTTTTCTGCGACTGTCGCGTCGCAGCATGTCGCAGTGCAACACCATAGACTATTATTATAAAAACAGTCACGCGACACGTCGCCGTGTAGCCCTAGCCTAAAGCTGACCTACAGCAGTGAAGAAAAATGGCTGGATTGTTATGGAAACCTGGAGTAAAACTGTGTGTATGCGAGACTAAGGGCCTGCGAGCTTCTATTGGCTGATAAGGGATATGTGACCGTGTATGGCAGTTGGGATAGTTGCAGGCTTGTATCGGCTAATGCAGGTTATTTTTTGGGAATATCTCAGGAACGATACGTCCTAAAGAGCTGTGACCCCCACAAGATTTATTTCCAGGTAGCAAGGGATGTGTATACCAAGTTTTGTTGAAATCGATGGTTGCGTTTTTGAGTGATCGAGGAATATACATACACACATATATATGTATATATAGATAGAGAGAAGAAGAAAATGGAAGTTTCTTCAGGTATCCTTACAAGCGGCAGTACATACATGTTAGTGAATATTCTATAATTAACGGGGTGGACCTAGGAACATCATAGACAGATGATATTTATGATTGCTGAGGGTCTGACTGCTGGGACCACCACTAATCACAAGAACAGGGGTCCCTGAGTCACCTGGGTGAATGGAGCAGACTGTGTGACAACCCCTACATTAACTTCTTTGGAAGGAGGGGGGGGGGGGGTCCCTGTGGTCAGAAAAGTCACACATGAAATTTGTGGGCCATCCTCTAAATTTGGTGGGGCAAGAAAAAATAATTAAATATTGCGCCACATTCCAACCCCTCGCCATTCATTATGTTGGTCACAGCTGACCTACAATAAGGTCTTTTTCAATGTTAGTGAATAGCGAACGTATTCTGTCCGTGTTCTTCACGGACAGCACACATAGCCATTGATTTCAATGTGTTTCCTCAGGATAGGTCATCAGTATCTGACCTCCGACGACAAGCTGTTTGAGAAGCCACGGTCTTCACTCTGGTCACCAAGCTCAGCACCGTACATTGTATAGCGGCCGTGCTTGGTATGGCGGTCAGACCCATTCACTTCTATAGGGCCGAGCTGCACCTAGGCCACGTGACCGATGTCCATGATGTCACTGATCTAGGAAAAGCTGTGAGCACCGATGCCTTCTCAAACAGCTGATCGGCGGGGTCCCAGGTGTCATATCAGTTTCCGAATAAAAATATCTAAAAAAAAAAAAAAACTGTTAAATAAAATGTATTTAATATTATATGTTTTTAACTTAACATTTTTTAGGCTTTTCAGGAGACCTTTATCTGGTCTTTGTCCGCAGACTTTACTTCGCACCCCAGGTCCGTTGGGCATTCCTGGGTTGACAAAGTCCGTTCCTAAAAACTGGGTCAAACTATTAGGCCTCATGCACACGACCGTATGTGTTTTGCGGTCCGCAAAACACGGAAGCTGCTCCGCTTTCCATTCCGCAATTTGCGGAACGGAACGCGGCTCATTGTAGAAATGCCTATTCTTGTCCGAAAAACGGACAAGAATAGGACATGCTCTATTTTTTTAGTGGGGCCATGGAACGGAGCAACGGATGCGGACAGCACACGGAGTTCTGTCCGCATCTTTTGCGGCCCCATTGAAGTGATTGGGTTCGCTGCCGAGCCGCAAAATATGCGGCTCGGACACGGACCAAACATACAGTCGTATGCATGAGGCCTTATGCCCGTGGTGATGCGAAGGGGCTGGTCACCATCGCGGCCTGCTATTGGCTGCACCCCTGTCGCTGGATGTTTTGATCCGCACGACGGGGAGATGCAGTGGTGGCCGTGCAGGGATCCAGAGTGACAAGGGTGCCAATATGATCTATAGGAGGGCCCAGGCATTGTGGGGGGCATATTTAGAATTAGATACCCGCTTTAATACGAGGCACTTACTAATGTATTGTGATTGTCCATATTGCTTCCTTTGCTGGCTGCATTCATTTTCCATCACATTATACTCTGCTCGTTTCCGTGGTTACGACCACCCTGCAATCTATCAGCGGTGGTCATGCTTGCACACTATAGGAAAAAGCGCCAGCCTACGTGCGCTCCCACGGTCCCAGCCACCAGAGAGGCCGGCACTTTTTCCTGTAGTGTGCAAGCACGACCACCGCTGATGGATTGCAGGGTGGTCGTAACCATGGAAACGAGCAGTGTATAATGTGATGGAAAAAATGAATCCAGCCAGGATTCAAAATGGCAAAATGGAGAATCACAATTTGCTGAACCCTTTAACTAGGGTTGAGCGAATATGGGCTCTGTCCTACTATAAAATGTATGGCCTCCGGGGAGGTCTTTCCGAAGGTTCATCAAACATCACAAGACTTCTCGCCTTTATCACGTGTCACTTTGTTTATTCGCATAAATTAATGTATCGAAACATGAAGCTGAACTCTGCTTCATTAATAAGTTTGGCTTAGTATTTTGATACAGTAGTTTATGCGAATAAACGAGGCAAGAGACGAAGTAAGTCTCGCGATATTTGCTGAAACCTCGGAAAGACCTCTGCGGAGGCCATACATTTTGAAGTAGGAAGGAGCCCCTATTCTTAGTGTAGTTTTTTTTAAAAGAATTGGGTTCAGATACAGCAATCCGCACCCAAATCGCTCAACCCTACCGTTAATGTATACGTTTTTTCTCTTTACAATGGACGTCTATGGTGATAGAAAGCACAATATGGTATCTGTGGCATGCCCAACCTGCAGCCCTCCAGCTGTTGCAAAACTACAACTCCCAGCATGCGCGGATAGCATACAGCTATTAGGATATGCTGGGAGTTGTAGTTTTGCAGCAGCTGGAGGGTCGCTGATAGAGCAACCCTGGTTTAACGTGTACGTTTTTTGTGCAGGGTAAACGTAAGGCGAAAACGTGATGCGAACCCCTCCTCAGCAGCATGGCGGAAGAGATTTGGCATTGAATCCACCACAAATACGGACGTACGGGCGCAGACGTTAAATAAACGTAAGGCAGGATCAAGCGGCAGCCATGAACAGATTTTAAGACTCCTATAGGGGGGGGCTCACTGGTAAATACCCACATGCTCCACTTTGTTACCTACAGTGTTATTATGTGCATACTATCAATAAAGTTTAGCAAAAAATAACGTTAATCTGTAGTCAGGGTGGATTGCTGGGACTTGTAGTTCATCCATCCCCTTTTGTATACGCATGCCCTATCGTTCTCACACTAACCACCGCCTCACCTGTCTATCAAAACCAAGAGAAACCGCCAAACATCACCGCTCAATCCCGCTCTCCTTCACCACCATGATATGGGTTTTGTTTTACCCGCATCACTTCCGGTTGAGCACAACAGACGGAAGCACCCTGCCGCCATGTTTAGTTTGGGCAGTGGTTTAACCTTCTTCTTTCACTGGATGAGAATATTCATTACCTCTCTATGCGAAGTGTTATTAGTACCGTAAAAGATGTTAGGAGACGGACATTACTCTTATTTCGCTGGTAACGCCAAAGTGCCCGTATTAAATATGGCGCGCTATGCATTTCCGGTTTGCCTTTAACTTCCGGTTTGTGAAGGGCAATAGACATGCATGTGTGATCTGCTAAGACGGGTCGTGGAGCCTAAATGCGACATATTCAGTATATAACATAGGCATTCTAGGCTGGTAAGTGATATCCTGTTCCTTTACGGCTGTAGTCACGTGTAGCCTGGGAGAGGCTGTGGTAATGACATCATATAGTATTCCTACAGTAGGGCTGCATGTATGATGTTCTGCAGCAGCTGCAGTGCTGCACTTACTTTATCATATGCACAGCTGCTGAAGAACCTATTTTTAAGGGTCGGTGCTATAAGCTGTCTGGTTTCTGAACTGATGGCCACGCAGGCGAAACATTTTGGGGACTTCTAGTATTACACAGCAGCCATGTTGTCCCTAATTGTCATCAGCCAGGCTTTGTCCACATTTCCGTTTTTCACCGACGTGTGCTGTCTGCATTTTCCGAGGACAGCACACGCACCCATTGACTTAAATTTGTCAGTTTACATTTCAGTAGTTTTTAAATGACTGTGGGTCAGTAAAAAAATCACGGGGACATGCACTCCTTCGATCCGTGATGTGGATCAAGCACACCTATAGAAGTGTATGGTTTCGTGAAAATCGCGGACACATCACAGGTGGCATCCGTGGTGCGTCCATTTTTAACTGAAGACTGATAAGAGATTCTTTGGAAATTAACTTTCAGCTGAGCAACGTCGGTAAATTACAGGTGACACGCGGATGATAAAAACGGACTAACGGACCAACCACGGATTCTTCACGGACATTTTCACGGATGAAACACGTACACTTTTTTTCACGGACGTGTTACTGACACGGAAATATGGATGAGGCCTTGTGGAGGATGGGGGTGACAGTATATGAGGGCCATGTGGCCCATAGTCAGTGGTCCTGATGGGACAACCCTTTAAATAAATGCATACTAGATCTCTATCTGTCAGTGGTTGGGACAAGAGAAGGGGCTACATCTACAGGAGATAAGCGGCGCCTGTGTATTACGAATCTGAAATGCGTTATAGAATGTGAGCAACTGAGGGTAGGGGCACCTAGCAGTCCATACACCTCTGTGCACATGTGGCCTGGTAGCGCATGTAACTTTTTTTTTTGCATGTGTTCGTATGGGACGTTGTAGTAACTGCCCTGTGTACGTCTTGGGCACATTGCAACAGCACCTCTGCTGTCTTCAGTCATAGACATAGTACATATGGAAAGGGAGAGCAGCCGCAGTATGCAGCCGGACAGTTCCTTGGAATTAAAAGGTTATTCTGTCTATAACAAGCTATCACCTAACCACAGGATACAGCCGCAGGTCCTACCACTGGGACCCCCACCCATCATGAGAACGAGGCTCTGTACCCTGTGGAGCCCCTTCCGAAATGGGCAGAGCGGCTGGCTGGAAATGCGTGCATTCATTTCTATGGCAGCCGAGTAGGGGGTAACTTGTTATAACCGGAATACCCCTTTAAACTGCTCCTCATTCTGGAGAATAGCAGTACTACACAGTAGCGATACAAGTGGTTTAGAAACTTTCTAATACTTGGTGTCACAGAGTCTGACACGGCAGACGCTGCTCTTGGATCCAGATAGAGCCAACATTTTGTACTGATTTAAAGGGATTGTCCTGGATTAGAGAAAAAATGGCTGTTTTCTTCCAAAAACGGCACCACCTCTGTCCGCAGGTTGTGTGCGGTATTGCACCTCTGCCTCATTGACACCAGTGGAGCTGAGCTGCAGTGGCAGACACAACCCATGGATGGGTGTGGTGCTGTTTTTGGAAGAAAGCAGCCATGTTTTTCTAATCCTGGACAACCCCTCTAATTTCTTAAAATATTGTTCTAGCTCTTGGAGCTCAGTGTTACTGATACAGAGCTCCAAATCTCCTGCATAGATGGGGAAGGGGGGGATTTGTCAGGCCCACTGCTCCAGAAAAGTGACCCCTGAAAGTAGCATTTTTTTTTGCACAAGTCCCCTGTTGTGCACAGATTTGTGACTTTTTGCTGGAAAGTGGGGGCAGAGCCTATCATTTATAATTCCTTTAGTCAGAAAAACTGGCTTAAAAGGATTATCCGGTAATTATTATTGATGACCCATACTCAGGATAGGTCATCCATATCAGATCGGCGGGGGGGTCCCAGCTATGAGATGAGGCTTCGTGGCTTCTTCCTGTGTCATGTGACGTCACCGTACATCGGTCACGCGGCCTAGTTGCCGCACACCCCTATTGAAGTGAATGGGATTGAGCTGCAATACCAAGGACAACCACTGTACTATGTATGGCGCTGTGCTTGGAAGTTGCTGAGAGCCGGCTGCGCACCCCAGAGCTGATTGGCTGGGGTGCCGGGACTCGGACCCCCACCGATCTGATAATGTTGACCTATCACTGTGGTAACCCTTTTAAATGACACCAAAAATGTATGCCAGCTCCCGCCCGGTGTACATATCAGGGTCTAGGGCACCGATGTCCTGGGATGTGTCAAATTTATTAAGAGGCGTGCTCTTCTTGATCAGTTTGACACATTTTACACTGTTCGGTTTATTCTTTTTAAGCCTGGTGTAAGAAACCCCGGCTTCATAACTCCCCCTAGGGCAGTGGTGGGCAAACTTTTTTGTCAACGGAGCCAAATATCGGCAAAACCACGATTGAAATTTCTTTTGAGAGCCACATTTTTAAATTCATTTTTAAATTTGTGGATGACGCACTGTTAGGCCCATTTCACACGGGCATCACGTTTGACGCCCGGATAAGAAGCGGGTGCGTTGCGTGAAAATGCGCGATGTTTCCGCGCGAGTGCAAAGCGTTTTAAAGCGTTTTGCATGCGTGTGCGAAAAATCGGCATGTTTGGTACCCAGACCCGAAGCCGGACTTCATCACTGAAGTCCGGTTTCGGGTTGAGTATTCTGTATATTTTATTATCTTCCCTTATAACATGGTTATAGGGAAATAATAGCATTCTCAATAGAGAATGCAAAGTAAAAAGGGCAATAGAGGGTTAAAAATAATAAAAAAAATAAACTCACCTCCTCCATTTGATCGCGTAGCAGCCGGTTACCGGTCTCCTGCTCTGTATTCAGCGGGGAAGGGGGTGAAGGACCTTCCGTGACGTCACTGGGTCACATGGTCCAATCCCGATCGTCTCCTAGCAACCATGCGGGAAAATCGCACCGCATCTGCACTTGCTTGCGGATGCTTGCGATTTTCCCGCAGCCCCATTCACTTCTATGGGGCCTGCGTTGCGTAAAAACGCAGAATATAGAGCATGCTGCGATTTTCACACAACGCAAAAGTGATGCAGGAAAATCACCGCTCACGTGCACAGCCCCATAGAAATGAATGGGTCCGGATTCAGCGCGCGGAAATCACGCCCGTGTGAAAGGGGCCTTAAGATTCTGTGGGTGACGCACTGTTACGGGGGCATCTGTGGATAACACTGTTATGGGAGCATCTTTTGCTATATATGTGTCATCCACAGATCCCCCCCCCCCATGACAGTGTCTGTGTAAATAGTAATATAAAATCAGTGGGGATCACACCTAGGATGTAATGGATATTTTAAGCAGGGTTCTCCGCCTTGATGGATACACCCAATCCAAACAGTAGGCAAGAAGTAAGTAATAAAACAGGCGTGCACACCTTGCGCTGGCTCTGCAGACGAGTTTAATAAAAGTAAAAAATTATAAAGATAAAATGAAATAATAATCAAGATCCAAATAAAAAAAAGTACATATAAAAGTATGTAAGAACACACTCTAAGGCTGGGTTCACACGAGCGTGTACGGATTAGGTCCGGATGCGTTGCGGATGCGTTCAGTGAAAACTGTGCGATTTCACAGGCAAAGCCATTCAGTTTCGTCTGCGATTGCGTTCAGTTGTTTTTTTCATTTTTTTCCACGCGGGTGCAATGCGTTTTGATGCATTTTTCACGCGCGTGATAAAAAACTGAAGGTTTACAAACAACATCTCCTAGCAACCATCAGTGAAAAAGCATCGCACCCGCACTTGCTTGCGGATGCAATGCATTTTTAACGCAGCCCCATTCACTTCTATGGGGCTAGGGCTGCGTGAAAAACGCAGAATATAGAACATGCTGCGATTTTCACGCAACGCACAAGTGATGCCTGAAAAAAAACGCTCATGTACACAGCCCCATTGAAATGAATGGGTCAGGATTCAGTGCGGGTGCAATGCGTTCACATCACGCATTGCACCTGCGCGGAAAACTCGTCCGTGTGAATGCAGCCTAATAGTCCGCACTGGTACTGTTGACGCTATAATATAGAATCTATACCAGTGCGGACTATTAGGTGTGTTCTTACATACTTTTATATGTACTTTTTTTATTTGGATCTTGATTATTATTTCATTTTATCTTCATAATTTTTTACTTTTAGTCAACCCGTCTGCAGAGCCAGCGCAAGGTGTGCACGCCTGTTATTACTTTTACTGTTTAGATGCCATGTAAATGATGATGCCAAAAAAAGAGTCACCTGTAGAAGGAGGTAATAAAACTCTTCAGTCGGTTGTTGCCTGTACGTCACACTCACAGCACAGAAAGCGCCTGCGGGGGTGTTGGTGCTGTTAGATTTCACTACCCCTCGTCACTTCCTCTACTTACGCAGCGCGTTCCGACGTCTGGAAGGAGGTCCGTGGCAAGTGAAGGTGCTTACTCCAGCTGTCCAGCAGCTCCCTGTGTGAAGAAGCGCATGCGCTAGTTAGTACTAGTGACACGCCCTCTCCGGCTTTGCTGAACACAAATGCGTTCCATAGGCAAGTAGTTTGTAGTGCGGGAGGGGTTGGTCTTTCGCGTATGATGTGGGAGCCCGCACCCAGGAGTCGCATTCAAGGGTCTAAAGAGCCGCTTGTGGCTCGCGAGCCGCGGTTTTTCCGACCACTGCCCTAGGGGGACATGATAACATTCTGGCTGCCTATAGTCTCCACTAGGGGGAGCTCACTGCATACAGTCCTGTTATAGAGTTCAGGGTATCAATTCCAAACCGGGGCGCTACGTAAACATGCCAGGGGTGCCAAGACATTCCGGATGGGAGAGTTAAAGTGATCCCCCAACCTCGGCCTATTCAGCGTCAGGACATTGTTAGCGAAGCAAAGGATCGTAACATCTGGATGATAGTCGTCGGTGTGAGGGGAAGTATGAATGTGAATGTAGTTCTGAAGAAGACGGCGGGATAGACCACAGAGGTAAGTATATCTGATCTGGGGGGGGGGAGAGTGGAACATACATTATATATGTAAGGCTTCGTTCACATCACCGTTCAGCCTTTCCGTTCTCCTGCTCCGTTTAGGACGGATTCCCCACATAACTGTGATGTGAATAAAGCCAAGGACCCCATAGACTATAATGGGGTCCGTTAGGTTTCCGCTCAGAAGATAATTTTGGAGCCGAGACAAAAGTTGAGCTGCAGGACTTTTGTCTCCACTTCAAAAAATCTTCTTCTGAGCCGAAACCTAACAGACCCCATTACAGTCCATGGGGTCCTTAGGCTCCGTCCGGCTCAGTTCTGTGATGAATCCGTCCTTTCCGTTCTCCTGTTCCTAATTGGAGAAGGAGAACAGAAAGGCTGAACGGTGATGTGAGCGAAGCCTTACATATAATGTATGAAATGCTGGAATTCTAGAAAATACCTAAAATATTTAGGCAAAGAATAGGTAATGTATAGAATGCCGAGTTCTGTTTAGGCAAAGTAGGAAATGTTAACAAGTGTTAAATAATACGAAGCCTTTATTGATGTGAAAACATGAAGAAAAAAAAAAATGCTAAATAAACTACACGTAATATAAAATAGCAAAAGAACAACTTTCTTACTGAAAACAAGAGAAAGAGACCAGTATTGTCCCACTTGTTGCAACAAAGAAGGCAAGAACGGCATATTGAATTGCACAAGGGGTTGTGTCAATTCAGCAAGCGGCATTTATCATATAGAGAAAGTTAATACAAGGCACTTACTAATGTATTGGGATTCTCCATATTGCTTCCTTTGCTGGCTTGATTCATTTTTCCATCACATTATACACTGCTTGTTTCCATGGTTATGACCACCCTGCAATCCATCAGCGGTGGTCGTGCTTGTACACTATAGGAAAAGGCACCGCCCTATTGTCTTTCTCTCACAAGAGCACTTCATAGTTTGGCCAATGTCCTCATTTTGGATTGCAATAAACGAAATGCAAAATAAACTACACGTGTTGTAAAATAGCAGAAGAACAGAACTTTCTTACTGAAGAAATGAGAGAAAGAGGCCAGCATTGTCCTCACTTGTGTTATGGCGCCTTTATACTTTGCATGTGTGAAATATTAAAGGGGTTATCCAACTTCTCAGACTGCCCCCACCCCCCCATGTGCTGGGCCCCTCAAAGGTAATATACTTACCCCGCTCCCCGTGGGATTTCATCCGTGTACAGGGAGAAGCGGCAGTGCGGGGACCAGGAGTGGAGCTGGGAGTGGGGTAAGTACGCCTGGCATATGGGGGGGCTGTTTCAGAAGTTGGTTAACCGCTTTAAGGCCTGTTTCACACTTGCGTTGTTAGGATCTGGCATGCACTTCCATCGTCTGAAATGCCCGCCGGATCCGTAACAACGCAAGTGACCTGAAAGCATTTGAAGACTGATCAGTCTTCGAAATGCTTTGAGGTTACCATGGCAGCCAGGACGCTACTAAAGTCCCAGCTGCCATAGTAGTAGTGGGGAGCGGGGGAGCGGTATACTTACAGTCCGTGCGGCTCCCGGGGCGCTCCAGAATGACGTCAGAGCGCCCCATGCGCATGGATCACGTGATCCATGCGTGTGGGGCGGCCTGACGTCACTCTGGAGCGCCCCGGGAGCCGCACGGACTGTAAGTATACTGCTCCCCCGCTCCCCACTACACTTTACAATGGCAACAAGGACTTTAGCGTCCTGGCTGCCATGGTAACCATTGAGAAAAAGCTAAACGTCGGATCCGGCGATGCGCCAAAACGACGTTTAGCTTAAGGCCGGATCCGGATTAATGCCTTTCAATGGGCATTAATTGCGGATCCGGCCTTGCGGCAAGTGTTCAGGATTTTTGGCCGGAGCAAAAAGCGCAGCATGCTGCGGTATTTTCTCCGTCCAAACAACGTTCCGGTCCTGAACTGAAGACATCCTGATGCATCCTGAACGGATTTCTCCCCATTCAGAATGCATTGGGATAATCCTGATCAGGATTTTTCCGGCATAGAGCCCCGAGGACGGATCTCTATGCCGGAAAACAAAAACGCCAGTGTGAAAGAGCCCAAGGGTATTTTTCTTTGCCTGAATACTTTTATGTATTCTGTAGATTGCCTAGGCTATACAATGCCTGATTTTATATATTGCCTGTAAGATTCTTGTCTGTGTGTGTGTGTGTGTGTGTGTAATATATATATATTCCTGAATTGCAGAGAAAACAGCAAACAGTATAATATGTTATATTCCTGAATGCTGGGCCTGGAACTCCAGGGTCCAATATAATATACAGGCCACCAGTATGGAGAAGGGATTCTGAAGTCCAGGACTGGATCTGCTTTCCGTCTGGTCTGGGGTGCTGTGTTTGAAGCTTAGGACCCCAAAAAATACAACATAAACCCCTCGACCGTTAAAGCAGAGATCTATCTATCTCATCTAAACCACAAGTCGTCGTGTATTTGCCTACATTTCCTGACTGATTGAAGACTCCACCTGTTTGATTTCCTGATTTGCTTCCCCTTCGCGTACCCGATCAGATGCCAGTAAAACTGTAAAAATACCGTATTTTTTGCTTTATAAGATAAGGTTTTTGAGGAGGAAAATAAGAAAAAAAAGATTTTCAACCAAAAGGTGTGCTTTTGGTGGGTTTTGACCTAATGGTGGTCTATGGATGACACACTGTTATGGTGGTCTGTGGATGACACTGTTATGGGGGGATCTATGGATGACACACTGTGATGGGGGATCTGTAGATGACACTGTTATGGAGGATCTGTGGATGACACTGTTATGGGGGGATCTGTGGATGACACTGTTATGGGGGGATCTGTGGATGACACACTGTTATGGGGGGATCTGTGGATGACACACTGTTATGGGGGATCTGTGGATGACACACTGTTATGGGGGACCTGTGGAGGACACACTGTTATGGGGGATCTGTGGATGACACTGTTATGGGGAGATCTGTGGATGGCACTGTTATGGGAGATCTGTGGATGGCACTGTTATGGGTGATCTGTGGATGGCACTGTTATGGGTGATCTGTGGATGACACACTTATGGGGGATCTGTGGATGACACACTGTTATGGGGGATCTGTGGATGACACACTGTTATGGGGGATCTGTGGATGATGCACTGTTATGGGGGATCTGTGGATGACACTGTTATGGGGGACCTGTGGATCACACTGTTATGGGGGATCTGTGGATGACACACTTATGGGGGATCTGTGGAGGACACACTGTTATGGGGGACCTGTGGGTGACACACAGCATCTTATGCTATGTGTCATCCACAGACCTCCCCAATAACAGTCTCCCTATTAACTGTGAGTGGGGGCCAGCATCTACTGTGGTTCTGTAATGGCAGCGGGGCCCGGTGCAGTCACTGTACTCCATTGCACCAGGCCCCGCTCACTGTACTAATAGGAAGTATAACTGATGCCAGTGTAATAATAATCTTAAAGTCTATTAACTGAAACTTACTAAAGTCTAAGTAGCAGGCAGGAGGCCGGGCAGGCGGGCACTGGCAGCGTAACTCACTACGTCACGGGTCCGCGCCACCTGCTTCATTCATGCGCGGGCACTTTTTGATCTTCTGAAGGTCCTTTTACACTGACAGATGAGGCCGACGATTGTCAGGAAGGAAGTGTTCTTTCCTGACAATTGCCTGCTCGTCAGTGGAGGAGACACATTTACATACAGCGATCTCCTCCACAGTATGGGGAGCAGTGATCCCTAATTACCATCGCTCTTTCCCATAGAGACTCCTTTGCCAGCAAACACCGATTTAGGTGGCCGCACCAACGATCCTATCACCCGATGAACGAATTTGCATTACAAGGCACACATTATGCAATGACCATGCTCTGCTAAGGGTCCCTAGGGTTTGAGCTGCTCGGCCTAGTAGTCGGGGGTTTCTCTATGATGTCCCTATACTCTAAAGCCAGCCATACAAATGAGCTTAGTGATCCATGGGGATGAACAGTCCCATCAGCAACATGCCAGACTGTAAGTTTTTTTTTATAATTTTTTATTTTTTTTTTAAACTGAAAAAAAAAAAGGGCAAATGATCATGCCATACACAGGTAGCGTCGAGAGACCATGGGCGAAATTTTGGAACCGGGCCAACCAAATTTGGCTGTTTAACTCGTTTTTGGGCAGGGGTTACAGCGTGGATTGGCTGCCTCCCGTACGTAAAGGCCCTTGGTTGTCTTTGCTCTTGTATTTCGCGTTTTATTTTTTATTCATGACCTTAGTCTTATTCTTTTTCATTTTCAGACCCCGAGCAAAAATGTTCCTGACCAATATCCTCCTGAGAAAGGGCATTCCCGGCCGCCAGTGGATAGGGAAATACAGGAGACCCCGGGTGGTCACCTGGACCATGAAACAGTCTATGATTAAGAGACTGGAGACAGAGGCCGAGACCGAGTACTGGATAAGCCAGCCCTACATGACCAAGGAACAGGAGTTCCGTCACGCCGCAGAACGGAAACGCAGACACCTCGAGGAGAAGAAGGCCATGAATCTGGCGCACTTCCCCGAACACAAGTACCTGCAAGATCACCTAAACCACTTGAACGTCACCAAGAAATGGACTGTGTCTTGATCTCTGTGATGTGACGTCTTGCCAAAACCTATTAAATGTATTTCCTAATGATGAGCGATTATTCTGTCGCTAATAGGTAATAGCAGTTTAAGCAGCTTGGTGGCAGCACAGAGTGTTTAAGCACAGATATTTTCATTATACACGATAAGGTTTCCAACTGTTTGTGACCAGTCTGATAACCATTATGATGGTGCAGGATTGCTGATATGCTTTCACTGTACTATTTCTGCCCACAGAGCCCCTATAACAGTAGCAGCCACCCAATACATTTACCTTTTACCCCCCCTACTGCACAAACCCCGGTCAGCTCACCGAGCACAGTGTCGTACATTGGATAGCGGCTGCACTTCACTTAAATGGGACTGAGATGCGCCTAGGCCACATTACCAGCTAGGAAGAGGCCTAAGTGCTCCCGGAGAGCTACGGCCTCTTTCAGTGGCTGATTGGTGGATGTCCTGGGAGCCGGACCCTCGCCGGTCCGATATTGTGACCTACCCTGAGGATAGGTCGTCAATATCAAATTCCCATATAACCCCTTTAATACCTGCGGTTTTGGGACAATGGGACATATTTGGGCCAAAAAAGAAGGTATAATATATAATCTTTATTAAGAATTAAAATTAATCCTTCAATCTACATTTTACTAAGCATTCTGTATGAGAATGCTATTATTGTCCCCTATAACCATGTTATAAGGGAAAATAATAAAATCTCCAGAATACTCAACCCAAACCCGAACTTCAGTGAAGAAGTCCGGGTTCGGGTCTGGGTACCAAACATTCAAATATTTCCCACGCGCGTGCAAAATGCATTTAAACGCTTTGCACTAGCGTGGAGAACTTGCGCATTTTCCCGCAACGCACCCGCACCTTGGGCCTTATTTCTGCTGTGGATCTGTAGCTTTCATGATGTCCACAGTACATGAGGTTCGGAAAAAAACTGCAGCCGTACGAAGGGCATCGCAGATTCCCACAGGAAACAATGGGATGCATATCTGATGCAGTTTTCGTGAATTTATGCCCTTTGAACATACCCCAACCGCGATCTTTCTTTCCCTCCCCTATATAAACACAGAACCAGGAAGTAAAACTTTTCATCTTGTTCCTGGACTTGAAATGAGCACTGCACCTGATATTTTTCAGCTTTAAAAGGTTTCTTTAGGATTTTACAATGGATGACCTATCCATACGAATTGGTGTTGGGAAGAGGCTCTGGTGCTGGAACTACATCACTCCGTCCATTGTGTGGTGGACAGAGCTGGTTACTTCTCATTGAAGTGAATGCTGCAGTAACCACACAATGGATGGAGCCGTTTAGTTCTCGTGTCGGAGCTATTCCCGAATAGCTGATCAGTGTTGGACTTGTGCCGATCTTGAGGATTGGTCATCAATTGTTAAATTCTGTAGATCCCCTTTAAGTCTAGCTTCTTACCTGCGGCGGAGGTTCTATTAGGAGCCTAAGTTACAGATTCTGGCAATGGACCCTATTATAGTTAATGAGGTCCACAGAGCGCCATTGGTGTTTGTCATATGCCGGATCTGGCACTTTTCATTCTTCTTTCCTCTCAGCAGGTGTGAACCTAGCCTTATTCTGGCATCGTTTGACAGCTAATATTCTGGGCCTCAAAACGTTACCAGAATCCAAGCTTGGTTACCTATGTCATTGGCAGTGAAAAGGTTAAACAGATGTCCTTAAGGAACTCCCAACCAGGACTATGGACAGGGCATTGCTTTCGAGACAAGTATATCCATAGAAGCTTAGTAAAATAATTTATTTAAAAATAAAAATACTATTACACTTGCTCTATATAAGACATTTACAGGCTCTTCTCTGAGATAATTTACATCACAAACAAGGGTAAAAAAAACTATAAAATAACTAAAAAGAACCCGAAAAGTTCAGCATTTTTCAAAGTTCCTCAAGGTCTGTAAGGTCGACCGCTACTTTAATAAATATTGTGTCGTCTTTAATGTAGCAGGCATTCCTTGGGTTCTCCAGCTGTGTGTGCGAGACAAAGCGTGGACACCCGGAGGCGATGTTCATCTCCCCTTCGGGTCTCTTAAAGCTGCTACTGTGAGGGTCGGCCTTGAAGACATCTACGATATGGTTCTTTTTTCCGCTTTGGTCAATCAACATTAAGGTGACCTTTTGCTTGAACGGCCAAGACAGTAGTGAGTCAAACTCTCCTCTCATGACCACGAAATACAAGGATAAATAGGACCCCTTCCCCGAGCCGTCACCGTTCAGGTAGGCCCGAGCGCAGAGGCGGTAACCACAGCGGCTGGTGTAGAAGTGTTGACTGTAGATGGAGACCACACGACCTTCCACTGCCTCCTTCTTCTTTCGTTCATAGTCTGTGATTTTCCAGATGAGTTTTCCATTGTAACAGGTACCTTCCAGGAGCCTAAAGCGCTCCTCGTTGCTGCTCAGCTGTGCCTTGTGGATATTTATCTGGATATCATGTTTGCTGGATTGTCCTTCAAGGATATCTGAAGAAAAAGGTAAGGATGTAAGAGGCAGGGGATTGTGGGGACCTTCTGTAAGTAGAAACTTCTAATCAAAAGCTTTCCACCCAAACCAATATATCCTATACGTATTATGGTCTCAAAACCCGGACCTCTTGTGGTTATGTGGGATCAAACGTGGATTCACACGGGTGTAGTGGGCATAATGCAGATACAAAATTCAGCCACATTACAGCTGTGTTAAAGGCTCATGCACACGAGCGTGTGTGCCCCATGCCGTATTGCAGACTGCACACATGGGTCCCCAATATATGGGCTCCAGCCGCGTGCACTTAGTATCATGGATGTGGACCCACTGACTTGAATGGGTCCACAATCCTAAAGATACGGAGTGCTGACACAGATCTGAAGCCCACGGAAGGACTACGAAGTATTCTGTGGGATTTCAGTCCATGCCTATTTTCTTGCGGTGTGGACCACCCGCAAACGGCATGCACACAGACTGTGCCCGTGCATTGCGGACCACTATTTGCAGGCATATAGAATATCATAGACGTCCCAGACCTCGATGGTTCAAGTGAATCAAACTTAGAATATATCATAGAAGAACAGAGCCCCATGGTCCACGTGAACTGAACTTCGAATATCACAGAAAACCCAGACACCCCCCCCATCCC
The DNA here is from genome assembly GCA_033119425.1 of Bufotes viridis. Taxonomy (NCBI): domain Eukaryota; kingdom Metazoa; phylum Chordata; class Amphibia; order Anura; family Bufonidae; genus Bufotes; species Bufotes viridis. The sequence goes on along the minus strand of CM065592.1, from coordinate 419,070,296 downwards.
ATTTATTAGATCACTATAGAACCCTCTAGTGATCTATAGTCCGTTTATTGGAACCACGGGTGGTCCGGGGCTTGTGGCTGTAATTTGGATGCTAAAATGAGCCATCTGAATAATGCCCTGAAGTTAGGGCAGAAGCCAAAGTTTAATTAAAGTGGCATTCCGGTTAATAGATGATAACTATTTAATCGGTGGGGGTCCTACTGCTGACACTGGCTCAGCTATTTCCGGCAGCCCCATAGAAGTTAATGTAGCAATGGCCGTGCTTGCGAAACGTTTTCGGCCGCCATTTTGAAATCCAATGAATTCAGCTCAGATTTTTGTAATGGGAAAGGGGTCATGTGATATATATCCGTATTGGCTATAATTTACTCGGAAACACACCGGAGGTGTCTGTTTTTGACACGAGGTCAAAGTTTCCTAAAGTGCTTGACGTGTCTGAGGTGTGCACCATTCTGCCGGATGGACATGGTTAAACAATTACTCCAGACTAGCATTCGCCATACGCTGGTGGACAAATTGTACACTTCATGTAAAGCAAATTACTTTTTCCTCAAACAGCATATGGGAAGCTTAAAATGCATATGTTGAAGAAGTGGAAATACGGGGAGAAGGTCTCTTCAAAGCTTCCTCTCTAAAATATCTGTATATGGAACCCATTAGGCTAACTGCACATGTTGTATATTACGTGCGGATTCTCGGGTGTAATACAGTATCAGCAAAGTGTATAAAATTAGACAAATCTCATGTACACTTTGAGGGTCATTTACTAACAAATATACGCCCCTTTTGGGCGTATATCTGTTGCAGATTGCGACACAAGAGTTATTTGCGCCGCAATCTGCAACTTTTCTCCACCTAGGCCAGGTCTAAAAATGGAGGCGTGGCGAGGGCAGGCCCGTCTCATTTATCATTTTCTATGCCTGTTTTAGACATAGAAAATGGTCTACATCTTCGCCAGCAAGGGAGCTGCCCTAGATTTAGACAGGCGGTGGATACGCTGAAGTTATGGAGAGGCAGGCGCATCCACCGCCAACTAAAGGGGTATTAAGACGGGCATCTAAAACACCGGTCATATTTAGGTGTGGCTTCTACCTTTTTCAATGGAAGGCTGAGATCTGTGGCAAAACGGCATCAATTGAGCACCAAAAACCGCTGCTAAATGGTGCGGATTTATGTGTAGTCTTGGTGCAGATTTTCTGCACACAAATCTGCTAAGGCTAGGGTAGACGTGCAGAAATTCCACATGTGTTACTGGCAGTTTAGGTGCGGATTTGATGCGGTTTTGCTGCAGATCCCACCCTTGCATTGAAAAGGTGAAATCACCACAAATCACAAACAGTTGACATGCTGTGGATTTGAAAATCTGCATGGAATAAAAAAGCAAAGTGTACATGAGCTATGTCTAATCTCATTCACTTTGCTGATACTTTATTACACTCGGAAAAAACATGTATAAAGCGCAACAGGTGCAGGTAGCCTTAGGGCTGTGTCACATGAGCGAGTCCATTGCTCTGTGTTTGAGCGCGATCCTCCGTTCTGGACTTGCAGGAGTGCAGGGCATTCTCATGATTTATAATGCTGTGTGCCTCTGCTTTATCTTACTCTTAGGCCCTATTCACACGTCCGCAATGTTCATCCGCACCACGGGTGCGGACACATTCATTCATTTTGAATGGGGACGTGATGGATGCGGAGAGCACACACTGTGCTCTCCGCATCCGCATTTGTGGAGCGCGCCGCCGATCTTCCAGCCGGTGGCTCCGCAATAATATAGAGCATGTCCTATTCTTGTCTTCAATTGCGGACAAGTATAGGCATCTCTATAGGGCTGGTGGCAAGGTGTGTTGCGGATCTGCAACACACTATGGACGTGTGAATTAGGCCTTACAGAATTATACTGACAACTTTATGTCACTCTGATTCTGTAGGGTAGTAAGGTCGAGCAGAGGCACACAGCATTATAAATCATGACAATGCCCTGCGTTCCTGCAAGTCCAGACCAGAAGATCGCGCTCATACACGGAGCGTAATTCCCACCATGGACTCGCTTGTGTGAAACAGCCCTTAGAGTATATTCACACAATGGATTTAGAAACGCTGAAAATCAGTGCAGAATCTGCGCAGTTTTGGTGCGTTTTTTTCAGCTTACTATTCATTTCAATGGTAGAATCTGTGCGAATGCAGCCAAAGATAGAGCAGACGGCTTCTTTTTTCCACGCAGTTTTTTTCAGTGCGGAAAAAAATTAGGAAGTTTGTGTCTCCTATTGAAATGAATGGGAGGCATTTTTGGTGTGGAAAAGCGTGAAAAACAGCTCCAAAAAAATGTTGTGTGAACGGGCCCTTACAGTGTAGATACCACATGGAACATACCCAATTGGTCTTTATAGCATTCCATAGAGGACACCTTTTGCTTGATGCCCTCAATAACCTCCATAAGTGGCCTGAGGTCCTGCCGGCTCTGTTCTTCACTGATCAATTGCACCAGCTGCATGACCTGCTCCTCCAGCCAGGATGCCTTCTCCATATAACTGGCCAAAGACTAAGGAAGGATACGATTAGTCATGCACAATAGTAAAAATAGGATTTTTTTTGTGCTTACCTGTAAAATGCTTTTCTCACTGAGTTCATTGGGGGACACAGAAGACCATGGCTATAGCTGCTGCCACTAGGAGGCGACACTAAGCAAAACAGTGTTCGCTCCTCCTCTCAGCTATACCCCTCCTGCAGACACTCAGCTAATCAGTTTCAAGAAAAGCCAACAGAAAACAATAAAAAGGAAGAAAAACGAAGACTGGTCCGAACCAAGGACTGGAGGGACCCATCAAGGAGAGCCAGCACAAAAAAATATTCTATTTTCTCGCTCGTATCATTGGGGGACATAGAAGACCATGGGACGTTAAAGAGCATTGCCATGGGGAGGGAACAAAAACAGAACAAATCTAAGGCCGGTCACAGAAATGCAGGGGAAAGACACACCAAGAACCCTGAAAAGAGACAGGAACAACCATGCCCAGGAATGCCAGCCAGAGAGCGGCTGAATACGCAGAGGCTCCGGCTGGGCAGAAGAAGGAACAGCCCCGGGGACATAAGTCTTGGCTTAGGAGACTTCAGAAGAAGTGGGGAGCACACAGAATATCCACAAGATGGACAAGAACAAATGGAGCGACTGTGGAAAGTACAGGAGAGAGAAACATAGCCCGGATCCAGAAGACTTCTGAGGAGGTGATACTCAAGCGTCTAGAGTCATCAACAGTTACAACATGGCCTGAGAAGAAAAAAGGGGGGAATTCTACAAAAGCTGGTAATAGGCAGCGTGCAAAGGAGCGGAGAAAAAGCTTCCCCCCCCCCCCCATGGGAGAAGAAGTAGGGGTGCTAGCAGGCAAAAAACCACACCATACCAGGCTGTCAAAAGAGAAGAACACTCCAACGGGACCATGACAAACAAGTCAGGGCTCGAGAACCTGGATGTCAGGCATGACAATGGCCCACAAGAAAAAATTCTTGAGGAAGTAAAGAAACGCAATGGGAACAAGGAACCGCCCAAAACCCCCCCAAAAAGCGAATGTGACAGGACTTACGGAATCCAGTGGTAGTGTAACTACTCCGCCTATGGAAGGAGGGTAATGCTACAGGATGCATCCATCTGTAATGGCAAAGAAACTCTACCTACAGAATGGCGGTGGGAACTAGGCCCAAAATAGCACAGATAGACAGAAGACAGAAAATAGACAGCTCCGAAGGATAATAATATATACATGTATGTGTGTATATATATATATAATTTTTTTTTTTTCTGAACCCACAGCTGTCTGCACTAATGTCCAGTACCCTAACCCCTAAGCAGAGAGCCCAGTAATTATTTGTCCCCAGCAACAGTAGTTCTGAAGGCTAGGAAAAGGTTAAGTGGTAGGTAGGACAGTTCCTGACCCCCAACCCTCTGGAAGATGCGGCCCAGAAGGCCGCAGAGCCGGGGCCTCGAGTACGGGCAGGGCCGACCGGAAGGACTTCCGATTGGGACAGCAATGTAGGGAGGGAGTGCCACTGGGAAACAAAGGAGGCCGGGAACAGGCGTATTGATGCGCAGAGGAAAACAGCAGCGGCAGCCCAAGGAGACATGCGACTGCCCGGAATGCTCACAGGACCTGGCGGAAGGTGACAGGGCTGGGGACCGGAGGGGGGACCGAGGGCCGGAGAGTCATCAGGGACAGGGAAAAGGCCAAGGTCTAGGAGAAGAAACTGATATTTCTGTGTTCACTTAAAGAGCTGTACCTCCTTGTCTTCCAGTGGTGGGGAACTGGTGGGGAACGAGCAGCGGGCTTGAGGACCCTCCAGTGTGGGAAAAACAGGTGGTTAGAGCCCACCTGTAGCCTGAACCTGAAAAAGAAAAAGATCTTTGGCAGACTTGCAGAAAAAAATGTCTGCCTCCTACAGAGACTAAGCTAAAACGGATTAGCTCAGTGTCTGCAGGAGGGGTATAGCTGAGAGGAGGAGATAACACTTTTTTGCTTAGTGTCGCCTCCTAGTGGCAGCAGCTATACCCGTGGTCATCTGTGTCCCCCAATGATACAAACGAGAAAATATAGATTAGATAGATAGACAGACAGACAGAGATAGATGGATAGATACTAGGGCACATGCTAATCTCAGTCTCTCACCTGGGCACTGGTAAGAGGACTCCCATTGCTACCAAGTTGCACAAACTGGCGACATTCCTTTTCACACCATTTCACTGTGTTTGTCAGCTGCTGAATTTTGTTTTCTTTTTGTTCCAAATTTTGCTTTAAATCTAACATCTAAAAAATACGGAACAGTTAGGGCTCATGCACTTAAATGTATTTTTTGTCCACATCCAATCTGCATTTTTTGTGAGTCAGTTGCGGACCCCTTCACTTCAATGGGGCCGCAAATGATGTGGACGGCACACCGTGCAAGATTCGTTGTTCCGTGGCACCCGCAAAAATATAGAACATGTCCTATTCTTGTCCGTATCCTTTTGTTCTCACGGAAGATGAGCCACGGTCAGAGGAGTCTAGCAGTAGCTGACCACCCACTCCCTACTGAAAACATATGCATACTCGGCTGAGTTGAGTGTGCGTGTGTATGGGAGGTGGGGAAGAACAGATATTGGACAGATGAACATTAGGATGTTTCATGGGGGTGAGGTGAGAATAATTTCTCTGGGTGGGGTGCAGAGACATATGACCTTTACCTGTTTCTCGAGCTTTGTATTCCGGTTCAGTACATAAAGCATATGGTCTCTCAGAAAGGTCTCTTCATGCACTTTAAGTTTCCCTCTTTTCACCTGAAAATAATAAGACCATGATGAGACTGGTGAGGTGGACACGCCATTGAGGACATAGGGGAGAACTATAAATCCTGGCAGGGCAGGGATGGAGAAAAAGTCAGCTGATCTCTGAAAAATTCGTCGATGACTCCATCTTTATGGGCGCTTTAGGGTCCCTCATACGTGGCAGAAAATAATCGGGTACAATGCTTTTAACCTCTTAAGGACACAGGACGTACGTCCTATGTCCGCTCCCTAAACATGCCGCCCACACCTGCCCGCTGCGGGCGTCATAGCCGCGGGTGGCCGTCTGCTTCTTAAAGCAGACACCCGCGGCTCATGTCCGCGACCGTCAGCGATGCCGATCGCAGACATTTAACCCCTCAGATGCCATGGTCAAGCCTGACCACGGCATCTGAGCGCGCACAAACCAAAAGTTTTACTTTCGGTTTGCGCTCCCCATGTGATGATCGGAGGAGCCGAAGCACGCCTGTAGCAGCCTGGGTCTCTATGAATAAAGCCCAGGCTGCTGTATAGTATTTCCTATGGAGGCATAGCCTGTAATAGGCTCCATAGGAAAATGTGATTTTCTCATATATTCCAATGCTATTGGTATTGCATTGGAATGTATGAGAATAGCAATCAGATCATTGATTGTTATAGTTCCCTATGGGAACTATAGGAAAGTGTTAAAAAAATAAATAAAAATAGAACGTTCAAATCACCTTTTGCCAAAATGAAAAAATTAAAATAAAAAATATAGCCCATACTATAAAAATATAAAAAAAATTCCCCATACAGTAAACAGAAAAACGTAAAAAAGCGTCCAAATGGCTGATTCGCCATTTTTGGAAGCTTCATTTCCTCAAAAAAATTTAAATCCACACCCTAGAATGGTATCAATAAAGATCAGATTACGACACAAAAAATGAGCCCACATACAACTCCGTACACATAATTACAAAAAAGTTATAGGGGTCAAAATATGGCGACAAGAAAGTAAAACTGATTTTTTCCCACTTTTAAATTTTTTTTCACTATCAAAACACAAGAAAACCTATACACATAGGGTATCGCCGGATTCGTACTGACCTGTAGAAAAAAACTAACTGGTCGGTTTTATCGCACATCGAATGTCGGAATTTAAAAACCCGCAAAACTGTGGTGGAATTGCTTTTTTTTGCAATTTCACCCCATTTGGAATTTTTTTCCCGCTTCCCACTACATCATATGCAATATTAAATAGTGTCGTTGGAAAGTACAACTTGTCCTACAAAAAACAAGCCCTTATGGCTCTGGGAAGGCAGGGAACGCAAAAAAAAAAATTAAATCTCTGGTCCTTAAGGGGTTAAAGGCGTTCTCTGGGCTACAGATATTGATGACCTGTCCTCAGGATAGGTCATCCATATCAGATCGGTCTGACACCGACAACAGACTATGCATGATGCAATGTCTATGTCCCCGCAGGTAGGTATCTGTGCTGCATGTTAAGGGATCCGGAGGTGTAGCTGAGCACAGGGGTGAAAAGAACGGATTTACATGGTGGTGCCCACTATCTATAATCCCCTCATTATGAGGTCTGTAGATTTTCTGACATTCCTGGTAGACTAAAAATCCCCACCGGTGGTCCCATGGCTCCGTCTAACCGTAATTTCAGCAGCTGAAACCCTTGGGCTAACTGCACACGATCAAGATTGCATGCGGATTTTCCCCGCGGAACCGTAGGTCAGGTACATTGTATTCTATGAGAATTTGAAACTGTCACGCACACGATGTGGATTTTTTCTGCTCGGATTTTGACCTATGGTGCGGATTTTAAAATCCGCAGAATATAAATTTATTTTATTTTTTCTGACCGGATTTTCTCCGTTCACTTTATGGAAGTGAATCCACACCAATTTATGCGGATTGACCTGCGGATTTCAGTGCGGATTGTCCACACATAAATCCTGAATTACTGGAGAAATGTTGAATCACATGACGCTCATCCAAATGAATGGGTAATCACGTAATAGATGATCACTTCTGAGCAGGAGTCACTTTTTGCAACAGCCCGATTCCAGGGCCCTCAGGGCTCACAAACCAGTGGCCTTAAAGGGACAACCCATTTTCTACAACTGTCAAGTGATGTAGTGGATGACTGACTGGTAGGATTACCTTCACGTAGCAGCCATAACTTGTATACGGACATTCCACTTCAGCTTCTGGACATACAGCCAGGTGGTCATCTGCCTGGAAAATGATATACGTATCATTATATTATTATTATTATTTATACATTATTTTCCTTTGTGGCTAAAAGCATAAATAGTGAGTCCCAAAGCACCATACTAATACCTCCCACACATCATTTTATGGAGGCCTATGTACACATGATGTCCCTGTGGACAGTATGGCCAGTGCTTACCTCCTCCCTTGGACAGGTATTGCCGCAGTTGTTGAGACATGAGACTGGATATAATGGACAATACTTCCGTGTGTGAATCTGAAAGAGATTAAAGGGGTTATCCCATGATCAGACATCAGATAGTACATGACAACCTGTTTCTAACAAAGCTAGAACCAGCCCTGTACCTCACATGGCTCCAGAGATCTGCCCAATCATTGCTCCAATTAGGGCTCATTCACACGAATGTATTTCCTTTCAGTGTCCATTCCTGTTTTTTTTCAGACCCATTCACTTCAATGGGTCCGCAAAAAAAAACAGAAGTTACTCCGTGTGCATTCCGTTTCCGTATGTCCGTTCTGCAAAAAATAGACCATGGCCTATTATTGTCTGCATTACGGACAAGGATAAGACTGTTCTATTGGGGGCCAGCTGTTCCGTTCCGCAAAATACAGAATGCACACAGGACGTAATCCGTATTTTTTGCGGATCTGTTTTTTGTGGAGGTCAAAATACATAAGGTCGTGTGCATGAGCCCTTATGGTCCATTCACACGTCCGTGAATGTGTCCGGATCCGTTACGCAACGTTGCGGAACAGATCTGGTCCCGTTCATTCTCTATGGGTCAGGAATGGATGCAGACAGCACAGCTCCAGAAAAAAATAGAACATGTCCTATTCTTGTCCGCAATTGCGGACAATAATAGGCAGTTCTATGGGGGTGCCGGTCGGGTGTATTGCACATACGCAATACACTACGGACATGTGAATGGACCCTTACTCTGCTAGATAAGTTTCAGAGTGGCACCTAAGGAGGGTGTATCCTTTGTCAAGGGAATGTCCATTCTGCTGCAGCTCTCTCCCTATCGCAGCTCAGGGGCATGTCCTTTCTGCTGCAGATCACTCCTTATCGCAGCTCAGGGGACGTACCCTTTGTGTTGCAGCTCTCTGCCTGTAACTGTCATAGCTTCTAACAGTAGATCAGGCTGGAGGCAGTGGAAGGACGGAACTGAGCATGTGTGACCACCACAGCGAGGTGGACAGAAAAAAAAGGAAAAGAACAAACAGCAGGTGGCGCTATACAGATAGATTTTATTAAATAACTCAGTGGCTATACTGAATTTTAAAAAGGATTGGCCACTTTCTGGTTATTGTTGCCCAATGTGATTGTGAGATGATTATGTGGCACTTACTAATATAGTCATTGTTAAAGTTCTGCACCATTTTCTATATTTTATAAGGTATGTCCACCTTGTTTACAAAGTCTTTTGTGCTGACCACACACAGGTCCTGTCCATAAGATGGCCGCTGATGGAGGGTCATGTGACCAGGCAGATCACCTCCATGTGAGGTCTCCTCCATTCACACACACTGCACCTGCCATCTGCCCTTGTTCTGTTGGGAGTTTGGTGCGGTCTGTTTCAATGGGGGAGACCTCACATGGAGGTGATCTGCCTGGTCACATGACCCTCCATCAGCGGCCATCTTATGGACAGGACCTGTGTGTGGTCAGCACAAAAGACTTTATAAACAAGGGGGACATTCCTTATGAAATATAGAAAACGGTGCAGAATTTTAACAAAGACCATATTAGTAAGTGTCATATAATCATCTCACAAACAGATTGGTCAACATTAACCAGAAAGGTGCCAACCCCTTTAATGACATGAAATTACAAAAGTATTCAGATCCAGGTGCTAGCTTGAAAAATGTAGATTTTTTTAAAGTGGGACAACCCCTTTAATACTGATGTATAATGCACTAAATTTTTATTTTTATTTTAATGAAAGCTCTAGGTGCTTTCATGCTTTCTACATATAATGTGCTAATCTTACATATGGTCAGCATGTGATGTGCTATATAACGTGTAATATCGCAATACTCCATATACGGTTCTGAGGTTTACTGGTTCCCATTGAGGAGAGCCAGCTGATGTACGGAGTCTTGCAGGAAATGGGAAAAAGAATGAAAATTAGCCGTTACCTTCTAGGAGCTGGTTACCGCAGCCCATTGAAGTGAATACCGCAGTAACCGGTTCCATCCACTATACAATGGATGGCGCTGTGTAGTTCCAGCACTGACTTTTGGTGCAGGGGCTACAAGTCAACTAGCTTATCAGCGGGGTGTTGGATCCCTTTAATCTCTGCCCCGACCTGATGCACGATGGGAGTGCTAGTTCAATATCAGCAAAACCTATGCTATAAAATCATGCCAATAAAAAATTCATGCGTTGCATCAGCCACATTGATAAACAATGCAGGGAAGCAATAGGCTTACAAAGGCTCATGGGCACTGTCATATAATGGACGTGATAATGCAGCGTCAGGGCTTGTCACAGTCGTTTGGTGCAGCAGGGATTTTTTAAGAGGTTATGCCATGATTAATGTAAAAAATGAAAATCATATAAAAATCATATGATACATGACAGCCTCTTTCTAATAAAGCTAGAACCAGCCCTGTACCTCACATGGATCCAGAGATCTCACCATTCATTGTTTCCACTGCAGATGGCGGGCGTTGAAGGATACAACTGAGCGTGTGCGTCCACCTCAGTGAGGCGGACAGAGAAATTAGAAAAAGAGTAAACAGCAGGTGGCGCTATACAGATAAACTCAATAAGCTTTGCTATATATAGATATAACTATCAGACCAGCAGGTAGGGCATCTGCTATGGTGTCCAGAAACTATGGGGGCCCCTAGCCCACTGCGTATAGAATAGCACAGGGATCAGCAACCTTCAGCATTGCAGCTGCTGTGAAACAACAACTCCCAGCATTCACACTTACTCAGCTGTTTTTGTAACTCCCAGTGAAGTGAAAGGAGGATTGTGGGAGTTGTAGTTTGAGAGCAGCAGGAGTGTCCCGGAGGTTGTTGATCCCTGAAATAACAGATTTGAGGTCATCACCCAATGCATTGTTGGACTGGTTCTATGCATCGGTCTCGGCACATTCAGCCTGGTATTTTATTGCTCAGAACAATACAATGTTAAGTGGCATCAATCATCATGAGTGCCATGTGGATTCTAACCCATAGTCTATGCTTTTCACTGGAGCTTCTCTATAATAGGCATGCAGAGATCTGTCTTCAGTTTGCTCCCCCTAGTGGCGGCCTTGTTCTGCGGAAATTCAGCAATTGCACATCTCAGAGCTGACAACCCTAGTACAATATAGTGTATTATAATCAGTGTAAACTGGGACGATAGTTTATATCATAAAGAGGTACAGCAGTAACAACACTTATTTTTTTATATATATATATATATATATATATATATATACAGTTTCACGGTGGATTTTCCTTAAAGGGGTTGTCTTGCTAAGATATGCCACCAATGTCAGATATAAAGAGCCTAAAAATGAAGGAGTGCGTCCCGCACAAGCATGGCCACCCTCCATTTACTTCTATGGGAGTTCCAAAAGTAGCCAAATACTGGCTCGGCTATTTCCGGCAGTCCAATAAAAGTGAATGAAGAGGTGGTCGTAAATGTGCGGTGCACACTCCATTCACTTCTATGGGCCTTCCGAAAATAGAACGGCTATCTTCAGAACTACCATAGAAGTGAGCGGAGAGCATGTCGTGTCGGTGTGCTGTCCTTCGCTTCGGGGGCCCCATTCTGGAGATAGATGTGGATCCCACCTCTAAGACCAGCACCTATCTGACACTGGTGCCAGATGACACCCCCCCCCCCTTTAAAGGAGAAGTTCTAGATCGGATTTATACATCACAATTTTTATGATCTCACAGCAGCCAAAAAGCAGTGGAGTGCGGTGGAACCTATACAGGACTGTGTCGGGTGTCATCGTACCTGCAGATCGATGGAGGTCATGCTTTTCTTGCAGTAGGTGCAGGTCTCGTCTCTCAGCTCACACTGTGTCGTCAGGTGACTCTCCAAGTCTTTGCGGATCACCTTGTCGTGGCAGCCGGGGTTGCTGCACATGATCTCTTCATACAGGCACTGCCCGAGATGATCCTGTCAGGGAAGGTGGATTTATTTATAACTGTTATGTGGACAGATGACCTGGACTTTCATATAACCTTGAGAGGCCAAGAGAGCAGCGCCCAATCAGATAGATTTGTGTGCCCAATACCCCTAGTGGTGGCGCATTTAAAGAAGACCCTTCACCTCTCCGGACATGTCTGTTTTAGCAATTTCTTGCATCCCCCATGTCATAAGAATCTATTATTATAACTCTATGTTGTGCCATCCCTCTATTAATCCTAGTAGAAGTTTAAGAATAAAATTGCCAGCAGTCTGCAATAATGGTCCAACTGGGTGTTACCAGTTGTAGATATGTTCCTGCACATATCTAATCAGTGCTGCCAGACTGTGCAGGGACACCCCCCCAACTAGAAACATTGGTAAGTGCTCCAGAACAGGCACTGGAACGGCACAGCTATGTACACGGTGTATCGGTACATCCATTCACTTAAAGGAGTTGTATCATCTCACGTATTGGTGGCATATCTCTAGGATGTCTGAGAGGTGGCACCTGCAGCTACCTCTAAAATGGGGTCCGGCGAAGTGAAGGAGAGCGGACTATGAGTGCGTGGCTGCCCTCCATTCATTTCCAGAGGTGGGATCTTCACCTGTGAGACATTGGTGGTATGTCCTAGCGATATTCCCCCAGTGCTTGAGATGACACAACCCCTTTAAATAGGCATTCTCAGCCTTTAGCCAGTGCGCAGCAGCCCATCCACACAGCGGATCGTTGGGCAGGCCTGGATATTGCAGTCCTGGAAATAACCTTTAAGTGACCATGTACCTGGAACCTCCCCAGGGCTACCTTCACGTCACAGTCGGGGGCATTTCTGCAATATACTAGTAGATTCAGGACTTCCCTTTTACAGCAATTGTCTTTAAAGATCTAGAAAAGAAGATAAACAATCTACAGTGATGTCCAGCGTAATGGACAATGGAAACAAGGAAAATGCACACAGAATATTCTCTCACCTATAGAGATTTTATCATTGCTGTCTGCATTAAAGGGGTTGTCTCATAAGGGAAATCTCTAGCAAACTACAATACAATACACAAGAACGCAGCATGGAAATGAAGCAGAAAAGGGCTGCAAGGAAAACGGGCAAGCTTCAGACTTTCAAATGCTCATTATCCACAGTGAAAAAAATGTAGATGAAGCCTAAAAAGGCTCTTTAAGTATATAAACTCCCCCCCCCCCCCGACAATTATATGTACCGTATTTTTCGCCTCATAAGACGCACTTTCCCCCAAAGTGGTGGGGAAATGCCCCTGCGTCTTATGGGGTGAATACCATTGTGGAAGCGCTCATTAGTACAGGAGGACAGGGGAGCGGTGAATGTGCAGTGCTCCCCTGGGCTCTGTACTCGCTTCATGGTCCTCTGCCGTCGGCTGTGCTGTGGCTGCACACAGCGTGGGGGCGCACTGTGACCTCATGCTGTGCGCGTTGGGTCACAGCACAGCCGACGGCAGAAAGAAGAGAGAGTGCTGGAGGTGAGGAGCGGCGGTGTCTGGACCAAGAGACGTAAGTGGATTTTTTATTTTATGTGATCTGAGGCTGGGGGCTGATATGAGGTATGAATGTGGGGTCTTATTTATATTGGGGCTCTTATCTGAAGTCTGATTGGGGGGGGGGGTCATTCACATTGGGGTCTGATCTGAGTTCTGATTGGGGGTCTTATTAACATTTGGGTTTGATCTGAGGTCTGATTAAAGGGGTTGTCTGAGTTATTTTTTTGTTCTTTGTATGTTTCTAACTAGGCAAATGTAAGGACTTTACAATTCACTTACTTTATCTCCAGTTGCTGCTTTCTCAGATTTCACTGAGGGTCACATGATCTGTGATGTCAGCTTCTCTCCCTGCTCTGATGATGTTTAGATGACTGACAAGCCTGAAAGCGCCCCCTGCACTGCCACTGCTGCTATCTGCTCTCTCCCTGGATTCTTGAGGAAAAACATCAACCCCTTGAGCTGCACAGACTCAGGGCTGAAGGCTTTACTGAGTAGCTGCAGGCAGTGAGGAGACAAATGCTGGGCTCAGGAACTGATAGAGGAGTTCTGCAGAGCACTGCACAAGAACAGGTAGGGGGAAGATCCTGTGTGTATCAGCAGTGTTGTTGTACAGCTGGGACTTGTAGTTCTACACATAGAACATGCTGCTGAGTATCCCAGCATGCAGTCATGTCACTCAGGGCAGGACTTGTATTTACTCCCTTAGCAGAGCAGGGGGAGGGTCAGAGGAAATATATAGTTTTTTGCCTAAAATTTCTATAGCTTAGTTATATATTGCTGCCCATCAGATTTACAGTGCTATAAAAAAAAATGTATAACTCGGACAACCCCTCTAAAGGTTTTATTAACATTGGGGGTCACTTCGGGCTTTGAGCGGAGGTCTAATGAAAACATTTTTTTTATTAATGTCCTCCTCTAAAACCTAGGTGCGTCTTATGGGCCGGTGCGTCTTATGGGGATGAAAAATACAGTATATCTTATTAATGAGCTCAGTGTTCTCCTAAGAGTTTAGTGACAAAGTGTAAGAATTGTAGGTAATCTGACAGCAGATAATCACAATCTGCCACCATTTTATAATTAACATACACAATTAATCTATATTAGAAAATAAAGGGGTTGTCCCATTAAATATATTCACTGAGGTGGACACACATGCTCATTTCCATCCTTCAACTGCCTCCTGAGCTGTGATAGGGATAGAGCTGCAGTAGAAAGGACACGCCCCCTGAGATGTCATCTTGACATAAATCTAGTAGAACTGGAGGAATGAATGCGGAGATCTCAGGACCCATGTGAGGTACAGGGCTGGTTCTAGCTTTGTTAGAATGAGATTGTCATGTACTACATGTCGTCTGATTTAAATTTTTAAGATCAATCATGGGATAACCCCTTTAAGCAATTTTGTAAATACCCACTTCTTGCCTTACCAATAGAGTTGAGCGAACTTGTATTTTAAGTTCGGCGTCCAAAGTTCAGGTTGGGGTTATCGAAGAATCCTGTTATGGATTCCGCTACCACGGACCATAACGGAATTTGGAATCCATAAGGGGATTCTTCAATGAACCCGAACCTTGGACAACACTAAGGACCTGGGGTGACGTCACCGTCATGTGATCAGTGCAGGGGGCGCGGCTCAGTACTGGATAAGAGGTGGTGGGCTACTGAGCCACGCCCCTGCACTGATCACATGACAGTGACGTCACCATGTCCTAGTGATGTCCAAGGTTCAGGTATCAGAATCCTTATGGATTCAAATTCGTTATGGTCCGTGGTAGCGAATCCATAACGAGTTCTTCGATACCCGAACAGAACTTGTGGACGCCTGAACTAAAATACAAGTTCGCTCAACACTACTTACCAACTGTTAGAGCCTATATAATACTCCAGAGTAGCATTCCCAATTCTGCAAGTCATTAGAAACAGTCAACAATATTGTTGACAGACACACCGGCCGACATTTAACTCAGGATCAGTACAGGATAAGTAATGTAATGTATGTAAACAGTGACTCCATCAGCAAAATAGTGAGTGCAGCTCTGGGGTATAATACAGGATGTAACTTGGAATCAATACAGGATACATAATGTGATGTAGTTACAAAGTTATTAGACTGTAGCCTTATAGTGTAACATGCTCAAAGGTGAAGCCATGTTCTGATAATTATATTTATCATGGTCTGTATGTCAGTGGAAAAAGAGGAAGTATCGGTTACATCAAAGACTGTCCATTGTGTTGAAAAATTCCCATTTTTCTAGCTAGACTCCTCCTTTCTTCCCCCGCCCTTCACTGGATGATACACACGTGTTATATCTAATATACATTTAGCATAGAACAAAAATTTTTGAAAGTGCTTCAAGTCAACCACATTAGATTTCTATATACACATTAGTAAACCCACATACACAGATTACTCTGAAAGGAAAAACCACAGGCCAAAGTATCGGCCTACATCCAGGAAACTGACGCTCACTGCTGAGAAATGCGACGATTCTTTTTTTTTGTATTTTATCGTAAGTAACATACGTCCCAACTTGTAAGAAGCCCAAGGAATGACAATGTTAGCGGTAAGATTTTACTCTAAGCCACACCTCTCACCCCACCCGAAGCTTTTCTATACACGCCCTGCTCAATCCCCTTGGTGCCCCCACACAGTGTAATAGTGCCGCCCTGGTGTGCCAGCACTCCTTAGTGCCAGTGACGGGGGAGAATAGCACGCCCGAGTGCGATAACATTCATTGGCATTGCCATTGTTGGATTCCAGAGTAAAAGGAATTCTGGACAGTTGGGTGGCGGATTAATGGACAGTCATGGCAGCAATATCCTGGTGTTCGGCGCACTATAGACAGATTTCTTACCTCTTGTTGCTTAATATTTTCTTTGTCTATTGGACATTGAGGGATTTCATTTAATTCTCTGCAAAGAGAAATCAAGGAAAATATATAAGTCATGTCCGTATTGACATTTGATCATATTGAGAGATATAAGACAACAGACCCCAAGCTAAAACCTGGCCCAACCATTCAGATCGGGGACGATCGGGCACCTGTCTGATCGGGGACGATCGGGCACCTGTCTGATCGGGGACGATCGGGCACCTGTCTGATCGGGGACGATCGGGCACCTGTCTGATCGGGGACGATCGGGCACCGGTCAGATCGGGGACGATCGGGCACCGGTCTGATCGGGGACGATCGGGCACCTGTCTGATCGAGGCGATCGGGCACCTGTCTGTCGAGGGCGATCGGGCACCTGTCTGATCGGCGGCGATCGGGCACCTGTCTGATCGGGACCATCGGGCACCTGTCTGATCGGGGGCGCATCAGACCTGCCTGATCAGGGGCTGATCGGGCACCTGTCTGTCGAGGGCGATCGGGCACCTGTCTCGATCGGGGGACGATCGGGCACCTGTCTGATCGGGGACGATCGGGCACCTGGCTCTGATCGGGGACGCGATCGGGCACCTGTCTGATCGGGGACGATCGGGCACCTGTCTGATCGGGGACGATCGGGCACCTGTCTGATCGGGGACGATCGGGCACCTGTCTGATCGGGGACGATCGGGCACCTGTCTGATCGGGGACGATCGGGCACCTGTCTGATCGGGGGCGATCGGGCACCGGTCAGATCGGGGACGATCGGGCACCTGTTCAGATCGGGGGCGATCGGGCACCGGTCAGATCGGGGTGATCAGATATTTAGGTCAATGCAACCTATTAGTATATACACTACTGGTATTATACTAATAATGCATATGTTTGTCATTATGAAGATGATTACAACTTTGGAATTTTTGTTTTGTTTTTTGTGTGAATTATTTGCATTTTGTGTAGACTTTAGAGTAATTGGGCCCAATAAACAGGGGCAGTTATTTAGTATATACTACGGGTACGGCCACACGTGGCTACAACAATAGTGACAAGAGGGCTGAAACTACAGGGGAAAGTGAGTATAAAGCAGGCATTAGTATAGGGTGCACTGATGATGTGCAGATCTGAACCACAGGGTGTAGCTATCATTAGTGGCTCTGAACCATTAGGTGCAGTGGTCTCGGGTCGGCCTGAATCATAGGGTGCAGTAATGAGGAGTGGGATTGAACCCTAGATGTAAAGTGATCATAGGTCGGACTGAACCATAGGGTGCAGTGATCATGGGTGGGCCTTAACCATAGATGCAGTGATCATGGGTGGGCCTTAACCATAGATGCAGTGATCATGGGTGGGCCTAAGCCATGGGATGCATAGATCAGGAGTGGTCCAGAACCATAGGGTGCAGTAATGAGGAGTAGCCTGAACTACAGGGTGCAGTGATCATGAGTGTGTCTAAAAGAATCTAATCTATAAGGCTCACTCGATGATAATCCTCTTCATCCTGAGCTTCCTGGTTCTTTTTCAGAAGTAATGTAACACAGAGCAGAGCCGTAAGACAGAATTGTCATTGGGAGGATGGGGGTGATAGTGTATCTAAGAATAACAGTATAAAGCTATATACTAGTCAGTCTGGGGAAAGCTGGCCGATGCAATGGCGGCCATAAGTGGTCGTCACTCAGGGTGCGCAACCCAAAATACCTGCGGAGGTCAGTGCCGGGGTCTGCAGAGAGCTGTGACTATGATGCATACTGTACTCACACGTGTCAGATAGTGACACAGACACTCACTTCAGGCGCAGAACGCATTTCTCACAGAACCGGTGACCACATCCTGTCTGATGAGGATTGTGAAGAACCAGATAGCAGCTCGCACACTTGTAACGCTCCTGCAATGTTTCCACAAACACGTATTCCTGCTTCGGCTCAAAGTCAAGGGACAGTCCAGTGCTGGAGTTCTGTCTGCAGAATTTGTCTGGATGCAGATTGTTGTCAGGACAGTCCATGGTGGAGCTGGAAGAAAGACATGACAGAATGAGACATAACTAGGAGCCATGATGTGTTATCTCTCCATATAGGTGTTACCTGTCTCTGTAATCCCGCTTGTGATGATAATGAGATGACTGCTGAAAAGTGATGTCTACAGAACAGTACGTGTCAGCCTACTACTAGGCTCAGTGGCCGGTGTGAAAAGTGCAGGATTCAGTCAGCATCCTTAGGACCTACGATGCTGGAAATTGGCGTGATCCGACCCGTGGTTGGGACAGAATTTGCATAGAAATACACCCATTTACATTTGGTAGGGTTTTTGTAGCAAAAATACCTCTTTATGAGGGAGGGGGATCAGGAAACCCCACATAGATGCAGATCCCAGACGGTGGGACGCCCCCTTATCCAAGGGGACTGAGGATATGCTGTAGATGTTTGCGATGGGAATACCCCTTTAAAGCAGTCCTATCTTTGTCCGTAATTTGCTATTCTAATTTTTTGCGGAACAGCTATGCGGACACGGAATGCACACATTTCTGTGTTTTTGCACCCCCATTGAAGTGAATGGTTCCGCATATGGGCCAGAAAAAAACAGAACGGACACAGGAAAAAAAAAAGTTTGCGTGCATGAGCCCTTACAGGGAAAGGGCTGCAGCAGAAAGGACATGCCCACTGATAAATGGCACATCTCCTGAGCTGTGATGGGGAAAAAGCTGCAGCAGAAAGGATGTACCCCGAGCTGTAATAGGGAAAAAGCTGCAGCAGAAAGGATGCACCCCGAGCTATGATAGGGAAAAAGCTGCAGCAGACAGGATGCACCCCGAGCTGTGAAAGGGAAAAAGCTGCAGCAGAAAGGATGCACCCCGAGCTGTGAAAGGGAAAAAGCTGCAGCAGACAGGATGCACCCCGAGCTGTGATAGAGAAAAAGCTGCAGCAGAAAGGATGCACCCCGAGCTGTGATAGGGAAAAATCTGCAGCACAAAGGATGCACCCCGAGTTGTGATAGGGAGATAGCTGCAACAGAAAGGACACACCCTATAAACTGTCAGCCTAAAATAAATTGAGCAGAGCAATTGCAGCAAGGATTTGGGAGATCTCTGGATCCATGTGAGTTACAGGCAGTGGTGTAACTCCAATGTAGGAAGACCCCGCAACTGCTAAGGGACCCAGGGGAGGGAGGTCCAACATTGAACTCCTTTCTCTTCTCCAGGCAAGAATGATTTTTTTCATGAAGTGGCCACTCGGTAGAGCTCCGTGCAAAGAGGTAAGTATATAAATTCCAATGCACTGAGCTCCCCCTAGTGGCGGCTACAGGCGAACAGCTTTATAATAGGGGATAAGCAGATTTATACAATGGGTATACTGAGAAATATGGTGCTCAGTTGTGAATCACCTGTTCCACTTTTTCCATCACAGAAGTCGGATTAAGTGGGTGAGGTGGAGGGGGATGTTTTTTTATTACAATTTTGCAATTAAAATTTCTACAACTGCAGCAGAAAGGATACGCCCCCTGAGAAAGTGCATGCCCTCGGAGCTGTCAGCTTGATATAAATCTAGCAGAGCAATGAATGTGGAGATCTCTGGATCCATGTGAGGTCCAGGGCTGGTTCTAGCTTTGTGAGAAAGAGATCATCATGTACTATATGATGTCTGATTTTCTTTTTTAACCCTCAGCCCTGCAGAGTCTGGTAAGGTCACGAGAAAGCTGTCAAAAAAGATGTGAACGGAACATACTCAAAGGTCACCCCTGTTAACCCCTGTGACGTAGGATCTTCATAGATCACACCCACAGTGAGCCAAGCTATATGCCAGTGTAATGCATGAAACCGAATGGGGAATGCGGCCTCCTCCATATCAGCACCCACAGCCCATCGATAGGAAACTATTAGAAAATGACTATTATAAGCACTGAATCAGCTTCCTGTTGACACACGAGGCTGCCTTACTGATGGGCTTTGTGGCCGAAAATTAGAAAAGTGCAAAAAGAAGCTGCAGAAAGAGAAAAGAGCTTAACGAATAACATACAAGGTATGCCGAATCCCACCAACTACACCTTAGGGCTCGTTCACACGACCGTGGTTTTGGTCGGCATCCGAGCTGCATTTTTTGCAGCTCGGGTGCGGACCCACTCACTTCTATGGGGCGGCAAAAGATGCGCCGCCCGCTCCGTTCTGCAAATTGCAGAAGGCACACGGGCGGCATCCGTGTTTTGCGGATCCGCAAAACACAGCACGGTCGTCTGAACAAGCCCTTAATCTGCTCAGCTCCTTCTGCTCTGTAACTAGCTGCCAGCAGAGTGGACGCCATCAGGACAGGCTCCCTTTAACCCCTTCCCGGCATAAATTTACGCCGGGAGTCAGCTATTTAAATGTGGCGCCCGCTCGCGAGTACAGCAGGCGCCATAGCCGCTGGGTGCCTGCCTATTAAACATCAGACACCTGGGGCTAATGGATGCGATCAACTAGAACGTCGGTGGCACACGTGTAACCCCTCAGCTCAAAAACTGGAAGCCAGCACTAGAGTCTATGAGAGAAGACATCTTGTTTAAGCTCCGAGGAACTATTAAAAAGTAAAAATAGTAAAATAAAAAATAAAAATAAAAAGTTTAGGAAAAAATCATTTTTAATTTCCCAAAATTAAAATAAACAATTAAAAAAAAGTCATACATCATAGACATCGCCGTGTGCGAAAACGCGAAAACTATTAAAATATAACAAATATTTATCCCATACAGCGAAATACACACAGCGATGTAAAGAAAAAATTAGTTTTTTCCAAAGTTTTTCATTTTTTCCTCAGTATTAGGGTCCTTTCACACTGGCGTTTTTGTTTTCCGGCATAGAGATCCGTCCTCGGCGCTCTATGCCGGAACAATCCTGATCAGGATTATCCCAATGCATTCTGAATGGAGAGAAATCCGTTCAGGATGCATCAGGATGTCTTCAGTTCAGGACCGGAACGTTGTTTGGCCGAAGAAAATACCGCAGCATGCTGTGCTATTTGCTCCGGCCAAAAATCCTGAACACTTGCCGCAAGGCCGGATCCGGAATTAATGCCCATTGAAAGGCAATAATCCGGATCCGGCCTTAAGCTAAACGTCGTTTCGGCGCATCGCCAGATCCGACGTTTAGCTTTTTCTCAATGGTTAGCATGGCAGCCAGGACGCTAAAGTCCCGGCTGCCATGGTAAAGTGTAGTGGGGAGCAGTATACTTACCATCCGTGCGGCTCCCAGGACGCTCCAGGATGACGTCAGGGCGCCTTACACGCATGGATCACGTGATCGCATGGATCACGTGATCCATGCGCATGGTGCGCTCTGACGTCACTCTGGAGCGCCCCAGGAGCTGCACGGACTGTAAGTATACTGCTCCCCCGCTCCCCACTACTACTATGGCAACCAGGACTTTAATAGCGTCCTGGCTGCCATGGTAACCTCAAAGCATTTCAAAGACTGATCAGGATCCTGATCAGTCTTCTAATGCTTCAGGCGACTTGCGTTCTGAACGCAAATGTGAAAGGACCCTTAAAATGCAAGAAAAACGGTGTAAATGTGGTATCGTTACAATCGTACTGACCCTGAGGATGAAGGTAACAGGTCAGTTGTTTGTTTTTTTTAGCATTCCACCCCATTTTACATTGTATGCAGTATAAAATGGTGGCATTTAGAAAGTACAAAAAAAAAGCTATGTTGAATGGAAAAATAAAAAAGTTATGGCTCTGGGAAGGCTTGGAGTAAAAAAATGGAAAAAAAAAAACGGAAAATGGTCCTGAAGGGGTTAAAGATGTCTCAAGATCGGGAAGTTGCAGGTGTTTTTTTCTCTTCTGGTTATGGATACGATCTCTCTGAAGTTGCTGCCTTGTTTTCTCTGTTGTGTACAGTAAGTGACCCATGACTCACCTCATACAAAAACACATATCAGTCAGCAGCATGCAATAACTGCGAGTTGGGTAGACCATGATGATGGTGCTGATGGGGGGGGGGGGGGCAGAAATCATTTTCGGCAGTGTAGTGATCAGTCCCAACTGTATCCGGGACTGCTGGTCCCTTTTCCTAGGGGCGTAGCTTATAGGGGGTGCAGAGGTAGCAGTCGGTCCCCGGCTCTGGTGTCTGGGGTGCCCTAAGACCCCTCTGCCACATTATACATGGCACATGGTAGGTGGGGGGGGGGGGGGCGAACGGTTACAGATTTTGCATTGTGACCCATTAGACTCAAGTTACGCCTCTGCTGCCTTTTTTTGGAACCCTGAGACTATCTGTAATTGCTCTGATTGGTCAACTGTGGCCAGATGATGTCATCAGTATGGAGGGGAGGTAGACGGCGTGGACGGCAGAGGGGAGGCAGCACAAGACGCAAAATCTGATCTACAGACTCGGGGCAGGAACCAAACATCACTTATAAGCAGATGCGACTACTCAGCCGAAATCTGAATCTCCTCCTCTGCAATTAGAATAGACAACTAGGGGTTGTCAGGACTAGAAAAACATGGCTTCCCCTAAAAACAGAACCACGGGTTATGCCTGGCATTACAGCTCCATTGACAGAAAGGGGCTGAGCTGTAGTAACACGCACAACCTGATGACGGGGGAGGCACTGTTTTTGGAAGAAAGCAGCCATGTTTTTCCAGTCCTGACAGCGCCTTTGAGCAGAACGAGAGGAGGAATTATTGACCTTCAGAAGAAATATCTGGCGCAATCTCCTCCAGATATACGCCAAAAATTGGCGTATATCTGTTAGTAAATGAACCCCCCATGGAATTTCCATACATACTGCCCTTTTGCTGAAGTATAAAGCCTCAGGCAGCACAATGTGAATGGTCACCTACGGAGAAGAGCTGCTTTCCCTGCTTAGGGTGCTTTCACATTTGCGTTGAAGGATTCCGTCAGGCAGTTCCGTCAATGGAACTGCCCGACGGATCCGTTAAAACGCTTGAAAACGGATTTTACTTGCAAACGGATTCGTTTGACAATTGTATTGAAATAACTGATCCGTCTTTCCGTTGTCATCCGTAAAAATGGATGTTATTTATTTCTTTACCATTTTTAAAGGTCTGCGCATGCACAGAGTGGAAGAACGGATCCGCTAATGCATCAATTTTCAATGTCGGATCCACCCTTAATACATTTCAATGGAAATTAATGGTGGATCCGTCAAGTGTTTCCGCATTTTTGAACAGAGATAAAAATGCAACATGCTGCGCTTTTATCTGCGTCCAAAAAACGTGAAAGGACTGAACTGAAGACAAACTGATGCAAACTGAACGCATTGCTTTCCATTCAGAATGCATAAGGATAGAACTGATCCGTTTTTTTCCGTTATTGAGCCCAGAGGACGGAAAAGAATAACGCTAGTGTGAAAGCACCCTTAGTCACTTGAACGAGCTGGGGCGAAGTTATTTTGCAGACTTGTCCTCCATCACGTGGTCATCGTGGTCTCCCTTGACCTCACAGCACCACTCATTCTCATGTGGAGCATATAGTATGACATGACCCAATGTGAACACATGTAGATTTAAAGGGGTTTTCCAGAACCTTCACACTGTAGTGCCCTGGAAAGGTCATCAGATCGGTGAGGTCTGACCCTTGTATCCCAATCAGCTGACTTAAAGGGGTCCTCTCACTTCAGCAAATGGCATTTATCAGGTAGAGCAAGGTAATACAAGGCACTTACTAATGTACTGTGATTGTCCATATTGTCTCCTTTGCTGGCTGCATTCATTTTTCCATCGCATTATACGCTGCTTGAATCTCTGGTTACGACCAGCCTGCAATCCAGCAGTGGTGGTCGTGCTCACACACTATAGAAAAAAGATCTAGCCTATGTGCGGTCCTGATCACCAGAGAGGCCTGTGCTTTTTTCTATACTGTGCAATCCATAACCACCGCTGCTTCAGGCCGTGGGGGCCTTTTTCAGCAGCTGGGACAAAGAGCCTTGTCAGGGTTCAGGGCAACCTGCTCCAGAGTGCTCCGGACCTCAGACTGGGCTGAAGGCTCACCTTCTAAGACAATGACCCTAAGCACACGACCAAGACAATACAGGAAGGGCTTAGGGACAACTCTGTGAATGTCCTTCAGTGGCCCAGCCGGAGCCCTGAACCCAATCCAACATCTGTGGAGAGACATGGAAATGGCTGTCCACTGACGGTCCCCATCACACCTGGCAGAACTTGAGAGGATCAGCAAAGAAGAATGTGAGAAAATCCCTAAATCCAGATGTGTAAACCTTGTGGCATCATCCCCAAGACTCAAGGCTGGAATCACTGCCAAAGGAGCTTCGACTACGTCCTGAGTAAGGGCTCTGAATACTGATGGCAATGGAAGATTTTAGTTTTTTTCCTTTTCAATAAAGTGGCTTAGATTCTGAACATTTCAACAGCTTGAATTTGTTATTTTATCACAAGCCGCAACTACGCGATCAAGTGGATAAGGCGAGTTAATTTTTTTATTTTTAACCCCTTAGGCTGGGTTCAGACTTGCGCGTTTTTTGCAAATAGGAAACGCGTGTCATACGCGCGTTCGTGTGATTGACTACTGTGGCGTCAATCACAATACGCGCGACAAAACGCCCCAAAGAAGCTCAAGAACTTTTTTGAGCATAGGGCGTTTTTCAGCGCGTTCAAACGTGCTGTAAAACGCTCAAGTGAGAACCAGGGCCATAGGGAAGCATTGGTTTTCATGTGTTGAGCGTTTTACAGCGCGTTTGAACGCGCTGTAAAACGCGCAAGTCTGAACCCAGCCTTAATCTACATTTTACTAAGCATTCTGTATTGAGAATGCTATTATTTCCCCTTATAACCATGTTATAAGGGAAAATAATAAAGATCGGGTCCCGTCTCTTAGCAACCATGCGGGAAAATCGCACTGCATCCGCACTTGATTGCGGATGCTTGCGATTTTCCCGCAGCTCCATTCACTTCTATGGGGCCTGCGTTGCGTGAAAAACGCACAATATAGAGCATGCTGCGATTCTCATGCAACGCAGAAGTGATGCTTGAAAATCACCGCTCATGTGCACAGCCCCATAGAAATGAATGGGTCCGGATTCAGTGCGGGTGCAATGCGTCCTCCTCACGCATTGAGCCCGCGCGGAAAACTCGCCCGTGTGAAAGGGGCCTTAGGCCTCATTCAGTAGCCCATATGTACAGGTCCGCATCTGTTCTGCAATTCTTTTGTTGCGCGGCCCCGCAAATAATATAGAGCAAGAATAGGACAAGAATAGGCATTTCTATATAGCGCTGGCCCTGTGCGTTCCACAAAACACTTACGGCTGTCTGAATGAGCCCTTACACTGTAGTAGACTCTGTCCTATTGACCATTTGTTTCTAAAAGCAATGTAGAAAATGTATTACAAAAATTCCATGCAGCACAGACTGGTGTGCCTGCCTCATCGTTCTGCACAGCTGGACTCCAAGTGACCATTTATTTCTACAAAACTGTGGCTCTAGAACCGGTGGTGCTGCCACTGACAATCCAGGCTCAAAAGCCATCAGGTCTAGGGTAATGTCAGGTGGAAATGGTGGGTCTTGTGGTGGGTCTGGGAGGGTATTTCCCTTGTGGGAATTTTTCTCCACGGTGCCAGCCGAAAAAAAACCATCGCAGGGTGCAAACTCCGCAGAGACGTGCCCATTCAAGTACAAATGTAGGAACTAGGGCTGGCAAGCAATGTGAGCAAGACGTCCTACTGCCTTGTAGGCTTCAGGCTTCGTGGCCTATGAGGGTGTAATGCAAGAGGCCCAGGAAGGCGCGCCACCCCTCCTAGTGTCTGGTACTGCAGCTCAGCCCCACTAAAGTGGATGGAGCTGGGCTACAGAGAGATGTAGTAGCATGAACCTCCACCAGAAGGGGGCACCATTTCAATGTTTTCTCTATTGACACTAGTAAGGCACACAAGTCTCATGAGGGTCTCCTGGTGTAAGAAGGAAACTGGAAAGTAGGGGCCACCCCTATACTTCTTTACAAAAATGAGACTGCACAAAACACAGGTATTAGAAGTGTTCTGACGAGGGACTTTTTTCAGATGTCGCCATTAGTCATCGTCTTGCCCCCTGTGACCTCCACTACCTAATGGTATCAAAAAGGAATATCCAAAAATCACTTTAAACAAGCTGCATTAAAACCGCACTGCAGACAGGGGAGTACCCAAATCTCATGGGGCCCCACAGCAAAGCTTATTATGGGTGCTTGCTCTGTTCCTCTGTACAGGCTGCGGCCTGCTTGCCAGAAAAAGCCACTCCTCCTCTGCCAGTGCATGCACCCTAATCTTCACCAGCCAATGGCAGGTGACCCTGGCTTACTTAAAGCACCTACCCTGAGGCAGGGTGCCTGATCAATAGGTTCCTAGCTTGCTAGTTCCAGAAAAGATGTGCTGTACTAGTTTGTCTTCCCGTGGACTGACTTCTGTCTGTTTCCTGGATTCAGACCCTCTGCTGCCTGACCTCCATATGGACCCTTCCTTGCCTGACCTTCCCTGTGCCTGACTATAGTTTTGCCTGATTCCTTGGTGTCTCTAATCCCTGTGGAGAAGCTGTCAACCACATAGAGATTACTTTAGGAAGTAGCAGCCTGGTGACTCAGCAAAGTTCAGATCCCGGTCCAGGGGTTAAAGGGTAAAAACCAGGGAACGCCATTAGGAGTAGCCTAAAGTAAATCTGTTGGTTGACACTGGTTCCACACCTACTGCTGAAACAGGGACACAGTCTTTCTACATTGTTTTATGGGGCAATATCTGGATAGTACAGTGCAATGTTTTATGCAGCACTCATGGCTGACAT
Source organism: Bufotes viridis (assembly GCA_033119425.1). NCBI lineage: Eukaryota > Metazoa > Chordata > Amphibia > Anura > Bufonidae > Bufotes > Bufotes viridis. The sequence continues at coordinate 419,043,517 of CM065592.1, read as the reverse complement.
CGTCTGGGACACGCTCCAGGTGACACTGTTTTTGGGCACCTTCAGGTAGTTCTGTTTTATAGGGACGCTCATTAGAATGGCTGGCATTTAAAGCGACCCTCCAGTCCAAACCTAAAATCTGACAACAGTCAACATACCTGGTGCCCTCCGTTCCTCTGCTGCCCTCATAAGGACACAGCACCTACTTCATCAGCCCTGGTACATATGTGGGCAGCTGACTGGGGGGCATGCCCTAGACCTTTCTATAGTGCTGCGTAGGGAAGTCTGAGATCACGGCAGCCATCCTGAAGAGAATCCAACGGGAGACCAGAGCAGAGGAGGAACAGAGCACCAGGGATGTGGACTACAGTCAAATAGGTTCGGCCTAGAGCAGGGTTTCTCAACTCCGGCCCTCGGGACCCACCTACCGGTCAGGATTTGAGAATATCCCACAGAATGAATACCTGTGGTAAGTCCTGATGCATGGACACTTATTATATCACCTGCTCAATACTAAGGAGATCCTGAAAACATGACCGGTAGGTGGGTCCCGAGGACCGGAGCTGAGAAACCCTGCACTAGAGGGTCGCTTTATTGTTGCCTGCAGCAGCCTTCTTTCTGTACATTTATCTGGAGCCACTCTCTGGGTGGGGGACATTTTAGGGTGGTTGCGTTTTAAAGGGGCATTCCCTATTAGACATTTTTTAAAGGAGCACTCTCTATACGAGGCTGTTTATGGGGGGCGCTCTCTATACGAGGCTGTTTATGGAGGGCGCTCTCTATACCAGGGCTGTGGAGTCGGTAGATAAATTGTCCGACTCCGACTCCTCAGATTTTGAAACTTCCGACTCCGACTCTGACTCCTCGACTCCGACTCCTCTGTATTTAATATGCAAATACGAAGCTGTTCCACCAAGTTCTTCTAATCTTCTCTAGCACAGAGAGGTAGTTGAGCAGAAGCTGCTGCCTTCTCCTTTGTGTGCTGATCTTCTGCTGAAGATAGAGCAGTGGGAGGATCCAGGAAGGGGCAGGGGAAGGGGCATTTATTTTAAAACATGATTTTCCTAGTAGAATCCCATAGTCATGTTTAAAATTTAAGCTAACAATCTGAGTTTACATGTTTTATAGCCTTAGCTGAATGATAGCAGTTTTTCAAATGGTTTCCAGCTTCAGTCTTGAACTATTGACTCTCCATTCCCTTCACTTATACAAGTGTCTCCAGTCCTTAATCAGTTATCAGTGAGAGGCGAGGATAACCATGGGTTCCCTGTAACAGCAGACCACAAGACAATGGAAAGTGTAAGTATTGCCGCTCCTTAAAGGGACACTGACAGGCTGATTTTCCAGCTAAAGATATATATATACTGGTATTCATCAGAGAATTAGGAATAAAACTATACTAATGTTACCCCCAGTTAAGCTGTACTTGTGTTTAAAAACATTTTAATCTGTATGCAAATTCACTATCTTTGTGCCCAATGGGGCAGCGTCTCCTGCGGCTTTGTGCCCAGCCGCGCCCGAAGTACAGCTTCCCAGCGCTGTTCCCCTCGTTATTATTCACTGCACTGGCCTTTTTTTCCAGGCTAGCCGAACGCTGAATTCCTGCGCAGGCGCACGTGTAGAGTGCTGGCAGAAGCCTCATCTGGCTATGCTGAGGCTGTGCCAGCTTTCTCTCTTCCTCCTCGCTACCTAGTCCTGTCTAGTGCTGCCAGTACTCTACATGTGCGCCTGCCCCCTTGGGCACAAAGGTAGAGAATTTGCATATTGATTAAAACGTTTTTAAACACAAGTAAACCTCAACTGGGGGTAACAGTCGTCTAGTTGTATTCCGAATCCTCTGATGAATACCAGCAGATATATCAGCCTGTCAGTGTCCCTTTAACTGCATAGTAAAGCATATGAAAAGCGTGCTTCTTCACGGTCACTTAACGTCTTTGTTTAGCGGTAACGTGACGCACTGCATGCATTGGCCTTTATTCTTACAGTAGAGAAGTAATTAATTATAACTTTATCTGAATTGGGACATTTAAACGTGCTTTTTTTTTATTCCAATTTTTTTTTATTCCAATTTAAATCTAGTAGGAGTCGGAGTCGGTCCATTTTTTGCCGACTCCGACTCCAGGTACCCAAAATTGCCTCCGACTCCGACTCCTCGACTCCGACTCCGCAGCCCTGCTCTATACGAGGCTGTTTATGGGGGGCGCTCTCTATACGAGGCTGTTTATGGGGCGCTCTCTATACGAGGCTGTTTATGGGGGCGCTCTGTATAGGACACTGTTTATGGGGGCGCCCTGTATAGGACACTGTTTATGGGGGCGCCCTGTATACGACACTGTTTATGGGGGCGCCCTGTATACGACACTGTTTATGGGGGCGCCCTGTATACGACACTGTTTATGGGGGCGCCCTGTATACGACACTGTTTTTGGGGGCGCTCTGTATAAAACACTCTTTATGGGGGCACTCTGTATAAAACACTCTTTATGGGGGCACTCTGTATAAAACACTCTTTATGGGGGCACTCTGTATAAAACAATCTTTATGGGGGCACTCTGTATAAAACACTCTTTATGGGGGCACTCTGTATAAAACACTCTTTATGGGGGCACTCTGTATAGGACGCTGTTTATGGGGGCACTCTGTATAGGACGCCGTTTATGGGGGCACTCTGTATAGGACACTGTTTATGGGGGCACTCTGTATAGGACACTGTTTATGGGGGCACTCTGTATAGGACACTGTTTATGGGGGCGCTCTGTATAGGACACTGTTTATGGGGGCGCTCTGTATAGGACACTGTTTATGGGGGCGCTCTGTATAGGACACTGTTTATGGGGGCGCTCTGTATAGGACACTGTTTATGGGGGCGCTCTGTATACGACAATGTTTATGGGGGCGCTCTGTATACGATGCTGTTTATGGGGGTGCTCTCTATACGACGCTGTTTATGGGGGCACTCTCTATACGACGCTGTTTATGGGGGCTCTCTCTATATGACGCTGTTTATGGGGGCACTCTCTATACGACGCTGTTTATGGGGGCACTCTCTATACGACGCTGTTTATGGGGGCACTCTCTATACGACGCTGTTTATGGGGGCACTCTCTATACGACGCTGTTTATGGGGGCACTCTCTATACGACGCTGTTTATGGGGGCACTCTCTATACGACGCTGTTTATGGGGGCACTCTCTATACGACGCTGTTTATGGGGGCACTCTCTATACGACGCTGTTTATGGGGGCACTCTCTATACGACACTGTTTATGGGGGCACTCTCTATACGACACTGTTTATGGGGGCACTCTCTATACGACACTGTTTATGGGGGCACTCTCTATACGACGCTGTTTATGGGGGCACTCTCTATACGACACTGTTTATGGGGGCACTCTCTATACGACACTGTTTATGGGGGCACTCTCTATACGACACTGTTTATGGGGGCACTCTATACGACGCTGTTTATGGGGGCACTCTCTATACGACGCTATTTATGGGGGCACTCTCTATATGACACTGTTTATGGGGGCACTCTCTATACAACGCTGTTTATGGGGGCACTCTCTATACGATGCTGTTTATGGGGGCACTCTCTATACGACACTGTTTATGGGGGCACTCTCTCCTGCCTTTTTCTCTGACCCCACTGTACTGCTGTGCTTAGATGAAAACTAATAGAAGAACCTTAATTACAATCCGCTAATTACAGCTTCCGAGAAACGTTCTTTGTCTCTTCTCCTGAGAGGGATAAACAGGAACAGATGGAAGTAGCCGTCCGGACGCCGCGCTCGGCGCTTACAGAAGTCTGCACGGTGACTAATGTCATGTATGGAAACCGCCTGACAGACTGAAAAATCCGGATGTCTCTGCTCCTGTCACATCCATCTTTGCAAAACTTTACCTTTAAGGTTTACAAATTAAAGGGGTCATCCAGCCAGGAAAAAATGTTTTTGAAAAGGGAGCAGAGTTGCTAAGTAAAAAAAAAAAAAAAGCAATACGGTACCGACCCCCGCAACATCTGCTCCGATGCTTGCCTGGTCCCCTGCTGGGGGCTGAATGTGACTTTGTAACTGGATGACAAGTAAACAAAGAACGGCGGGGACCGCTGGGGCGTCGTGCTGGAGACGGGGGGTGGGGGGATCCTATAGGTAAGTATTGGTTACGTTTTCATCATATAATTTTTTAAACTCCTGTAAAACCCAGAATCTGAGGGGAAAAAAAAATCTGAAGACTGGTTTGCAACTGATTGGAAAAAACAGCTTTAGGCCCCATACACACACAATGGTATTTTTCGTCCGTGTCCGATCAGCACATGGATGTCATCTGGGTAGCTGTAAGTACAGCATAGTCTGTTTAGAAAGGATTACCGGAGAGGGAGGGGTTTGGCGATATGTAAAGTCCTGTCTAAAGTCCACAGTCCGAGAAGATATACTGTATTTTTCACCCTATAAGACGCACCTAAGCATTAGAGCAAGAACATAATATTTTTCATCAGACCTCTGGTGAGAGCCCCAAGCAGACCTCAGATCACAGCCCCAATGTGAATGACACCCAAGCAGACATCTCAGATCTAAACCTGATGTCAATGACCCCCCCCCCAAGCAGACCTCAGATCACAGCCCAGTGTGAATGACCCCCCCCAAGCAGACCTCATATCACAGCTCAGTGTGAATGACCCCCCCAAGCAGACCTCGGATCACAGCCCCGTGTGAATGACCCCCCCCAAGCAGACCTCAGATCACAGCCCAGGGTAAATGACCCCCCCCCCCCAAGCAGACCTCAGATCACAGCCGAGTGTGAATGACCCCCCGAAGCAGACCTCGGATCACAGCTCAGTGTGAATGACCCCCCCAAGCAGACCTCAGATCACAGCCCCGTGTGAATGACCCCCAAGCAGACCTCAGATCACAGCCCAGTGTGAATGACCCCCCAAGCAGACCTCAGATCACAGCCCAGTGTGAATGACCCACCCAAGCAGACCTCAGATCACAGCCCAGTGTAGACATGACACCCCCAAGCAGACCTCAGATCACAGCCCAGTGTGAATGACCCCCCCAAGCAGACCTCAGATCACAGCTCAGTGTGAATGACCCACCCAAGCTGACCTCAGATCACAGCCCAGTGTGAATGACACCCCAAGCAGACCTCGGATCACAGCCCAGTGTGAATGACCCCCCCAAGCAGACCTCAGATCACAGCCCAGTGTGAATGACACCCCCAAGCAGACCTCAGATCACAGCCCAGTGTGAATGACCTCCCAAGCAGACCTCAGATCACAGCTCAGTGTGAATGACCCACCCAAGCTGACCTCAGATCACAGCCCAGTGTGAATGACACCCCCAAGCAGACCTCGGATCACAGCCCAGTGTGAATGACCCCCCCAAGCAGACCTCAGATCACAGCCCAGTGTGAATGACCCCCCAAGCAGACCTCAGATCACAGCCCAGTGTGAATGACACCCCCAAGCAGACCTCGGATCACAGCCCAGTGTGAATGACACCCCCAAGCAGACCTCAGATCACAGCCCAGTGTGAATGACCCCCCAAGCAGACCTCAGATCACAGCCCAGTGTGAATGACCCCCCCAAGCAGACCTCAGATCACAGCCCAGTGTGAATGACACCCCCAAGCAGACCTCGGATCACAGCCCAGTGTGAATGACACCCCCAAGCAGACATTAAAAAACAATTAACTTACCTCTCCTGCTCCGGACACCGCCACCGCTCCTCAAATCGACACGTCCTGATTCAGCCTGCCATAATTGAAGCGTTTATTAGTATTCACACAATAAGACACACTGACACCCCCACCTGGGGGGGGTCCAGTGTGTCTTATAGGGCGAAAAATACGGTAAGTGAGGGAAATGAACATGGGAAGAAAGACATGGAGGCAAAAAATTTTTAATAAATTACTAATAGGAGTTTATTATAAATATACCAGAGTCCACAGAAAATATACTACTAAGGCCTTCTGCACATGACCGTGTGTCTGCCGTCTGAGTACGTGGACCCTTTCACATGAATGGGGTCTGCAATCCGCATCGACAGACCCGCATGCACTACTTTCTTGCGGAGGCTCGGACAGAAAACCCACGGAAGCACTCTGTATTGCTTACGTGGGCTTCCGATTCGTGCCTGCGTTCCTCACCACACTGTATCTTCCGTATTGTGGACCCATTCAAGTGAACAGGTCTGCACCCACCATACGGTGCGCACATGGCCGGGGGCCGTTTACTACAGACCTGCTGTCTGCGGGCTGCAATACGGGCACGGAGATGCAACGGTCGTGTGCATGAGCCCTAAGGAAAATAGACGAGTCGGCAAATCATAATGAGGTGGTTATTATGGGGGACTTCAACTACCCAGATATAGACTGGGAAACTGAGAGCTGTACATCCCAAAAAGGAGACAGGTTCTTGGCAATAGCCAAAGACAACTTTTCCAACTGGTTCAGGACCCGACTAGAGGGACGGCCATAATGGACTTAGTATTAACCAATAAATGTGCAGGGTCCTTAGGGTACTTTCACACTTGCGGCATGGCTATCCGGCAGGCTGTCCTGGCGGGTGAACAGCCCGCTAGGTCCGCCATGCCCTGGCTCCATCCCCATTGACTATAATGGGGGCGGGGGGCGAAGCACGGCAGTGCACGGCCAGAGATCGCCGGACTAAAAAGTTGGACCTGCAGTACTTTTAGTCCGGCGATCATTGCCGTGCTTCGCTGTAGCTCCCGCCCCATTATAGTCACTGGGGACGGAGCCGCAGCACGGCAGCACACGGGTACTTGCGGCATGGCGGATCCGGCGGCTGTTCACCCGCCGGAACAGCCTGCCGGACAGCCATGCCGCAAGTGTGAAAGTACCCTTAGCCGGCAGAAAAGCAGAATCCTATTCACCATTATAGTTGTCTATTATGGTATATCGGACAAGCGGTCAAAAGATCCCAGGTTCTAGCCCCCTAAAACTTATTGTGTAAATAGTAAAAAGAAATTTTAAAAAATCATAAAAATATCTAAAGTTCCAATCACCCCCCTTTTCCCAATTTACATATACAAATATATAAAACAATAAAAATAAACATATAAGGTATCGCTGAAAATGTCTGAACTATTACATAAGATATTCTTAAAAAATGTCCTGTGTGGTGAACGCTGTAACAGAAAAAAACAAAAACAAGCGATTTGCCATTTTTTGGTCCCCTTGTCCCTGCTGCTGTGAATGGAGCAGCGGGCTGAGCATGTGCAGATGTGTCGTGGATACACTTAGGGGGACTCGTCCGATTTTACAGCGGAATTTCTAAGCCGTCGCTCTGCCATCCTCAGCACTACTTCCCATTGAAATTAAAGTGGAGGCAGAAAGGACACGCCCATTGAAATTTTGTGGCGGCTGTCCGGGCCAAAATTCTGCTGTAAAATCAGTCGTGGGCATCACTCAAGGACTCAGTCCAGATTCTTCTCATTCTTCCTGAGCAGTGCATGGTCGGCACTATCTGAATGATGTGACGCTACAGAAATATGGCCTCCAGAGAAGATGTTAGGTGGACTCAACAGGTAGAATTATAGGGGTCCCCCTGAATCCTCCTCTATTATCCAGAGTGACCACACAGAGGGCCCCTCGCCCCGGAGGACCTGGCACCGGCATGCATTATACAGACAACCAGTTCATTTCAATAGGCACTGTGTAATGCTTCATTTATCCTGTGGAGGCGCTGCAGGGAAACTGAACCCTTAGGCCTCTTTCACTTGGGCATCATGTTTGACGCCCAGATAAGAGGCGGGTGCGTTGCGGGAAAATGCGTAATTTTTCCGCGCGAGTGCAAAGCGTTTTAATGCGTTTTGCACGCGCATGGGAAAAATCGGTATGTTTGGTACCCAGACCCGAACTTCTTCATAGAAGTTCGGGTTTGGGTTGAATATTCTGTAGATTTTATTATTTTCCCTTATAACATGGTTATAAGGGATAATAATAGCATTCTCATACAGAATGCAAAGTAAAATGTGGATTTAGGGGTTAAAAAAAAATAATTAACTCACCTCATCCACTTGATCGCGTAGTTGCCGATCTCTTCTTTCTTCTTCAATCATGAGCAGCCGCCTAAAGGACCTGTGATGACGTCACTGCACTCATCACATGGTCCATCACCATAGTGATGAACCATGTGATGTGACGTCACCACAGGTCCTTTAGTCCTGAGGGACTACAAGTCACAGCATACCCTGATATATACCTGAGGGACTACAAGTCACAGCATACGCTGAGATATACCTGAGGGACTACAAGTCACAGCATACGCTGAGATATACTTGAGGGACTACAAGTCACAGCATACCCTGATATATACCTGAGGGACTACAAGTCACAGCATACGCTGAGATATACCTGAGGGACTACAAGTCACAGCATACCCTGATATATACCTGAAGGACTACAAGTCACAGCATACGCTGAGATATACCTGAGGGACTACAAGTCACAGCATACCCTGATATATACCTGAGGGACTACAAGTCACAGCATACCCTGATATATACCTGAAGGACTACAAGTCACAGCATACGCTGAGATATACCTGAGGGACTACAAGTCACAGCATACCCTGAGATATACCTGAGGGACTACAAGTCACAGCATACCCTGAGATATACCTAAGGGACTACAAGTCACAGCATACCCAGATATACCTGAGGGACTACAAGTCACAGCATACGCTGAGATATACCTGAGGGACTACAAGTCACAGCATACGCTGAGATATACCTGAGGGACTACAAATCACAGTATACCCTCTGAGCTATACCTGAGGGACTACAAGTCACAGCATACCCTGAGATATACCTGATGGACTACAAATCACAGCATACCCTGAGATATACCTGAGGGACTACAAGTCGCAGCATACCCTGATATATACCTGATGGACTACAAGTCACAGCATACCCTGAGATATACCTGAGGGACTACAAATCACAGTATACCCTCTGAGCTATACCTGAGGGACTACAAGTCGCAGCATACCCTGATATATACCTGATGGACTACAAGTCACAGCATACCATGAGATATACCGGAAGGACTACAAGTCACAGCAAACCCTGATATATACCTGAGGGACTACAAGTCGATACCCTGAGATACTAAGGATACAAGTCACTGCCCAGATATACCTGAGGGACTACAAGTCACACTCGCTGAGATATACCTGAGGACTACAAGTCACGCATGCTGAGATATACCTGAGGGACTACAAATCACAGTATACCCTCTGAGCTATACCTGAGGGACTACAAGTCAGCATACCCTGAGATATACCTGATGGACTACAAATCACAGCATACCCTGAGATATACCTGAGGGACTACAAGTCGCAGCATACCCTGATATATACCTGATGGACTACAAGTCACAGCATACCCTGAGATATACCTGAGGGACTACAAATCACAGTATACCCTCTGAGCTATACCTGAGGGACTACAAGTCGCAGCATACCCTGATATATACCTGATGGACTACAAGTCACAGCATACCATGAGATATACCGGAAGGACTACAAGTCACAGCAAACCCTGATATATACCTGAGGGACTACAAGTCACAGCATACCCTCTGAGCTATACCTGAGGGACTACAAGTCACAGCATACCCTGAGATATACCTGAGGGACTACAAGTCACAGCATACCCAGAGATATACCTGAGGGACTACAAGTCACAGCATACCCTGATATATACCTGAGGGACTACAAATCACAGCATACCCTGAGATATACCTGAGGGACTACAAGTCACAGCATACCCTGAGATATACCTGAGGGACTACAAATCACAGCATACCCTGATATATACCTGATGGACTACAAATCACAGCATACCCTGAGATATACCTGAGGGACTACAAATCACAGCATACCCTGATATATACCTGATGGACTACAAATCACAGCATACCCTGAGATATACCTGAGGGACTACAAATCACAGCATACCCTCTGAGCTATTCCTGAGGGACTACAAGTCGCAGCATACCCTCTGAGCTATACCTGAGGGACTACAAATCACAGCATACCCTGAGCTATACCTGAGGGACTACAAGTCACAGCATACCGTCTGAGCTATACCTGAGGGACTACAAGTGGCAGCATACCCTCTGAGCTATACCTGAGGGACTACAAGTCGCAGCACACCGTCTGAGCTATACCAGAGGGACTACAAGTCGCAGCACACCACCAGCCTGTAACGCCCCATCCATACGTCCACCCCAAGCTTTCGGCAGAGCAGTCTTACCCGGAGGTGTGAGGCACAGCGCGGCTCCTGCCTCTCCTCCCTAGCGGTCGCTGTCTCCGTGCAGTTCCCGGGGCCGGCGCTGTGCGGCGCTGTTCCTCCGCAGGGTTACCTGACCACTCCGGTGTCCGCGTGGACTGAACGGAGAATCTGCGACATTCTCCTTATTTTCGCTTTCATCCGGTGCAGGGAGGGCAGAGTGAGCGCGTCACTGCTGGAGGCGGCCATGAGCGAATAGGAAACTCTCAGGGTTGTCCCGTCCATGTCGTCACCCTGCATGTGCAACCCGCTGGGACTTGTAGTTCTCCAGCCCGGCTTTGAAGCTTGCAGCATGTCACTAGTTTAGCTGTCCCCGGTAATCAGATTCTACCTTTCATTTTCAAAAGGAGCTCTAAAAAATAAAAGGTGGGATATGATTGGTTGCTATGGGCTACTAAGCCAGTTTTCCTTTACATCAGTTGCGTCTCACAGCTGAGGGTTTGCTGCAATTGCATCTGGTACAATTCCAATAGATTTTACCATCATGTTGATCGGTGCTTGTTAAAGGGATATTCCCATCTGAGCAGGGGTGTAGCTAACGGCTCATGGGCCCTGGTGCAAGAGTTCAGCTTGGGCCCCCTTCCCTCAGTGCTTTGTGTGTCTTCTTATGTGGCACAAGGGTCTTTGGGCCCCCTGAGGCTCCTGGGCCCGGTAGCGACTGCTACCTCTGCACCCCCTATAGCTACGCCCATGCATCTGAGACAATGGGGGCGTACTGCTAGGATGGATCCCCCTTCCCCGCACCTACACCGAAAGCGGCCACCGTCCCCATTAATTTCTATGGGGCTGAAAGAATTTTTGTGGCCCCATAGAAATGAACGTAGGGCGGCTGCGCCCCCACAACTTTCGGGGCTCCGTTCTTGGAGTAGGTGCGGGTACCAGAGGCACCTATCAGGCAATGGGGGCATATCCTAGCGATGTGCCCCCATTGTGTGAGATGAGACAAACCATTTAAAGGTGTTGTCCAAGATTTTGATATTGATGACTTGCCTTCAGGATAGGTGATCAGATCGGCGGGGGTCCAACGAGGATCAGTCCTTTCAAGAGCCTCCAGTGTGATGAAACCTATTCCTAGGCCGTTCATCAGTCCCATTCAACTGAAAGGGCCTGGGCTGCAATACCAAGCTCAGCCACTATACAATATATGGCGCTGTGCTTGTTATGCTGTGAGGAGGCACAGAGCTCTATTCAAGCAGGTGATCGGCGGCGGTGCCGGGAGCTGGACCCACGCCGATCAGATATTGATGGCCTATCCTGAAGATAGGCCATCAATATCAAAATCTCAGACGGCCCCTTTAACCTCTTTAGGACGCAGGGTGTACATGTACACCCTGCAAATATCTGATCACCGCTGCGCACGTGGCGGTGATCGGAACACAGGGCCTGCTAAAATCATTTAGCAGGCACCTTGGCACAATGCCCAGGGGGGTCCTGTGACCCCCCCCCCATGTCGGCGGTCGCAGAAAACCGCAGGTCAATTCAGAGTTAACAGGGAGGGAGCCTATTCAGACTTTGTAAAGTAAAAAATACAGTGCAGTACACTATATAGTGTACTTACTGTATTATATAGACACCAGATCCACTGGATCTACAAGAACCAAGTGGGTCTGGGTTAAAAAAAGTGAAAAAAAAAAAAAAGGAAAAGTAAAAAAAAATACATATCACTGAATAAAAAAAAAAAAAAAAATACACTACACATATTATGTATCGCCACGTCCGTAAAAATCTCCTCTATAAAAATATCACATGATTTAACCCCTCACGCAAATACCGTAAACCCCCCCCCCCCAAAAAAAAAATGGTGTAAAAAAGCAATTTTTTGTCACCTTGCATCACAAAAAGTGTAATACCAAGTGATCAAAAAGCTGCATGCCTCCCAAAATAGTACCAAAAAAAAAAGCCATCTCATCCCGCAAAAAATGAGTCCTTACATAGGACAATCGTCCAAAAAAATAAAAAAATATGGCTCTCAGACTATGGAGACACAAAAACATTTTTTTTTTTTCTAAAATGCTATTATTGTGTTAAAGTAAAATAAAAAAATAAAAAGTATACATATCATGTATCGCCGTGTCCATGAAAACCTGCTCTATAAAAATAACACATTATCTAACCCCTCAGGTAAATACCGTTAAAAAAATTAAATAAATACAATGTAAAAAAAAAACATTTTTGTCACCTCACATCTCAAAAACTGTAATAGCAAGCGATCAAAAAGTTATATGCACCCAAAAATACAAACCGTCATCTCATCCCTTAAAAAATGATACCCCACATAGGACAATCGCCCCCAAAAAAATATGGCTCTCAGACTATGGAGACACTAAAACATGATTTTTTTTGTTTTAAAAAATAATAATATTGTGTAAAACTTAAATAAATAAAAAGTATACATATTGGGTATCGCCGCTTCAGTCACAACCTGCTCTATAAAAATAACACATGACCAAACCCCTCAAGTAAACACAACAAAAATAAATAAATAAATACGGTGTCAAAAGCCATTTTTGTCACCTTACATCACAAATAGCAGGCGACCAAAATGTCATATGCACCCCAAGATAGTGCCAATCAAACCGACATCTCAACCCTCAAAAAATGAGCCTCTACATAAGACAGTCGCCCAAAAAATAAAAAATAAATATGGCTTTCAGAATGTGAAGACACAAAAAAAATCATTTTTTTCAAAAATGCTTTATTATGTAAAACTGAAACAAAACCCCCCAAAAAGCCATATTGGTATTGTCGCGTCCGTAGCAACCTGCTCTATAGAAATAGCACACAATCTAACCTGTCAGTTCAACGATGTAAATAACAAAAAATAAAAACGGTCCGAAAATAGCTATTTTTTTGCAAATTTTCCATTTTAATCCGTTTTTCCAGTAACAAAGCAAGGGTTAACAGCCAAACAAAACTCAATATTTATTGCCCTGATTCTGTAGTTTGCAGAAATACCCCATATGTGGTCGTAAACTGCTGTATGGCCAAACGGCAGGGCACAGAAGGAAGGGAACGCCATATGGTTTTTGGAAGGCAGATTTTGCTGGACTGGTTTTTTGACACCATGTCCCATTTGAAGCCCCCCGATGCACCCCTAGAGTAGAAACTCCAAAAAAGTGACCCCATTTCAAGATTTGCTTCTAAACTTCTAAGCCTTGTAACGTCCCCAAAAAATGAAATGGCATTCCCAAAATGATCGATACATGAAGTAGACATATGGGGAAATTTGGTATTTTTTTTATAAATAAAAATGAAATTTTTCGACTTCACTTTACCAGTGTCATGAAGTACAATATGTGAAAAAACAATCTCAGAATGGGCTGGATAAGAAAAAGCGTTTTAAAGTTATCACCACATAAAGTGACACTGGTCAGATTTGCAAAAAAATGGCCTGGTCCTTAAGGTGAAATAGGGCCGAGTCCTTAAGGGGTTAACAATTCTGTTTTTTGTGTTTCGTAATAGGAGCAGAAAAACGGACTTCATTGCCTCTATGGACCTGTCACATGAGAAAAACAATGGCGATCATTGGCATCATGGCTTCCATCTTGTTTTTACCGAAAAAAATAGCTATAGTAATAGCAAGTTGGACGGAATCTATGACCTGGATGTAATCGTAGTGTAAGATGGGAATTTACAAAATACTTTTATTCTCCATTGAAAAATAGAAACATTCTTTGGAGTATCCTCTGGGTAGTGTTGTTATTCCTCCTGAAAAATCAGTAAACATTACCACTGGCATTGTCTAGGACAAGCCCTGGTAACAATGGAAAAGGTAACGCCCTCTTGTCAATGAACTCATAAGTTTCCAAGAGGAATAACAGAGGAACAACACAATGTAACTTTCTAAGACTATTCAGAATTGTCATTTAATGGGAATTTCAAGTCAGGAGGCAGACAGGTATTTGGGGGTGTTCCCAGAAACCATACTGCTAGGGGCCCCACAGCTGGGATCTCATGAGTACTAGTATGGGGGGGTCCCCTGGTATTTTCTGGCCTCAGTAAGCAGTAGCTTGTATGGAGTGGACATGCTGGAGAGGAGACTGGGTACACTGGACCCTTGTAACTCAGATACAAGTTGTGTGTGGTTATCAGCACATGCTGGGAGTTGTAGTACCACAATAGCATTAGACGTCTACACTATAGAACATAGTTTACATGTGTCACATGCATCTTTTATGCACTTTTTTTTATTTGCAGTAGACTGCCCTCTGCTGGTGAGCAGCCTTATTACTGCACTGTGCGGTAATACAGGTTTAAAGGGAAATCCCAGCAGAAAATGGAATTTTCCAGTAATCATTGTGAAGTCACTGAGCAGGAACAGATCAGCCTGAGACTGACTGCACTGCCACACTAACATCATGGAGAGGACTCCTGTGCGCATGCACAGCAGTCCTGATAATGCATTGCAACGCATCCCTGAATGCTGACAGGGGGAGGAACAGGGGACAGTAGAAAAAGAAATAGTGATCTGGACTTCATAGCTGCAGTAACACGCATGTATCAGGGGGTCAGCAACCTCCGGCACTCCAGCTGTGGTAAAACTACAACTCCCAGCATTCTCCATTCACTTTTATAGTAGTACTGAAAACAGCTAAGCAAGTGTGCATGCTGGGAGTTGTAGTTTCATCACAGCTGGAGTGCTGAAGGTTGTGGATCCCTACTGTAGATAATGGTCCAAAATCAGTAGACCAATTCCCTTTAAGTAGTCCAAAGAGGAAACCCCTTCATTCATGTATTTTCCATAAAATTGATACACGAAGTTAGAACTTTCAGCTTGAGGTATAATCCATCAGAGCGACATTTTGGGGGCACCGCCCCCTCCAACTGTTCAGATGCCTCAGTAACTATTGACCATAGTATCTAAGGGACTAAAAGGCCTGGATCACAGTTCTATCCAATCCCGGCTGTTAAAGCAGGATGTCATCCATGATGCACAGCATACATGACAGCTCTCCTGGAACATCCTGGACATATACCTGTGAACTTTTTTATGTACCATTTTAAAAAAAAATTGCTGCTGGCGAGCAGCCTTAGTACTGCATTGTGTAGTAATACAGGAAGGAAAATCCCAGCAAAAAAATGGACTTTTCCAGGAATAGGAGAAGAGCCGGCAAATCTCCTGCACTGCCCATGAAGGGCTGCATTCTCCCAGTGGTCGGACCCCCAGCGATCTGATATTTATTACCTAGTCTATGGGTAGATCATGAATATTTTTGGTGGGATAACCCTTTACCCTAAATTCACACTTGCGCGTTTTACAGCGAGTTCGAACGCGCTGTAAAACGCCCTACGCATAAACAAGTACTTGAGCTTTTTTTGGGGCGTTTGTCGCGCGTATTGTGATTCACACCACAGTAGTCAATCACAAGAACGCGCGTACGACGCGCGTTTCCTTTTTGCAAAAACGCGCGACTAAAACGCGCGTTTCAAGAACGCTCAGGTCTGAACCCAGGGTTAGGCTACTTTTACATCTGCACTTTTCCTTTCCGCTATTGAGATCCGTCATAGGATCTCCATAACGGAGAAAAACGCTTCCGTTTTGTCCTCATTCATTGTCTACGAGGACAAAGCTGAACAAACCAGAAAGAAGTGCACCAGAATGCATTCCGTTCCGGTTTGTTGCGTTCCCATCCCGGACACAAAACCGCAGCAAGCGGCGTTTGCGTGTGCGATATGAGAAACTGAACATGTAGGTCAATAGTGCCGGATCCGTTTTATTAGACACGAAAACCCCCAATCCGGCGCACATTGACTTACAATGGTTTTAGGGCCGGATTAGGTTTATTCAATTTCGTAATCCCATGCCGGATCTCAAAACAGACAGCAAAATCGCAGATGTGAAAGTAGCCTTAACCATATTCTAAAAAGTTCAAAAATGACACCAATAATAGTGGAAAGATTCTACAAAACAGAAAAAACCCAAAATAGAGTTAATTACTCTTACCGGTAATTGGTTTTTCCAATAGCCTCCCCAACGGCACTGACAGGAGGGTGCCCCCGCCCTAGACAGGACACAACACGGAAGGTCAATCTTTAAAATGGCCGCCTCCCCTTACCTACATCAGAAAGTAATAGAGTACACGCTAGTGATGCAGCAAAAATGTATATTAATTTAACCAAAATACAGGTATTAACCAAGTAAACTAATAATTAAGGGTGGGAAAACCCCCAGTGCCGTTTGGGAGGCTATTGGAAAAAAACAATTACCGGTAAGAGCAAGTAACTCTTTTCCCCGGCGCCTCCACAAGGGCACTGACAGGAGGATTAAAATAGAAATCAATGAGGGTGGGACTACTGCAAAAAGAATTCTGCGCCCAAATGACAAATCCTGGTTATGGATGACATTTAACTTATAGTGGTTGAAAAAAGTCATTGGGTTTGCCCAAGCAGCTGCTCTACGGATCTGTTCAACCCAGATAGCAGCATTTTCTGCCCAAGAGGTCGACACAGCCCGTGTCGAGTGGGCCTTGAGATCCTTTGGAGGATCTAGCTTCTTTTAAGCATAATGAAAGGCAATGGTCTGCTTTATCCATCCTGCAATGGTGGCCTTGCCGGCTGCCTGACCTTTATTGGGCCCCTGAAACTGAAGAAGGAGAGGGTCCAATTTCCTAATTTTTTCCCAGATCTTCAGGTAAGCCAGCACACAGCGCCTCACATCAAGGTTATGGAATTTTCTCTCTAGGCCCACTGAAGGTGACGGGCAGAAGGATGGTAAAACAATCTCTTCATTAGGCTACATTCACACAAACGTAATTTGTTTTTGTGCTTTTTGCGGATTGGATGAGAACCCACTCATTTCAAAGGGTCCGCAAAAAATTCGGACAGCACACAGTGTGCTATCCGCATCCGTATGTCCATTCCGTAACCCGCAAAAAAAATAGAACATGTCCTATTGTAGCCCGTTTTGCGGACAAGGATAGGCATTGTTACAATGGAATTTGCGGACCGCAAAACACATACGGTTGTGGGAATGTAGCCTTACAGTGAAATCTGGATACAACCTTCAGGAGAAAGGATGGACAATGTTTTAAGATTATCCTGTCGCCCATGAAAGGGTCCTTAGATACGAAAGATAGCAAGAGAACGCCTGAATTTCCCCCGCCCTTCTCGCAGATGTTATGGCTAGAAGAAAAGCGGTTTTGAAAGTCAGGAGCTTGAGGGAGATCTCTTCAATGGGCTCAAACGGGGCCTCCATCAGCACTGAAAGGACTTGGTTTAAGTCCCAGGGTGGGATGGTAGAGCAGACACTGGTGGAGTCTCTGATTGCTCCCTTGATGACCCTCTGATCAGAGGTTGGTCTCATAATTTAGCGTCAAGAAAGACTTCTAGGCCGAGACCCGTACCTTTAGAGTGGAGGCTTTAAGACCCTTGTCCAAACCTGCTTGCTAGAAATCCAGAATGACAGGGATGTTATCCAAGAAATTTCGCTGGATCTTGTCACTGGAGAATGAAAGGAAAGCTTTCCATGTTCTAAGATAAATTTTAGAAGTTATCATTTTCCTGCTTTTCAATGAGGTGGAGATTACAAGGTCAGAGAGCTCCTTCTTCCTCAGATTTTGGCGTTCAATCTCCAGGCCGTCAACTTTAGAGACCCCGGATGGAATACTGGCCCCTGCTGTAGGAGGCCTGGAACCAGGCCCTTTTGGGCCAAAAGGGAGCGATCATGATCTTCTGCTACTTTCATCAGGGTTCTCGGAATCAGGCTGAACGGGGAGAACGCATACAACAGCTAAGCTGACAAGAAGGGGAAGGACCTATTCCTAAAAACTTAAAGAAAATTGACCAAACTCTAGCATATATGTTTGTAGTCACCTCCTTTCTACTCTTTAATAAAGTAGAGACTACAGACCCTGATAGCCCCTTTTTGATCAAAAGCGACCTTTCAAAAACCAAGCCGTCAAGTGAAGGCCCCTGACTGGGGGATGAATAACTGGTCCCGGACACAAGAGATCTGAAATCTCCAGAAGCACCCATGGTACCTTGATCGTCAGGAGTCTTAACCAGGTGAATCATGCTCGACGGGGCCAAAAGGGGGCTATCAAGATCACTGAAGCTCTGTCTTCCCTTATTTTGCTTAATTGTAATGGAGGGAAAGCATACAGAAGACCACTGTCCCAGGGCTGGAGGAAAGCATCTACTGCTGTGGGAAAATGGAGAAGAACCTTTTCACTTTCCTGTTGCTCCTTGTAGCAAAAAGATCTATGTCCGGTAACCCCCATAGATTTACTATCTTTGCAAAAATGACTTGACTCAAGGACCATTCCCTCTGGTCTAACTGTTTCGGCTTAGGTAGTCTGCTTTCCAGTTGTCTATACCCTAGATGTGCAGGGCTGAAAGAGACAACACTCTCCTTTATAACAAAGAGAAAATTTAAATTCTCATCAACTCCCTGGAACGGGTTCCCCCCTGATTATTTAGTTAGGCTACTACGGAACCGTTGTCGGGCAAAATTTTTAGATGCAGGTTCCGAAGCCAAGGCAGGATCTTCCGCAGAGTCTTCAGAACCGCTGTCAATTCTTTGGCATTGGAATAAATCTCCCAATCTGCACTGCCCCAAGATCCCTGAAAGACTCTGTCCAGAACATGGGTCCCCCAACCAGATGGACTGGCGTCCGTAGTGATTACTAGGGGATTTACCACCTTCCACGGAACCCCTGATCTAGATTTTTCCGTACCAGCCACCATTCTAGTGGCTGACAGGTCCTTTTGGAGATTAGGATCTTGCTGTCTATTTCCTCTGGTCTCCCTGACCATGACTGGAGAATCTCCCACTGGAGATCTCTGGAATGAGCCTGAGCCCATAGAACTGCTGGAATGCATGATGTCAAGGTACCGAGGACAGACATGGCTTTCCTGATTGAGACTTGAGGGTGTCGAATCAGAACTCTGTGAAGTTGAGTCGAGCAAAATCCCCAGGAACCTCTGTGACTTTAAGGGGACCATTCTGGATTTCTCCATGTTCACTATCCAGCCCAACGTATCTGTGAAGGTTCTCATTTATCCAGGTCATGGTATATCTGTAATGAATAAATCAAGGCAACTGGACTTGCTGTAAATTTCTTGAAAACGTTTCACTCGTTCTTCCAACGAGCTTTCTCAATTCTGAGTGACTTGTACAAGAATTCTCTGGGAATAAATATGTAACTCAAGTCACTCAGAATTAAAAGCTTGTTGGAAGAACGAGTGAAACGTTTTCAAGAAATCTACAGCAAGTCCAGTTGCCTTGATTTATTCTTTACAGTTATCCAGCCCAACGATTCTTAAATCTGGATAACTTGGTCCGTCTGTGAGGGACAACTCTGTTTGGATGGTGCCATTATCAAAAAAAATCGTCCACATAGGGAACAAATAAGATGTCCTTCTCTCTTCTGTGTGTCGTCATCTCCGCCACCAACTTGGTAAAGATACGAGGAGCCATAGAAATCCCGAATGGAAGTACCTGGAACTGAAAGTGTCTCACTTTCCCCTTCAGATGCAGTGTCACGCTCAGAAATTTCTGATGATCCGGGTAAATCGGCAGATGGCAATACGCATCTTTTCTATCGAGAACTACCATAAAACAGTCCCTGTAAAGCAGGTTAACAACAGATTTGAACGTCTCCATCTTGAATTTCCTGTACTTCAGAAATCTGTTCAACCCTTTTAAGTTTATAATTGTTCTGAATTCCCAGGTTTTTTTTTTACCAGAAAGAGATTGGAGTAATAACCTACACCCTCTTCTCCAGGAGGGCAGGAAATAAGGGCACCCTTTTTTAATAATTTGACCACTTCTCTTTTATAGTGCCCCTTGCGATTTTTGACTTATGTCTGAACCCAAAACATTTTCTGGTGGAGAAGAGCTGAACTCCAACCTGAACCCTTCTTTTAGAGAGGTTAATATCCAGCCTCTGTTTAAAATTTTGGTCCAGGTGGAGAGGAAGTTTGACAATCTTCCTCCCACCTTGGCGTCATTGTGTGCTATCTTTCTTGGGGGTAGAGCCCCGACCACTGAAAAGGAAGCCCTTTGACTTAGAAGAGGAGAATTTCCATCTGCCTTCTACCGGTGTTCCTGTCTTTACTGGGAAATCTTTTATTCTCACGAAAGGAATGCTGTTGTCTACGGAAACCAGATGGAAACCCCCTTTTCTTATCACTAGCCTTCTCTAATATATCATCCAAAAGGTAGAGCCAAATAGATACTTTCCTTTGCAAGGGATGTTACACAGGCAGTTTTTGGACGCTACATCGCCTGACCAATTTTTCAGCCATAGAGCCCTCCGTGCAGTTAGATAACGAAGCGGCTCTGGCAGATAGTCCAACAGCATCTGCAAGAAAGTCCGCCGCCTTAGCAATAACTGGGACATTTAACAATAATTGTTCCCTGGGGACATTATTTTTAATTTGGGATTCTAGCTGTTTGATCCACAGGATCAGGGCTCTGGCTGTGCAAGTCACGGCCACATTAGGTTTAAAGGAGGCCCCTAAAGATTTCCATGTACGTCTCCTTCCTATCCATAACAGCTTTTAACTGACCTAAGTCATCAAAAGTAAGGGCGGACCTACGGGATACCTTTGCTATGGGCACATCTATCTTTGGGGCTCGCTCCCAGGTTTGGCAGTCCTCTTCCTCAAAGGGATATTTCCGCTTCACTGAAGATGGAATAAAACTTCGTTTATCCAGATTTTTCCATTCATTTGATATCAAGGAAGATACATTTTTATGAATAAAAAACAGGGGTTTTCCACCTCATCTGAGTCCAGCTCTCCGCTTTCTAACAAAAAATGCTCATCTTCCGAGCTAGCGATGTCAGAATAAACCGTCGTTTTATCCTGCGATCTATGAGGAGCTTTCCTAGATTTAAGCGCGTTCCCCACTTCCTCTCTAATAAACTTCTTCATATATTTCATCATGGAAGGAGACTCCTCTGTAATTGTAGAATCAATGCAAGAGCGACAAAGCAGCTTAGTATAGGCAGGAGCTAACTTAGCTTTACATAATCCACATTCTTTGTATTTTGTTTTTTTGAGGATGCCTTTTTAGGTTTATCCTGAAAAACAACAAGACTGCCATAAGCCTCTACACATAAAAGATGGACATGTCACCGTACATACCCTCCAACTGTCCCACAGGCGCAGGGGTAGACGGTTCCTTCTGGTCACCAGCACTCTCCATGACCTTCAACAGCCTGGATCCGGACCTTCCCAACAAGGATCCTCGGCTTCTAGCTGGGTCTGATTCAAATAAAGCTTTTTTCCCTCACTTCCTGGTGCGGGGACGAGATCTTGCGGGATTTGACGTCACAGGCTTCCAGCGCGCACGTGATTTGCCGCCCCTTACCAGTCTCCCACTTGTTTTTTGTATTTCCCGCCACAGACGTCCGTCAGATAGGGGTACTTTAACACTAGCGGCATAGCTATCCGGCAGGTGAACAGGCTGCCGGATCTGCCATGCCGCAAGTACCCATGTGCTGCCGCTCCGTCCCCATTGACTATAATGGGGCGGGGGAGCTATGGCGCAGCATTGCCGGACTAAAAGTACTGCAGGTCCGACTTTTTAGTCCAGCGATCACTGCCGTGCTGCGCCGTAGCTCCGTCCCCGCTCCATTATAGTCAATGTGAACGGAGCGGCAGCACATGGGTACTTGCGGCATGGCAGTTCCGGCAGGCTGTTCACCTGCCGGAACAGCCTGCCGGATAGCTATGCCGCTAGTGTGAAAATACCCTAAGGGAGTAGCACTACAGGTCTTAAGGAGGAACATGTAAAGAGGCAGGAGAAGGTCGGAACGTCCAGTCAGCGCTTCCTGATCCGGGTTAGTTCTTTGTATCTTCTGGGTGTGTGGAGCAGGGAACTCACCCGCGCACACCCCCCAGCTAAAATAAAGTTCTTTAAGGTGCCCAGGGAGAAACTACTCCCCTTCCTGTCACATACCTGTAGAATTCCACTTCCTAGGACAGGAAACCACTGAGGAAGAGAGAGGCTCCTCCTTTTTTTATACCTGGGGGTTTCCTGTCCTGGGAGGCAGACCCTCTCTTATGGTGCAGTCATGGACGATAGGGAAAAACCCCTTTAATTTGCTCATTCAATTCCAGGGGGAATAACAGGAACGCAGAGATTTAAAAAAAAACAAAAAAAATACATTCGATTTTCTGCCAACACTAATAAGCTGACACTTGTTTACGGTCATCATTTCAGTTTTTTATTTTTGCCATATTTAAAAAGACAGAAGGGAGAAAAAAAATAAAAAATAATGAAATAAAATATCAACCTGATCCCCTCGTTATTTACACCGCATTTAACACATGTACTTGGGGCGTTGGTAGGAGTTTAGAACAAGAAGGTATAATAAACAACAAAGCTTTATGCAAAAAGAGCACAGTTACAATTCCACTGTTGTAATCCGTTTATAATGACGTAATACCGTATGGGGAGAGTTCATAGACCAGTAATAGACCATGACTCAATGTATCTTACATGATGCAGCACAAAAATGAGAAAATTATCACATAAGTGCACTTTCTATAATTAACATGTAAAAAAATAATCATAAAAACACACAAAAATGACATTTATATATTGAGAGTCAAAAAAAAAAAAAAAAGAAAAAATCTAGGTCACTAAGTGCCAATGCAATAAATAAAATAAAAACACACAAACCTGAATCCCCGTTCTGTAAGGGAAACGCAAGTCGGTAAAACTAGAGACACGGCTGACAAGTCACACTCGACGGTCACATACAAGACGACAAGGACGGTACTCATCATATATTACATCGAGGTAAATACAGCAAATAAATAAATTTAAAAAAACACCATGATAAATCTAGCATGATCTCTGCGACGTACGTATGGCGATATGCTCAAGCCTCGAAACACATTTTACCCATACTTGGCTGTGAACGGGAAAGCAAATAAGAGCCATTCAAACGTTTTCAAAAAGGTTAGAAAAACCACACTGTATGCGTACAGGTAAAAATGAATTCATTACTGCATATTGTTTCAAAATACTCATATTTTGAGACATAAGGGAGGATCCCCGAAAGAAATCTGTGAAACATGATAAAATCAATGTGTTAAGGATCAAAAAATGTATTAAAAAAAGGTTGTAAACCAATATCCACAAGGATGAAAACACTTTTTTGCGCATTGCAAGTACCCTTTTTGACCAATTACGATTAAAAACCACAACATAGGTTCTAGTCACATAAAGGGGTACAACCTACATATCGCAGCAGATGCTTGTGTAGTGTGGTAGGTTCATGACTAGTGCTCTGGGAGGTTTTTTTCATTTTTTTACTTTGTTGACAAGTTGAAGTTACATTAAAGGGGTTCTTCACTTTGTTACAACTGATGATCTATCCCCAGGATAGATCATCAGCATCTGATCGGCCGGGGTCTGACACCCGGGACCCCCGCAGCCTTCTCACAGTTTACCGCTGAATGGAGCTTAGCCCCTTGATACAAGTCGTGACGTCACTGGGCGGGGCGCTAGCAGCGGTAAACAGTGAGAAGGCACGCCGCGGCCTTCTCAAACAGCTGATCGGCGGGGGTCCCGTGTGTCAGACCCCGGCCGATCAGATGCTGATGATCTATCCTGAGGATAGATCATCAGTTGTAACAAAGTGAAGAACCCCTTTAACTTACATTTGAAGAGAGACCTTAGATACTGCTGGGATTTCTTCCTGGGAGAGAGGAAGAGAGAGCTACACAATTGGCTGTCTGGACACAGAACTTGTCACAAAGCTGCTCAGACCACACTCCACAAAATACTGGTTACATCAGGAAAGGCGGCAGAGCCTGTAGAAATTTCTTTCGGGGAATGACCTTTTGCGTTTACAACCCCTTTAAAAAGTTTATGGACTGGGAAGAGCTTAAAGGTGGTGTCCAGGATTTTAAAAGTGATGGGTCAATCGACAAGGAAGGTCATCATTATCTAATAAGCAGGCGACTAACAATGCACAGCGCCACCTATCAGAGTAGCTCCGTCCATTGAGTAGGGGAGGGAGATGGTTACCGCAGTGCTATTCCAATTCGCTTCAGTGGGAGCAGCATTACCGCAACCAGCTCCGTCCACTACAGAATGAATGTAGGTGTGCGATATCAGCACCATTCTGAAAAAGGCGGTGGGTGGGGGGTTAAGAATGGGAATCGATCAGATAGTGATGGCCTATGCTTGGAAAATCCTGGACAACCCCTTTAAAATGGGGAAACTGAAGACATGGAGTGGTCATCTATACACAGTGAAGGCCGTATTGAGACAACATACACAAAACACTAGAAAACGGTTACCGAGGTACAAGACGTATGGCTGCCTTCACTATGTGTAGGTGAAGTCGGTCATGTCCATATGGAAACAGCACCTCACCAAGCTAAATACGTACATACCGACATTTGTGATTTATTGCATACGGTCAGCATAGAAATGCTGAAATATGACACACAGTAACACGTAACAGATGAGTTATAACGCGGAGAACACTTTGGTTTACAGAACGCTTATGTCTGACTGTATATATATATATATTTATATAAAAAGCTTACAATACATTCTGGATCAGTTTAGTGTATGGTACAGTCATTTTCTTAAATGTCTGAATTCGATGTTTTTTTAGTTTCTTTAGACGTAGCAAAAGCTCACCGTCATGAATGGCTCAAGATTACTCCCATATCAGTAAAAGGTTCCAGGATCCGCTCCAGGAGTTATTTACATCAATGCATTGTGGGCTGTGGCTCAGTCTGAATCCCGAGAGAGGACGGCTGTTGACCAGAACTTGTGGTCACCGCCGCCGGCCTTGGGTTTAGACGAGGAGGTATAGAGCTAGCTGGGCGAATTAACGGAGGCGGGGGCTGGTTGAGCGTTGGCCTTGGCTGAACGAACCGAGCTTGCTGCTGTAGAGGCGGAGGCTGACGGTGCAAGGCCGGAGCAGCGGGTAGCGTTGGCCGTAGAAGAGGTGGAGGCTGATTCAAGGCCGTCACCGAAGCCGACGACGCTGGGGCTACGGACTGCGCTGGAGGAGACTGACCGGCGGGTGGTGCCGTCTGGCTGCTCTGGGTCTGAAACAAAACAAAAAATGGGAGTTCAAACCGAGACCATTACAGAAACTGGTTGCCTTACGTACGTTATTTCAGTCCATTACATATTGTTCTTTATAGTTCTAAGCATATACAGTCCATTCAATGGCAGGCAGTTACCACAGTTTATGTTTCTACCTTTTTTTTATTATTTTTTTATTATCTATTTGCATTTTATATCAGTAATTTTAGAACGAAGAAAAAAAAAAAAAAAAGGGGAAAAAATAAAATAAAATAAATTCTCAACTCAATACTGTGGATACACAAACACACCTCATCCTCTTCATCAGTGCTCTTTCCTGATGGTACATGAGAAGTGTTTTTTGTGTCATCCCCTAAAGTAGAAGCATCACCATTAGAGGCCTGGGTTCCTTGTTCTGCTTCCCATTCCTGCAATACCTCCTCTAAGTTAAACCGGCGCCTGTAGTTTACAAAGAAGTTCTTCACTTGACCAACAGTCTTGTTGCCAATTACATCCGCAATAGCTTGAAAATCTTTACCATATTTGCGGACACCTGGAAGGCAAAGTACAATATTCACCAAAGACGATCCACTCATGCGGAGCTTTGTATGTCAATAAGTCTGCAAGGGGGCGGCTCAGCCTAGAGATGGGGAGGGAGCTCGTTAACCCCTACAGGTTCCATAAAGCGTACCAATGGGAAGATCAAAATAAAGGGGGGGAAAAAAACATTATACCAGGACACAAGCATATATGGTCCAGCAGTAATAATATGGATATGCATTCATTATAAATTGATTTTATTAATCCTTTTACTGCAAACGCTCCTTGCAGCAACCATTTCCGTCCTAAAGACTCAGTACACGGAGGGCACTTAGATTTTTTAAGGTTTTATACGCTGTAGCTGCAAGATTTCTTGAGCAATGTAAGACAATCCCGAGTAGCATAGGGAAGCAAAACCTCCTGTGACCACGGCAATCTATAAACCTTTAGTCAGGTACTACTGTAATGCCACATGCCAAATAGACTCTCTGTGCCCCTGGTTTCAGAGTCGCCCTCCTGTGTATTCCAGTGCCTTCTTATCATCAGCTGTTCGGGACCATACTGTCAGTATATGCAATATGTACAGTATAAGTGGTCACCTCTGGTAGGCGCCGGAGAACCTGAGGCAAGAAGTGCTCTGCTATTCACCCAAAAGCAGACATTTTAATATTTGTCTAGCGTAGCTATCCACAAGACGGGTGATATAGGATGGTGGTTGGAGTCCAGCCACTGAACGAAGGTTCTGCATCCATCCGCATGTCCATTTTGCAGACAAGAATAGACATTTGTAACATAGTGCAGGACCTGCGGAAGGGAAAACGCGGAATACACACAGCTGGTACCTGTGTTTTGCAGATTTGCAATTTGGGGACTGCAAAAACGGATACAGTCATGTGCATGAGGCATTAGTCTCATAAGACCAAATGGTTCTGTGGACCGACATGCCCACTACCACTCCATTCAGAGAGGGGACTCAAAAACCTTCTGTTCTCAGAATTGCAGGGGGAGTCCAGCTATCAGATCCTTTTTTTAAATCCATTCTTAGTAATAGGTGATAATTTATATAAGATAGTCCCTTTTAAAGCGGTTATATAATGAGATAAGAGTCGCCAGAACCCATCTAAGGGCACCTTTACACTGGCCGGGTATCAGCCAGATAATCGCTAACAAGCGTTTATGATTATCTGCCGGTGTTAAGGCGCCGCAGATTACACGAGGAACGAGTGAAATGCTCATCCATCGGGCGATATGATCGTTCAAGCGGTCACCTAAATCGTCATTTGCCGGCAGCAGATCATGCCATCTAAACAGCCTCTGCTGCCGGCAAAGGAAGACTGATGCATGTAAGGCCTCTTGCACACGACTGTAGGTATTTTCTGGTCTGCAAAAAATACGGATGACGTCCATGTGCATTTCGCATTTTGCAGTCCGCCAAACAAAAAAAAAAAAACTGAATGGACACTGAAAGAAAATACGTTCGTGTGCAAGAGGCCTAAAGCCTCATTCACACGACAGTGTTTGGTCAGTGATTTCCATAAGTGATTGTGAGCCAAAACCAGGATTGGAGCCTCCACAGACATAAGGTATAAGGGAAAGATCTGCCCCTGTTCTGTGTTTAGAGCCGCACCTGGGTTTTGGCTCAAAATCACTGATGGAAAAAACTGAACACTGACATGTGAATGAGGCATGAGTGGGTCTCCTTCACTGACGATTGCCAGGAAGGAAGACTTCCTTCCAGACAATCATCTGCTATATGTAGCAGTGTAAAAGGGACCTTAAGGCTACTTTCACATAAGCGGTAAAGGTATCCGGATAGGGCCGAGCACCGCCAGAGCCCACTGACTATAATGCAACGGTTTCTTTCTGGCCAAAACCTGGCACTCATGCCGGAAACCAGCCAGATCCCATTATAGTAAAATGGCTCCGGTGGTGAACAGCAGCACCTGGCTAGGCCGGTAGACCTAGGCAGATACCTTTACCACAGGTGTGAAACTGGCCTTACTTACAGGCATAGGTGCTTTGCAGATTTATGGTGAAGTCAGGAGCAGTAGATGTTAGGGGGGAAACACGGTTTTGCTTGTTTATATGTCAAGCTTTAGAAAATGGCATCAAAGCCGAAAGAACTTGTATAGGATCAAACCAATCCAAGGCTTTACCCTCAAAACTTTTCTTCTCATTAAAAAGGTGTAGCAAAGATAAGCCTTTACAAAATTATCTCCATTTTCTATCTTCCATCCATCAGTATGAATGGACATCACCCAAACACATTGCTTATCTGCAGACAATTATCTGATCTGTCCTTGGCAGAAAAGTCTGTTGGTCAAAGTGTTCGGCCGACATAAACTTCCCATAGGGAGATCCAAGCTTCTGTACATCTTTCTGATCGAAAGGGGAAATTGATCTAGGCACAAGGAAAACATTTCCAAGTGGCTCACTCACACGACCGTATGAATGGGTCGCATCCGTTCTTCAATTCTGCAGAACAGGTTAGGACCTATTCATTTCAATCTGGCCACAAAAGATGCGGACAGCACACGGTGTACTGTCCGCATCCGTAGTTACGTTCCACAGCCCTGCAAAAAAGACAGAGCGTATCCTATTCTTGTCCACAATTGCGGACAAGAATAGGCATTTCCATCATCGTGCTGGCCATGTGCGGTCTGCAAATTGCGGAACGCACATGGGCCAGTATCCGTATTTTGCAGATCCACAATTTGCAGACTGCAAAACACTACGATTGTCTGAATGTAGCCTTAGTGGCGGCTTCAAGATCTGATCCTCCCTTGGATTAGAAAAGAAATGCACAGGAGAGCGGATTTTCATTTTTCAGCCAAATTTCTTGCAATAAAGATTAAATACAATGCCGCTTTTTAAGGTAAATTCAGCAGAGCAGTGAGGGGAAGGACGCGTCCGTCACTATAATGGTAGAGATGTATACTGAAGCCCTAGTGGATTATCAACTTCTCTGAGACACCATCTGACCTCCAGGCTGTGGACAGATACTTCCTCACTGTGAAGACATTTGTGATCTCAGATCCTGATCTACTGGTCACCTACTCTATGCAGAGTTAGCTGTGTGTACATGCTATCAGCTCAGGGGTCTGCGAGGTACCCCAATCCACCACAGCCATCCAAATATAAATACTATAGATATGTGAATAGTACGGAAGTCTGGGACGAGGTAAATGAACAGAGTCTTCTCAACATGTTGGTTTGTTTAGGATATGGGGGACAGATTTCCACTACACAGAAATATAACCTGCTTTTTGGGAGCCTGGAAAACATGGATGTGACCAAGTTAAAGGGGTTCTCCGATGAAAATCATACATAATCTAGTACATGAAAAACTCTGTCTAACACAGCTAGAACCAGTCACGCACTTCCCATGGATCCAGAGATCTCCCCATTCATTGCTCCAGTTGTTCTGCTAGAGTTATGTCAAGCTGGCAGCTTAGGGGTGTGTGTCCTTTCTGCTGCAGCTGGTGGCAGTTGAAGGACAGAACTAAGCACGTGCGTCCATCTCGGTGAGCTGGATAGAGAAATTAAGAGCAAACAATAGGTGGCGCTATACAGACAGAATTCAGTGAACAACAATATCTTTTACATTTTTAATTACATGCAATTTCAAAAGTATTCAGATAAAAGGTGCTGGTTTGAAAAATGTAGAATATTTTTCGTGGGACAACCTAGAGTAGGGATCGTCAGATTATCGGATTTACCGATATTATCGGCCGATATTTAGGATTTTCAAAGTCATCGGTAGCGGCATCTACCTTGCCGATAACGAATTGCGAACGTGGATTCCACTGCTTTCAACGCGATCCATGTTCGCTCAGCAGCACAGGGGAGAAGGAAGCAGGGGAGGGGCTGTGGCCACTGCGCCACCAATGAGAGGAGGGGAGGGGCTGTGGCCACTGCGCCACCAATGAGAGGAGGGGAAGGGCTGTGGCCACTGCGCCACCAATGAGAGCAGGGGCTGTAACCACTGCGCCACCAATGAGAGGAGGGGAGAGGCTGTGACCACTGCGCCACCAATGAGAGGAGGGGCTGTGACCACTGCGCCACCAATGAGAGGAGGGGAGGGGCTGTGACCACTGCGCCACCAATGTGAGGAGGGGAGGGGCTGTGACCACTGCGCCACCAATGAGAGGAGGGGAGGGGCTGTGACCACTGCGCCACCAATGAGGGGAGGGGCTGTGACCACTGCGCCACCAATGAGAGGAAGGGAGGGGCTGTGACCACTGCGCCTCCAATGAGAGGAGGGGAGGGGCTGTGGCCACTGCGCCACCAATGAGAGGAGGCGAGGGGCTGTGGCCACTGCGCCACTAATGAAGTTTACTCCATTATTAATTCAAATACAAGAGGCGGGTGAATCATATAGCCACACCCGACCTCTATGAGAGGTAGCTGTGATCCACAGCTGTTAACCACTCAGGTGCTACATGGGTTAACTGCTGAGGATCGCAGCTACCTCTCATAGAGGTCGGGTGCAGCTGTATTTGAATTAATGCGCGAGTTATCTTCATTGGTGGCGCAGAGCGCCCTTCCCCCCCCCCCCCCCCAGTATTAAAAACATTGGTGGCAGTGGCCACAGGATCCCCTCTCCCCTCCTCTTCATTGGTGGCAGTGGCAGCTTCTGATCGGACCCCCAGTAGTGTAATCCCGGGGCTCCGATTGGTTATCATGGCAGCCAGGACGTTACTGAATCCCTGGCTGCCATGGTCAGCTCCCTGCTGCTGTGTGTACTGTGCACAGGGCAGCAGGGAGAGTGTGAGATCCTATTCACCCTCATAGAGCTCTATTTAGGGTGAATAGGACAAGGGTTCTAGTCCCTAAGGGGGCTAATAGTTAATAAATAAACAGTTTTAAAAAAATATAAAAATAAATCAAATTATTAAGTATAAATATTTAATCTAATCTATATATCTAACATATAATGGGTGGCATCTCTTCATTTACCAGATTTGTGTAGGAATTTTTTTTTTTCTAAAATGAAAATGCACAGAATATGGGTACAAATTATCGGCTATCGGCCTGTAAATTCACAGATTATCGGTATCTGCTCCAAAAAATCTATATCGGTCGATCCCTACTTTAGAGCCGGCCTCCTAATCAAAAAGTGGGCAGAACATGTGCTGCCAACACCTTGGTAGTCACTCATTTTAGTGCTTCCCTTCTGCAGGTAAAAAGGCTGCAAAGAAGTTGCACATAAGGCCTCTTGCACATGAACATTTTTTTTTCCATTTACGTTCCGTTTTTGCACCGTATACGGAACCATTCATTTCAATGAATCCACAAAAAAAAAAAAATGGAAGGTACTCAGTATGCGTTCCGTTTTTCCGTTCAAAGATATAACATGTCCCATTATTGTCCGCATAACGGACAAGGATAGTACTGTTCTATCAGGGACCAGCTGTTCATTTCCGCAAAAAACGGAATGCACACGGACGCCATCCGCAGAATACTGAAAAAGCCATACGGTCGTGTGCAAAAGGCCTAAACCTGACAACTGTTGGATATCAGCGGGGGGACTGACTGCTGAAGTCTTCTCAATTTCAATATCCTAATGGACAAGGGAGCAGAGCAGGACACCGCAGAGAGCGGCTCTCATCTGTTAATATAATTCCACACTGTAGTGCAGATCAAGATTTGGTAAAACAAAATCAAATTAAGCGTCCTGTGACGCACAGCCCATGGCGCCAGAAAATGGCTAGACTGAAAACTACCCTCGTAATAATAGGTGCAGATTTAGGAGCACAGTGCCTGTGTGTGCTATAGGAGACAGGAGAGCGCAGTCTGGTAGCTGCCACTGCTTGTCACCTTTGTCTTTCATTTTGTTACATTCTCTTTTTCGTCCCGAGTAAATCCCAACCACGGCTCATGTACAGTATTGAGTGATTAAATGAAAAAAATAAAAATAGTATGTATGTATGTATGTATACACACACATACCTTTTTTTTTTCTCATTTCTATCTCCTAGATATCTATTCAATCTCACCCAATCTCTCTTTTCATCCGTTATTGCGAGCCAAAACCAGGTGCCGGTCATAAACACAAAGGTGAATATCTTTCCATTACACCTAATCTCTGCGGAGGCTTCACCACTGGTTTTGGCTCCCAATAACTGATGGGTGAATTCCAAAAACCTGGAGTGCATACTTCTTTAAGAAATCTCATCCACCCACTGTGCACAAAAGAACATGTGTAAACCGTACAATGGCCTGTGGTAAGGATCTGAAATCACATCATCGTTGAGTAGCTGCTAATGTAGGTTTCGCTGCCCTCTGTCACACACAGTATAAAAGATTCTCCTAAATTTTTGTTTAGGGAGTGGCGCTTATGTACTACACACCTTAGGGCTCATTCAGACGGCCGTACGTTGCTTTCCGCAACTGATTGCAATTTTGTGGATTATATGCTGACCCATTCACTTCTATGGGGCGCTAAAAGATGTGGACAGCATTCTCCCCTTGCTGTAATGTATTATAAAAGCGACAAAACTCCTCTATGGATATACATATATATCCTAATACAGCACAGAGTAAAATAATACACTGAATACAGAGACATATTTTGCTGGGAAATTAACGAGCATCTTTTATAAAGTGTTAAAAGTTCTAATTAAATACACTGAGATTACAGGGGTTCCTCATATACAACATTTAAATCACCTATCCAAATGTATGATCACTGGGTAGCTGGATGGCTAAGCAATACTGTCACTGCTGGGCCCAATGTAGGACGGCAGAACTGTGTCACCTGGACAACATATATTTCAGACATATCCATCATGTCTCATTCTAATATATATATATATATATATATACACACACAGAAAGTGAATCAAGATCTACTACAATCAGGGGTGTGGAAATTTAAAAAAAAAAAACTACTTGTCGAAGGACTAAAGCGGGGGCTCAATCTACTTGTCCTGAACTTCTACTGTATGGGGGCGGGGGCCACAAGGAGACTTTCTACTGTATGGGGGCGGGGGCCACAAGGAGATGTTCTACTGTATGAGGGCGGGGGCCACAAGGAGACGTTCTACTGTATGGGGGCGGGGGCCACAAGGAGACTTTCTACTATATGGGGGCGGGGGCCACAAGGAGACGTTCTACTGTGAGGGGGCGGGGGCCACAAGGAGACGCTCTACTGTATGGGGGCGGGGGCCACAAGGAGACGCTCTACTGTATGGGGGCGGGGGCCACAAGGTGACGTTCTACAGTATGGGGGCGGGGGCCACAAGGAAACGTTCTACTGTATGGGGGCAGCCACGCCATACTGGGGCAGCGAATCCCTTTAATGTATAATATATACATTAAAGTGATTCACTGCCGCAGTATGGCATGTACATTAAAGGGATTCACTGCCCCCCCAGTATGTCATGTACATTAAAGTGATTCACTGCCCCAGTATAGTATATACTATATTGCATACTGGGGCAGTGAATCCCTTTAATGTATATGCCTTAATGTGGCAGTTCAACCACATGCCGCCCCCCTACCCACCCAGGGGAGTCACCGCACACTACATGCTGGGCTATCTTTTAGGAGACACTGGCTGCCACCATGTGAGGAGACAGGAGCTCCCACTTCTGGTTCAGCCGCTGACTGCCTGACTCGCGCTTCTGCCCACTGACTTCCGTGCACTCCTCTGATCATGACTTCCGGCCTGCACAGGAGCGATGTTCGCACAGCGGTAAGCAGCCCGGAAGTGCTGCCGGGCTGTGTATAAAAGGAGAATCCGGCGCCACCCTAGCCCTGCTACTTGCCCGCAGGGCTAAGCTACCTGCCCGGCGCCCGGAACTGCATGCCACGGGCGTCTGGCGATAGGAATTCCACACCCCTGTACAATACTGGCAGTAAACTGGCAATACCTTTCAACAATAGTACAGGTAAATTCAAGAAACTTTGCAAGTAATATATCTTAACAGAGAAAATGTCTCTCTCTCCTATAGCAGCTCACTCCCCCTCTCCATAAACTCCTATGGACAGCAGTAATCTGATCCTTCGGTGAGCTGAGAGACTCAAGTCTGATTTATCGGAGAATTTCCAGTGAACAGCCTGATAAGTGGAGAATAAAGCATTCCTGTCATGTGTAGTGTCCAGCTGCTGCGGCCACGCCAGTAGGGGGGCATGTCCCTTCTTGGAGCGGTGTCCAGACAGACGCCACTGCGGGTGTCTGTGGTTTAGTGCCATTCAATGGGGATAAGCAGCAAGCAGGTCCACGGCATTCAAAGTGAAAAACAGTGGCTGCTTCTGCCACGGGGAATGCTGTGGAATTTGGCAGCGTCATTATCTGCCATGTGAACGTCCCTTTAGGCTACGTTCACACAACAACATTTGACGCGCAACAATTTTTATAATAGGAGTCTATGGTGTCGCATTGTGACATGCTGCGACGTGACAGTCGCAAAAAATCCATTCAAGATGGGTTTTTCTGCGACTGTCGCGTCGCAGTCGCAGCATGTCGCAATGCGACACCATAGACTCCCATTATAAAAATTGTCGCGCGACAAATGTTGCAGTAAAATTGTGCCCTATTTGTCGCGCGACAAATGTCGTCGTATGAACGTAGCCTTATTGTGCCTGCCAAGTGTCCAGTGACTTAACAGATTTATCTTTTACTCCCCCCCCCCCCAGAGTTACATTTTCCTTCAAGGTAAAGATACAATTCCACAGAGAGTTAGGGCTGATAACTAGAATACAGTACAATGCAAGTGATTGGGATTTAACTAAACCCCGATCCAGTGGAATAAAAACCTGGGGTTTCAGGAGGAACCCACCTGCAATAAAGAATAGATTGTTACTTACTTGGAAGCTCCCATGCTGTCGGCAGAGTTGTTTAATCGGCTGCGCCGGTGACATCACTGTGACAATATGTGACCACTGCAGCTAATCACTGGCTTCAGCAGTGCACTGAAGAGGCCAATGATTGGCTGCAGTGGTCACATGTTGTCGACATGACATCACTGCTGCAGCCGGGTAAATGGAGTCCTGGCAGGAGAACAGGAGTGATGGCGCAGGATCTGTTGGGCAAGTATCTATTCTTTACTGCAGGCAGATTGCATGTGCTGTCCGGTTTCTGCCTGAAACAGGACAACCCGTTAAAAAATAAAATATTTTTTTGTTAAATAACGTAGATTTAGCTGCAGATAATAAAATTATAATATGCACCCGAATCAGTCAGCATTATTCTCCGTCTGCAGAAGGTGTATGGGACGGCTCCCAAAGGTTGCTGGGATAGATTTCTTCAACTGAATGTGCATGTAAAGAGGGCCCGTCAACTTTCCTGAAATTTCAGTTTTTTTTTGTATTCTCCTAACTCTCTTCTTACATTTCTGCACTGTGCTCTTCTTGTATTATTTCCCCTAGAAATGTATGAATACATAGATAACTGGGTGTACCAGTTCAGTGGAATGTTAACAACCAGCTGTCAACTCGGGGCTCATGCACACGACCGTATTTTGTTTCCTTGTCCGTTTTTTTGCTGATAGGATGCAGACCCATTCATTTCAATGGGTCCGCAAAAAATGCGGACAGCACACCATGGGCTGTCCCCATCTGTATGTCCGTTCCGTAGCACCGTAAAAAAAAAAGAGCATGTCCTATTTTTTTCTAGTTTGCGGACAAGAATAGGCATTATTACAATGGATCCGCAAAAAAAACAAAAAAAAACACGGATGCCATAACAGACATCATCCGTTTTTTTTGCGGATCCACAATTTGGAGACCGCAAAACACATACGGTCGTGTGAATGAGGACATAGTGATACATTTCTAGGGGGAATAACAGGATATGATGGGATATACTAGTTACTTACTAATTTATACATGTCGGGGGGGGACAGGTCCTGTCCAAGGGGAACCTGACAAGCCATTTCTGTGGCCCTATTTGACAGGAAGAGAAGCTGAACTCTGATTATATACGTTTATCAGATTTGGAGCAGGATTTCTGAGTAAAAAGCGGAGTAAATCCTGACAGGACTCCTAGGAGAGAGAACAAGACTCCTGATTGCCCCATCCACACACAGTAATTTCAAACAGATATAAAAACTAAAATGTAAAACACGTACAGTAGATGATAGGCTCACAGTTGGGTGAATGGAAAAGAAGAGCGGACGGTGTTAGTGGGCGCCAAAGCAATATCAGCCAGCGCAGTAGCGGTATCTGGACCACAAAGATAAAAGTGGTGACTCGGTGCAGCACACACACATACTGTATGGGAGGTAGACACCGAGAGTGAGGCGCTCGTACAAGCACAAATCAATTCTGTTTGACAGTAAGTAATCACAGAGGGGTACTCACTCCATACGAGAGGATGGGGGTGGTTAATAAAAGATCAGGACACGTACTTCTCCCCCACACCTCATGTGCCGTTCTCACTTGCCTGATGTTAATCCAGCAGTCATCCATGATGGAACACAGCATCGATCTTTATTATGTCTTCAACGCGTTTCAGGGAGTTATTCTCCCCTCCATCAGGAGTAAAAACCAGCAAACAGTGCAACTATTGGCACTTCTATAATGTCCACCGCGCTCAAATCCAGTAGTGGGCTACTCCCGCTAAATTCCGGAGACACACATGGGTGGTGTCACTTCCGGGGGTAGGAACGGATGTGCATGTAAATTTCCCTAATGGAACACATCATCCTAGGTATATTACCAAATCGCACTGAACGACCAAATGAGCAATGAGTCTGGTTCAAAGTTCTGAAGTTTTAAAAAGGGTTAATATAGCTACTTCTAAAATCAATGTTGGAGGCCTCTATGGGCTAACGAGGGTAGGAATTGCTGAGGACGTCACTTCTGGGGGTAACCGGAAGTGTGGGGGGCGTTCAAAGGTAGAAAGAATAAACCGAATAGAAATATCTGAACGCCGGAAGCAGGCATCTAAATAGAAGCTGCGGTTCAGGGTGGAACCCAAGAA
This sequence comes from Bufotes viridis, assembly GCA_033119425.1. Lineage (NCBI taxonomy): Eukaryota > Metazoa > Chordata > Amphibia > Anura > Bufonidae > Bufotes > Bufotes viridis. The sequence continues at coordinate 419,006,740 of CM065592.1, read as the reverse complement.
GCCACGAACTGTAATGGGAATCCCGCAGACCAGTAACCAATAATGGAGGCCTGTGCAGTTCCCACCATACATGGTATACGAGTTACAGACTACATGTAATATATGGATCATACATTTTACAAGACCTGTTGTACTATACTTCGTTGTAAAACAAAATTTTTTTTTAAATTATGTTACATATCCTATAAAACGAGTTCTCAAGGAATTAAGAAAATGAAAATACTTTAATATTACTTCATTATAAATGTAGTCTCAAATACCTTTCATTAGTTATAATGGCTCATTTTGTCTGGGGAGCAATCAAGGAAAATAAAATGGCTGCCGTCCTATTACTACACACAAAACCTGTCCTAATCACACAGGAGGACAAGTTACTTCACAACACTGAGGTAAAGAGCTGCCTCATCCTCCTCTCTGCTTGTCAGGGATTATGGTCCTAAATATAGAAAAGATCTTCAACTGAATCTCTGTAGGAATGAGGGGACATGAAGGACAGAGAGGACGGACAGGACAGAGAGCACGGACAGGACAGACTGTGGTAATGGAGACTGCATACAAGAGATGCTGCTCATTATCCACATCCCCTCCTCCGCTCTGTACTTCATGTCTCCTCATGGACTCCATTCCTACAGAGATTCAGCTGAAGATCTTATCTGTATTTAGGATCATAATACCTGACGAGCAGAGAGGAGGATGAGGCAGCTCTTTAGCTCAGTGTTGTGAAGTAACTCTCCCTCCTGTGTGATTAGGACAGGTTTTGTGCGTACTAATAGGACGGCGGCCATTTTATTTCTCCTAATGATTGCTCCCTAGACAAAACGAGCCATTATAACTAATGAAATTTAGGAATATATTTGATTATACAGTAATATTTAAGAATTTTCAGTCATTTTATTTTCTTAATTCCTGGAGAACCCCTTTAAGGGGCCCATAAATATATGCACAGTAAGAAATCCATAAAAAAATCATGTCAACATACAAAATAACAAAAACAGTCTGCCCTCCTAAGTAATGGATATTCTAAAAGAAAACTGGCTAATAAAGAGAACATATAAGTACATAAAAATATGGTGACAAGGCCTGTTCAAATAATCCAGGAGTATTAAAAGTATATCTAGGCATACACACAGCCGGACTTGCTGATAGTTTGTAGGATGATCTACACACATCATCGTGATTGACAGCCTTCTGTGCACACACCGACATAGGGAGATCATAGTTTAAAGAGGACCTGTCCCCTCTCCTGACATCGGCTTTAGTAACTTCTTGCATCCCCCTTATAATACGAATTCTGGAGCATATATTCTTATGACTTCATGTTGACCCATTCCTCTATTATTCCTGTTAGAAGTTATAAATTAAATACTAGCGGGGCGGGGGCTGTCCCTGCCAGTTGGACACTATTCAATCAGTGCTGTCAGTGTCAGGCTGTGCAGGGACAAACCCCCAACTGGTAACACCCATCTGGACTTTCATTGCAAACTCTTATCCGTAATCTTCTGCATGTGTATGTGTGTGTGTCCCCATATTAAAGTGTGACCCTGCTCATACAAGTCTACAAATAACAGGGCATGCTGTAAAGACCTGTAGGTATCTGTAATGCTCAGAGTAGCGGCCCCTACATTTTCAGGATGGCTGGACCTTCACAATCATATGGAGATAGCATAGCCTAGTAATATGCTAATCGCTTTTTGACAAGGCAATACCCCTTTAAAATACCCAGCCCTGTCCGTCTGCACGAATGCGTTCAAATCCCCATTGATTAGAAGGAGTGTTCTGTGCAGAGCTCCAGCGCCAAAGACATAAACCTCAAATCCATTAGGTCGAGCTAAAAATAATTTTAAAAAGCCTCACATTGACATTGAGGTTTCTGTCCACTTTCTGGGCCGCATTATGGGTACAGTTACCCGGCGACAGCAAGTCAAAGAAAACAAAAGGGTATGGCTACCATCGCGCAACATTTCATACAGTGTATGTCAATGGTGTCGCAATGCAACGTGCTGCGACAGGCCAAAAAAATCCATTCAATTCGGCAGCACCATTGAAGTACATTATATGAAATGTCGCCATGTAGCCATAACCTCAGCTGATCGACGTCTCGCTGGGTCTGCATCGGAATTGTCTTTAGAGTGTGTTATTAAAGACCAGTATACAATCAGTAAATGTGAAATGGGGCCAATTTGGCAGATACTGTGTAGGCAGAGCAAAGCAGATGTCACCATCACCCGCTTGGGTCCCAGTGCCTTCTATGCTCGTCTTATCCAGGTCACATGGAAACACTATTGGGGGGCTGTTCACTTACCTGCGGTCTAGCGCTGGGTGTACAAAGGGCATTGGAGTGGATCAAAGGTGTTAAAAGGAACCAATGTCATTGTTGCATAGACTACTATGATGTATCCCATTTGACTTTTTTTTTTCTTTAGAATATTGTTCATTATGCGTGTCATTATGGGGAAAGGGGGGGGCGTTCAAGATTCAGTTTGCATTATCATCTACTATAGTGAAGCTGCTTCCATCTGTACAGAGGACAACATAAGGACTACCCATGCTGCAGACAAGTTTCTTCCGTAAGACATTATATGGCCTGAGAGAGAATCTCCTGTTCACTTACCTTGTACTGCGAGAAGCTGTTCTTCGGTCGTCCATCGGGCATTTATTTTCTGATTTGACTGCAACATAAAAAAAAAAAATATAATAAAATAAGAAGGGGCTGACAGAAAGATTCACTGGATCAAGCCAGGGATGATGGCACGGGCTGACACACAGGCGGCTCATGTTACCTCTGCCGGTTTGAACTCTTCTATGCCCCCTTCCAGCTTTTGCTTAAGTGCACTGTTAACTTGCTTAGTGTTCTGAACCTTTAAATGAAAGCGTCCAGTCAGTCACAGCAAAAAACAGAGAGAAAACAAAACCCTATGCAACAGACATGAACCCATAAGCAGCATGTCCTTCGAATTACACGTTAGATGGACAATCTTCATACACTTGGATGCAATCAGGATTCAGGTATAAATATGGTCCAAACAGAAGGTGATGAAGTTAATAAAAAAAAAAAAAGCTCGCTCACGTCAGTTCAAAGGGATTGTCTCATCACAGACAAACCCTTTAATAGATCTATGGTGCGAGTCTGCAAAAGCAAGAGGTGCTGCAGTTTCCTATGGGCAGGCTGTAAAAAGGGGTTCCAGGGGGGAGCCCTTTCTATGACACCAGTACTGGGAAACACCCAGAAAATATGAAAAACTAACAATCCAAGTATGGAGACTGTGGTCCTGGAAGCAACAGACATCTCCAGCAGTTTCCGCTGCCCTTCCCTCAGTCAGGCAGTTTGCTGTGTTCAGCTACACATGATCTCTCTGCCTTTTCTACAGACTAAGGAAAAAAACATTAATAAATCAAAAAATGCCCACCTGACGTTTCAAGGATATCAATTCCATATCCAACTGACGGAGAATAGTACCTGCAGCGTTCGGACCACAGGACACTGCTACGACGTCATCCTTACTTATATACATTCCCTTTGGAGGACGAAATTTAGACCTCTGGGAGTGGTGACGATGCTGTAAACTTTGGTATTCTCTTCTACCAAGAGCAACCTTCACAGGCTGAATACAGGTATCTCCACTGACCTGAAAAAAAGGCAAATAGCAGGTATATTAGTCTCACACGATTTAAAAATGTGCAGTAACTCAAAGTTTCCATCTGAAAACGGATGGTACTTCCAGATAATCGCATATGGCCTTTTTAAAGGGTGTATTCCTCATTCTAGGGCAGAGTTGCATTTTACTTGGATGAAGTGGTTGGGATAATCCTATCTAGACGCACCTAGGATTTAGAGGAGGAAAATAAGAAAAAAAATAAATTCTTCATCAGACCCCAATTCTTCATAAGGCCTGAGATCAGGTCTCAGATCTCCCAAGTTCCATCAGACCGTCTTTTTTGCCGCGCCTGTGCTCACACCAGTGGGTGGCCATACACCTTGCGAGTCATATTGGTGTGTAGTGCGGCCAACTATAGCTGGGTTACGGTCAGTGTGTCGATTGGAGGCAGTCTCCTTAGCTCCCTTCTAATATTAAAGGGAGCGGATTGACCTACAGCTATAGGTTGAGACACTGGTTCTATATACTGGTCCATAATCCTCGATGTATATTTTATTGGTAAAAATAAAGGTTATGTTTTAGCGTCTTTTTCTTTTCTGTGAACACCTCAGATCAGGCCTCAAAAATCAGATCTCCCAAGCTCAAGAATAAGAAAAATAAAATAAAAATAATAGTCTTCATCAGACCTCAGATCAGGCACGTAAGGGTACTTTCACACTAGCGGCATAGCAATCCGGCAGGCTGTTCCGGCGGGTGAATGGGGCGGGGGGGGCTAAGCTACAGTGCAGTACGGCAGTGATCGCCGGACTAAAAAGTTGGACCTGCAGTACTTTTAGTCCGGTAATCTCCAGACGTGCTGTAGCCCCGCCCTCTGCCCCATTATAGTCAAAGGGGACGGAGCGGCAGCACACGGGTACTTGCGGCATGGCGGATCCGGCAGGCTGTTCACCCGCCGGAACAGCCTGCCGGATAGCTATGCCGCTAGTGTGAAAGTACCTAATGTGCTGCAATAACGAGGTTGTGTAATAATGAGGTAGGTGGGGGGGAAGGGGGGGGGGATCCTGATCCGCATTATAGTGTTCATGGGGATTCTAGCGTCAGGACCACAAGCGACCATACATTTACCCCAAGTTCACACCTGAGCGTTTTACAGCGCGTTTAAACGCGCTGTAAAACGCTCAACACATGAACACCAATGCTTTTCTATGCCCTGGTTCTCACTTGAGCGTTTTACAGCGAGTTTGAACGAGCTGTAAAACGCCCGACACATAAACAAGTACTTGAGCTTTTTTTGGGGCGTTTGTGGCGCGTTTTGTGATTGGCACCACAGTAGTCAATCACAAGAACGCGCGTACGAACGCGCGTTTCCTATTTGCAAAAACGCGCTGAAATACGCACGACTAAAACGCGCGTTTCAAGAACGCTCAGGTCTAAACCCAGGGTCAATGATATTTTCTCATGGGATAATTCAATCAGATATTACACATACAGTACAGAGCGTTACACACCTCTTTTTTCGCTTCCTTTTTCGGGTCATAATCACTGTCATTTCCATCCTTTGGATGAGTTTCCTCAACGTCCTCGTCGCTGAATGTAAACACAAAATCATTGAAAAAAAATTTAAATCTGAGATCTGCTTAGGTCCCCTGGTGTTAGGAGACTCATGGTGAACACAGTATAAGATACAGCTGTACGAAGCGAGTGAATGGGGATTTGAGGGCCGGTTCTAAGGTGAAGAGACTGAAACCCATGACAAATCTGCATTCAAAGGGAAATGTTTTTAAAGAATCTGCAAAGTGTGAACATGTCCAAGTTGTACTCCTCATCTACACATGCACCAATCAGCTGTAACATTAGAAGCACCTGCCTGATATTATGTAGGCTCCCACTGCGCTCTGACACGTCGGTTTGGGGGGTACTCTCTCTCCTTGGGGAGAGAGCGCCTTAAATCGTCGTGAGCAGACTTCTAGGTCATACATGCAGAGGCATGGACTCCACAGGACCACGAACGATGTCCCGTGGCATCTGGCACCAAGACGTTAGCAGCAAATCCTTTAAATTTTTGATAATAACCACAGAGAATACCGCTGCCATGAAGGAGTGTACTTGATCTGTACAGCGTTCAGATAGGTGGTACGGCTCAAATCCACATGTCAGGCTCCAGTTTCCCAGCAGAACACTGCCCAGAGTATCACAGTGCCTCCGCCAGCTTGTAATCTCCCCACAGTGCCGCCCCGTCCCCAGGAAAGCGATGTGCACACACCCAGCTGTCCATACGATGTAAAAGAAAAGGCGATTCATATCCAGCAGTAACTTCTGCAATTTATCTCTTCTGTGGGATCGGACCAGACGGGCAAGCTCCGACTCCCCCACATGAAATAATGAGCCTTGGGCCCCCATGTGCCTGCTGCTGGTTCACCAGTTGCCTGTTACTGGACCACACTGGCAGGCACTAACCACTGCCCACCAGGAACATCCCATAAGACCTTCCGTTTTTGAGACCCAGTCATCTGGTCCTTTACAAAGCTGCTCAGTTTCTTACGCCTGCCCATTTTTCCTGCTTCCAACTAATCAACAGTTCTCTTGCTGCTTATTACAGTTTAATATATTCCACCCCTTGCCATTGCAATGAGAATCGGTGTCATGCTATCCTTCAGTCAGTAGTTTTACTGTAATGGCAGATGGGTGTCAGAGCAAAGCATCAAGGCTCTGTTACCCAGTGTATATGCTGAACAAAGTCTCCTCCCAAATCAGCCGTATGCTCATTATAGGCTACAGATACATCCAGTGATTTCAAATAAACATCATAGAAGGAGCTAGCTTGGACCCCCCACCATTATCCAGAGTGGGGGGCTTCTGCAAAGCGCAGCTCTCATCACTCCTGGCACTGTCGATTTCATTCCTGCTCCGTGTTGCTGTGCAAGCACAGAGGATCAGCTGCTGCTACCCTAGCAGTGTGGATGATGACTGAGCATGCGCAGCTCCGCTTCCGGGTTTGCCCAGATGTGAGCAGCGCCTACACAGTTGGCATCTGCACTGCTCAGGTAGCAGCAGCTCTGTGCTTGTGCAGCTTCTCGGAGACACTAAGCCCAATATCTTGAATGTGTAGACTATATTCACCAGTGACTAGCATTTTGCTATAATAGAAGAAGTAATGACTGGGTAGATTTTGCAGCTGAGTTTAAAGGAAATGTGTCACAAAAAATGTTATCTACCAGTTCAAAACCAAATAGAAACATCTTTTTTTCTAATCTGTTTTTATTTTCTCATTGTAGATTTTTTTTATTTTATTTCCTGAACATGACGATCTGGGCGGCCATCTTGCCTGGGCTGTTCTTAACAGAATTTACACAACATTTAAAAAATTGCTTTACGGCATTTCCCATAGTCCATAGACACAATGGTGAGGAGGGGACCCTATTGACTTCTATGGGAGAGTGTTCTAGGCATGCTCTGTCGCCTATTGTGAATGGTGGACCCTGTCTTATCTGTACACAGAGGTGATATCATTACAGGGAGGATTAGAATGACAGATAAGCAGATAACTGCAGTAAAGTGGTCGGTACAGACCAAGAAGTGGCGCCTATTATTAGGCTTAGTGTGAAAACTGCAGGATTTTTGGTTTTAGCTTAAACATAAAAAGTTAAAAATAACAGTCAAAAACAGTCAAAACTATTATACCCCCCTAGTGACCAGGCCCTTTTTTACAATTCTGCACTTCACAACTTTAACGGTTTATTGCTCGGTCATGCAACTTGGCACCCAAATGAATTTTACCTCCTTTTCTTCTCACAAATACAGCTTTCTTTTGGTGGTATTTCATTGCTGCTGAGATCTTTCGTTTTTCTGATATTAATAAAAAAAGACCGCAATTTTCTCAAAAAAAAGTGTATTTTTAACTTTTTCTGGTAAAATTGTTCAAATATAATTACATTTCTATACAAGTTTGTGTCAGAATTTATTGTTCTACATGTCATTGATAAAAAATAATACAATAAGTGTATATTTATTGGTTTGCGCAAAAGTTATAGCGTTTACAAACTATGGTACAAAAAAGTGAATTTCGGCATTTTGAAGCAGCTCTGACTTTCTGAGCGCCTGTCATGTTTCTTCAGGTGCTAGAATGTCAAGAAAGTATAAATACCCCCCAAAATGACACCATTTTAGAAAGAAGACACCCCAAAGTATTCGCGGACCACGGATGTGTGATTGGACCCTAAAGCTGCGATTGCTAATAAAGATCCAAAAAGCTCAAAAGTGATCTTTATAGCGCCACAGCGATTTTACAGTGTTTTTGCAGTGATCAGAAAAAAAAAAAAGTTCTGTCACTGAGGTGGGGCAGACTGAACGCAAGTGTGGGTGGGCACAAGATCAGGCCTGATCGGACGAACACTGCGTTTTTTTCTAGAGCCTAAGGTGACCATAATGTACTGATATAGATCTGACTGCGATCAGTCTTGATCACTTACAGATACTATATAGTACTAGTGCTGATTAGCGACAGCGATGACGCTACTCAGCAACTAATCAGTGACTGCGGTGCGGTGGGCTGGGCGCTAACTACCTAACACGTAGCTAACTAATTGGCGGTGATAAGGGACCCTTAGGCCCCATTCACACGTCCGCAATTCTGTTCCACATTTTGCGGAACGGAATTGCGGACCCATTCATTTCTATGGGGACAGACTTTGTCCCGCTCGGATCCGAAAGTGCGGATCCGCACTTCCGTTCCGCAAAAATACAGAACATGTCCTATTCTTGTCCGCAATTGCGGACAAGAAAAGGCATTTTCTATATAGTTCTGGCAATGTGCAGATCCGCAAAATGCGGAAAGCATATTGCCGGTGTCTGTGTTTTGCGGATCCGCAAAATACTTACGGATGTCTGAATGGAGCCTTACAGGGGGGTGATCAATGACATAGGGGTGATCAAGGAGTTAATATGGGGTGATCAGGGGTTAATTAGGCGTTTATAAGTGACAAGCGGGTGGGGGTGGGGGGGGGTTGGTGTGTGGTGATTGGTTGATTGGTGCACTTACATAGCTGCCTGTGTCCTCTGGTGGTCCCAAGCAAAAGGGACCACCAGAGGAGCAGGCATATCAGACGCCGTTTACAAAACAGCATCTGATATGCGATTTGGATGTGATTTATTGACATCTACAGCCTGCCAGCGCATGATCAGCGCTGGCAGGCTGTAGAATAAGTTCTAACCTGCAGCGCTGCAGTGAGCGCACGCGCGCATGCGTTCACATAAACTCTCAGGTCTCACGAGATGACGGTGATAGGCGTGATTGAGACCTGAGAGAACCACCTCCCGCACGCCTTTTGGCGTTAACGTGACGGGAGGTGGTTAAAGGGAACCTGTCATCAACTTTATGCCGACCTCACTGAGGGCAGCATAAAATAGTTACAGAAATGCTGATCTCAGCGCTGTGTCACTCATGAGCTAAAAGTAAGTGGTTGCCGAGAACCAGCATCATAATCATTGCAGCCCAGGCCTTGAAAAGAGTCAAATCTACCTGAGAAGAGTCCTGGTTATTCCTAATCTCCTTCTCTCACCCATCTGCTGATGATTGGCAGTTCTCTCCTAAAAAGAAAGGGATAAAACTAGGGAGAAGCCTGTCCGTCATCAGCAGGTGGGCAGGAGAGCAGGAATTCATGAGTAACCAGGACTCTTCTCAGGTGACCAGGACTCTTTTCCAGGCCCAGTCTGCAATGGTTGTGATGTTGGTTCTCGGCAACCACTTACTTTTAACTTATAAATGACAGACCGCTGAAATCAACTCACCTGTCTCTACTTTATTCTGCCGTTAGTATGGACAGCATAAAGTTGAGGACAGGTTCCCTTTAAAAAAAAAAAATATGTTAAACATAAAAAAGTGATTTAAACAGCAGGTCATTTTCTGAGGACACATTCCCTTTAAAACAAAACAGCCACCGTGATAGTGCAACCTGCAGGCAGCATGCTGTGGAGCAGGGGGAGCTGAGCAGACTGATATACAGGTGTGTAGGGATGGTTTTAGTATAACTTGTATTTTATTCACTTTAATCTCTGCTTTTTCTATGTGGTGGGGGGGTGGATCCAGTGACTGACAGAATTGATGGGAATAAAAAAAATAAAAAATAAAAAAAAAACACACACAAGAAAACTAAATAGCTAAAAAACCCTACAAATACTGTATGGTAAAGCACAATACCTTTCTCCATTGTTATTTTTACTGGCTAACTTCCTTGCTTGCCGATCCATCAAACTTGTCCGAGAACGGGTTTTTTTCCAGGAGTAGTAGTATTTTACCAGACTTGCTATGGTCTTATCTGGAAGCTAAATCCATTATATTAATTTAGGAAACTATAAATATATACACAAATATACAAATCTGCAGAATACAACATACTCTACAGCACATAAGCTGATCAAGTTCAACTTTCTAGCGAGATAAGGCTACGTTCTTATCTGCGTTGTGAAATCTTTTTGTCCAGCCAAAAGCCGCCATTTATGCTGGAAGGCGGCTAGATCCTGGTCAGATCCCAATATAGTTGATGAGGATCCGATGCTCTCTGGCATTATTTGGGGTACCTTGCTTTCAAACGTCAGACATTAAATTTTGACTGGCTGTGACCTTTTAGGTCATCTGTGTGCAGCGGGCCTACGGAACAGGCTCACAAGCTAAGCCCGCTCAGGATAGGTCATCAATATTAAATTGGTGGGGGGCTGACTCCCGGCACCCCCACTGATCAGCTGTTTGAAAAGAATCTCCCGGCACCCCCACCCCGACTCCCCCTCCAATCAGCTGTTTAAAGAGAACTGCTCGTATGAGCGCTGACTTCTCGTCACAGATTACCTGCTCGCCATCGCAATTGCAGCGGTGAGCAGGGTAGTTAAAACTCTGCCGTCCCATTCATTTTAATGGGATGGCTCCTTTGTATTCACTTGAAAAAAAAAAAAATTACGTATAGGTGTTGAAATATGCAACGCAAAGAAATAATTTGCCCCCAAAAGTAGTTTAAGTAGTAAAGCCATAATAAAAACTATATAAATGTATTGTCGGTAACCGTACTAACCTGCGGAATAAGGTTGTCATTTTTAGCTCCTAGTGAGAACCATACAAAATACATCCCCCCCCCCCCCCCCAAGAAAAAAATACTAATTTTTTTTTTTTTGTTGGTCAATTTCACCCAACAACAAATCCTTTTCCCATTTTTTCAATACGTGAATAGAATAAAAAATAAAATAAAATAAGTTATGGCTCTTGGAAGGATTGCCGAAAAATAAAATAAAAATGCCAGATCAAAGTCTGGCTTGAACCAATAGTGGGGGCTCTATAAAGCGGACGGTATGTAACGATGGCAGAAGAGAGCGACGACACAGGATCTCAGTACAGCAGCACACGACGATATCTCACCATTTGTTGAATTCTATGGAAGCTTTTCCCATGAAAACTAAACGCTTGTTCAAACAGGACCTTATCTTCAACCGTCCACTCATCGGGGAAGGGGGTAAAATTGGGCAAATCAGCAAGAGATTTCTCGATGTTGTGTTTGTGCCAAAACAGCATGCCAAGAGCCTTGAGAGAAGAAGCACGTTTACTTTACATACATTCATATACATCCAGACACGCTTTATCATGTCACAAGTCTGTATCCTTTAGGTTTTCCTTTTAGCAAAGAGCATGTAATGTATAGACCAGTGATGCATGGGTCCACATGTCCTCCTATGGGGCCCTCCAGGGGGAAAGCAATTTCATATGGTGCCGCTGCCTTCCCTAGAATAATTGACATGTCTGCCCCTGTAGAAGAGCTCCTCTGTACTGGGGGCACTTATGTCGATGAATGGGCTTCTCACATGACTACATCTCGTCCATATACATTCTGTCAAAAACAAGAACTGGATAAGTAAGATCCTCTTATCTCCATCCAAACTGTTTTTAGAAAAGTAATTTATTTGTAGGGCACAACTACCCCTGGGTAAAAAAAAGTTTAAAAATCTGTATGCGCCTACAGCTGTGATGGAGTCAAAGGCCGCATCCGAGGTCCCCACCCTATGGCAGATTGACCACCACTGATAGAAACCTCCTTACTGTAGTTTAACTTCCAAAAAAAGTCCGGCGGGTGAGCAGCCTGTCGGATACGTCTTGCCGCTAGTGCACGTGTGCCCCAGGACTGCCGCTCTGTCCCCATTGACTATAATGGGGGCTGGGGCGGAGTTCCTGCGGCAGCACACGACATGCAGTACTTTTAGTCTGGCGGCCTCTCGCTGTGCACTGCCGCCGGAACTCCACCACCATTATGGTCAATGGGGATGGAGAGGCAGTCCGGGGGCACACGTGAACTAGCGGCAGGACGGATCCGACAGGCTGTTCACCCGCCGGAGCAGCCTGACGGACTCCGCTGCCGCTAGTGTGAAAATAGCCTTAGTTCACACTTCTGAAAACACATTTTTAAAATCAGTTCAGGATCTACTGATTTTAAAAGCAGTTTTTTTTTTTTTTCACCGTTTTGATGCACTATTTTGGGGAGTGTATACTTCAAGGCAAATCTGCATTTCTGCTTGTGGTTTTTGGAGCTTAGTGCTACGTCCCATTGAAATGAATGGGAGGCTGTTTGGAGGTGTTTTCTTGGCAATGATTTTGCATGGAAAAAGTTGCAAAAATCAGCGCCAAAAAACTCCATGTGGGCAGGCCGTAATGGCTGTTACAGTACTTAATGTGCACCTAAAATTTCCATCCCCCTCTTAGGCAATGTTCATATGTGGAGATTTACTACAGAAACCTAATGTTCATCGCTTCATTATTTACCATTGCAATCTTGTGGCCGTTTTAGGGCAGGCAGCTCAGATTCTGAAATCAAGGAACATAGTGGTCACGGTGTTCCTGTGCCCCTCTGCCTCTTTCATGCGGGGTTCCTTTCTGTAATGGTGCTGCAGTTCTATCCTCTGCTGGTCACTTCTACAAATTTGGATTCCCCGTAACAGTTGTGCAGATCTAACAGAATTATTTTAGGATTAATACAAAGCGTTACCTGCTCCACGTTGTAGCCATGCTTTTCTTTTGCTATAGCAATGTATTCATCCACTGTAATAAAAGAGGAACAGATTTTTACAGAGGAGTGTATGTATATACCGCCTAATGGTGCAGTTTCAGTTCAACCACAAGAATATGAAAAAAGTGCGCAGGAGTCTGTAGAGAGGCGCAGAGTCCTTGCAGCCCTGTAGGCCGGGTTCACATCACCGTTTCGTTTTCTGTTCTTCTAATCCGTCAGAAGAACAGAAAACAAAAACCGGGTCCTTTATTCTGAGCATCCGTTTTAGCCATTTTGGTCAGAGATCCTTCACAAAGTGCTTTTTCTTCTGTCTATAATAACGGATCTCAGACGGAAATGGCTAAAACGGATGTAAAATGAGCATAAGGGATGCTCAAAATAAAGGATTTTTATTGCGGTTTCTGTTCCTCTGACGGTTTCCTTCTTCTGCGTATTGAGGGACAGATCTGGTTTAATGAGATCAGGCTGACACCGCTGAGCTGTCCTAAATTGGTATTTCCACCTTAGAGAAGATAAAAATTGACGAGTCTTCAGTCATTAAGGATATTTGGAGGCTACTTCGGTCTCTTCTTCAGGCATGGTAGAATAGAGAGTCACATTTATACACACAAGGACAGAGACTATGCGATAAATGAAGAAAGTGATGTAGCAGAGCCATCAATATGAGGAGCGGAGCGCACAGCCGTAGCAGCTCATAGACAGGAAGGTGATGGCTTTATTGTCCTCTCATCTGGTGCACGGTTATGGTGCCCCCACCTGGTCTGAGTGATGTAGGAGGACATTATTCAAGCAGCATTCATTCATTGCTCTCAGTGTGTCAAAGTGTGTCATTCATTTTTATTCTCAGACTCTTCCCGTCTCGCACGGATTTGAAACGTTTGGGTCTTTGATAGAACCTCTGAGGCACTGAGAGCAGGAATGAATGCGCCGCATAGGTTTATGTCCTCCATTACTTAAAGGGGCTAGCTCATCTCAGACAATGGGGGCATATCGCTAGGATATGCCCCCATTGTCTGATGGTACCAACGGTGGGACCCGCACCTATCTCCTAAATGGAGCCCCAAAAGTGGTGGAGGGTGCACTGCGCATGCGCAGCCGCCCACCATTTTATTTCTATGGGGCCCCCGAAAATAGCGCTGCCTCGGCTATTTCCGTCCGACCCATAAAAGTAAATGGGAGCAATGGCCGGTCATGCGCGGTGCGCTCCCATTCACTTCTACGGGGAACCAGCTTGGTGGTGGCTGGCCGAGGGTCCTCCAGCCACCACCCTGCGGGGCTCCGTTCCCGATATAGGTGCAGGTGCTAGCTATGAGACCTGCACCTATAAGACAATGGGGGCATATCCAAGCGATATGACCCCATTGTCTGAGACGAGACAACCCCTTTGATGAGTGCACCCCTCAGACCTAGTGGGGCGCATCACAATCATGGACAATAAAACTTTGACATTCTAATCTATGAACAGCGCCATTATTTACTGCCACAGCCGTGTCCTCATGGCTAGTTATCACACTACATGTCCTCCAAAACTTGCTGTTTCCATCTATTCAACTACCCGTTAAAAAGTTTCAATGACTCAGGTCTACTTTCACAGACGGCATATTGATTTTCATTCCTTATTCCCAGCTAAGGCATTTATGGCATAGCCACATGTCAAGAGGTGGGACCCACATCAGTCTCTAAAATGAGGGTCTCGTAATCCCAGTCCCTACTGGCCACTGCATCCAGGCAATGAATGGAGAGGGACTGTGCACAGCTCTCTCCATTTACTTTATGTGAACCAACCAAGCATGCGTCCATGACCAGCCACCTGTCCATTCACGCTCTCCTCTCCGGTATTTCAGTAATAACACGTCATCCTCTATCCACTGGATAGGCGACAGCGGCTATTTTCCTAGATCAGCGGGGGAAGAGGGGGGGAGGTCTGACTGCTGATACCCCCATGAAATGTTATAACCAGGGTGTCATGTCGCAGTGGCTGTGCATGCGCCACTCCACTCCGAGTCTGAAAGAGAAAGCCGAGCAATGCACTCAGCTATCTCCACCAGCGTATGGAGAGGCAAGGAGCATGCTCGACTGCCACTCCATTCATACAGAAGACATGGGACACCCGTTTCACGGTCATTTATTACCAGCATGCCCCTTAGGCCCTGTTCACACAGTTTATAGCATGCAAATTTTGGTGCCAATTCCACTGTCGTCAGCACCGTCTCCAGTGGGAGGCCGTACAGGGCCTCAGTTATTTTAGGTCTTCTGCATTCGAGATCACACAATACACAGGTATCGGTAATACTAGGGTGCTTCAGTACTTACACTTCAGATCAGGTATACTGTGATAAGGGGACCACACCAGCATTCCCCCATTATCTTTATCCGTGTACTTGGTAGCACCTTAAATGCAAAAGGGAAAAGTCAGAGACAAATAGGATTCATATTAATTTATGGTTAAATTATATATAAAAATGTCAGAAATTAAAAGAAAACAGATTTCTTGTCATCCATCCAAATAGCTGGGTCCCAGCTAAAGTAATATTTTATCACCAAGCTTTTATAGTCATCAAAAAATAAAATGGAATTAATAGAATTAACCACCGAGAAGAAGCGGCTTTCAGAGCTGAGTGGGCAGGATCTGAAGCTGCAGGAGGTCGGATCTATCACACTGGGGGCATGCCAATGTATAGGGACATCACGGCATTCATCACCCATAGGCTCCCATAATAAACGAACACTTCTGGGAGTCAGATCCCCGCCGGCCTCATGTTGACCTATCCTGAGGACAGGGCATCAGTATGCAAATCCCAGAGAAGCCCTTTAAATACCAAATCTTGCCATTCTGTAGCAGCCGCAGTTTTATTGGCAGACCTGAACCCTTAGGTCACATGCACACAGCAATGTATCATATGTGGGTTTTCCGATCTGATTTCTCTGCTCAAATCTGCATGTATAATGTGTGGAATTTGGCCAAAATTTTGACTTGCCCCAGATTTCATGTGTAATACACGCTGTAAGGACAGCGCCTTAAAGGGGTTATCTCATGATTAATGTAAAAAAATGAAAACCAGACATTATATAGTATAGTACAACCTCTTTCTCACAAAGCTAGAACCAGCCCTGTACCTCACATGGATCCAGAGATCTCCCCATTCATTGCTCTGCTAGATTTATATCAAGCAGGGGTGTCTCCTTTCTGCTGCAGCACTCTCCCTATGACAGCTCAAGAGATAGTTGAAGGAAGGAACTTAGCGGGTGCAGCCACCTCAGTGAGGTGGACAAAAAAAATATTAAAAAAATAAGAAAAAAATACAAACAGCAGGTGGCGCTATACAGATACATTTTTATTGAAAAACTTGCTGGCTAAACTAAATTTGTAATTACATGCAATTACAGAAGTATTCAGATCCAGGGGCTGGCTTGAAAACTGAATAATTTTTGTGGGACAACTCCTTAAAGGAAATGTACCCTAGGAATATAGACTGTAATTTTAAAAAAATGGTTGTCACAATAAAAATATTCTTACGTTAGCAAACTTGTTCACGTTTGTGCTGATCATTTCGTGATTTCTGCCGCATCACCAGGAACAGAAAGCACTGTCAGATGGACCCCACTGCCTTACTTAGGGGTCTCACGTTCAGTCATGGCGTGCGCCACTTTACTGAAAATAAAATAGCGCTGCATACTCCGACGAAGATGCGAACCTGCACCGTGGCCCTAAAAGGTTTGTGCGTCCAGATCTGCAGTGTGCATGGGGCCCAAGGGGAGACAGCAATGTGATTTTCCCTAGCCATAAGACTCATTTCGCCACCAAGCTATTTTTTGGAGCTACCACCGGGTAGTTTGTCATATAACTTACACTGTGATCCTTAGGAATTTCATTTGTGTGTCTTAATCAAAATGGCCGACCCCTATGAAGATATATTATAAAATGAATCAGCACATTATGGACCCGTTTAGGGGAAAAAAAAAACACAACATAAGTACACTTCAAAGAGGATTTCCACCGAATGGCACACTGGTCATCTGATACACGTGTCTTAGCATGCCCTGTGTCGGTTTGGAGGTGAAATACTGCCACCATGTGGTTGGATGACAGCATGACACACTAAGGCATTTAGATATGAGGGCTAATAGAGGGAGACAAGGGTCCTCTCACTTCAGCAAATAGCATTCATCATGTAGAGAAAGTGAATACAAGGCACTTACTAATGTATTGTGATTCTCCATATTGCATCCTTTGCTGACTGGATTCAATTTTCCATCACATTATACACTGCTCGTTTCCATGGTTACGAAGCACCCGGCTATCCATCAGCGGTGGGGGTGCTTGCACACTATAGGAAAAAACACCAGCCTACCTGCACTCCCTGCACTTTATCCTATAGTGTGCAAGCACGACCACCGCAGGCTGCTTCGTAACCATGGAAACGAGCAGTGTATAATGTGATGGAAAATTGAATCCAGCCAGCAAAGGAAGCAATATGGACAATCACAATACATTAGTAAGTGCCTTGTATTAACTTTCTCTACACGATTAATGCCATTTGCTTAAGATCTCATGCACACGACTGTTGCCTGCCTCTGCATCCGCTCCGTCCGCAAATTTTGCGTCCGTCAAAAAAAAACAAAAAACGGATGACAAAATTATTTTTTTTTTATTTGGAGGATCCATCGTAATAATGTCTATCCTTGTCCGCAAACGTGAAAAAAATAAGACATGCTCTATTTTTTTGACGGAATGTAAACATGTACAACGGATGCAGAACAAAAACGGTTGACCATCCGCATTTTTTGACGGACCCATTAAAATGAATGGGGAAGCATCCTATCCGTGAAAAAAAACGAACGGACACAGAAACAAACAATGGTCGTGTGCATGAGGCCTGAAGGGGCTGGTCACCCTAAGTATCAAAAACCCAAAGTGTCCCAGACAATAGCCAAAACCATGAAGTATTTATTATCATGTGACATGTACTGGCAATATATCATTTTTCTAAGGCTACTTTCACCCTCGCGTTTTGGCTTTCAGTTTGTGAGATCCGTCATGGGCTCTCAGAAACGGTCCAAAACGGATCAGTTTTGCCCTAATGCATTCTGAATGGAGAAGGATCCGCTCAGAATGCGTCAGTTTGCCTCCGCTCAGTCTCCATTCCGCTCTGCCTGCAGCGTTTTGCTGTCCACCTGACGAAGCGGAGCCAAACGGATCCGTCCTGACACACAATGTAAGTTAATGGGGACGGATCAGTTTTTCTTTGACACAATTGAAAACGGATCCGTCCCCGATTGACTTAACGGATCCGTTTATGACGGATGCATGCGGTTGTATTATAGTAACGGGTCCGTTTTTGCAGATCAATGACGGATCCGCCCAAAACGCGAGTGTGACAGTAGCCCAACCTGTTCCCCATGACGCGCCTCCCTAGAGGAGCTCCCTCCGACCGGCTGTGTGGGAGGAGCAGCGGCAAAGTGAAAGTAAAAATCCCAGCATGCAATGCAGCAAGCAAGTCCAGAGGAGCAGTCACATGACCCACCTGTGTTTCCATAGAGACAAGAGCCCCTCAGATAATATCAATAACTCAGTCATCAGTGAATAACTGCTGCACAGACATAGCAATCGGAAGTCCGACAAATTTATGTGTTAATTTTCGCCAGTTTTCTGACGCAAATGAAGCCAGTAATCCAAGGCAGCTCTGAGCGGTCATAGATTTCTGCCCTAGGAGGGGGGACAGATCTTTGACGCACATGAATAAATTTGTACAAATCGATCTTCTCCCATAGAGAGGAGCATCCTGTCATCACACGAGCAAGATTTCCGAACGGGTGCAATGCGTGACGTGAACACATATCACCCGCACTGAATCCTGACCCATTCATTTCAATGGGTCTGTGTACGAGCGTTGTTTTTCACGCATCACTTGTGCGTTGCGTGAAAATCGCAGCATGTTTTATAGGCCTCATGCACATGACCGTAGGTGTTTTATGCAATTTGCAGAACGGACCGCGACCCATTATAGAGATGCTTATTCTTGTCCGCAAAACGGACAAGAATAGGACATGCTCTATTTTTTTTGCTGGGCCACGGAATGGAGCAAAGTACGCGGACAGCACACGGAGTGTTGTCCGCATCTTTTGCAGCCCCATTGAAGTGAATAGGTCCGCGCCCGAGCCGCAAAATATGCAGCTCGGACGCAGACCCAAAATACATTTGTGTGCAAAAATGCATGGAATCCGGAAGCAAGTGCGGATGCAGTGCATTTTTCACGGATGGTTGCTAAGAGATGTTGTTTGTAAACCTTCAGTTTTTTATCACGCGCGCGAAAAACGTATCAAAACACATTGCACCCGTGCGGAAAAAACTGAACGCAATCGCAGACAAAGCTGACTGAACTTGCTTGCAAACTGGTGCGAGTTTCACTGAACGCATCTAGAGCAAATCCATAGGCCTCTTTCAGACGGGCGTCACATTTGACGCCGGATTGGATGCGGGTGCGTTGCGGGAATATGCGCAATTTTTCCGCGCGTGTGCAAACGCTTGTAATGAGTTTTGCACGCGCGTGTGAAAAATCGCCATGTTTCGGGTGGAGTATTCTGTAGATTTTATTATTTTCCCTTATAACATGGTTATAAAGGAAAATAATAGCATTCTTAATAGTGACGTCACTGGGTCACATGGTCCAATCACCTGGTGATTGGACCATGTGACCCAGTGACGTCACAGAAGGTCCTTCAGCCCCTTCCCAGCTGAATACAGAGCAGGAGACCGGTAACCGGCTGCTACACGATCAAATGGAGGGGGTAAGTTTATGTTTTTATTATTTTTAACTCTCTAGTGCCCTTTTTACTTTGCATTCTCTATTGAGAATGCTATTATTTTCCTTTATAACTATGTTATAAGGGAAAATAATAAAGATCGGGTACGCATCCCGATCGTCTCCTAGCAACCATGCAGGAAAATTGCACTGCATCCGCACTTGCTTGCGGATGCTTGCGATTTTCCCGCAGCCCCATTCACTTCTATGGGGCCTGCGTTACTGCGATTTTCACGCAACGCAGAAGTGATGCGTGAAAATCACCGCTCATGTGCACCGCCCCATAGAAATTAATGGGTCCGGATTCAGTGCGGGTGCAATGCGTCCACCTCACGCATTGCACCCGCGCGGAAAACTTGCCCGTGTGAAAGGGGCCATATTGTTCGTGTGAGAGGCCTAAGGGTCCATTCACACGTCCGTAAGTGTTTTGCAGACCGCACATCGCTGGCACTAATAGAAAAAGCCTTTTCTTGTCTGCAATTGCAGACAAGAATAGGACATGTTCTACTTTTTTCAGGAATGGAACTTGCAGATCCAGAAGTGTGGATCCGGAAATGCGGATGCGGACAGCACAAAGTGTCCGTTCCGGCCCCACTGAAAGTAAATGGGGCCGTAAAATTGTGGAACGGCTGCGGACGTGTGAATGGACCCAGGCTAGCAGTTCCCCTGCCGGATCCGTGCTAACGCTAGCCCACGAGTGCTGCCAGAAGTCTGCTCCGGCCCCATTCACAGATGCCCAACACGCTGTGTTTTTTTGTCGGGCCGCCTCTCGGCATGTTTGCCGTGCTGCGGCCGCATCTCTGACCTGTCCCCATTAAAGAGAATGGGGCCGGAGCGGACTTCCGGAGGCACTCGTGGGCTACCGTTAGCACGGATCACTGTATACAGTGTACAGCGGGTCACGGATCTCTATATGTAATGGTGAGGGTCACATATGACCATATACAGAGTGCAGGAAGGAGAGGGCACACAATTATAGAGGGTGAGACCAGTGACTGGCGCTGATATCCCTGACCTCAGCCATACTGACAGCTCACAGCTCCTGAACTGTTGGTCTGGCTGTAATATCATGTCTGTAATAAAAGCACAGAGCAGAGGGGACACAAACATGACAGACACTGGGATTGCTCACGGATTGTGGTCCACAGCGCTGCCCTGGCTCTGCTACATCCTCACATGTTGGCAGGATCCTCTCAGTACAGGGGAAACAGAGGGGGCAGAGCCTGCAGTCAGATCAGCCATCACAGCCTCCCCGCTAAGCCCCTACAGCCCTGCACAGCCAGGAGTGCCAGTCACAGAGGGAAAGCACCTCTGATACAAGCAGGGTGCTTTAGGACCCAGACAGCAGCAGACTCCTTCAGGCACAATGAGGTAGCTCCTCCATGGCACATGCAGGGATAGAGACAGGCAGCTGTGAAAGCAGGACAGGAGGGGGCGTGGCTGCCAATAGCAAGGAAACCAGGCAGATCTGCTTAAGAAGATATATTAGTAAGTGTAATATCTCCCTACTTTCTTTATAGTTTTAATAAGTGCTAACAGACTGGCCAACCCCTTTAAGTTCCCCTTTAAACTGGGAACACTGTGGTCCACACTCCCAATCCTGGGGGTTGGAGTTGAGGGAGAAGGATGCCGTGCCACCCAGTCCCCAGTGTGGCAGAGAGCATCTCCTGCTACATACACAGGAATGTACAGCGTGATGTGGGCGCTAGCAAGCACAAGGGAGTCCATGCTTACCAGTACCTGTGCCCCGTGGTTCCTGCAAGTCGATATAAAGGACTAGGCAATGATGGAGATTTAAAGGGCATCTGCCAGCAGATTTGCACCTATGACACTGGCTGACCGGTTCCATGTGCACTTGGCAGCTGAAGGCCTCTGTGCTGGTCCCATGTTCTTATGTGCCCGCATAAAAAATTATGTTTTAATATATGCAAATGAGCCTCTATGAGCAACGGGGGTGTTGCCATTAAACCTAGAGGCTCTGCTCTCTGCAACTGCTGCTCCCTCTGCACTTTGACAGGGTCAGCTGTGATGACATTTACACTGCCAGGTCCTGTCAAAGTGTTCATACTTTTTTATTTTTTTGCCCGACAAGTTGTAAGTTTTTTTGTTTTTGAAGGGGTTGTCCCACCTCAGACACTGGTAGTATACGGCTAGGATATGCCACCAACATTAGGTAAGGATCCCAGCTCTGGGACCTGCTCCTTTTTGCAGAACGGGTCCCCCAAAATGAAGGAGAATATACAGTGCAAGCGTGGCCACCCTCCATTCACTTCTATGGGAGTTTTGAAAATAGCCGAAAACTGGCTTGGTTATTTCTGGCAGTCCCATAGAAATGAATGGCGAGGTGGCATGTGCAGTGCACCCTCCATTTACTTCTATGGGAAGCGCACACGCTGGACCGGATATTATCAGAACTCCTACAGAAGTGAAAGGAGAGGCGGCTGCACATGCATAGTCCACTCTATCATTTTGAGGGCCCCGTTCTGGAGAACCAGACCTGCACCTGACACTGGTGACATATCCTAGTGATATGCCACCAATGTCTGGGATGACACAACCCCTTTACCATTCTGGGCTTCATGTATTGTATTAAATAACTTCTTATTCCATTATTTAGAGGTAGGGAAATTAAAAAAACAAAAAAATGTAAACAAAAAAAAAAAAACCAAATTTAACATTTTGTGGGATTTATTTTTACAGCGTTCACTGTGTGGTATAAATAACATGATATCTTTATTCTGTAGGTCAGTACGATTACGATGGAGCCAACCTATCAGCTCCCCCACCCCTCCTCCAGGCTGGCACAGATCACAGCCAGCTGAAGGGCGGCTGCTTTAACACCTCACATCTTGGGCTGGATAGCAGCTAGGGATGCGAGCCCGTTCTTGTTTAAAAGCTGACAATATATGCTTTAAAACAAGGCCAGGATTACAGCATTGTCTCCTGCTTTCACTTTCAGCCCTAACTCCCGACTCAATTTCTAACAGCTATATCTCTTGATGTAGAGCAGATAATGCTGTGATATGAGGGGTTAAAGTAGCCCTCTGCCATTCAGCTAGCTGTGATCTCAGCACAGGTGAGGTCCGTGTGACGTCCGTGTTGCATCCATTTTATTTTATTTTTTTGCAGATCCATTGTAACAATGACTATCCTTGTCCACAAAACGGACAAGAGTAGGTCATGTTGAATCTTTTTTGCGGGGCTACAGAACGGACATACGGATGCAGAGAGCACACGGTGTGCTGTCCGCATTTTTTGCAGACCATTTGAAATGAATGCGTCCGCATCCGATCCGCAAAAATGCAGATCGGATGGGGACCAAGAAGTACGGTGGTGTGAATGCAGCCAAAAAGCACAGCCCCCCCTAAACTCTTCGGTCCTTTTCTCAAAGCCCCAGATGAGCTTGAGCAAAACTGTTAGGCGGTTAAAGGGATTATCCCTTCCAATGTCTAAAAAATGTTCCCAAATGCCCGGGCCCCTCATATAGATTATACCTAGACCGCTCCCCGGCACCCGTGTCACTCCTGATCCCTGCACGGCCGCTGCTGCATCTCCCCGTCTCGTGGACGAGCCTCCCTAGCATTGAGGGCGACGCTAGAAAGGCTCGTCCCAGTTGGGGCCTGCTATTTGGATGTTTTGATCTGCGCGACAGGGAGATGCAGCAAGTATGAGGGCATTTGGGGGACATGTTTTACACATTGGAGAACCCCTTTAATATTACTGGCTCCAGAAAACAGATGTCAGTTACACCACAAATCTACAGCTGGTTGCTGGAGACGTCTGCGTCCGGCCACACACCTCCTGAGACACAGCAACAATGAGAAAAAATTCCTCCTTATGTTTCTCGCCAAAAAGTTGCAGTTGTATCCAATGCTCCTTCCAGACCGATACATTCTGCCAGCACTGGTATACTCTATACAACTGTAACAAACCCTCAGCTGTAAATATTAGGCCTGTAGAGGTTTTTAATCCACTTAAAAGGCTTATCTGATGAGAGACAGCCCCTCTCAGAGCGCTGCCTCACTCCCTGGCACACAGCAGACCTCTCCACTGTATCAGTACTTATTGAGATAAATGGCTGGCCTTGTAATACACTGACGTCGCCGGTCCACAAAACCGGGAACGGCTCATATAGGTTGGCTCTCAGAGGTGGGTAAAAGCAAGGATGCCCCTCTTATGACTGTGTACACGGAACGTCACTGCTGCAGTCCAGAGGACAGCGGCGCTGGACTGAAGCGAGGGCAGGAAGGTAAAGCACATTTTTTAAGCCACTTACCTAGTCACTAGTGCCCCATTCCAGCGATGAGGGTCCTGTCCCCTGTGGACTGGAAATGTGACGTCCCGCCTGATGCCACGTGCACCTCTGCAGCCCTTCATTGGGCTCTCCAGTGACGTGTCCACAAGCAGAAGGTGACTATGACGACGTGCCACTTGGTGATACATTACCGATGAAGCCAGTCATTGGCTGCAGCGGCACATGTGACCCCCCCCCCTATTACATGCAGAGACTGAAGCACAGTGAAGGTAGCAGTGGACCCACAGCACCATAGGGACCCAACTGACTATGATCAGGTCCACTGGGTTTCCGCCAGAGAGCCTACTCTTTGGTCTGGCTTTTTTGGCCGAATCTGCAATGGAGGCTCCAAACCAGATGAGTGATGAGCGATGCTTCCGGGTTCTGGCGCTGACCTGTATAGTGAGTGGGCCAAGTCACATCTAACGTTCTTAAGTCTGTTAAGCCAAAGGGCAGAGTATGTAGTATTATGGCCCTATGTGCATGGTAGACTCACTCAAATCAACCCATTCAAATCAATAGGCCTGAGGAAAAAAAATACAATAGCAAAAAAATAATAAAAAATAAAATAATATTTATAAATACGTGAGGAAAATAATATTTATTTTCCTCCCGTATATAGCACCGACATATTCCACAGCACTTTGCAGACATCATCGCTTGATGTCCCCAGAGGAGCTCACAATCTAAGGTCCCCATCAGTCTATCTTTGGAGTGTGGGACAAAATCGGAGAACCCGGCGGAGACCCCCAAACAGGGGGAGAACATACAAACTCCATGCAGATGTTCTTGGTCAGACTCCAACGCAGGACAGCAGCGCTGCAGGATACCAGTGCTAACCACTGAGCCACCCTGCTCGGCTATCCCCAGAACTCCCACAGACATGAACAGAGCTGAGAGCAGCCTGACCGACCCCTCCATTCTTTTTAGGGAGGCCCAAGGAGTACGGAGGTCTCATTCTCATGGGGTTTCCAGAGGTAGGACCCCCTCGATCTAATAGCCATCAGTACTACCCCTTTAAGTGGGGCCAATCTGCAATACCAAAAGCTGCTTAAGGGCTCATGGACACGGATGACATTCCGCAGACAGATTCCGTGCGGATTCCACAGACGGATCCAGGCACATTCAACTTGAATGGGTCAATGATCTGTTCGCAACGCAAAAGAAGTAGTACATGCACCATTTTTTTGCAGTGCAGAGGCACAGATAGAAACCCCGCGGAAGCACTCCGTAGTGCTTCTCTGCCTCCGTTACGCACCAGACCTTCCGGATTGCGGATGCAGTGAAAAGAAAACTGCACGAGCCCTATGGGATTGCCGGAGATGGCCACGCGCTTGTACTCGATTATCTCAGGCCGTCCCACAGACTCTGAATGCCACCACTGACCAGACACGGCCCCTATTCTGGGGGCCACCCATTTAATACGGCTCTCCCACAGCGTTTCCTAGTCTGTGGCTCTACAGGGGTTAGGAAAGAAAACAACTCTTATTAGGCATGATGGGAGTTGTAGTCTCGCAACCGGTGGAGACACACATGTTGGGGGGAATACTGCTGTATGGAACAGCTATTTATACAGCAATTGGGTAACATTCTTCTGATCCAATATGCAGAATATTAGATGCCAAGGATACGGGACAAATTTCCATATAAATATATATCCCATGTTACACACATCATACAGTTCATATCACACAGATCCCATGTTCTACAGAGCTCATATCACACAGATCCCATGTTCTACAGAGCTCATATCACACAGATCCCATGTTCTACAGAGCACATATCACACAGATCCCATGTTCTACAGAGCACATATCACACAGATCCCATGTTCTACAGAGCACATATCACACAGATCCCATGTTCTACAGAGCACATATCACACAGATCCCATGTTCTACAGAGCACATATCACACAGATCCCATGTTCTACAGAGCACATATCACACAGATCCCATGTTCTACAGAGCACATATCACACAGATCCCATGTTCTACAGAGCACATATCACACAGATCCCATGTTCTACAGAGCACATATCACACAGATCCCATGTTCTACAGAGCACATATCACACAGATCCCATGTTCTACAGAGCACATATCACACAGATCCCATGTTCTACAGAGCACATATCACACAGATCCCAGAATTATACAGAGCACATATCACACAGATCCCAGAATTATACAGAGCACATATCACACAGATCCCAGAATTATACAGAGCACATATCACACAGATCCCAGGTTATACAGAGCACATATCACACAGATCCCAGGTTATACAGAGCACATATCACACAGATCCCATGTTATACAGAGCACATATCACACAGATCCCAGGTTATACAGAGCACATATCACACAGATCCCAGGTTATACAGAGCACATATCACACAGATCCCAGGTTATACAGAGCACATATCACACAGATCCCATGTTATACAGTGGACATATCACACAAATCCCATGTATTACAGCGGACATATCACACAGATCCCATGTTATACAGAGCACATATCACACAGATCCCATGTTATACAGAGCACATATCACACAGATCCCATGTTATACAGAGCACATATTACACAGATCCCAGATTTATACAGAGCACATATCACACAGATCCCATGTTATACAGAGCACATATCACACAGATCCCATGTTATACAGAGCACATATCACACAGATCCCATGTTATACAGAGCACATATCACACAGATCCCAAGTAATACAGAGCATATCACGGATCCCATATTATAAAGCGCATATCACAGTCAGCATAATATTTACCATCTATCACATTATACAGCGCATAGGCTAAAATACTGTTACATTATACCATGTATAACTGAAGATTTATAACATACTATATCTATACATGTAACAATTTTATGCTACACTATATATAAAAAAAAAAAAAAAACAAAAAAAAACTGTTGCACGGTATATTTCATATATAACATTATTCTACCTACCATATCCGATAATACCACTATATCACACCCTGTATAACTGATGATTTATAGTATACTGTCTATACATGATGTAATATCATGTTATCTCATACAGTACATATATATATATAGATTCCGTTACACCCTGCAGTTCTATACCGCTATCCCACCTCTATATACCACCATATCACCCGCACACATCCTCCCATGTTATACAGCGCAGAATATTTACCATATATCACGTTATACAGCGCATATCCTATAATACCGCTATATCACACCCTGTATAATTGAGTGTTTATAGTATATATATATATATATATATATATATATATCCCATTACACAGTATAGCATTATTCTACCTGCACCTCGGCTATAATACTGCTATACCCTGTATAACTGATGATTTGCAGCACACTCTCAATACATGGGATAACCCCATGTTACTCACACAGTATACACCCTCCCCCATGTGTATAATACCGCTATCCTCCCTCCATACCACCTCCTCCCATATACCGAGGCTACCACCGCCTCCCCGGCCGCAGCCCCAGAGACAAAATGGCAGACGTACCGGGCTCGTTGTCGGGGATCCGGGCCTGGAAGTCGGCTCCCACCCTCATGCCCACATCTGTGAAGAGAAGACGAGAGGCTATAGCGGGGCCGAGGCCGCACTCACACTCACACTCAGGCGGGGAGACGGGGACGGGAGTCAGTCACCACACAGATCGAGGCTACCACCGTGCTCGTCGTCGCTGCCACCGCTCTCCTCAGAGTAGTGTCCATTGGAGGCGCTGGACGGGCTCTTGGTGCCATTGGAGCGGTTCTTGCCTAGAAACTCGGTGCCCTTGTCCATCATGCCCGGCATGGCTGCGTTCCCGCCCGGTGTCGGTATCCGTGAGGGGGGGACTTGTTAATATGGAGGAGGCTCGGGGCGCACTCACACGCAGCCTTCTTACTGCTGAGCCTCGTATCACTCCGCCGTCGGGCTCAGGTCTCTGCGCTCAGGTCGGTCATGTGACCAGAGGACGGGTTGGTCGGGTGCTGTGAGGTGGATGGAGCGGGTGTAGGCAGAGGGGGCAGAGGACCGGGGAGTCCGGGCGGATTAGGGGGTGAGTGGGCGCTGAACTCTTTGACCTGGTGGAAGCGGCCGCCGTGAGGTGTCCTGGTGCGGAGTGACACGGCTGCGAGTGACGTGCCTGCCTGGGAGAGGGGACCGGGGACAAGGCGCAGAGCTGTGGAAGCCGCACTGTGCGCCAGATGTGAACAGCTGTATATGTGCGCCTATCTGTATCCAGCCATGTCTGACTGCAGACACACAGATGGGAAATGATAGAGGAAGAACCTCCATAACAGTGCCAGCAAGCTAATAATAATGTCAGACATAGGCACCCCAATAAGAATGAGCACACCCCCATAATAATGTGTCATCCACAGACCCCCCCCCCCATCACAGTGTCATCCACAGATCCCCCATAACAGTGTGTCATCCACAGATATCCCCCATAACAGCGTGTCATCCACAGATATCCCCCCCATAACAGTGCGTCCACAGATCCCCCATAACAGTGTGTCATCCACAGATCCCCCCATAACAGTGTGTCATCCACAGATCCCCCCATAACAGTGTGTCATCCACAGATCCCCCATAACAGTGTGTCATCCACAGATCCCCCATAACCGTGTCATCCACAGATCCCCCATAACAGTGTCACCCACAGATCCCCATAACAGTGTCACCCACAGATCCCCCATAACAGTGTCACCCACAGATCCCCCATAACAGTGTCATCCACAGATCCCCCATAACAGTGTGTCATCCACAGATCCCCCATAACAGTGTCATCCACAGATCCCCCATAACAGTGTCCTCCACAGATCCCCCATAACAGTGTATTCCACAGATCCCCCATAACAGCGTGTCATACACAGATCCCCCATAACAGTGTCATCCACAGATCCCCCATAACCGTGTCATCCACAGATCCCCCATAACAGTGTCATCCACAGATCCCCCATAACAGTGTCATCCACAGATCCCCCATAACAGTGTCATACACAGATCCCCCCCATAACAGTGTGTCAGCCACAGATCCCCCCCATAACAGTGTCATTCACAGAACCCCCATAACAGTGTCATCCACAGATCCCCCATAACAGTGTCATCCACAGATCCCCCATAACAGTGTCATACACAGATCCCCCCCATAACAGTGTGTCAGCCACAGATCCCCCACAACAGTGTCATTCACAGATCCCCCATAACAGTGTCATCCACAGATCCCCATAACAGTGTCATCCACAGATCCCCCATAACAGTGTGTCACCCACAGATCCCCCATAACAGTGTGTCATCCACAGATCCCCTATAACAGTGTGTCATCCACAGATCCCCCATAACAGTGTGTCATCCACAGATCCCCCATAACAGTGTCATCCACAGATCCCCCATAACAGTGTCATCCACAGATCCCCCATAACAGTGTGTCATACACAGATCCCCCAATAACAGTGTCATCCACAGATCCCCCATAACCGTGTCATCCACAGATCCCTCATAACCGTGTCATCCACAGATCCCCCATAACAGTGTCATCCACAGATCCCCCATAACAGTGTCATCCACAGATCCCCCATAACACTGTCATCCACAGATCCCCCATAACAGTGTCATCCACAGATCCCCATAACAGTGTTTCATTCACAGATCCCCCATAACAGTGTGTCCTCCACAGATCCCCCATAACAGTGTGTCATCCACAGATCCCCCATAACAGTGTCATCCACAGATCCCCCATAACAGTGTCCTCCACAGATCCCCCATAACAGTGTCCTCCACAGATCCACCATAACAGTGTCATCCACAGATCCTCCATAACAGTGTGTCATCCACAGATCCCCCATAACAGTGTGTCATCCACAGATCCCCCATAACAGTGTGTCATCCACAGATCCCCCATAACAGTGTCATCCACAGATCCCCATAACAGTGTTTCATTCACAGATCCCCCATAACAGTGTGTCCTCCACAGATCCCCCATAACAGTGTGTCACCCACAGATCCCCCATAACAGTGTCATCCACAGATCCCCCATAACAGTGTCATCCACAGATCCCCCATAACAGTGTCCTCCACAGATCCACCATAACAGTGTCATCCACAGATCCCCCATAACAGTGTGTCATCCACAGATCCCCCATAACAGTGTGTCATCCACAGATCCCCCATAACAGTGTGTCATCCACAGATCCCCCATAACAGTGTCATCCACAGATCCCCACAACAGTGTCATCCACAGATCCCCCATAACAGTGTCATCCACAGATCCCCACATCAGTGTGTCACCCACAGATCCCCCATAACGGTATCATCCACAGATCCCCATAACAGTGTCAACCACAGATCCCCGATAACAATGTCATCCAGAGATCCCCCATAACAGTGTGTCATACACAGATCCCCTCCATAACAGTGTCATCCACAGATCCCCAAAACAGTGTCATCCACAGATCCCCCATAACCGTGTCATCCGCAGATCCCCCATAACAGTGTCATCCACAGATCCCCCATAACAGTGTCATCCACAGATCCTCCATAACCGTTTCATCCACAGATCCCCCATAACCTTGTCATCCACAGATCCCCCATAACAGTGTCATGCACAGATCCCCCATAACAGTGTCATCCACAGATCCCCCATAACAGTGTCATCCACAGATCCCCCATAACAGTGTGTCATCCACAGATCCCCATAACAGTGTGTCATTCACATATCCCCCATAACAGCGTGTCATCCACAGATCCCCCATAACATTGTGTCATCCACAGATCCCCCATAACAGTGCCATCCACAGATCCCCCATAACAGTGTCATCAACAGATCCCCCATAACAGTGTCCTCCAAAGATTCCCATAACAGTGTGCCATTCACAGATCTCCCATCACGGTGTCATCCACAGATCCCCAAAACAGTGTGTCATCCACAGATCCCCCATAACAGTGTCATCCACAGATCCCCCATAACAGTGTTATCCACAGATCCCCCATAACAGTGTCATCCACAGATCCCCCATAACAGTGTCAACCACAGATCCCCCATAACAGTGTCATCCACAGATCCCCATAACAATGTCATCCACAGATCCCCCATAACAGTGTCATCCACAGATCCCCATAACAGTGTATTCCACAGATCCCCCATAACAATGTCATCCACAGATCCCCATAACAGTGTCACCCACAGATCCCCATAACAGTGTGTCACCCACAGATCCCCCATAACAGTGTGTCATCCACAGATCCCCCATAACAGTGCGTCATCCACAGATTCCCCCATAACAGTGCGTCATCCACAGATCCCTCATAACAGTATCATCTACAGATCCCCCATAACAGTGTGTCATCCACAGATCCCCCATAACAGTGCGTCATCCACAGATTCCCCCATACCAGTGTGTCATTCACAGATCCCCCCATAACAGTGTCATCCACATATCCCCCATAACTGTGTGTCATTCACAGATCCCCCATAACAGTGTGTCATCCACAGATCCCCCATAACAGTGTGTCATCCACAGATCCCCCATAACAGTGTCCTCCACAGATCCCCCATAACAGTGTGTCATCCACAGATCCCCCCCATAACAGTGTAATCCACAGATCCCCCCCATAACAGTGTCATCCACAGATCCCCATAACAATGTGTCATCCACAGATCCCCCATAACAGTGTCATCCACAGATCCCCCATAACAATGTGTCATCCACAGGTCCCCCATAAGTGTGTCATCCACAGATCCCCCATAACAATGTGTCATCCACAGATCCCCATAACAGTGTGTCATCCACAGATCCCCCATAACAGTGTGTCATCCACAGATCCCCATAACAGTGTGTCATCCACAGATCCCCATAACAGTGTAATCCACAGATCCCCATAACAGTGTCATCCACAGATCCCCATAACAGTGTGTCATCCACAGATCCCCCATAACAGTGTGTCATCCACAGATCCCCCATAACAGTGTGTCATCCACAGATCCCCCATAACAGTGTGTCATCCACAGATCCCCCATAACATGTGTCATCCACAGATCCCCCATAACAGTGTCATCCACAGATCCACCATAACAGTGTCATCCACAGATCCCCCATAACAGTGTGTCATCCACAGATCCTCCATAACAGTGTGACATCCACAGATCCCCCATAACAGTGTGTCATCCACAGATCCCCCATAACAGTGTGTCATCCACAGATCCCCATAACAGCGTGTCATCCACAGATCCCCCATAACAGCGTGTCATCCACAGATCCCCCATAACAGTGTCAGCCACAGATCCCCCATAACAGTGTCATCCACAGATCCCCATAACAATGTGTCATCCACAGATCCCCATAACAGTGTCATCCACAGATCCCCCATAACAATGTGTCATCCACAGATCCCTCCATAACAGTGTGTCATCCACAGATCCCCCATAACAGTGTGTCATCCACAGATCCCCCATAACAGTGTCATCCACAGATCCCCCATAACAGTGCATCATCCACAGATCCCCCATAACAGCGTGTCATCCACAGATCCTCCATAACAGTGTGTCATCCACAGATCCCCCATAACAGTGTGTCATCCACAGATCCGCCATAACAGTGTCATCCACAGATCCCCACAACAGTGTGTCATCCACAGATCCCCTATAACAGTGCCATCCACAGATCCCCCATAACAGTGTCATCCACAGATCTCCCATAACAGCGTGTCATCCACAGATCCCCCATAACAGTGTGTCATCCACAGATCCCCATAACAGTGTGTCATCCACAGATCCCCTATAACAGTGTCATCCACAGATCCCCCTATAACAGTGCATCATCCACAGATCCCCTATAACAGCGTGTCATCCACAGATCCCCATAACAGTGTGTCATCCACAGATCCCTCATTACAGTGTCATACACAGGTCCCCCATAACAGTGTCATCCACAGATCCCCCATAACAGTGTGTTATCCACATATCCCCCATAACAGCGTGTCATCCACAGATCCCCCATAACATTGTGTCATCCACAGATCCTCTATAACAGTGCCATCCACAGATCCCCCATAACAGTGTCATCTAACAGATCCTCCATAACAGTGTCATCCACAGATCTCCATAACAGTGTCATCTACAGATCCCTATAACAGTGTGCCATTCACAGATCTCCCATCACGGTGTCATCCACAGATCCCCAAAACAGTGTGTCATCCACAGATCCCCCATAACAGTGTCATCCACAGATCCCCCATAACAGTGTTATCCACAGATCCCCCATAACAGTGTCATCCACAGATCCCCCATAACAGTGTCAACCACAGATCCCCCATAACAGTGTCATCCACAGATCCCCATAACAATGTCATCCACAGATCCCCCATAACAGTGTCATCCACAGATCCCCCATAACAGTGTATTCCACAGATCCCCCATAACAATGTCATCCACAGATCCCCATAACAGTGTCACCCACAGATCCCCATAACAGTGTGTCACCCACAGATCCCCCATAACAGTGTGTCATCCACAGATCCCCCCATAACAGTGCGTCATCCACAGATTCCCCCATAACAGTGCGTCATCCACAGATCCCTCATAACAGTATCATCTACAGATCCCCCATAACAGTGTGTCATCCACAGATCCCCCATAACAGTGCGTCATCCACAGATTCCCCCATACCAGTGTGTCATTCACAGATCCCCCCATAACATGTGTCATCCACATATCCCCATAACAGTGTGTCATTCACAGATCCCCCATAACAGTGTGTCATCCACAGATCCCCCATAACAGTGTGTCATCCACAGATCCCCCATAACAGTGTCCTCCACAGATCCCCCATAACAGTGTGTCATCCACAGATCCCCCATAACAGTGTAATCCACAGATCCCCCATAACAGTGTCATCCACAGATCCCCATAACAATGTGTCATCCACAGATCCCCCATAACAGTGTCATCCACAGATCCCCCATAACAATGTGTCATCCACAGGTCCCCCATAACAGTGTGTCATCCACAGATCCCCCATAACAATGTGTCATCCACAGATCCCCCATAACAGTGTGTCATCCACAGATCCCCATAACAGTGTGTCATTCACAGATCCCCCATAACAGTGTCCTCACAGATCCCCCCATAACAGTGTGTCATCCACAGATCCCCTATAACAGTGTAATCCACAGATCCCCCATAACAGTGTCATCCACAGATCCCCATAACAATGTGTCATCCACAGATCCCCCATAACAGTGTCATCCACAGATCCCCCATAACAATGTGTCATCCACAGGTCCCCCATAACAGTGTGTCATCCACAGATCCCCATAACAATGTGTCATCCACAGATCCCCCATAACAGTGTGTCATCCACAGATCCCCCATAACAGTGTCATCCACAGATCCCCCATAACAGTGTGTCATCCACAGATCCCCCATAACAGCGTGTCATCCACAGATCCCCCATAACGGTGTGTCATCCACAGATCCCCCATAACAGCGTGTCATCCACAGATCCCCCATAACAGCGTGTCATCCACAGATCCCCCATAACAGTGTCAGCCACAGATCCCCCATAACAGTGTCATCCACAGATCTCCCATAATACAATGTGTCATCCACAGATCCCCCATAACAGTGTCATCCACAGATCCCCCATAACAATGTGTCATCCACAGATCCCCCATAACAGTGTGTCATCCACAGATCCCCCATAACAGTGTGTCATCCACAGATCCCCCATAACAGTGTCATCCACAGATCCCCCATAACAGTGCATCATCCACAGATCCCCCATAACAGCGTGTCATCCACAGATCCCCCATAACAGTGTGTCATCCACAGATCCCCCATAACAGTGTGTCATCCACAGATCCGCCATAACAGTGTCATCCACAGATCCCCACAACAGTGTGTCATCCACAGATCCCCCATAACAGTGCCATCCACAGATCCCCCATAACAGTGTGTCATCCACAGATCCCCCATAACAGCGTGTCATCCACAGATCCCCCATAACAGTGCATCATCCACAGATCCCCCATAACAGTGTGTCATCCACAGATCCCCCATAACAGTGTGTCATCCACAGATCCCCCATTACAGTGTCATACACAGGTCCCCCATAACAGTGTCATCCACAGATCCCCCATAACAGTGTGTTATCCACAGATCCCCCATAACAGTGTGTCATCCACAGATCCCCCATAACTATACATGCTATTATCCAGCAGCCATCTCTCCAGTTTCCTCATACACATACACACTTGTTTGACTGACAGATCTCTCCCAACTACCCCACATATATAAACTCCCAGCTTGGCAGAGAAAATCTGTGTTTTTAATGGGGAGCAAAGAGAGAATGTCATCTGTTCGCTTGCTTTGTGCCAGAATTTTGGAATTTCCTGCTACAACGCACTGACTTTCCACCAAGTCCCACCCCCTTGACAACTGAAAACGTGTCCAAAATCCTTAGTAAATGAGGTGTAAGGCATGTACCCCAGAATTCTGTCCATTCACCCCAATATTTGCTCTTCATGCTGACCAAGAACACCCTCTTTTGTGACAGCGATGGACTTACAGGAGGAGAATGACTCTCTCATTCTGTCCACTACTGGTAACAGAGGGCGAATACCGAACCCTAAATTTTTCCCAATCCGATCAAGAGTCCCTGCAATGGAAACGTCTATAGGAAGAGATCTCATTGAGATCAGGATGTTACGTCTGACAACGCATACTCTAAAAGAAGCAGGGCTGTGGAGTCGGAGTCGAGGAGTCGGAGTCGGAGGCAATTTTGGGTACCTGGAGTTGGAGTCGGAGTCGGCAAAAAATGGACCGACTCCGACTCCGACTCCTACTAGATTTAAATTGGAATTAAAAAAAATTTGGAATAAAAAAAAAGCAAGTTTAAATGTCCCAATTCAGATAAAGTTATAATTAATTACTTCTTTACTGTAAGAATAAAGGCCAATGCATGCAGTGCGTCACGTTACCGCTAAACACAGACGTTAAGTGACCGTGAAGAAGCACGCTTTTCATATGCTTTACTATGCAGTTAAAGGGACACTGACAGGCTGATATATCTGCTGGTATTCATCAGAGGATTAGGAATACAACTAGACGACTGTTACCCCCAGTTGAGGTTTACTTGTGTTTAAAAAAGTTTTAATCAATATGCAAATTCTCTACCTTTGTGCCCAAGGGGGCAGGCGCACATGTAGAGTACTGGCAGCACTAGACAGGACTTGGTAGCGAGGAGGAAGAGAGAAAGCTGGCACAGCCTCAGCATAGCCAGATGAGGCTTCTGCCAGCACTCTAAATGTGCGCCTGCGCAGGAATTCAGCGTTCGGCTAGCCTGAAAAAAAAAAGGCCAGTGCAGTGAATAATAACGAGGGGAACAGCGCTGGGAAGCTGTACTTCGGGCGCGGCTGGGCACAAAGCCGCAGGAAACGCTGCCCCATTGGGCACAAAGATAGTGAATTTGCATACAGATTAAAATGTTTTTTAAACACAAGTACAGCTTAACTGGGGGTAACATTAGTATCGTTTTATTCCTAATTCTCTGATGAATACCAGTATATATATATCTTTAGCTGGAAAATCAGCCTGTCAGTGTCCCTTTAAGGAGCGGCAATACTTACACTTTCCATTGTCTTGTGGTCTGCTGTTACAGGGAACCCATGGTTATCCTCGCCTCTCACTGATAACTGATTAAGGACTGGAGACACTTGTATAAGTGAAGGGAATGGATAGTCAAAAGTTCAGGACTGAAGCTGTAAACCAATTGAAAAACTGCTATCATTCAGCTAAGGCTATAAAACATGTAAACTCAGATTGTTAGCTTAAATTTTAAACATGACTATGGGATTCTACTAGGAAAATCATATTTTAAAATAAATGCCCCTTCCCCTGCCCCTTCCTGGATCCTCCCACTGCTCTATCTTCAGCAGAAGATCAGCACACAAAGGAGAAGGCAGCAGCTTCTGCTCAACTACCTCTCTGTGCTAGAGGAGATTAGAAGAACTTGGTGGAACAGCTTCGTATTTGCATATTAAATACAGAGGAGTCGGAGTCGAGGAGTCGGAGTCGGAAGTTTCAAAATCTGAGGAGTCGGAGTCGGACAATTTATCTACCGACTCCACAGCCCTGGAAAGAAGGGCCCCAGAATATTTATTGGTGGTATATCTGGTACGTCCCATCTTTCATGCACTTCCGAAAACACACAAACACCTTTCGTGGGCCCCATAGCCACAGGGTTTCTGCTGTTTTACCAGCAGACACCCGGGGCTTATGTCTGCAATCAACGATAACGCTGATTGCAGATGTTTAACCCCTCAGATGCCATAGTCAGTTGTGGCCATGACATCTAAGGGCTGAAAACCCAGAAGCGCCGCTCTTCCGGGCCTGGAACGGCTCCCCCACGTGGTGGACAAGACAGATGTTCATTTGTTGTGAAAGGCCAGAGCCTGCTGGAGACCATCAGGCCTTTCACATGTATATTCCAATGTAGGCCTGCAGGTGGCAGCAATAAATTGGAATACTGTGATCCCTCAGGATACAATGGCCTCAGGATACAATATTTTTAGACCCATCGTCAGGACCATTCATTGTTTCCAGTAGGACCGTTGTATGTTGAAACCTTTGTAACTTGAGCAATCAGTTCCACAGCCCCAAATATCATAAAAGATAAGAGAAAATGAAGATTTAAGAGAAATAAGAAGCTACTTTATTAGAGAAGTGGCCTTGATCGGTTGGATCAGAGTCTAAGACATTGTATGTTGAGTTTCAACTTAAAGGGGTTGTCTACACATCTCATCTCCATGGTTACAACAAAGCGGTGGCCATTCCTGCTCACTAAAAGAAAAAGTGCCGGTCTCTCTGGTAGCTGGGACCATAGGAGTGTGAATAGACTGGTGCTTTTTCCTACAGTGTGGAAGCACGACCACCGCTGATGGATTGCAGGGTGGTTGTGGTATGGAAACGAGCAGTGTATAATGCAGGCATCCTCAAACTGCGGCCCTCCAGCTTTTTCAAAACTACAACTCCCAGCATGCCCAAAGAGCCTACAGGTATCAGCCTACAGCAGGGCATTGTGGGAGTTGTAGTTTTACAACAGCTGGAGGGCCGCAGTTTGAGGATGCCTGGTATAATGCGATGGAAAAATGAATCCAGCCAGCAAAGGAAGAAAAATGGAGAATCACAATACATTAGTAAGTGCCTTGTATTAAGTTCCTCTATATGATAAAGGCCATTTACTGAAGTGACACAACCCCTTTAAATGAGGGACCAATGTATACTGAATTTTCTATTTGGCATTATACTGGATCCCATTGCAAAATATAAATGGCAGTCTGACGATTGCATGTTGTTAGGCCCTTGGGGGTTTAAAACAAAGTAAAAAAAAAAAGTTGTTAAACATTTAAAAAAATATATGAAAATTCAAATCACCCTTTGCCCAGAATACAAAGAAAAAACAATCAAAAAAATTGATTATAGGCATAGCCACATGCCAAGCTGTGCACACTATTAAAATATAAAAATATTTATCCCATACCGCCACAGATTGATGCCACAGTACCATCAAGTGATAAGGTCGTTAGATGGGCGATGTGGCAACACAAGACCGAAGACAGGTTCACCATGGTTTGCCAAAAAGTACTCCTTCGCTTGATGTATTTTTAAAGCGAGATGGAACCTCGGGCAAGAAATCAACAAGTGGCAGTACCATCAGTCATGGTGATAGCTGCCACCCATCTCACAAAACAAAGGACCTGGCAATATGTAAGAGTACGCAAGGTCAGTTCAACTTAGGCTACTTTCACACTAGCGGCAGGACGGATCCAACAGGCTGTTCACCCGACGGAACAGCCTGTCGAATCCGTCCTGCCACTAGTGAACGTCTGCCCCCGGACTACCGCTCCGGCCCCATTGACTATGGAGTTCTGGTGGAGGCACGGCAAGAAGCTGCCGGAATAAAACTACGACATGCACGACATTTCTTCCGGCAGCCTTTCGCCGTGGGCTGTCGGGTGAAAAGCCTGTCGGATCCGTCCTGATGCTAGTGTGAAAGTAGCCTTAGACGGCTTATGAGAAAGAATGCAAAATTGCTGATAGGTGGCTATGGCAGTGAGATCATACACAGAGAATCCTTATGAGGACAGAATCCATTACCAGACCTGAAGACACCCGTACACCTTCAATAGGTGAGGAGAAAGCCGCCGCCAGACCCACATCATCTGTTGGCTAGTTCCTCTGAAAATTGGAGGTTTGGCTGAAAATTCTGTAATGTGCATATGTTAATGGTTTAACTATCCTATTGATAGGTCATCAATGTTTGATCAGTGGGGGTCCGATACCCAGCATCCTCATCAGCGGTGCACCACCCATGAGGCCAGGTGAGGCGATCGCCTCAGGCAGCACCAGGTAGGGGCAAGAGGGGGGCAGCGGAAGGGCCATGGGCAATGAGCGCTTCCATTGTGGCAAAAGGGTTAGGTTAAGAAATTGGCATGGGGACGAGCTCAAACAGCCTATGGGCAGAGGTGTCGGGATTCAGACCCCCGATGATTTCACATTGATGACCTGTCCTGGGTATAGTTGTCGGCACCCCGGTAGAAGCGGTGTGGTGCACGTGTCCTAGGGAAGACATCCCAAACAGACAGGCGATAGAAAGACCGGCACTCACTTGTCTTTTCCTTGCATGAAACGTTTATTGCCACATATTTATGCGTTTCGACACAAGCCTCTGCCTTCCTCAGGTTGATAACTGGTGCTGAAACGCGTCACATAAAATATGTGGCAATAAATGATTCATGTAAGCAAACTACAAGTGAGTGCCGGTCTTTCTGTCGCCTATCCTGAGCATAGGTCATAAATATGTAAATTCCGGAGAACCCCTTTAATTGTAACACTCCAGTATGTTTGGTGTAATAGCCGCGAACTGAAAATAAGAATATTAAAACATATCTCAACCCAGCACTACAGTAGATAAATGCTCCTTATCAGGAGCATTCACTTTCCAGAAGAACATCATGGAGATGCAAGTCATCAGTCATCAGAATGTCCAGAGGTGGTCCAGACCGCTTCTGATGCAGAAAAAGTTCTGAATTTAACAGGGGCTCTCCATCCTTAAAACAAGTTTCAGCAGCCACCCTCCTCGCGTGACCTGTGGAGGGAAGCATACTTATCTGCCCCCTGTCGCTTGGGTCTAGCTCCTTCAGTTCACCGCGTACTGGCTCCCTGCTTGTCAGCTTCTACCTTCCAGACGGGACGGGCGTCATGTGCGCCATTGTAGCCAGTGACTGGCTGCAGCGGTGACGTGTCCCCTAAGCTGTGGGACCTGTTTCAAAGCTGGACAACCCTTTAAACCTGGACATATAAGAGCCTTATGGGGGGTCATTTACCAGTGCTTTATGCCAGATTTTTGGCGTAAAAAGTAAAAATTTGGAGCAAAAGGCATTTTCTGCAAACATTTTGCGACTTTTCATGTTTTAAGCCACTCTCGCCATGTTTTCTTTTAAAGCGGGATGTTCTGAATAGAAGGGGACGGGATAACGTACACATTTACAATAAATTACACCATAAAACTGGTAAAAATTATAGCTGAAAGCTACTCAGTGGCGTAGCATGGGGGGGGGGGGGGGGCGTTGCCCCGGGCGCAAAATTTCAGGGGTGCCAGGAACGCCAATTAGGCAAAGTGAGCCGATCGCCCCAGGCGGCGCGGCCCTGGTGACAAGTGGGGGGCAGCGGCAGGGCACAGGGAGATGAGCGCTTCCATTGTGGAAGTGCTCATCTCCATAGTCATCTGTATCGCCGTACTCAGGACAGCGATACAGAGGTCTGTGCTGTGGGGCAGGGGAGAGAGAGAGGCGGCGTGATGATGTCATCGTGCCGCCTGAGCCGTACAGCGTGGGGCACAGGCCGGAAGAGTTCTGCATCCCATCGCTGCCATGGAGGTAAGTATAAGTGTTTATTTTTTTTATATGGTACAATACTTATTACTGGCACATGATTGGGGTGGAGGGGGGCACTTCGAACTGGCACATGATTGGGGGGGTCATCTATGGGGGCACTTTTCACTGGCACATTATTGGGTGGCACTATGGGGCACTTCTTACTGGCACATTATTGGGTGGCACTATGAGGGCATCTACTGAAGCCACAAAGAAGGGTTATTTTATATGGGGGCTCTGTATAGGGGTATTTTATACTGGGACACATTATGGTGGGTACTATGGGGGAGGGGGGAGAGGAGTACTATGGGGTCATCTACGGGGGCACTAAGAAAGGGTATTTTATATTTGAAAATTATGGGGGACACTGGCATCTACTGGGGCACTATATATGGGGCATTTTATACTGGTACATTATGGGGGGGGATAGGAGCACTTTGGGAGCATTTACTGGGGGCACTATATAGGGGTATTTTATACTGGCACATTATGAGGGCACTATGGGGACATTAGCTCAACTGGGGGCATTAAAAGGGGGTATTTTTTGCACTGGCACACATTATAAGGGGGCATTTTTTGTACTTTTGCATTATAAGGAGAATTATTACTACTGGGGGGCAATATGGTGGGCTTTTCTACTACTGGAGGTCTATGGAGAATATGATTACTAGTATGGGCATTATGAGAGCATTATTACTTCTGGGGCACAGTGGGGACATGTTGGGGGCACTGTTGGAGCACTATTACTACCAAATGTGCTCTAGCAGAGAATTATTCCTATTAGTGGGACTTTGGGGAGCACTATTACTGTGGGGGCACCCTGGCACAGTATCAGCTTACCACAATCATTTTTGGGGGACGTTATGTTTACACTATTTGTGTCAGGGGCACTATTTGCTGGGCGCAGTTATTTTAGGGCACTGTGTGCCAATAATTATTGAAGGGCACTATCTGCATGGTACTAGTATTATCAGGGGGTTTATCTGTTTCTGCAGTATAGTATTGGGGATGGTAGGATGATTTGTCCAGAAGATGGGAGGATGATGGAAAAGTAGTAAACTAAGATTTTTTTTGTCAAACTGCAGAGACGAGAAATGGCTGAAAAATGGTGGCCTGGTCTGAAAGGAGAAGATGAGGAAAGAGAACATCTACATCAAAGGAGACGTCACTGGATGTAAGAGGTATGGGGCGCTTTAT
The DNA here is from genome assembly GCA_033119425.1 of Bufotes viridis. Classification (NCBI taxonomy): domain Eukaryota; kingdom Metazoa; phylum Chordata; class Amphibia; order Anura; family Bufonidae; genus Bufotes; species Bufotes viridis. The sequence goes on along the minus strand of CM065592.1, from coordinate 418,964,862 downwards.
TACCCTGTATGTTCTGTAGTGATGGGAGGGTGGATATAGAATTTGGCCCCCCCTGCTGCATCCTGGCCCCAGACTTCAGGTCACACTGCGCGTGTTCTGAATTCTGGGGGCTCACACCCATCTACTACATTATCTGTACTCAAAGAGTTATCACTGCGTTACATGTGGTGTTACATAGGACTGCAGGAGATATCTACTACATTATCTATACTCAGAGAGTTATCACTGTGTTATCTGTGGTGTTACATAGGACTTCAGGTGCCACCTACTACATTATCTATACTCAGAGAGTTATCACTGTGTTATCTGTGGTGTTACATAGGACTGCAGGTGACATCTACTACATTATCTGTACTCAGAGAGATATCACTGTGTTATCTGTGGTGTTCTGAATTCTGGGGGCTCACACCCATCTACTACATTATCTGTACCCAGAGAGATATCACTGTGTTATCTGTGGTGTTACATAGGACTGCAGGAGATATCTACTACATTATCTGTACCCAGAGAGATATCACTGTGTTATCTGTGGTGTTACATAGGACTGCAGGAGATATCTACTACATTATCTGTACTCAGAGAGATATCACTGTATTATCTGTGGTGTTACGTATGACTGCAAGTGCCACCTACTACATTATCTGTACTCAGAGAGTTATTACTGTGTTATCTGTGGTGTTACATAGGACTGCAGGTAATATCTACTACATTATCTGTACTCAGAGAGTTATCACTGTGTTATCTGTGGTGTTACATAGGACTGCAGGTGCCACCTACTACATTATCTGTACCCAGAGAGATATCACTGTGTTATCTGTGGTGTTATGTATGACTGCAGGTGATATCTACTACATTATCTGTAGTAATGTGGGGCTCAATACTTGGCTTGCCTCGGGAGCTGGCAACCCACGCTGCACCACTGAATCTACTCCAGCCCATACCTAGAAGACTTCAGTTTCTGGCACATGGACCGCAGAAGATGCAACATATTTATTAACTGGTCAGATATTCTTCCAGCAGGGTTTTTACTGTGACTAGTAAATGACCCCCATTGTGTTTCTATTGATATATCCAATCTTTGGAACCTGCCTCCGTTCCTGCGTCACCGCCCTGTTAACGGTGGCTCTGGGGGTGTGGTTGTTGGGGGTGTGGGTTAACACAAGGTGTTAAGTCGCTATGTCATAACGTGGCTCCCAGTAATAATGCCTCCATTAGTGCCCCCCAGAATTTATAATGCCCTACATAAGTGCCTCCAGTAATAGTAATGCCCTCATTAGGGCCCCCAAGAATTAATAATGCCCCCATTAGATCCCCGCAGAATTAATAATGCCCCCCATTAGTGCCCCGCAGCAATAGTAATGCCCTATTAGTACCCGCAAAATTAATAGTCTCTGCTTGTGCAAAAAAAAAACTACACCTCATCCATTTGCTTGTGAACACTCACTGCTGACTGGATATGTCCAGCGTGATGACGTTTCGCAGGTTCTGTCCTGAGAGCAGCGAGTGTTCACAGCGACGCGATCAAATGGAGCAGGTGAGTTTTTTTTTTTTCTTAAAACAAGTGGGGGAGTTTAAAACTGTACTAATGAGCGAGCCACAATGGAAGCGCTCATTAGTAACAGTCCATATAGGAAAAAAACTGCAAAAATGAACAGCACCGGCATTGGCACTGAATTACTGGCTTAGCCAGAGGGTTGGCAACCCTACATATGGTCCAGTGAGGACCCGAAGAGGACAGGACTGGAGTCGTAGTGTGGGATTAGCGGGACTGCGGAGAGGTGAGTTTTTTTTTTTTTTAAATCATGCACAGGTTCTGACGATTGGGTTGGTCGACTGGTAAGCCAGACAACCCCTTTAATGTTGAATGCTACCCACTTGAAAGCTATAAACTCTAAATATAAAACACTAAAACACTTTTCTTGCATTCTCTATCTTGGCCACTAGATGTCTCAGTCCTATCAATGCAGTACCATTTATGAAACACAAAAGCACAGAATTAGCTCAGTCACAGCAGGGAAACATTCATTAAAGGAGAATTTCGGTTGGTTAAAGTTATTCCCTATCCACAGGATGGGGTAACAGAATGGGTGGGGTCCCATCGCTGGGACCCCCACAAATCACGGAAATGGGGGCCCTGTACCCCCTGCAGCTCCCCTGAAAACAACAGATCGTCTGGTCACACATGCACACGACCGCTCCATATATTTCTATGGGAGTCCCGGAGATAGGTGTGCGTTGTACTCGACTATCTCGGGAACTCCCATAGAAATGAATGGAGCAGCCGCCTGCATGTGCGACTGGCGGCTCTGTTCTTTTCAGGGGGGCTGCAGGGAGTACGGGGCCCTGTTCTCGTAATCAGTTGGGGTCCCAGCAGTAGGACCCCAACTGATCTCCTGTGGATAGAGGATAATTTTAACCGATCGGAATACCCCTCTAAGTGAAATACATCGGAAAATGTATTACAGGTGTCCCCTGGGACTACACTGATACAAGCTGTCTTTATATCAGCTGATTGAAGGGGCTTAGACCCATTTACATGAGAGGTAACAGCCAAACTTACAAAAAAAAAGCAACTTCTAAAAATTCATGGCTGTGATATTCATGGTCTGTCCTATGGACAGGTCATCAATTTTGTAGTCCCAGAGAAACCCTTTAACCCCTTTCTTCCTGACATGCTTGTGCAGAGCTCCCTAGAAGTACAGGGCAGGAATGATGGGGGCACAGGCTCAGATGTCAGCCTTATAGTACAGCTGACACTGGCTGAGCGCACTGTCCAAGTAATGTCAAGCCAGAAAAGTGGAGAGCAGCAGGAAGCGAAGCAGCAGCAACAGGTGATGAAAGTCATTCCTCTTGTTTTCTATTTTTAATCCATTTTTCACCTTTTGAATAAATAGATCCCCTGGAAAACCCTTTTAATCACATGGTCAAGTTCCTAGTCCTAAAATTAAAAAAAAAAGTTAAGTAAAGAAAAACTACAATATTCAATACTAAAACAAATATAAAAAAGAATCCAAAGAAACAAAACCAACTATTTTCCCCTGGAAAACCCCTTTAATTGATCACATGGTCAAGTCCCTAGGGGGCTTAAAATGTACAAAAAGTTAAATAAAAAGAATTATAAAATAAGAATCCAAAGGAAAATAAACACAATTTCCCCTTTTAAAATAAGTTTTTGAAAGAAAGAAATATAATTGGTATCGCCGCAAAATGAAAAACGAAATTAGTTTGGTATTGCTGTAATCATATCAACCTGTAGCATAAATTTAACATGTGAATGGGTAAATGCCATAAAACAAGCCTAAAAGACAATGGCAGTACATGAAGTACAGAGCGGAGGAGGGGATGTGGCTAACGAGCAGCAGCTCTTGTATGCAGTCTCCATTACCACAGTCTGTCCTGTCCGTCCATTCTGTACTTCATGTCTCCTCATGGACTCCATTCCTACAGAGATTCAACTGAAGATCTTATCCTCTGTATTCAGGATCATAATCCCTGACGAGCAGAGCAGAGAGGAGGATGAGGCAGCCCGTTAGTATTTGGGAATACTTTTATAATAATGTAATATTTCAGTATTTTCAGTAATTCTGTAGTTGGTACCATTTTGGAGTGTGCATGACTTTTTAATCACTTTTTATTTTTGAAGTGACGAAAAAAGGTAGATTTTTTTTCCAGTTACGCTGTTAACCATATGGGAGTAATATTTTTGTATTGTAGTAGTATTGGCGTTTTTTTGGACACGGCAATGCCCATGATGTTTAATTATTTTATGTTTATTTAGCATTGGAATATACTAGTAATCAACTTGGAAGCCTTGTACAGGCTCAGGCCTGTTACTAGTATGGATCACTTTCCCCGATGTCAGCCAGGAGAAGGCAGCTCAGACTGGGAGGCATGCGTCTTCTGGTTTTAGAACTCTCAAATGCCCTGATCACATTTGACACAGCATCTGAGGGGTTAAATACCTGCGATCGGCATGTATGGCGGATGTTCGAAAAGAGTTAAAAGGGTTTTCTAATATTTTAATACTGATGACCTGCCCTCTGGATAGGTCATCAGTATCTGATCGGTGGGGGTCCAACGCCAGGGACCCCTGCCAATCAGCTGTTTGGGAAGGCACTGACACTCTTGTGAGCGCTGCGGCCTTCTCTCTGCTCACCAAGCACAGCGCCGTACATTGTATAGTGGTTGTGCTTGGTATCGCGCTCAGCCCTACTCACTTCAATATGGCTGAGCTGAGCCCATTATTATTATTATTATTATTGTCATTTATTATTAAAGCACCATTCATTCCATATGATAAGTGTCTACATACATAGTAAAAAAAAAACAAGTACAATAAGCATGAACAATTGAGAAATTACAACCTGGTACAGGAGAGAGGACCCTGCCTAGGCCATGTGACTGATGAACATTTCATCACGGGCCTAGGAAAAGCTGAGAGAAGGCCGTGGCACTCACAGGAGCATCGGTGCTTTAATAGCTGATCAGTGGGGGTCCCAGGTGTCGGACCCCCACCAATTAGTATTAAAATCTCGGAAAACCTCTTTAAAGGGGTTGTCGCTAGGATATGCCCACCATTGTCTTATAGGTGCGGGTCCCAGAGCTGGGACCCACACCTATATCGAGAACCAAGCCCCGCAGAGTGGTGGCTGGACTCTGGAGGACTCTGGTCCGGCCACCACCAAGCATGCTCCCCATAGAAGTTAATGGGAGCGTACCGTGCATGCGCGGGCCCCACTCCCATTCATTTCTATGGGGCCGATGGAAATAGCCGAGCCATCGTTCAGCTATTTTCGCCGGCCCCCATAGAACTTGAATAGAGGGCGGCTGAGCATGCACAGTGCGCCCTCCTTCACTTGCGGGGCTCTGTTCTCGATATAGGTGCTGTTCCCAGTGGTGGGACCCTCCTAGCGATATGCCCCCATTGTCCATGATGAGACAACCCCTTTAAAGGGTTTTTATTGGAAATTCAAGATTGATGGCCTATCGTCAGGATACACCATCAATATCTGATCAGCGGTATTCTGACCCCCTGCACCCCCGCCAATCATCTGTTTCGGTGTAGTCCTGGCACTGGAGATGCACAGCTCCTTCCATTACAGAAGAGAAGAGTGAAGAAAATACAACTGTTTGCGAATATTGCACTGCACAACTATGAGTGCATGTTATTTCGTCTGTAGAAACAGTGCTATTCGTATTTGGGTATGCAGCAGGACATGTCACAATTTAGTTTTCTCAAGGACTACACATGAACTTTTTTTAAAACTTTTTATTATTTTTTTGATGGCAAATGAGGTTGGTGACGGGAAACTATGCATCCCGCTCAGAGCCAAAAGACTCTGGGGGTCATTTATTTAACAGAAATATGCCAAAATTCGACTTATTTCTGGTGCAGATTGCGGCGCAAAGGTCCTTTGTGCCGCAATCTGCGTCTTCTCCCTGCTCACACCAGGTCTAAAAAAGTGGGCACGGCAGGAAAGGGGATGGGCCGTCAGGCCCGTCTCATTTACCATTTTCTACGCCTGTTTTAGGCCTCTTTCACACGAGTGTATGGTTTTGTGGTCCGCAAAAAACGGATCCGCAAAGAAAGAATGACATCCATGTGCATTCCGTTTCTTGCGGAACTGAACATCTGGCCCTTAATAGAACAGTACTATCCTTGTCCGTGATGCGGACAATAATAGGACATGTTCTATCTTTGAACGGAAATACGGAAACGGAATGCATACGGAGTACCTTCCGTTTTTTTTTTGCAGACCCAATGAATGTTTCTGTATACGGACCTTATATGGAACACAAAAGACGGCCCGTACACTCGCAAAAAAACGTTCATGTCAAAAGAGGCCTTAGGCCTAGAAAATAGTCTAAATGTAAGACAGCGAGGAAGCCGGCGTCTCTTCATAGCTTCAGCGGATCCACCGCCAGATATGGAGTTAAAATGCCGGTCTTAATAAATGTCTGGAAGGTCTGGCTCCTTTACAAGTGGGATATGCTATAAATTTCATAGTACATGATAATCCCTTGAAGGTCTCTTTCACACGTCCATGTCCGTGATGATTTCCATGACAAGACGGTCAGCGTTTCATCCGTGAAGGATCCTGTGTTTGGTCCTGTGTCTGTCCTTTGCCTTCTTTGTGTCATCCGTATTCCACGTGTGCTGTTACTCTGGAAAAGGGATTTCTAGAGTATCTCCTACCAATGGTCATGTGAAAAACCACTGACAGGACATGGCCATGGGTGGTCCGTTTTCACGAACCCATAGACTTCAATGGGTATGTTTGGTCCGCATCATAGATCAAAGTAGCGCAAAACTTCCACTGTTTCATTTGTTGAGCGACTGTCAGTAGAAGAACAGGGGTGTGTAAATAAACACTAAAATCAATGGATCCGTGTTCGGTAAGGGTGTGTGAATGAGCACTAAGATCAGTGAATCCGTGTTGTGTCCACAGAGAACATGAACAGCACGCACCTGCGCTTTACTGATGCGTGAAATCGGCCCAACACTATGACTGTGGGAAGAGAAGCAGGCGCCACTGGAATGTAATATCCTTCGCTTGATGGTGCAATGTGACAATGTGCCACGGTGACCTCGTCACTGCACAGTATGGGGCCAAACGAGGAATATTCATGGGAAATATACCATACAATACATACATTTCCTAAAAAACAGTCCTATATCAAAAGTGGTAAGAGGCCCTTGCTCCATGTAGTCAGGGACAAAAATGACTAAATTGCTTTAATTAAAATGACTCAACTAATTATCGATTGTAAATAATGGAATGATTTTACTTGAAGTCATTTGCATAAGTTATTTAACACAGACAGAGTTGTAATGAGATTTAACAAATAATTAACTTCCCCCAAAAATTATAAACTTCATCAGGAGGCAGCAGCACATTAACTAAATTACCTAAGTAGACTGCTGGGAATAAAGCGCAAGACAAAAGCAGCACAAACTCTGACTTGTCGATGACACTGACGTCGTTTACGAGGACTTTTTATTATCAAAGGAAGCACTGACAATTGGGACACCCCTTAAAAATGTAAAATGCGATTCCACCCTCTGCTTATTTAGACATAGGTGCAATAATACGGGTGCATGCCTACACTGTTAAAGGGGTTGTTCACGCGTGGTGACTTTTTCTTCAGGCCACCCCCAGCGCGGCCAGACCTGCGGTGGTAATCATACTTACCTGATCCTCGCCACTGAGTTTCAGCTTCATTGCTCAGGTTTCAGGTTGTCCCCCGAGTCAACTGTTTTGACGCAGCGGCCAATGTGCTCCATGGGTGACACCTCACTGCTGTGGCCAGTCAAATCAGATGTTAACGTGGGGAGACCAGAAACCTGCAGATCCCGAGGGGCAGCAATGATGCTGGGACCCTGTGGCTCAGATTGGGTAAGTATGATTACCACTGCAGGTCCAGACATTATTTATAGTTCTACGTTGTGCCATTCCTGAGAAATTTATGTTTTTATTAATATGCAGATTAGGTCATTGGAGCACCAAAGGACTGGCCTGAGCCCTTGGAGCACCATATCTACACCATTCCACTGCTCTGGCCACTCCCCCATCCCCATTAACTGGCAGGGCCAGACATTTCACCGGCTACTATATTGTTAGGCCTGTGCCTTTGGTCTGGGTAATGTATCATGTAATAGCTGGGTAATAGCTACTGCGCATGCACCAATGATGTCAGCATACACCCAGAAGCTTTGCTCGACAATTTTGTTCAGAGCCACTGCCTCTACTTCCCGCTGATGTCTACGCTTCTTAGGAAGCAGCAGCATATCCACCATGTTTTCACCCGTACCCAAAACAATGGCACAGGCACAAGAATACAGGCCAGGAGAAATGTCTGGCCTTGTCAATCAAGGAAAAGGAGGGGGGTGGCCAGAGCTGTGGGGTGGTAACAAAATGGTGCCCCTAGGGCTCAGACAGGCCCTAGGTGCTCCAATGACCTAATTTTCATATTAATAAAAACCTAAATGGTTTGTGCCACATAGTACCATGAATAAGGTTTTGTTTGAATCAGCAGTATCCACACTACCAGGCGGTACATTTGGTTTAATATGGTTGATTCTGCTAACAGATGCTCTTTAAAAAGACTAATAGCAGAGAACGCTCTGATTGTGGCGCTTTTGTGCTAGTGATTGCAACATCAACACAGGCTGTAATCCTCAAAAAAATGTGGATCTGATGCGGACCGTGTGAATGGGGCCTTAAACCCTTAAGTACTGGGACCATCTTTGTTTTTGCTTCCCCACATTCAAATAACCATAACTTTTTAAAAGTTCCATTCATATAGCCATATCAGGGATTTTTTGTGTGGGATAAGTTGTATTTTTTAATGGCACCATTTAATTTACCATGTGCATGGCTTTATGAGGGATCGGTCATGCCAAACGAATTTAATCAGCTTCTATGAGGAGGTAAGTTCTAGACTTGACAGCGGCGAATCAATGGATGTCGTATATCTGGACTTCTCCAAAGCATTTGATACTGTACCTCATAAAAGGTTAGTATATAAAATAAGGATGCTCGGACTGGGAGAAAATGTCTGTATGTGGGTAAGTAACTGGCTGAGTGACAGAAAACAGAGGGTGGTTATTAATGGTACACACTCAGATTGGGTCACTGTCACTAGTGGGGTACCTCAGGGGTCAGTATTGGGCCCTATTCTCTTCAATATATTTATTAATGATCTTGTGGAAGGCCTGCACAGTAAAATGTCAATTTTTTCAGATGACACTAAACTGTGTAAAATAATTAACACTGAAGAGGACAGTTTTCTGCTACAGTGGGATCTGGATAGATTGGAGGCTTGGGCAGAGAAATGGCAGATGAGGTTTAACACTGACAAATGTAAAGTTATGCACATGGGAAGGAATAATGCAAGTCACCCGTACATACTAAATGTTAAAACACTCGGTAACACTGACATGGAAAAGGATCTAGGAATTTTAATAAACAGCAAACTAAGCTGTAGAAACCAGTGTCAGGAAGCTGCCGCCAAGGCCAATAAGATAATGGGTTGCATCAAAAGGGGCATAGATGCCCGTGATGAGAACATAGTCCTACCACTTTACAAATCACTAGTCAGACCACACATGGAGTACTGTGAACAGTTCTGGGCTCCTGTGAACAAGACAGACATAGCAGAGCTGGAGAGGGTTCAGAGGAGGGGAACTAAAGTAATAACTGGAATGGGGCAACTACAGTACCCTGAAAGGTTATCAAAATTAGGGTTATTCACTTTAGAAAAAAGATGACTGAGGGGAGATCTAATAACTATGTATAAATATATCGGGGGTCAGTAGAGAGATCTGTCCCATCATCTATTTATCCCCAGGACTGTGACTGTGACGAGGGGACATCCTCTGCGTCTGGAGGAAAGAAGGTTTCTACACAAACATAGAAGAGGATTCTTTACGGTAAGAGCAGTGAGACTATGGAACTCTCTGCCTGAGGAGGTGGTGATGGTGAGTACAATAAAGGAATTCAAGAGGGGCCTGGATGTATTTCTGGAGTGTAATAATATTACAGGTTATAGCTACTAGAGAGAGGTCGTTGATCGAGGGAGTTATTCTGATTGCCTGAATGGAGTCAGGAAGAAATTTTTTACTCCCCTTAAGTGGGGAAAATTGGCTTCTGCCTCACAGTTTTTTTTTTGCCTTCCTCTGGATCAACTTGCAGGATGACAGGCCGAACTAGGTGGATAAATGTCTTTTTTCTGCCTTATGTACTATGTTACTATGTTACTAAATGGATAAAAAACCCACAATTCCACCAAGGTTTTTTGGGGGCATTTCTGTGTGTTTCAAATGATATTGCTGCTTAATACGATTACGGTGATACCAGATTTGTATAGTTTTTTTTTATTTAATTTTAAAAAATGTGATGTGATCAAAATTTTCTTTGCATCACCATTTTCTGACATCCATAACTTTTTAATATTTCGGTCTACAGAGCTGTATGAGGACTTGTTTTTTGCGGGACGAATTGTAAATTTCATTGGTACCTTTTTTTGCTGTACAAACAATTTTTTGATCACTATTATTCAATTTTTGCGGGGATAAGGTGACCAAAAATGGTGAATTGTGTGTTTATAATTTTTTTCCGTTAGGAAGTACACCGCGCAGGAAAAGTATTTTTGTATTTTAATAGTTCAGACATTTTTGAACGTGACGATACCTGTTATGTTTCTTTTTTAATTGCTTATTTTTTTTTATATGTAAAATTGGGAAATGGGAGGTGATTTGAACTTTTAATATTTTTTATTTTTTTTTAAACTTTTTACTTAATAACTTTTAGACCCCTAGGGGGTTACAACCTGGGATCTTTTGAACTATTATGATGAATGGGTGTCACGCGGGGGGGAGAGAGTGCACAGCCCTGAGCTCCACCCACATCTCTGCACCTGCCTACTTGCCCGATCCGCCCTAGGAGATGTTCCCTAGGTCGAGTACGTACTGGGCCATAAAGGGAACAATAAAACAGGAGAAAATAATAAACAAAGAGACAGGCAGGCACAGAGGGGTAAATACACCAATAATGCAGATATAAGCACCGGTCAAAAGACAGGACGACAGATACAAATAAAAGAGTAAGCAAAGTCAAAACAAGCCGAGGTCAGTATCAGGAGGTCACGTCAGTACAAAGGAATAACCAAATCACAACAAACACAAGCCGAGGTCCGAATGCCAGGAGGTCATGTCAATACAGAGGAAACAGCAGAAGCGAGGTCAAGATACAATGCAATCCAATATAGAAAACTAGGTAAATGTAAAAAACTTAATCACAGGCAACCTGTGGCCAGCAGGCTGCATGTTTAAATAGGCCTGGCTGGTAAATCACATGACGTGGCCAGCATCACATGACTCACAGCAGCCCAACTCAGCCGAGCACCGATTATGATTATTGGCGCTCGGCTCCCCTGCTGCTCGCCGGCTGCCATGGAGACGAGCGCGCAGGCTACGGTGCTGCGAAGGAAGTCATAGGGTTGGGTTTCTCCGGATGAGCCAGATGAAACCTTCTCACCAGTCTGGCAGCATGTAACTTACTCATACGCACCCAAGACCTCTCTTCTGGCCAGAAACCCTTCCAATGCACCAGATACTGGAAGGAATTCCGGACCTTTCTAACATCAATAATCCTTAAGACCTCAAATTGGAGGCAGGGGTTCCTGTGAAGGAACGACAGGTGACACAAACTTCTTTAGTAAAGACTTGTGAAACACACTGTGGATGCGATAGGAGTCAGGTAGCTTAACTTTTTAAAAGATACAGGGTTAATAACCTTAATAATCTCTTAAGCACCAATAAATCGTGGAGCAAACTTATTAGATGGTACTTTAAGAGACTGATTTTTGGTAGATAGCCATACCTTCTCACCCACCACAAAATCCACCCCATGAGAGCGTCTTTTATCAGCCTTGATTTTCTGAACCTCCTGGGCTTTCTTCAGGTTCGACTGAATCTGGGCCCAGACCGTGCACAGTTCTCTAACCAATTTATCTGCTTCCGAACTTGTGAAAAGGAATGCGACAGTGAATTAAATCGTGGATGGAGGCCAAGATTGCGGAAAAAGGGTGACACTCCAGTGGATGAGTTCACCCGGTTATTAATAGCAAACTCAGCCAAGGGTAGATGCCGCACCCACAATTGTTGGTTGTCAGCAATATAACATCTCATAAACTGTTCCAACTACTGATTCAGCCGTTCGGTTTGACCATTAGTTTCAGGGTGAAAAGCAGAAGAAAAAGACAAAGCAATATCACATTTATGACAAAAGGCTCTCCAAAACCTAAAAACAAACTGAACGCCTCTATCGGAGACAACATTTTCTGGAATCCCGTGCAGACATATCACATGATCGACAAACAGGGAAGCCAGAGTCTTGGCATTAGGGAGCTTAGCCTGTGGAACAAAATGCACCATCTTACTAAATCTATTGACCACTACCCATATCATTGACTTACCCATAGAGGGAGGCAAGTCAGTAATAAAATCCATAGAAATATGCGACCATGGTCTACTATAAATAGGTAATGGTTTTAACTCACCAGCCAGGCGAGTTCTGGGAGTTTCGTCTTTAGCACACACCTCACATGAAGACGCATACGAGTTGACATCCCTCGATAACGTGGCCCACCAGTTGGACCAGGAAATTAATTCCTTGGTGGCATTAACACCGGGATGTCCACACAATACTGAATTATGGCACTCACCCAACAGCCAGAGGCGTAAGTGACCTGGAACAAACAACTTATCATTGGAGGACTTTACCGGAGCTAGATGTTGTGCCGCCTCAATTTCAGTGGTAAGATCGGAGGATATTGAGGCCACAATGGTACCAGGTGGCAAAATCAGTTCTGGAGGTTGAAAGGCATGAAAACTTCGGGACAAGGCGTCAGCTTTGACATTTCTACTTCCTGGCCTGAAAGAAATAGAAAAATTTAAACATGTAAAGAATAATGCCCATCTTGCTTTTCTAGGATTCAAATGTTTAGCAGATTCCAAAAACAATAGATTTTTATGATCTGTAAGAACAGTGATGCAATGCAGAGCCCCCTCCAAAAAATGTTGCCATTCCTCAAAAGCCCATTTAATAGAGAGCAGCTCTCGGTTCCCGATGTCGTAATTTCTCTCAGTAGGGGAGAACTTCAGAGAGAAAAACGCACATGGTCTTAGGTTCGTAAGCTTAGATGGCCCCTGAGAGAGAACTGCCCCTACTCCGTCCTCCAATGCATCTAACTCGACAATATAAGGTTTTTCTTGATCCGGCTGAATCAGGACCGGGGCGTCGCTGAAACACCTCTTGAGGGTTTCGAAGGCTTCTATAGCCTCAGATGGCCAATTACCAAGATCCATCCCCGTCCTGGTTAGGTCATTAAGAAGTTTAGCAATTACCGAGACAATTTTTATTAATTTTTGGTAATAATTAGCAAACCCCAGAAAGCGTTACAACGCTTTAAGGGAAAAAGGTCTCACCCACTCCTGAATGGCTTGTACTTTCTTTGGATCCATCTTAAAAGATTGAGGGGTAAGTATTTAATGGATAAGCAACTGACAACACTGGCTAATCCCTCACTCTGGTGTTAAAAGCTGAGAGATTCGCCAATATTTCCAATCAGGAACATATCGGAGCCCCTTTAGGCACCACTACACGGTATCTCAGCATGACATGGGGTCCTACCACTAGACTACCTATGGTGTGTGAACAAGGTCTGAACAGGTATTAAGTAGCCTACAGCCCCATCCCACTCACCTGCACTGCAGGACCAACAATGCAATGGGGAACACATGAGGCCGCAAGCTACACCTACAACAGACCATGTGACACCGGCTTCCAGGTGCAACAGAATGTTTACAAGCCATATGCAATGGCACATTCAATACATATAAAACAAGAATCACACAAATAAACGTGGCCTAAATGGGTGGGACTGCTCCAGACCCCAAACACTGTGGCGTGTTTCTAACTGGGGGCCAGTTCCTCCGCATGTGGTTCGCAGCGAACGGCTATCCCCAGCAAAAATTGCATACAATGGAGGATGCCGGCGCGAACCACAAGCACCACACAAACATCCTACACAAAATAAAACATGTGCGGATGAAAATATATAAACACATAACTCACAGAAAAAGATGCACCACATGGATAAGCAACTGACAACACTGGCTAATCCCTCACTCTGGTGTTAAAAGCTGAGAGATTCGCCAATATTTCCAATCAGGAACATATCGGAGCCCCTTTAGGCACCACTACACGGTATCTCAGCATGACATGGGGTCCTACCACTAGACTACCTATGGTGTGTGAACAAGGTCTGAACAGGTATTAAGTAGCCTACAGCCCCATCCCACTCACCTGCACTGCAGGACCAACAATGCAATGGGGAACACATGAGGCCATAAGCTACACCTACAACAGACCATGTGACACCGGCTTCCAGGTGCAACAGAATGTTTACAAGCCATATGCAATGGCACATTCAATACATATAAAACAAGAATCACAAAAATAAGCGTGGCCTAAATGGGTGGGACTGCTCCAGACCCCAAACTGCCCCCCCAGTTAGAAACACGCCACAGTGTTTGGGGTCTGGAGCAGTCCCACCCATTTAGGCCACGTTTATTTTTGTGATTCTTGGGTAAGTATTTAACCCAAAAACAAGATTTTCTGTACCCCAAAAATACATTTTTCTTTCTTAGCAAATAAATGATTCTCCCTAAGGACTTCCAGCACATGTTTAATATGGATGACATGGGAATCCCAACTAGGTTAGAAGATCAGGATATCATCCAGGTACGCAATCATAAATTTGCCAATAAACTGCCTGAAAAGGTCATTAACGAGATTTTGAAATACCGCCAGCGCGTTACAGAGACGAAACGGCATGACTAAATATTCGAAGTGACCCTTCAGGAGTGTTAAAGGCAGTCTTCCACTCATCTTCCTCCCTAATAGGAATCAAGTTGTAAGCTCCTCTTAAATCAAGCTTAGAAAACCAACAAGCCCCAAGCACTTGATTGAACAAATCTGGAATCAACGGTAAGGAATATTGATTTTTAACAGTGATTTTGTTTAATTCCCTATAATCCATACAGGGTCTCAAACCTCTATCCTTTTTCTACACAAAAAAGAACCCAGGCCCCATGGGTGACACCGAGTATCTCAACTTTCCTTGAGATACTCCTTCATAGAAATCCGCTCAGGACCGGATAAATTATAAATACGGCCTTTAGGAAATTTAGCCGCTGCAACTAGATCAATGGCACAATCATAAGATCTGTGGGGAGGCAGATTTTCATTATCAGATGTGGAAAAAACATCAAGGAAATCATTAATGTACGGAGGGAGAGTTTTGGATTCAGTCGTGATTCCAGCTTGAACAATCGGTAGACAATCAGAAAAACATTTAGGACCCCATTTCTTAATTTCGCCCGTAGCCCAATTAATAACAGGGTTATGAAGTTGGAGCCATGGCATGCCCCAAACCACCTCCACCGGTAAATTCTCTAAAATAAGAAATGAACAAATTTCAACGTGATAAACCCCAACAGTCAAGGCAATCTCAGGAGTACAAAATTTAACCATCCCACCCACCAAAGGAGTAGAGCATGTCATGGCAATAATGTGGATAGGACTAGGGAGAGCCAACATAGGTATCACCATAGAGAGAATAAACTTATAATCAACAAAATTAGAGGCGGAACCCGAATCAATAAAGGCTTCTCCAGAACCCTTACTTGAGCCCAAAGAGATAGTTATTGGTACAAATAATTTCTTCTTTACCACCTTTGTAAGTACCTTATGCTTTAAGGCATCTGGTTTGGGTAATCTTCCGGAAGGAGGAACCTTGGGGCATTGTCATACCCAATGGTCGTAGTCGCCACAGTAAAAGCAAGTACCGCGTTGGCAACGTTGGTCTCTCCTAGTCATCCCAAGTTGCATAGGCTCCTCCAGAGGGGTTTCCGTCTTGACTCCCATAGAAAAAGAGTCTGGTTTGGTCATAGCCTGTGGAAAGAACAGATGCTCCAGCTGACGTTCCCTAATGCGTCTGTCCAGTCTTACAGCTAGAGTCATAGGGCCAGATTTATCATTACACTTACATCTTACTCCACTTTTACATCTGCCCAAAGTCACTTTTAGATAGTCAGATTTATTAATGGTCCTTTAATACTGTGATAAATGTGGATTGACGGTAGCAGTTTATCCTTCAGTAAGTGGCTTTACAAAAGTCGCACGTCTTTACAAAAAAGTCGCATGTTCTATTAAAAAGTCACATAAGATAAGCATGGTCCCCCCTGGAGTGAAATTGCGCATTTTTTTGCAACTTTTTTGCCACTTTTTTGCGACTTTTTGAATGGTTGCAATAGTAAATCTGTCTAGAGATTCATTTACATAAGACAACACGCCCACTTTCACAAAACTGGAGAGCTTAGTGCAGAGCTTGAAAAAGTCGCAAAAAAATTCGCAATTTTAACGATTGCGCATTTTTTTGCGACTTTTTCACTCCATTAAAGTGACTTTAGCTAATGATAAATCTGGCCCATAGTTTCTTCTAAAGTGTCAGGACAGGGGTAGCTAACTAACATGTCCTTAAGATTTTCGGAGAGTCCTGACCTGACATTTCAGAGCAGGCTCATTTCAGCCTGAGGGAACGCACCATTTCTGAAATTGAGTACAATACACTACGAGGGATTTCTACTGGGATTTAGCCACGGTCGCCCTATCCAGTTCATCATAAAGAACCCCTAGGGCCTGAAAAAATGCTTTGACAGACATAAGACATGGAGAGTCATAAGGTAGGGAAAATGCCCATTCCTGTGGGTCACCTTGTAATGGAGATATCACGATCCCAACTTTCTGCTGATCAGAACCAGAAAAATAGGGGTGTAAGCGGAAATACAACTTACAGCTCTCCCAAATGCAAGGAAGCATTTGCGGTCACCAGAAAACCGCTCCGGCGACTTAACATGGGGTTCAACGTGCTGTGCAGACATAGTAGGTGCAGGTAGGGGCTGAACTGATTCCTGTTGTTGTAATCTTTCACCCAATTCCTGTACCATTTGTGCAAGGTTATGGACCTGATCCGTGAGCACTCGTATCCGGTCCATAAGGGAGTGAAGCCTGTGATTCTGTTACACAGGGGGGAGAGAGTGCACAGCCCTTAGCTCCACCCACACCTCTGTCCCTGCCTACTTGCACGTCCGCCCTAGGCGACGGTGTACAACTGGACGACGTTTCCTAGGCTGAGTACATACTGGGCCATAAAGGGAACAATAAAACAGGAGAAAATAATAAAAGTGACAGGTAGGCACGGAGGGGTAAATACTCCAATAATGCAAATATAAGCAGCGGTCAAAAGACAGGACGACAGATACAAATAAAAGAGTAAGCAAAGTCAAAACAAGCCGAGGTCAGTATCAGGAGGTCACGTGAGTACAAAGGAATAACCAAATCACAACAAACACAAGCCGAGGTCCGAATGCCAGGAGGTCATGTCAATACAGAGGAAACA
The DNA here is from genome assembly GCA_033119425.1 of Bufotes viridis. Lineage (NCBI taxonomy): Eukaryota > Metazoa > Chordata > Amphibia > Anura > Bufonidae > Bufotes > Bufotes viridis. The sequence continues at coordinate 418,947,834 of CM065592.1, read as the reverse complement.
GCAGAAGCGAGGTCAAGGAGACAGAGCTGAGGTCAAGGTACAATGCAATCCAATACAGAGAACTAGGTAAATGTAAAGACCTTAATCACAGGCAACCTGTGGCTTGCAGGCTGCCTGTTTAAATAGACCTAGTTGGTGTGTCACATGATGTGGCCAGTGTCACATGACTCACAGCAGCCCAACTCAGCCGAGCACTGATCATCATTATTGGCGCTCGGCTCTTCGGCTGCCATGGAGACGAGGACGCAGGCTACGTCCTTGCCCCTCTCCTTGCGCAGGGGGCCGGCAGTGGTGCGAAGGAAGCACGCATCGCCGGCCCCTCATTACAGTACCCCCCCTTTCTACGAGGGGCCACCGGACCCGAAGTCATATGGTTGGGTTTCTCCGGATGAGCCAGATGAAACCTTTTCACTAGTCTGGCAGCATGTAACTGACTGATAGGCACCCAAGACCTCTCGGTAATCTGCAGGCAGATGACAGCCCTGGGAACCTTCAGCAGGCCCTAGGCTGTCATGATGATCGATTGGAGCCCTGCCATTTCACGAGTCGCCTCCCTCTGCCTAACGGCATCTGAAGGGTTAAATGACTAGGTTTGCATCATCACTGATTCTGGTCATTGTGGCCGCGTCTCTGCTGTATTATACAGCCAGCACCCGCCATGTATGGAGTGGGGTCAGCACAGCAGCCTGCTTCATACATTCCCCCAGCCACTACGACATGCAGGTACGTCACAGTGGCTGAAGGAGGTTAACTTTTAGTATGTCTAAATAATGGTGACTGTATTTTATAGGTGGAGTTTACTTCATTAGTGTATTATTTTTATAAATTTTTTTCACAATAATCTGTCCCTTCACATAATATATTAAAAAACTAGCAGCCTGCAGCCACCACTAGGGGGAGCTCAGTGCACAGGAATCTATACATCTATTGTAATATTCTCTTTGCACTGAGCTCTCCTATCTTTAGCTGCATACTAAAGCTACATGCACACGACAGTTGTTTTTCACTGCGTCCGTTTTTTTTTTTTTTACGGATAGGATAGGGACCTATTCATTTCAATGGGACAGCAAAAAAATGCTGATAGTTCATCCATTTGTGTTCCATGTCCGTTGTCCGTGTTTCCCTTCAGCTAAATAAATAGTGCATGTCCTACTTTTTCACATTTGCAGACAAGGATAGGCATTTATTACAAGGAATCTGTGGAAAAAAACGGATCCTCCAAAAAAAACTAATGCCGCATCGTTTTTTTTTTTTGCGGACGCAAAAAAAAACCTGCCTTGTGCATGTAGCCTAATGCAGTGCTTCAGGAAGAGAGAAAGTTCAGCATCGGACCCTCTCCCTGGGCCCCGCAGTTATCACGTGGTCTGCCTTTAATGAAGGTACGCAGGTCTAATTAGCAAATCCGCAAACAAACCACAAGTAAAAATCTAAACTGAATCGTGGACTTTTCTGCAGAATCTGATCAATTGTCAATGGTTTTGAAATACGAAGATGAGGATTTTCCTGCGTATCTACAGGTAATCCGCAGCGTAGGCTACAACTAATGTTATTGAAAATGATTTTGTAAAAACTGCAGCATATCTATTCCGTGTGAATTAACCCTTCTCTAGAAGCATTGCATGTAGATAATATTACACTTCTGGGAACGGAGATTCTCACCGACCATCGCATGGACAAATATCATTTGCTATTAATTGTTATTTCTAAATGTAGAATTACCCTGTAACCGCTCGCTGACCCCCATCACGGCAGTCGGCACTTATTTTTTTGGGGGGGTTAAACAGTTAAAAATAAAATCATAATAATAAAATAAAAAACACCACCACACACTATTCCGCAGCTTCTAGCCCTGCCGCGGGGAACATACATGTCTTATATTAAATTGACCATTATGGAAAGGGGACATCATTGTAAAAAGCATTTTAGTTGCAAAAATATCATGGAAAGGAGACAATTTTTCTTTCCATTTTTGGTATTTCTTGGGTATAAAAAAATAAAAACAAGAAAATACTATAATAGAAATGAAGTCCCTAAAAAAGGCATGAACATTATTTACATAACCAATAAAAAAGTATGGCTTTCAAAGACGCCTGTACTAAAAAAAAAAATAAGGAAAGTGTGCCTGGTCAGGAGGGGGGTAAATGGCCCAGTGTTGAACTGGTTAAGGATTTTTGCTTTTATTGATTTTACCTTTATTTACATGTCACCTTTGTAAAATAAGCTAGAAATCATCAGTTCGCACTCTGTACCAGTAGATGGCGCGGTGGTATAACCTACTGACTGTAGTCGCACGGATTTCTCCCCAGCTTCATGACTGACACTACATTGCAGACAACAGCAGAGCCTCCTGTTATCTCCAGTAGGGGGCACTATGCTGACATGTTTGGAACCCCAGCAACTGCTTCAGGATGTTCCTTGTACAGATGTTTTTAGGTGCTCTCCAAGGTACTGAACCAATACAGTCCAGGCAGCTTCTCTGGTTCTTCAACCAAAGCAAGGAATTTACTGAGCCCCATGTTTCTTGGTGGTGTGCTGCTTTTCAGATGCTAAAACCACAAAAAAAATAAAAATAAAATCTAACATCTCCGAAGCATTGCTTTACCAGCAGACATACAATGTGTAATCTAGATCTACTGAATGTCATGCAGCAAACACATGATGGCCCTTCTGTCCTCAAGCGCTTACCATCTAATGAAGAGTCTATTCTTTACGCCAGGCATGCTGAACCCGCGGCCCTCCAGCTGTTGCAAAACTACAACTCCCAGCATTCCTGGACAGCGTACAGCTATCAGCCTACAGCAGGGCATGGTGGGAGTTGTAGTTTTACAACAGCTGGTGGGCCGCAGGTTCAGCATCCCTGCTTTACGCCATGAGCGCACCTGACAACATAGAACCTGGAAGTGAAGTCATATTCGGGCACGTCAAGCTGCATGGGTAACCATAAAGAAGAGTGGGCCCCATAGCAAGGGCAAAATAGGGTTCCAGATTTGGCTTTTTTGGGGCCCCAAGAAAATGTACATCTAGGGCACCTGCTGCACCAATAAGCTCCCCACTGTCACGCTGCCCCACTCTCAGCTTAGCAGGGCAGCCTGGGCACTGCTGCCATTGTTCTACCACTGAGATGGGCCCCGCTCATTCACTGGGCCCCTGTGCAGCTGAGCTGGCTGTACAGATGGTATGTCCTCTCCTGGTTTAGTTTGTTTTTTATTTTCAGGCAACTGCTTGTGGCCCCTGATCTCTGGTTTGCATGGTGGTAGTCTGCCCCTGCATGCCACCATTGTAACAGGTCAGTCTGATGCATATTCGTTGTCCTAGCCCTCTCTTGTGGCCCCCTGGCTAATTTTCCCTTTCCTTATTTACTCAGGTGGAGGTCTCTCTGGAGTGGAAGCCTTGTGCATGGAAATGAAATATGAAGCAACCCAGTTTGGGGCTCCTTCCTTTAAGGTGCCCACAGCATCTGTCTTGACCGCCCTTATGGTATGCATGCTCTTGATGCTATGGAGAGCAAAGAAAGTGTGAAATGCTGCGGCGGATATTTCCGAACAAATAATTACATTTTTGGGACCTTTACCGACAACTCTATCTAGTCCAATGTGATGCATAATTTATGGGCAATGCCAGGCTGGACCTTCTAGTAGCTTTACACGGGGCACAATCCAACAATAAAAGCATTGTATTTATATTCATCTTAGGAGGCATTGTGTGGATCCAGCCCCCCATTACATGCATGAGAATTTACAGGGGTCCTCCAAGAGGCTCTATGAGGATGCATAGACATGACAAGAGGCTGTCTCTTATCTGTCAGGAGCACAAGTAGAAGTCTTGCTTCTTCTCGCTGATTCCTATGATGGCAGACTGTCTTAAAGTTTGCAGCAGAGGGGAATCCTGTAGAGAGTAGGTGGATCCTGTGAGAGGGCTGCCTTAGCGATGAGGATGGGTTCCCCGGTGAGTGAGTGGGTGGCTGCTGCTATTTTAACTCATTATTTGACATCATCCAAACTGCAGATAATGGAAAGTGATGAGCTGTCCCCGAACAGGCTGTGTATAAAATGACCTATCGACTTAACAGAGAGAAACTCTCCAGAGATAATGCACAGTTAAGTCAGTCTCTGAAGGCTACAGTAGAGTCTAGTTGTGGCTATCTGGCTATTGCATTACTACATATCCCAGCATCCTGAGAGTTGTATTTCTGTAACAATTGGGGAGGCACAGTTTGGAGACCACAGGTCTTGAAATTCAAGTACTAGGGTCCCTTACCAGGGGACCCCAGTTTGGAGACCACAGGTCTTGAAAGTTGAAGCTCTAGGATCTCTTTCCAAGAGCCACAGTTGGTAGACCACAGGTTTTGGAAGTTCAAGCAAATAGGATCCCTTACCAGGGGACCACAGTTTGGAGACCACAGGTCTTGAAAGTTCAAGCAAATAGGATCCCTTACCAGGGGACCACAGTTTGGAGACCACAGGTCTTGAAAGTTCAAGCACTAGGATCCCTTACCAGGGGACCACAGTTTGGAGACCGCAGGTCTTGAAAGTTCAAGCACTAGGATCCCTTACCAGGGGACCACAGTTTGGAGACCACAGGTCTTGAAAGTTCAAGCACTAGGATCTCTTTCCAGGAGCCACAGCTTGGAGACCACAGATGTTGGTAGTTCAAGCACTAGGATCCCTTACCAGGGGGCCACACTTTGGAGACCACAGGTCTTGAAAGTTCAAGCACTAGGATCTCTTTCCAGGAGCCACAGTTGGAGACCACAGGTGTTGGAAGTTCAAGCACTGGAATACATTGCCAGGGGGCCACAGTTTGGAGACCAAAAGTGTTGTAAGTTCAAGCCTAGGATCCCTTACCAAGGGGGCCACACTTTGGAGACCACAGGTCTTGAAAGTTCAAGCACTAGGATCTCTTTCCAGGAGCCACAGCTTGGAGACCACAGGTGTTGGAAGTTCAAGCACTAGTATGTAGACCACAGGTCTACATCAACCTGGCCATGCTTATCACACAGTAGTTACACAGGTTGACTATCTTTTGCTGTTGTATTCAGCATGTTAAATATTCTGGACATGATCCCTGTTACTACACATGAAGAGCAAACTATGCCCCTGCAAATGTGCTGGACCCCTGAAAAAGAAAACTGGAATGCAGCAAAACAGCATGCTGAGAGTCACAATTCCACCTCAAAGATATAACTAATTTCTTAATCTGCAGAATCACAAGCCCCATCATCCCCTTCCTACTATAATAAAAAGTACATGCTGAGAGTAATATATCATTCTACCCTAGTCACTGGTGATATTGCATATTACAAGCAAAGTGTGACCTGCAGAGACTATAAACCCCATCATGTTTCTCCACTAGCAGGACATCTTGACTAACCTTTGGCTGCTGTAGACATAGGAATGCATGCATGGGTTAATCAGATCTTCCTTGTGTGAGGCAGTGCGGTGTGGATTTGGGCAGGCAGTGAAGAGGTTACATAATCCAGTTGCTAGACACAAGCAGGGGGACTCCTGTACAGCAGCTCTGCGCAGGGCTGTTCATTTCAGGACCTTGGAGAGCAGAGAAGGGGCCAGCTCCTGGGATACTCAGAGGACCAGGGGAGCAGAAGACTAGGTGGGAGGCTTGAAGGCGATGAGTGGGGGGCAGGGGGAGAGTGATGAGGTGGATGAGAAGTCCTGCTAAGGATGGCTGGGAATACTGCTTCTTCATCCATCGCTTCTTCTGATGCAATAGCAGCTGGAACCCACTCAGGACCATGAGGACCTCTCTCCATGAAAGACCAGGAGCCCCGGCTCTTGCCATCCCTCCACTCCCCTGAAGCCCCCTACAGCTTTGGACGACAGCTGCTATGACCATGGCAGGGGGTCGGAGAGGACTGGTTGCTCCACAGAATACCTTTTTGGAGAATATTGTCCGGAGATCTAATGGTAAGGACCTATAAAGCCACCCCATATCTTCTCATTGTTCCTATGCATGAAAGGAGGAATCTCACCTAGAGGGGATTAAAGTGGACAAGAACCTTCTTCCTAAATGGTTCACTTCACTTAGCTTGGGATCTCTCACTTCACTATTTAACCCTTTAAGCATCAGCCAGGTAGGGCAATCTTTTCCTAGCCCAAGTGCAAGGATCTGGTTGACATCGGTTCAATCACTAAAATGAATACTACATGATGGTACTGTTGGTCTGGAGGTATCTCAGGGCAGTAAGGAAGATATGAAGAGAAGGAATGGGTAAAAGAGGCCACGTAGATGACACCCTACTAGTGTCATCTATGTGGCCTACAGTCATAGAAGACCACCCTAGTCTGCCCTGTGCTTGCTCCATTGACTTCACATGTGCTTGGCTTCTTGTTAACTAAATGTATCATTTTAATTATTGCCTGTAACTGCATACTTTCAGATGGAGAAGACTTTATTACCAAATGTCCATGCACTTGTATCAAGACTGTGACCTGACGGGTACTAATTGACCAAGCTCTCTAGTCCAGTGCATCAGTGTAAATTGTAGGTTCTGCTCACCATACCCCCAGAGATATCCCACATGGGTAGCTATAATCTGCACCATTCTGCCAGGGGGCTCCTGCCCTATGTGGTTCTTCTATGTCAAGATGATGAGATACCACCTTAAGTAGTTACTGAGACCCTCTGAAACCTACAGTCTTCTAAATGATATCTTTACTTGCTCTTCAGCTCTGGAGTAACACATTCTATAGGCTGATAACCGTGTGATACTGATTGCTATAGTATGAGGCCACCCCCTGGAGGCCATGATCTTCTGCAGGTCTATCCTGCATTGATCCTTATTGTTCTTCTTCTCTACTATTGATGCGGTGTTCAGTCCTCCTCACTTCTAACCTTCTAGTCTCATGGTGAATGGTCGTGGTATGTGAATTCCTCCAGTGTACACAAAGGTCTTGGCAGGGCTTGCTGACTCTTGTCAAGTGCTATAGATGCTGCAGAGTTGGTAGGTGCTGCCATTGTTTGCCCCATATACAGGTGAAACGCGGAAAATTAGAATATCGTGCAAAAGTTCATTTATTTCAGAAAAGCAACCTAAAGGGAGCTGCATTAATGCAACTTAAAATTAGAATTTTGTGAAAAGGTTCAATATTCTAGGCTCAAAGTGTCTCACTCTAGTCAGCTAATTACTCCATACCCCCTGAGCAGAGGCTTCCTGAGATTGGGACTTTGGGGTTTTCATAAACTGTAAGCCACAATCATCCAAATTATATCAAATAAAGGCTTGAAATATCTCGCTTTGCATGTAATGAGTCTATCTCCTATATTAGTTTTGCCTTTTAAGTTGCATTACTGAAATAAATGACCTTTGCACGATATTCTAATTTTTCGAGTTTCACCTGTATTAGAGATCCTTACAGTAAATGGACGGATGCATCAATAATTCATAAAGTGTCCATAAAGCTCAATATCCCACAGTGGAGAAGGAGAATGTCTGCTGAGGTCCTGTGTCAGGAGGTAATAAACTGTTAGGTTAATGTGTCTGCAGTACCGAGATGTGTGAGAGGAGGCTGGCATAGGAGACACTCTATCTATCTATCTATCTATCTATCTATCTATCTATCTATCTCCATATTATCTATCTATCTATCTATCTATCTATCTATCTATCTCCATATTATCTATCTATCTATCTATCTATCTATTCCATATTATCTATATATCTATTCCCTATTATCTGTCTATCCATAATCTATCTATCTATATCTCTTTCGCTCTCTAGTCGGTCTGACTAATATCTATCTATCCTTATATTATCTATTCCATGTCTATCTATCTTGCTCACTTTCTTTCTCTCTTACTGTCTAATATCTATCTATCTATCTATCTATCTATCTATCTATCTATCTATCTATCCATCCATCTAGCTATCTATCCCCATTATATATATATATATATATATATATATATATATATTATAATCTACTCCCTATTATTTGCATATCCATAATCGATCTATCTATCTATCTATCTATCTATCTATTCATCTATCTATCCCCATAATATATATATATATATATATTCTACGCTATCTATCTATTTATCTATCTATCTATCTCATATCTATCTATCTATCTATCTATCTATCTATCATCTCTCTATTCCATATTATCAATATGTCTATTCTACTCTATCTATCTATCTATCTATCTATCTATCATAAAAGGTTCATATTAATCCTAAAGGAGTTTTGGGGTAAAGCACAGGATGATTCCAACTTGACAATTTTTTGCATAGCGAGAATGATGTAAAGGTCAAATAGGTGTTAGAATTACTCTTAGTCCCTGTGATATTCGCAGTGACTGGGGACTTCAGCTCCATCTCTGTGCTTCCCCTTTGGATCTACATCACAGGGACTTGTGTCCTAAATGGCTTTTATGGAGTCATCAATTGTTTTTTTGGAATTAAATGAAAAAGCAGAAACTCTCAGACCCAGACAGGCTGGAAATGGCTGAATACACTGTATTGTAAAACTGCATTATGGTTAAAAACTGGGACCTGATTCAGGACCTTTAACATAGTGTAAAAAATGTCAAGCAATTTTGCATAAAAATATCAGCCTAATAGTTCAGAATTTTTGTGCCAGATTATTGGAATTTAGCAGAATATTTTTGCTCTCTCTCTCTATATATATACTATAAATGTGCAGGCAGAGGTTGAATACTCCTTCAGATCCTTGACTCGGACTTAGTTCCATGCCTTTATGTAATCTCCTAGAAGAGCTCTGCTTGGCAGTCGGGGGAAGAATAAATAACGTAAAGTGTTTTAGTCCATTTATAAACACATGACGTTGAGGCCATTTCTGTCCTTTAGGTCATTAATTGATTGAACCAGGAGAGCCAGGGCTTCTACTGCGCAGCAATAACTGAGAAAGGTTCATTTCATTCCCACAATTTCTTCTTAATATTCTCCGCGCAGAACCAGAGCTAGACTATTTCAAGCCTTAAAGGGGTTCTCCACTTTTTGCAGAACTTTCAGAGATGCCACACACTGAAGTGTAATAGCACAAAAACAACTCCAAGGCTTTCGGGCCTACCCTGGCACACACGTAGAAGCCCCCCTGGGCATCCATTAGGGTTGAGGAAATCGTCTTTCGCCGCAAAGACAAATTTCCTAGTGCTTCGTGGTAGCGAATCGATTTTTCCTGAATGGTGGTAAAAAATCAAAAAAATCTACTTACCTCATCCATTTGAGCGCCGCCGCCACCTTGACTGAAGATCTTGCACGAAATCCCGTGCATGGTGACATATGACCTCACTACGCTGGCCGATGTGATGACGTCATCGTGGGCCCGTGCGAGATTTTGCGCTAGATCTTCAATGAAGATGCCGGCTCTTCGCGCTTAAATAGATGGGTATTTATGATTTTATTAATTTTATCAGATGCCGTGATCTGAGGGGTACAATGACGGGGGGCGGCGCAATTCGTCACAAAGCAAATTTTTTTGTGATGCTTTGCTCATTACTAGTATCCATATAAACATGCCGTGGTGTCTATGGCTTTCCAAGATGGTGGCTGTGTCCTCTACTGTACAGGCGGCGAAAGCGTTCATCACAGGCATAGATGTGGGAAAGCAGCTATAGACGCCTTGTATCTGCACCTGCACTGCACAGTTTCTGCACCTGCGCAGTAGAGGATGCAGCCGCCATCTTGGAAAGGTATGTACCTGGGGTAGGGGAACTTCTCAATGTGAGTTAAAGGGAACCTGTCACCTGGAAAACACTTCTTAAACCAAGCACAGTACCTTAAAGTATACCCCAGAGTGTCGCTAATGATGATTTTATTTCCTCTTTCTGTCTTCTCAAATCTGTAAAAATCACATTTTAAATCTCTGTTGTCGCCGTTTCAAAGTCGTGCTTGAAGTCAAGGGGGCAGCGGCCTCCTTGCCTCATGGTCCGATAGGCCCGCCCCTTACCCCTCCCTCTCTCTACATTATGATGGACATCTTGCCGAGACCGCGCTCTTCTTGTGCATGCGCCGTGCGCATCCTGTTACAGCGCGATCCCGGCTCCCTCACTCACGGCCAGGGCGCGAGCGCGCTGGATCTACACGGCGCATGCGCAGTCTGCAAAATGAAGCCAGTGAATGAGGGAGAGGGAGCCGGGATCGTGCTGTAACAGGAAGCGCACGGCGCATGTGCGAGAAGAGCGCGGTCCCGGCATCACGGCAAGATGTCCATCAAAGTGTAGAGGGGAGGGGTACGGGGTGGGCTAATCGGACCATGAGGCAAGGAGGCTGCTTTCCATGCCCCCTATTAGAGCACATGGATGATATTAAGGAAGGGGATGTCTCTTTTAGGCAGAGCAGAGAGCAATTATAAAGAGTGACTCCTATTCTCAAGCTATATAGTCACTTTCTGTCCTTAAAGGGGTTGTGCCAAGTTTTCAAGTGATCCCCTAAAGGGATAACTAACTGATCGGTGGCGGCCCGGCTGCTGCGACCACACCGATTGTTAGCTAATCCCCTATCCTGTAGATAGGGGCAACTTGAATGCCTGGACAACCCCTTTAATGGACACCTACCAGAAGAGTCTTCTAAAAGGTTCTATTGTGTGCAGTAAAATTGTGAGAACTGCATTGTCCTGAATTTATGAATGCTTGAAGGTGCAGGCCCAAAGCCTGAGGCTGCACTACCAACTGGTTCAGATTATAAAATGGCTTATTCAGATTTCAATGCATAATGTGGTCGTGGAGGCCAGGCTTGTCAACCAGAATTTTTCTTTTTATTGGACAACTTATCCCAAAATCACAGACAGCAAACATTTTTTACGGACAAATTGGAAAACCATAATGAATAATAAAGGTTATAAGTAATCCATGTCAATAGCTCAGTATACTGATAAGAACTTATTACCAGCATTTACTGTCAGCTGTAAAATGATAATTACCACCAAAATAATCTAGTCAAGTACGACGAGAATGAGAAAAATCACGGACACATCTATTTCTTTTCTTTTTTACGGACTGTCCAGAAATGTCTGAAATTTCTGGACAGTTGGCAACCCTGGTGGAGACCTTGTAAGAATCAAAATCATCTTATACTACAATATCTACACCCTACCTGGCTCGAATAGTGTGCAGTATAGGTTTCCATGAAACAAGAAACAATGCAATATGTTTCATCAGTAGTGCAGCCTCAGGCGTTGGGCCTGTAATTTCAAATGACCATATATCAGCATAGAAGTAAGGTTTTAAAACAAATTTTTTTTTTAAATTTATTTTGTGGTAGGTATCCTTTAAAGAGAATACCTTTAATCAGGACACAGTTACTAATCATGTCTTGAATACAGCCAGGGGAGGAAAGCGCAGGAGACAGTGACTTCCCTGATCAGTAGGATCCCATCCTACTCCTGACAATCATTGATTGATCTTAGATTGCAATGCTTAGTGTGTGTCGAGGGCGGCATAGCTTCTCGTCTGACATTTTAAGTTAGTGACAGAGAAAGGACGACCTCAGATCTCCATTTTGCAGCAGAGACGTAACAGGAAGGTCATGGACCTCAATGCAAAATCTGTAATGCCCTCCACCATGAGCCATTTAGCATACTGCTATTTTGTGATGTGGCAGAGGAACCCTTGGGTGCAGGCAACAGAGCCTGGGTACAACTGCTACCTCTGTACCCCCTATGGTTATACACCGTATCTATTATTAAAACTGATGCTGGGCAGTTAGGGCCAGGTTGGGCAGTGAATTGGGGATTTACGGCTTCCTTTGGCCTCATTATCTCACATGCTGGATGTAATCCATGGCCTATCCCAAATTTCTATTAAGAGAAGTTTCCAAGTTTTTGAATACTACAGAAACATTTCTTCATTTCATTTTTTTAAGTATTTTTTATAAAAAAGATAATCAGGTTTTGTAAGTATTACCCAACCCACTACCCCAACGCTGTTGTCACTCTACCACCAAATATTGGAAAATGGATCAGATTTATGAAACTGTCTATAAGGGTCCATTTACACGTCCGCAAAATGGGTCCACTTCCGTTCTGCAATTTTACGGAACGGGTGCAGACCCGTTCATTTTCAATGGGGCCAGAATGCATGCGGACAGCACACTATGTGCTTTCCGCATCCGCATTTCCGGATCTGCACTTCCGTTTACACAAAAAAATAAAACATGTCCTATTCTTGTCCGCAATAGCAAGCAAGAACAGGCATTTTCTATTATAGTGCAGGCCATGTGCACATGGCCGGTGTCTGTGTTTTGCGGATCCACAGTTTGCGGATCCGCAAAACACTTACGGACATGTGAATGGAGCCAAAGAGAGATTTTAATCAGTTACCATTGATATCAGTGATAACTGTAAATTAATTTCTTTGCCTTAAGCTCCTCCTACTGGTGGCTTCTGGGAAACAGCTCAATGTTTTAATAAATCTACCCCTTTGTGTTGAAGTAATGGGATTAGAAATACTTTTCAAAAATCTCCATTTTTCTCCACCTGTCTCTAGTAAGACCTGCTGGCTCCTACCGCTCGTTTTCCATCTTGGTCCCTCATAGTGTAGAGAAGGTGCTCCTTGGACTCAATTACCACCAGGATCATCAGCCGCTTGGACACACAGTGTCAAATATATTTGATGGTCGCCGTTCAACAAAGGAACATGAGTATGGTTGCGTTGTGACCCTCAAGTTGCATAGTTGCCAACATTCCAAAATTTACAGAGACAGTCTTGGCAAATTCGGGCTGTCCCAGGTGGAAAATGGGCAGGGCAGCCCATAAATGGGTGTACCATTTGGAATGGGGCTTACTGTGAGCAGGGCCTACAACAATGTTAGTAACTATAAAGTAGAGATGAGCGAACCTAGCAAGATTCAGTTTGTTTGAAGTTTGGTAAATTTTGTTTTTTTAAATTCGGTTCGTGCATGAAGTGATGTGGGATTTGCATATTAGTTTCCTAGAAACCAATAATAGCGTCACCTGGTATTCAATACTCATTCATATTTTTTGGTCTCCCTAATGATAAAGAGCATCCCAAAAGAGTACCCCACAAGCCCAGACACATTTCTCTGATATTCTGGTTCTCTTGTCCTTGTTATTGAGAGAGGTGTTAGCTTTCAGTTGACTGTTACTTTGGAGGTCTCTCTGGTTCATCTGAAGTGGATCCAAAATAGTGAAATAGAAGAACTAAAGGTGTTGTCTGTTTTTGCTATACTGATGATATATCCTCAGGTGAAAAGGAAGGAGCCACCCCATTGACGTGAATTGGGACAGCAGAAGCAATTATACCTACTTGCTACTGCACGGAAAGTAGGTAAACAGTAAGGAGAACACAGCATCCATATGAGTGCTGCATTATTTTCACACAGCTGATTGCCAGATATATGTTCCTGCCTTTTAAACATGCTTATGGAGCAAAGCTAGGAAAATAGCTAAGTCAGCCTCCCATCTGCAAATAGCTCTTACAGGACAAAAGTCTTTTATCAGTGTAAAGCAGATAAGAAAAGCTTTCTTAGTTGCAAGGCCTTAGGGGGAATGTCTGGGTGGGTGCTATCTATATTAAGGAGACCATTTGGTATACATGATGACTTTTGTATGCTAGACAACGCTCCTCTTGATTTATGGGGAAAATATATGCAAATTATCACATCTAATATCTACTGGCATCTGTTTAGGAAACCCACGGGGGCATCACCTGGCCTATATTATTGCGCACATGTACTCGTCATAATAGATGCTCTCCATAATGAGAAAGAGTACCTATTATACAAAGCATATATATTGTTGAGAAACACACATTTGTATACTTGTATCTCTCTTTCTCTCTCTGTTTCTCCTGAAACAAACCACAAAAAATTTAGTTTCATGTGAATCTGAACTTTTTAAAAAATTCTGCCCGAATCACAAACTGGTAGAACCAGTTCGCTCATCCTTACTATGAAGTTGAAGACTGTGACATGACAATTCCAAGAAATTAATCCTGCTAGATTTCTTGCAACTGTGGTGTTGCAACACGACCCCCGTTTCACTTTCCGTAGCTGCAATGCAGGCAGCGCTACACTGCAAGCTATAGCCGTACAAATAGTGTCACGGCCAAAGTCCTTGTGTAGACGCCAGACTAAAGAAAATTCTATCCGAAACCAGCAACAAGTGCTCAATTGTCCTGCAGTGCCCCCACAGGGGAAATGATGCATTGCATTGTTTTACTTGAAGTCAATGGATTATTCCTGTAGTGCACAGACACGCTGGGTCCTCCAGAAACAGAGAGATGCTGTGTATAGCTGCTCTTTGCTTGGTCTAATAGATGAGGGTCCTCTGTCTTAAATTCCTTAAAAATAAATAGTACCGATATGTTCCGAGGTCCATAATGTAAGAGTGCAAGCATCGGCGTACATGAAAGTTTATTGTGATGTTCCCATCCCGTGCACTGACCTTCTACCAGATAAAAGTGTGACCCAGGAAGGGAGACAAGTGTTATTAAGGCAAGTAAAGCATGACCGCACGTTCTGTAGGATATTAATAGGTTTTACTAATGGATCTTTCGTGTAGCTGGGTTGGCTGATCATCAGCATAAAGCATCGTACACCCCGTGATGATGAGGTTTTCTCCCACAGAGGTGTTTGATTTCATTGGGGATTGAAATGTGAGCGCCGAGGAATCTGTATCATACTAATGAGACTAAGCAGAGTGGCCCTGGCACAGCTCCATCTGGATGGGCCGGTTAGTAAAGGGGTTTTTCAGTTTTTTTTTGTTAATCAGCTTAAAGGGAAGGTATCACCTATATATTTTTTATCCCCTTAAAGACTGGGTCCATTTTTTTTCTTGCATTTTCGTTATTTACTCTTTTCCTCTCCAAATTCCAAGAGACATAACTTTTTTAATTTTCGGTTCACGTAGCCATATGAGGGCTTATTTTTTTGCAGGACAAGCTGTATTTTTCAATGGCACCATTTAATTCATCATGTCTTGTATTAGTAAACGGAAAAAAATTCTTTGTGGGGTAAAATGAAAAAAAAAAAAAACACAATGAAGACAAGGTTTTTGGGGTTTTCATATTACAACATTCACTGTGCACTAAAAATTACATATTCTGCAGGTCAGTACAATTACAGCGATACCAGATTTGTATAGTTTTTGTTTTGATTTACTGCTTAAAAGAAAAATCTTTGAAAAAACAAAATTTTCTTTGCATCACCATTTTCTAAAAGCCATAACTTTTTTAATATTTCTATCTACAAAGCTGTATGAGAACTTGTTTTTTGCAGGGTGAACTTTAGTTTTTATCAGCACCATTTTTGGGATACCTATGACTGTTTGCTCATTTTTTAGGGGAGGACAAGGTGACAAAAAAATGGCAAATCGCATGTTTTTATTTTTTATTTTCGTCATGGCTTTTAAAATTTAATATTTTTTTCTTTTTTTTAACTTTTTTTGAAACTTTTTACTCAATAACTTTTAGCCCCCTATAGGAAACTATAACCTGCAATCTTTTAATTGCTTGTCCCATAAAGTATAATAGCACACTATTATAATCTATGGGATTTACATTGCCTGCCTGTGAAGCTGTGCCTCGTGCACAGCTTTACAGGCAGTTTACCATGGCAGGCCTGGGAACCTTCAGCAGGCCCCAGGCTGTCATGGTAACTGCTCGGAGCGCTGCGGTTTCGCTGCAGGGTCTCAGATTGGAAGGTAGAGAGAGCCTCCTCCCTCTGCCTAACCTCACAGATGCTGCAATCCCTCTTGACTATGGCATCTGCGGGATTAAATTACCGGTTTCAGCATCATCTCCAATCATGGTTATTGCAGTCGGGTCCCATCTGTATTATACAGCCGGCAGCCACCATGTATGGAGCGGGCTCAGCATAGCAGGCTGCTCCATTCATGCCCTTGCTCACAATACCATACATGTATGGCAATATCTCTTAAGGGGTTAATAATTAAAGGGGTTTTCTGGATCTTCTATACTAATGACCTATCCTCAGTATGTGATTGGTGGAGGTCTGACTCCTGGCACTCCCATTAATTAGCTGTTGGAAGCACTGCTACCTCTGTCTAGGCTAATTACTTCATGTTCATCGTTCACATGGCCTAGACACAACTCGGTCCTATTCAAGTGAATGGGCCTGGACTGCAATACCAAGCACAGCCACTATACAATGGACGGCGTTGTGCTTGGTGAGCAGAGAGAAGGCCGTGGTGCTCACAGGAACAATGCTTCTCAAACAGCTAATTGGCGGGGTCCCGGGTGTTGGAGCCCCCCAATCAGATACTGATGATCTATCTTGAGGATAGGTCACCAGTAAAAAAAAATCTTGGAAAACCTCTGAAAACACTTGCTGCCAGGTTCTCTGCTCAGAAGGTATTGCTATGGTCTCTAGCTTCCAGAAATGATCAGCTCATCACTGATAGACCTTCCTAAGGATTGTCAAAGAACATGCTCAATATTCAGCACATGCCAAAAGTATATGGCTCCAGCTAACAGGATGTCTGCTGATCCTCCAAATGAATCACTTTCAGGGTCTGTTCATACAGGGGGGCTTTTTTCACTGTGGATTTGATTGCTTTTATGTGTCAAAATTTAGGGCAAAAATAAACAGAACATTAACTTCTTATTGATTATAATCAGAATCTGCATCATGGAAAAGAAGAATGAGCGTCTTCTTTCTAGTTGTGGTTTCCGTAAGGAATTGATGTCGACTGGCCGCTCACAGATTCATCTATTCATTATTCTGTTCATCAATCTATCTATCTATCTATCTATCTATCTATCTATCTATCTATCTCTAATATCAACCTGTCTATTATCTATGTATCTTTCATCATCTCCCATATCTATCTATCTATCTATCTATCTATCTATCTATCTATCTATCTATCCTCTATCTATCTATCTATCTATCTATCTATCTATCTATCTATCTAAGGGCTACATAGGGTAGAGTAGGTGTCTTGTGCATGTGTCACGCCCAAATATCGCAGTGTCGCAGCTGAGCCATTGCAGCGTGATTCTCATGTTTGCTGCGAACATAACACACAAATCGCACTGCGACGCCATTCCTTCCAATGGCTGCCCTGCTCCACTGCGATAATTGGGCAAGACACCTGGCATGTCCTAAATCGCCATGTAGCCCTGCTGTAATAAATGTATTCTACCGTCTCTCCTGTTAGGTCCTTTATGATGAAGCGCAGGATAATAACGTTAGTTTCCTTTGTGTATTTGCTGACCACTCAGACATTGATGCATGTTGAAGTACGGGGCGACCCTCACCCTCCAGGCTTAAGATTAATGAAGGGTGACACTGGCATCTAAGATAAAGTCAAGATCCTTCAATTGAAGTTCAAGATCAATATCAGATTAGCGCCATGTTTAAGCACAGGACCTTCTATGCATTGGGGTGAGAGAAAAAAGCTGGGGGGGGGGGATTTTATTGGTTGCTATGGGCAACTGGTCCACTTTTCTGTTCCATCAGGCTTGATAAATCGCCCCAAACTTCGCTGTGAAATGATGAGGGAATGTAAATCATATGCCCTCTCTGATATACACAGTCTTGATGACCTGTGTCGTTAGGGTCGCCACCTTTCCCAACTAAAAATACTGGCCAAAGGGGGTGTAACTATGGGGCGTGGCTTAACAAAGTGTGTTAAGTCGCTATCATACTGTGGCTCCCAATAATTAGTACCCCCAGTAATAGTAATGCCCCTATTAGTGCACCCCAGAATGCCCCTCATTAGTGCCCCCAGTAAGAGTAATAGCCCCATTAGTGCCCCCAGAATTAATGCCCCCCATTAGTGCCGCCCAGTAAGAGTAATGCCCCCCATTAGTGCCCCAGTTAGAATAATGCCCCCATTAGTGCCCCCAGTTAGAATAACGCCCCCCCATTAGTTCCCCCAGTTAGAATAACTCCCCCATTAGTGCCCCCAGTTAGAATAATGCCCACATTAGTGCCCCCAGTTAGAATAATGCCCACATTAGTGCCCCCAGTTAGAATAATGCCCACATTAGTGCCCCCAGTTAGAATAATGCCCCCATTAGTGCCCCCAGTTAGAATAATGCCCCCATTAGTGCCCCCAATTAGAATAATGCCCACATTAGTGCCCCCCAGTTAGAATAATGCCCCCATTAGTGCCCCCAGATAGAATAATGCCCCCATTAATGCCCCCAGTTAGAATAATGCCCCTATTAGTGCCCCCAATTAGAATAATGCCCCATTAATGCCCCCAGTTAGACTAACTCCCCCTATTAGTTCCCCCTTCTCTGCTTCTGCAATAAAAAAAGCATTCTCCTCCTCCATTTGCTCGCGCCGCTGTAAACGCCCCCTGCTGACTGGAAGTTCAGGACAGGACGTGCGCTCCAGCCTAATAATGTCTCACAGGTCCTGTCCTGCACATCCAGTCAGCAGTGAGCATTCACAGCAGCGCGAGCAAATGGAGGAGGGGAGTCTTCATAAAAAATAAATAAATAGGGGGCGGGAGGTAAAGGCTGCACTAATAGGCGCTCCACAACGGAAGCGATCATTAGTACCGATCCTTGTAGGAAAATACCGGCATAGAAAGAAATTACCGGCACCGACCGGGCCACTAAAATACCGGCAGGGTGGCAACCCTATGTGTGGTATATGAAAGGCCTTGGTGATGCTCAGGAGAGCAGATACGTTAGTGCTGGAGCTGGAGAACAACCACACCTATCATCCCTTATTGTATCGCTTTCCACTGACTATGCCAACAGTCCTGATTATTACGGACCAGTCCCCTGAATCAGAATCCAAAGCGAGTGGGGTTATGCTAAAATGAATTAAAACTGAGGTATCCCCAGTTATGGCAGGGTTGGGGGCTTAAAATGTCCCTTCAGACGCCTCTGCCTTAAAGAGATTTTCCAAAAATTTAATACTGATGACCTGTCCTCTGGATAGGTCATCCGTATCTGATCGGTGGGGGTCCAACATTCAGGACCCCACCGATCAGCTGTTTGAAAAGGCAGCGGCGCTCCTGTGAGCTTAGTGGCCTTCTCTCTGCTTTTCCTAGGCCATTGATGTCACGTTCATCAGTCACATGACTTAGACGCAGCTCAGCCCCATAGAAGTGAATGGGGCTGAGCGCAATACCAAGCACGGCCACTATCAAATGTACGGCGCTGTGCTTGGTAAGCAGGAAAAAATAATGGTGCTCACAGGAGTGCCACTGCCTTCTCAAACAGCTGATCAGCGGGGGTCCGACATCCGGAGGATAGGTCATCAGTATTAAGGTCTCAGAGAACCCCTTTAAGTTCATGTGCCACATACTTACCAACATTGTAGTTAATACTAAAGATGAGCAAATTTCATATTTTGAAATTCGTTCACGCTTCGTTTGGTGGTAAAGGCAGAATTGCGTTATGGATTCCGTTACCACGGACCAGAACGCAATTCTATCACGGAATGCATAACAGAATGCCTTTAGAGGTATTCCGTTATTCATTCCGTCATAATAGAAGTCTATGGCCTCCATAACGGATCCGTCCCATTTCCGTTATGCAGGGGAGTCCTCTCGGACAGTGAATGGAGCTGTGTCCAAAGCACGGGCAAGCCGGCACACGGTCATGAGCCCTAATTGTAATAGTGGGGGACAGTTACACGCCCAGTTATGTGAAGCACTAGGTGGGAACCAGACTGCAGAGGAAAGGGGGATCTAACGGGGAGTGGAGAGTAGACGAAAAGCACTGTGGGCACCATTGTGTTGAACTCCTCCAGGGCTGCAATGTGCCCACACACTGGAAGGAGTAAGAGTAATGGAGCAGCACGTGGTGGGTGTCATGGGGGGGGGGGGTAAAAATAAGGCCTCATGCACACAACTATAACCTTTTTTGCGGTCCGAAAATGGCGGATCCGTAAAACACAGATACCGGCTGCATGCCTCATTTTCAGAACGCTACGTCCTGCCCTCTGTTAGAACTGTCTATTCTTGAACGCAAACGTACAATAGTAGGACTTGTTCTATTTTTTTTGCAGAGCCTCCGAACAGACGTGCGAATGTGGACAGCACACGGTGTGCTGCCCGCATCTTATGCGGCCCCATTGAAGTGAATAGGTCTGTATCCGATCTGCAAAAAATGCAGAATGGATATGACCATGTGAATGAGTACTACAGCTGTAACATCCCATCCCCCACCTGACGTACATCTTAAATTCAGAATCCCCAGCCGTGAAAACCAAGGCATGAAATAAATGATGAAAACAAGACGGATTTCAAGGGTTCCATCTTTTTTCTGTAAAATATTTCATCCTGACTCTGTACAGCGCAGCCACGAAGGACTGAGGCCGGCGGGCGCTGCTGCCTAATGATATATTTAGATAAGAAGGACTGCGGTGGACGCAGCGTCCCTGCCTCTCCGGAGACGTACGCTGCAGAGGGACGAGACCTCATTCCCCGGGAGTGACACAGATCCAGGGAAATGAGCCATTGTTCACTTCTCTCTGATGCACTATTACCCACTCTGCAGAGGAAGACGTTTTTGGGATGGAGATGTTCATATAATGTCCAAGTGATTAGTAGCAGAGATGAGCGAAACCCTGAAAATTCACTATTTTAAGTGCCCATCAGTTTTACCTAATGATCAAAGATGTTATCTCATAATTCATGTAAAAAATGATAATCAGACACCATCTAGTACATGAGAACCTCTTTCTAACAAAGAACCAGCCCTGTACCTCATATGGGCCAGAGATCTGCTAGAGACTCTTTCTCAGGAGGTGTGTCCTTTCTCAAGGGGCATGTCCTTTCTGCTGCAGCTCTCCTTATCACAGCTCAGAGTGTGTGTCCTTTGTCAGGGGGGTATCCTTTCTGCGACAGCAAAGGACCTGTCCCCTGAGCTATGATAGGAAGAGAACTGTAGCAGAAAGGATATGCTCCCTGAGAAAGGACGCACCCCCTGAGCTGTGATAGGGAGAGAGCTGCAGCAGAAAGGACATTTCCTCTGAGCTATGATAGGGAGAGAGCTGTTGCAGATAGGATATGCACCCTGAGAAAGGACACACCTCCTGAGCGGTGATAGAGAGAGAGAGCTGCGGCAGAAAGGACATGTCATCTGACCTATGATAGGTAGAGAGCTGTTACAGAAAGGATACACCCCCTGAGAAAGGACACACCCTCTGAGCTGTGATAGGGAGAGCTGCAGCAGAAGGGACATGCACTTGAGAAAGGACAACCCAGCCTTAAGAGTATCTAGCAGAGCAATGAATGGGGAGATCTCTGGACCCATGTGAGGTACAGGGCTGGGTCTAGCTTTGTTAGAAAGGTATTTCCATGTAGTATATGGGGTCTGATTTTCATTGTTTACATCCTTTCTGGCATAACCTTCTTCAAAAGGATGTCCTCTGCAGACCCTTTAGCGCTCATTATTATGTACGAGACTGGGCCCAACTGGCGGACTCTGGTCCTCTGATGGCCAAATCTAACGTTGCCTGCTAGGCCACCTTGCTCGAGTCTCAATTCAGGGATGAGTTTGGCCTTGAGTGAAGGACCTTCATTATCTAAGACGGACTGGGTACTAGGGACATGCAGCTTGACAACTAATTAGAAAAAAGCAGGTGTTTGGCAGTGTTTCCATAGCAACCAATTGTCTCAAATGATTTAACTTAAATCTGGACTTGCATTATGTTGACAGAAGAAAAAGATCATTTACAGGGGTTTTCCAGCTGGATAGGACATCAGTATGTGATTGGTGGGGGCCCGACACCCGGGATCCCTGCCGATCAGCTGATTGAGGCTCAGCGGTGAGCGCCGTGGCCTTCTATCAGCTCACCAAGCACAGCGCTGTACATTGTATAGTGGCTGTACGTGGTACTGCAGCCCAGGCCCATTCACTTAAATGAGACTGAGCTACGCCTAGACCACATGACTGACGAATGCAACGTCACTGGCCTAGGGTACGCTGTGAGAAGGTCGCGGCACTCCTCAAACAGCTGATCGGCTGGAGTCCCTGGTGTTGGCCCCCTACCTATCAGATACTGATGACCTACCCTGAGGAAGAGTATAAAACTGTCGCAAAACCCCTTTAACGGTAGACACACCATGCCGTTCCCCACGTCAGCCGGCATTATTAATCAGATTTTTCCAAAAATGAAATTTCGATAGAGAATCTCTTTAAAGCCATATCCCATCCCATAAGGTGCTGTGAAATGTATTCACAAAATGTTTCTAGACTTTACGTCTCCTGTAGAATAAGTCCAGAAGGTGTTCACTAATCCTTTCAAGACAAATCTGAACTTTGTATTTGATTAGAAGAAAAGATTAACTGCGGTGATTGAAATGTCACCGAGGGCCGATGTGACGGGCGCCCGCTGCTTTCCGTGAGGTTCTGTCTCTTGGATTTCGTTTTCCAAATTTGTTGCAAATGTCAGAAATAAACATTTCACTCTAGATGTTGAAAAATGTCCGTACACGTGTCATCATTGTAATATTGTATCCGAAAATTCCCTCACGTCACCTAGGCCTTCATTCATACAAAGGTGGTATTGTGTTCTGTACAACCTGCAGATCTTTAGCCTTTTTTTCCCTTTATTTTGCTGATTTCTGCAAATGTCCATCTTCTCACTCCGTACTTATGAGTGGGCGGGCTTTTCCTGTTGTGATGTCAGAGCTGTCATGTGCGCTCTGTCCAATCAGCTGTCTCCCAAGGCTGTTTCCCCTTCCCCTATCATTTTGGGGAGGCAAAGACACTGCAGCTACATCCCCCTCCTCCCCTTCCACCCGGTCGGGTTATACTGTTGTCCTCTGTGTGAACATTTATTGAGAATATGCATGCAGGAACGGGGGAACGCACGTAGAATATGTCACTTCTCCCTTACAGGACACATAACAAAAACAGCATTTGCAAGGCATAAGTGGGCATAAATACTGGGAAAACCTCCCGATGTACATGCCATATAGGTGACCCAGATAATAAAACATTATACCGTACAGTTGCATACGTTGCATATACTGCTACTGCACTGCATACAATTTCTTTTTTGGATGCCTTTGTATTGAAATGCATAGCCAGCTATTCCAGTTGTCCCAGTTGCAATATTTTTTAGGGTCAGGGAGGCAGTTATCATAATAATAATAATACTAGTAAAACATTTAAAGGGGTTCTTCACCCATTCAACTTAATTAGTAGTTGTAACTAACCTGTGGAGGGAAGCTCTTTTACATAGTACTTACCCTTTCTCGCTCCCCGAATGTTGCTGTCTCTACTGCACTGGCGGTCCCGACCAGATGTGACATTATAGTCAGTGGAGCCGAACAGGAAGAGAAGCGTCCGCATCTGGTTGGGACTTTGTCAGAAGAGCTGAGGGTGGCTTTGGGGTAGCGAGGTACTATGTAAAAAAGCTTCACTCTGCAGGGTATTAGGGACTACTAAGTTAAATGGCCAGAGAACCTTATCTCCAAGAGGCCCTCCGATCCAGCCATGTCAATCCGTCTGCTCTTTTGGTCTGCAGTGGTGATGTAATGCTTTGGCTGCAGCCTATCACTGGCCTCAGCAGTGCACGGCACGAGACTGGTAATTCTTGGAGAGGTGCCAACTCCCTTTTTTGGCACAGTTTTCGACCCACTAACCAGATGTAAACACTCCTCAATATCCCTAGGGTACTTTCACACTTGTGTTTTTCTTTTCCGGCATTGCGTTTTATCCCCATGCATTCTGAGTGGAGAGAAATCTGTGCAGGAAGCATCGGGATGTCTTCAGTTCAGTCTTTTTGACATTTTAGGATGGAGATAATACCGCAGCATGCTGCGGTTTTAGCTCTGGCCAAAATTCCAAACACTTGCCAGAATGCCGGAATTTTTTCCATTGTAATGTATTAGTCCTGGATCTGGCATTCAAAATACTGCAATGCCGGATCCATCCTTCCATCCGATAAAAATGTGAAAAAAAAATATTACAGATCCGTCTCTCCGCATGACCAGCCGGATCCGTCTTCAAATGCTGAGCGCGGTGAGCGCGGGCGCAGCAGTCTCTTTCTAGGGCAGTGACGTCATGTTCATCAGTCAGAAGGTTTATGTGCAACTCAGTCCTGTTCAATTGAATGGGGCTGAGCTGCGATTCTAAACACAACCACCATCCAGTGGATGGCACTGTGCTTGGTAAGCTGTGAAGAGGCCGTGGTGCTCGCTGGAGCGTCGCAGTCTCCTCAAACAGCTGATTGTTGGGGATGCCGGGAGTCAGACTTCCACCAATCTAATATTGATGACCTATGTTCAGGATCGGGCGTGAATATTAAAAACCCGGAAAACCCTTTTTTGAAGGCTACATACCATAGGCTCAAGTTTACCTTATAAAGGGCAGAAGGGCGCCCTTCTGGCCACCTCTGCTGTATGTCATACAGGACTATCCCACACAAAAACTACACTGTACACTTTTTTTTAATGGGAGCCTATGGGCAACATGTGCCACTGTATGCTTATTCAGTGGCATATGTTGAGAGATCCAGTGTGAATTGACCCTAGAAGCACAGTGAAACCTCTTATATGTGAAAATTGCAGCAGGAAGATGATCTAGAGGGTTAATCTTTTCAAAGAATTCGCCCTACTTAGATTTAAGGAGATTGAGAATCTATCGTAGACATATCTGGTCTAGATCAGTGGACTTCTCAACACAGGAGCGTAACTACCATAGCGGCAGACCATGCGACTGCTATGGGGCCCAGGGCAAGAGGGGGCCCAGTTGGGATCATCCCCTCTTCCATTGGGGGTGAAAACTTGGTCAGGACTCTACCCTCTAAACCAGGGATGCCCAACCTGTGGCCCTCCAGCTGTTGCGAAACTACAACTCCCAGCATGCCCGAACAGCCTACAGCTATCAGCCTATAGCAGGGCATGATGAGAGTTGTAGTTTTACAACAGCTGGAGGGCTGCGGGTTAAGCATCCCTGCTCTAAAGGAACAACTTGTAGCAAATGAGTCAGTGGAAAAAAGGCCCCAAGGGTCAGTGAAAGGGGTATAGGCGGAAACTCTTCTGTCCTGTGTGGGGGGCCTAGTTTGATCCTTGCTATGGGGCCCTTAATACTCTATGTATGCCACTGTCTCAACAGTGGACTTTTGGGGGGTTTTCACTGTCTTACCATATTTAAGTGGTTCCTGAGGACTGACATGATACCTTGTGAAGTGACTTGGACTTAAAAACTATACTACATTTGATCACTCAGTTTCTGAGTCAGATGTCAGAGAATAGTAATGTTCTATGGACACCTGACTTCGCCATGAGAAGTCATTGGGGGGACACATAATACTGGAGTCTAACAAAACCATAAAACAGATCATGAGGAGTCATAACAGGTCATGAGGCGTCATACCAGGTCACGAGGAGTCATAACAGGTCATGAGGAGTCATAACAGGTCACGAGGAGTCATAACAGGTCATGAGGAGTAAAAGAAGTAAAGAAGAATTCCTGCGCTTACCCTCTGACTGCACTTAAGGACCAGTGACTAGAAGGGGGTTCTACCAAGTCTGCTGTCCTCTAAGTTGTAATACGTATCTATATGTGACACCGTCATGCCAACCTGTACTTGTAGAGGAGTGTCCGTGATGGTGATGTGTAGTGGTGAATACTTGATAGTTGTCCGGATCCTCCAGTCCTGTAATAGCAGTCAGGCTGTGTAGTTGGAAAACATGCCCCGGCCGGCAGCACGGTTCCTTTTCAATAAAGCTTGCGCTTCTAATCAGAGTGCCGGTGACGTCACACTAGCTCACAGCTACAGGAGCTGTTGTGGACCAAAAATCTGACGCGTTTCGAATGGATCACCTTTCTTCCTCAGGGATAGAGTCCTTTTGCCTGTGCTTCTCCTTATCATTATAATAATATTATAATTCTTCTTTTACTTCTTCTAATTGTCATTGCGACACTGACCTTCCTTGCAGCATACTCACAACATTTTTAAGTAAGAGCGCCAGTAAACTTGTTTTATTTCTATTCAGATCATGAGGAGTCATAACAGGTCATAAGGAGTCATAACAGATCATGAAGAGCCATAACAGATCATGAGGAGTCATAACAGGTCATGAGGAGTCATAACAGGTCATGAAAAGTCTTAACAGATCATGAGGAGCCATAACAGGTCATGAGGAGTCATAACAGGTCATGAGGAGTCATAACAGATCACGAGGAGTCATAACAGGTCATGAGGAGTCATAACAGGTCATGAGGAGTCATAACAGGTCATGAGGAGCCATAACAGGTCATGAGGAGCCATAACAATCATGAGGAGCCATAACAGGTCATGAGGAGTCATAACAGGTCATGAGGAGTCATAACAGATCATGAGGAGTCATAACAGGTCATGAGGAGTCATAACAGATCATGAAGAGCCATAACAGATCATAAGGAGTCATAACAGGTCATGAGGAGTCATAACAGGTCATGATAAGTCATAATAGATCGTGAGGAGCCATAACAGATCATGAGGAGCCACAACAGGTCATGAGGCGTCATACCAGGTCATGAGAAGTCATAACAGATCATGAGGAGTCATAACAGGTCATGAGGCGTCATACCAGGTCATGAGAAGTCATAACAGGTCACGAGAAGCCATAACAGGTCATGAGGAGCCATAACAGGTCATGAGGAGCCATAACAGGTCATGAGGAGCCATAACAGGTCATGAGGAGTCATAACAGGTCACGAGAAGCCATAACAGGTCACGAGAAGCCATAACAGATCATGAGGAGCCATAACAGATGATGAGGAGTCATACTAGGTCATGAGGCGTCATACCAGGTCATGAGGAGTCATAACAAATCATGAGGAGTCATAACAGGTCATGAGGATTCATAACAGATCATGAGGAGTCATAACAGATCATGAGGAGTCATACCAGGTCATGAGGAGTCATAACAGATCATGAGGAGTCATAACAGATCATGAGGAGTCATAACAGATCATGAGGAGTCATAACAGGTCATGAGAAGCCATAACAGATCATGAGAAGCCATAACAGATAATGAGAAGCCATAACAGATAATGAGAAGCCATAACAGATCATGAAGAGCCATAACAAATCATGAGGAGTCATACTAGGTCATAAGGCGTCATACCAGGTCATGAGGAGTCATAACAGGTCATGAGGAGTCATAACAGATCATGAAGAGCCATAACAGATCATGACGGATCTATTATCTCTGTCTAGGATTCTGTAAACAGAATCCTTGACGTTGGTGTGAACAGAGCCTAAACTCTTTTGCCTCTGTAGAACTCAAGGTGTTATACTGTAACTTTTTTTTAATAAAATAATTTTTATCTAATTGACCATTCCTTTTATTTTTCACTTGCATTTAACGTCTTTTCTTTTTCTTTAACTTTCAGTCTGGACATTATCCCATAGACAGACAGGTACAATGGTGCTACATATATAGTTACAATGTATCCATCCAAGCTGACCCCCTCCTCCCCTCAATCCATCCCTGGTGCCATATTTGTTCTGTACCAACTTCTGTTAATTTACAAACTTTCCTACTAGAAATGACTAACATTTACATATTACAATGATATTACCCAGTGCAATATCAAGGGTTCCTCCTTCTGCTTGGTATATACTGTACTATGGACAAGTTCATGTAAAATAACAAATTTTGGCATAGAACTGCGGTTGTAATGTGTGTAGAGACCTTACCTTTTTCTATATGTCCTAACCTAACATCTACTTTGTTGTAACTAATGAGTGCAGTCTATTCAACAGCAGATCAAACCAAGTTAGGACTGAATGTTTAGCAACTAGTGTCAAAATGTCAGTGACCACACCAATTTATATGCAGAATCCTTCTAAAGTGAATATCCGCTTTTCAACACCATGTTGGTTTTAGATCCATTCTGTGCTGAGTAACTTCATAATACATCTTTATAGTGGTTGGTGCTCTATTCTTTTGATACAGAGCTCCCAATATCCTGCACAAACACGATAAAATTCTGCCTTCCTGCAGCCACCACTAGGGGGAGCTTCCTGCATACTGTGTTATTATTGCATTACCTGTATATACAGTGTGCAGTGAGCTCCTAAACCCCCAAAAGTGGTGGATGCAGGAAGCCAGAGGATTATAATTTGACAGATTGATAGAAGAGGAAAACCCAAGGACTAAGAGACTGTTTAATTTCATAGAGAGAAAAAAAGATGCTTACTTCAACGACATTTCCAGTGGGCTCTAACAGGGAACCAAGCTTGAGTTGAGATCTCTGCTGAATAGGTTCACTTATACTTCCATTCTGTGTGTGTAACAGGTAACCCAGTCCCCCTACCGTAATTGTATGTTGTACACGTGTTTCTCTATGTTTTCATGTGTAGACTTATGTGATGCATGTGGGCTTTGGAAGATATATGTTTCAAAAAGCTGTAAGAAATGTGTTTGGGGACTGTTAAGGTGTCCTGCAAGGTATTATTATATCAAGTATATAAAGTTACAAAGATATAATATACAAATTCTTAAAAAGTTGTATAGATCATAAAATACAATTTATATTGTTCTTAATTTTTGACTTGGATTCATAAGAATAAAAATGGAGAAATAAGGCGGTAAAGTTAAGCCCCATAGAAGTTCATGGGTGTCATGTTATATGAATACACAACCTCCATGGGATATGGAGCTGCCCTATGTGTAAGGATAGATAGGTAGATATAAGATAGATAGATATGAGATAGATAGATGGGCGTAGCTAACGGCTCATGGGCCCTGGTGCAAGAGTTCAACTTGGGCCCCCTTCCCTCAGTGCTTTATGTGTCTTTTTATGCGGCACAAAGGTCTTTGGGCCCCCTCAGGCTCCTGGGCCCGGTAGCGACTGCCACCTCTGCACCCCCTATAGCTACGCCCATCGATAGATAGATATGAGATAGATAGATAGATAGATATGAGCAGGGGCGTTGCTAGGGTCTCAAAAGATCCAGGGCCCAAGCCCCAATGCATATGACCCAGTTCTCCAAGTCACCCCCCCCCACACACACACCGCATTTTACTGTTTTTCCTGTACTTGCTATACAGCAGCACATACCTTTAAACATGCAGTGCCTCTCAGGTGACGTCTCCTCCGATGTAGATCTTCTCTGCCATCATTTTCTCTATTCGGTCCGTACATCTTCTCTCAGCCGCCTCGTCTCTGCAGAGTGTGACACACGGACATCTTAGCTTACTCACATTTCTATCATCATCCCCAAACATGGAGTCCCCCCAGTGTTATCCTGCTGATCACTGTGCTCCCCAATACCCCAAATACTATCCTGAAGAAAACTGAGTGCCCCCCATAGTAATAGTGCTCCTCAAAGTCCCAATAGTAATTCCCTTCTAGAATGCCCCAATTAGTAATACTGCCCCCTACAGTGCCCCCAACCGTGATAACGCTCCCCAAGAATTCCCCCTTTAGTAATACTGCCCCCTACAGTGCCCCCAACCGTGATAACGCTCCCCAAGAATTCCCCCTTTAGTAATACTGCCCCCTACAGAGCCCCCAATCGTGATAACGCTTCCCAAGAGTGCCCTCATTAGTATAAGAGCCCTCCAGTATTAATAATACCCTCACAAAGCCCCCATAGTAGTAAGGCCCCCATAGTGCTCTTAGTAGAAATAAGGCAGATCTATAAGACCCCCCTATAGAGCCCCCAGTAGTAATAAGAACGCCTATAATGTCCCTTGGATTTGTAGTGCCCCCTGTAGTTATATTCCTCCCTCCACCATACAGTCCCATGTAAATAACATCACTCCATCTCTTTCGCCCCCCTCCAAAATACAGTCCCATGTAAATAACACTATTTTCCTCCCTCCGGCATAGAGTATCATGTAAATAACATCACACCATCTCTCCAGCCCCCTCCAATATACAGTCCCATGTAAATGACATCCCTCACTATCTACAGCCCCCTCTAAAATACAGTCCCATGTAAATAACATCATCTCCTTCCCAGCTGCCTTCAACATACAGTCCCAAGTAAATAATATCACCCCCTCCCCAGCCGCCTCCAATATGCAATCCCATGTAAACATCACCCCCTCAACATTCAGTTCCATGTAAATAACATAATTCCCCACTAACAGCCACCTTCCTATAAATAACATCGCCCCCTCAACATTCAGTCCCATGTAAATAACATCACTCCCTCCCTCAGACCCCTGTAATATTCAGTCCCATGTAAATAACATCACTCCCTCCCACAGCCACCATCAATATACAGTCCCATGTAAATAACATCACTGCTGACCCCAGCCCCTCCGACATACAGTCCCATGTAAATAACATCACTTCCTCCCACAGCCGCCTCCAACATACAGTCCCATGTAAATAGCATAATCCTCTCCCACAGCTGCCTTTAACATACAGTCCCATGTAAATAACATCACCCTGCCCCAGCCCCCTCCAATATTCAGTCCCATGTAAGTAACATCACTCCCTCCCACAGCCACCATCAACATAAAGCCCCATGTAAATAACATCATCCCCTCCCCCAGACCCCTCTAAGATGCAGTTCCATGTAAATAACATCCCTCCCTTCAGCCCTAACATACAGTCCCAGTTAAATAACCACAACTCCCAGCATTGCTCTGCCTCTCCCTTCACTTACCTCTCCTCATGTAGCAGACATCCCCACAGCTTCTTCTCCTCTTCATTGCCATCCTCTCCTGCACTGGTCACATGATGGTGACATCATCTGCAGGTCCTTCTCAACCACTGGCTGTTTTATTGGTCACATGACCTGTGATGTCACCACAGGTCCTTCAGCTCTTCCAGTGCATTAGATTCAATTGTACTGCAGTCCTGAAGACTTACAGTTTTGTCAAGGAGCATCCTTCCCATCTTCACAATCCTATTTTTGTAGGTAGCCAGTGCTCTTTGGGCTTTATTCTCAGGAAGGGACTTTGACTGAAGCATCTGACTACACAAAGCTTGTTTGTAGTCTGTAACCATGGAGACACAAAGGTCTGCATAGAAGCTGTATGGAGAGTTTTAATCAAATGCTTTGTAAAGGTGCTCCATTTTTGTATTTTAGATGCATTGGAGCAATAAAAAAGGTTGATCAGGAAGGTGTGCATAAGCCCTTATTAAGCACCAATGGGATTAGGTTGAGTGATTACTTTTCTGTTTCTTAAAACGATCATTTCAGCGAGGTTTAGGGATTACTGTTCACAAGTAGATTAAACCTGTTTATGAGGTGCAGTCACACTTTTAAAGCTATTTTCCTCTTGTCTGTAGATTTCTCCCGGTGTAATCTCCGCGCACCTTTATTGTGATGTAATGTAGCACCTTAATCCCTTAAGCAGCTTTGGGTTTATTTAAACAAGAGCCAGGGCCGAGCGTCTTCTGCAAAAAAAAGATTCCCATCCATTAAAGTAAAACTGATCCTTATCCACGGCCTGGACTGGAGCCAGTTCCTGGAGAGACCTTCTCACTGATCATACACAGGGCAGGGTTTTCAGGACATGGAGAACTTTTTTAAATCTAGGAGAAGGGGGACAAGACAATCAGGAGGGTGCAAGAACCGACACACCCAGGGCAAGTAATACCCCGGTTCTTGGGATACCGCAAGGGATTGACCACTTGGAATGCATTTAAAGGGGTTACATAGGATTACAAAAACATGGCTGATTTCCCCAAAGGTTACCCCATACTCATGCTGAGAAACACCCACCTCTGGGTGGGGTTAACATAAACCCCACCCACTTTTAAGCCAAGAGAAGACAAACTTCCCGCTATTATTTCTGAAGACCAGTCCCTGGGTCCAACCCAAATCTGTCTGGGAACACCCACCTCTGGGTAGGGTTAAGATAAACCCCACCCATTTTCAAGCCAAGACAAGTTAAACCTCCTGCTATTATTTCTAAAGACCAGTCCCTGGGTCCAACCCAAATCTGTCTGGTAACACCCACCTCTGGGTAGGGTTAACATAAACCCCACCCATTTTTAAGCCAAGAGAAGACAAACTTCCCGCTATTATTTCTGAAGACCAGTCCCTGGGTCCAATCCAAATCTGTCTGGGAACACCCACCTCTGGGTAGGGTTAACATATACCCCACCCATATTAAAGCCAAGACAAGTCAAACCTTCTGCTATTATTTCTGAAGACCAGCCCCCGAGGTCCATCCCAAATCTGTCTGGGAACACCCACCTCTGGGTGGGGTTAACATAAACCCCACACATTTTCAAGCCAAAACAAGTCAAACATCCTGCTATTATTTCTAAGACCAGCCTCCGAGGTCCATCCCAAATCTGTATGGGAACAC
Organism: Bufotes viridis; assembly: GCA_033119425.1. Taxonomy (NCBI): domain Eukaryota; kingdom Metazoa; phylum Chordata; class Amphibia; order Anura; family Bufonidae; genus Bufotes; species Bufotes viridis. The sequence continues at coordinate 418,915,676 of CM065592.1, read as the reverse complement.
CCACCTCTGGGTGGGGTTAACATAAACCCCACCCATTTTCAAGCCAAGAGAAGACAGACTTCCTGCTATTATTTCTGAAGACTAGTCCCTGGGTCCAACCCAAATCTGTCTGGGAACACCCACCTCTGGGTGGGGTTAACATAAATCCCACCCATTTTCAAGCCAAGACAAGTCAAACCTCTTGCTATTATTTCTAAAGACCAGCCCTCAGGCACACCAGAAATCTTCCTGGGAACACCCACCTCTGGGTGGGGTTAACATAAACCCTACCCATTTTCAAGCCAAGACAAGTCAAATTTTCCGCTATTATTTCTGAAGACCAGCCCGAGGTCCATCCCAAATCTGTCTGGGAACACCCACTTCTGGGTAGCATTTACATAAGCTCCACCAAGTTCCAAGTCAAATTTCCCAATATTATCTCTTAAAATTAAGGACAACCCCGGCAAATTGGGGCCTGTTTGGTCTGGTATTCTGGTATTACAGCAGCTCTAATAAAGTGAATGGACCTGAGCTGCAATTCCACAAACGACCTGTGGAGGGTTGTGGCTCTGTTATATAAGAAAGCAGCAACGCTTTCCTAGTCCTGGACAACGCCCCTAAAGGGGTTGTGCATTTTTAGAAAATAGGATCAAGGTAAATGATTGTCCGGTTTAGACAGCTCCTATCATCCTAAGGGTCTTCTGAAAAGCCATAATTGGCAAGTAAAGAAGTCATCTGGTTTCCTTTAATTGGCAGCCATCGAAATCAATAGGCCCACTGAGTAATGCTTGGAAGAACCAGGTCCACCATAGTCCTGCCTCTCTGAATAATATAGTCCGTTAAGGACTGGGCCAATTTTCATTTTTGTGTTTTTGCTTTTTACTCCCTGCCTTCCCAGAGCCATAACTTTTTTATTTTTCCATTTTAATATCCTTATGTGGGATTGATTTCTCCGGGACAAGTTGTACTTTCTAATGGCACCATTTAACATTACATACAATGTAGTCGGAATCTGGAAAAAAATGGAATTGGAAAAAACGCAATTCCACCATAGTTTTTTGGGTTTCATTTTTATGGCTTTCCCTATGTGGAAAAACTGACATATTACCTGTTGTCTACAGGTCAGTATGATTACAGTGATACCACATGTAAATATATTTTTTTGTGTTTTATTAAAGAAAAAAAACTTTAAAAAAAACAGTTTTGTTTTTTTTATTTTTTTTTACATAGCAATATTCTGCCCCCATAACTTTTTTATACTTCTATCTGCGGAGCTGTGTGGGGGCCCATTTTTTATGGAGCGACTTGTTGTTTTTATTGATTTATTGAATTTTTTTGGGGGGAGGTGGCCATCTTGTTTTTTTTTCCTGCTATGGTGGGATATGTTTATATTTTAATAGAATGGTCATTGTGGATGATGCCAATGATCGTTATTTTTTATTGTCTATTTTTATTATGTTGAGGGGGGTGATTTAAAATTTTATATATTTTTAATTTTTTTTGGAATATTTTATATTTTATTTTTTTACGTCCTCCTAGGGGACTTGAACATGCAATCATCTAAGCGCTCTCCCATAGGCTGCAATGAATTACAATGAATTGCAGTCCAGGAGAGATTTGCCACAGGTAGAGCGCCATAGGTACATTGCTGTTGTTTTTTACCCGCTATGGTGAGGTATGTTTATATTTTTATAGAATGGGCATTTTGGATGATGCCAATGATCATAATTTTTTATTATCTATTTATTTTTATTATGGAGAAAGGGGGGTGATATGAATTTTTATATATTTTTTACATTTTTTGTAATACTTTTATTTATTTATTGCAAGTTCTAGGGGACTTGAACATGCAGTAGTCTGATCGCTTCTCCCTTAGACAGCAAATAATTACAATGAATTGCAGTCTAGGGAGTATTGCCACAGGCAGGGCTCCATAGGAACATTGCTGTGGCAGGCCTCAGATCCTTCAGAAGGCCTGAGGCTGCCACAGCAACCAAACGACTCCCCTGATCCCAGCGCGGGGGAGCCGTTCAGGTTCTCCTGGGGTTTCACCTCTCAGAAGCCTTAGTCACCAATTGACCATAGTATTTGAGGGGTTCAATGTCCTTGATCAGCGTTATCGCCAGAGTAAAACAGCAGACACCTAGTGGTTTCTGAACGGGGGCCATGTTTATACAGTGGACCTCCACCTTATATGTACAGCAGTCGTCCTTAAGGGGTTAAAACCCACAGCATGTCAATTTATATCAGTTACTCCATTCATTCATATGACATTGAGGCTCCCATAGCAAGGAATAGAGAAGCTGACTTCTTGTCCACACATAAGATGCTGTGTCGGTTGGAGATTAAGGGTGTTGGTCACATGACACAGCTGAGGATCAGAAGGGAGTGGATAACTCACACCTACAGCCACTGGTCTAAAGATTACTTTCTCTACAATTTACATCAAACGGGCCAGATAACAATTTTTGTTGGAGTGTTTCTTTAAAGGAGTTTTTCCTACAATGAAAATTTATCACCAATCCACAGGATGTTTGATAAATGCCTGATCGCTGGGAGCCCAACCACTGGGACCCCCTACGATCACTAGTAGTGTTGAGCGAATCGATCCGAATTTCAGGATACATTTAATTTTCCGCAAAGCTGAATTTCCTCGTGCTTTGTGGTAGCGAAACGATTTGACCTGAAATAGTGTAAAAAACCCAAAAAATCATACTTACCGGATGCATTTGTTTGCAATAGGCCGGCCACCGCCTTCTTGATTGGAGATCTTGCGCGAAATCCAGTGCACGCTGACCACACCGGCCGATGTGATGACATCATCACCGGCCGTGTAAGATTTTGCGGTAGATCTTTAATCAAGATGGCGGCGGCCTGTCGTTGAGAATGGATGAGGTAAGTATGATCTTTTTTATTTTTTTTGTTTTACACTGTGTTATTACTGTGAGATGACGCGATCAGCTATGACGGGGAGCAGCACAATCGTTGTGCGCCCACTATTTACAAAGAAATGTGCTTTGTGACGAAATAATTTGTCGCAAAGCGAATTTTTTTGTAAAATTCGGTGAAGCAGCCGAATAGAATTTTGGAATACTTTGCTGATCTCTAGTCAGTAGAATGGGGGTCCTGAACTTGGTTGTTTCCATCTGCCCCATAGACATTGAATGATCTGTCATTGTGCAGGCATGACCACAGCTGTATTCAAACCCCTCCTCACTGCATAGCTCAAGACCCCTGTTTTAATGGCACAAGACCCCTGTTTAATCATCGGGGGTCACTGATATTTATCACCTATCCTGTGAATTAGTGATAAATCTTTTATTGGACAACCACTTTAAAGGGGCTCTCCTGCTCTTACTGGACCTTTATTTGAGGTCTACTTAGTGAGGACAAAGCCCTATTGAACTAAGAAACAGGGGTGCACCACCAATGAGGCCAGGTGAGGCAAGAGGGGGGCAGCTGAAAAACCATGGGCAATGAGCACTTTCATTGTGGCAAAGGGGTTAGGTTAAGAAATTAGCACTAAGGGGTGGGGGTGGGGTGATTGGGGGGGGGGGCGCGGTTTCAGTTTTCGCCTCAGGCAGCAGAAAGGCTAGGTGCACCCCTGCTAAGAAAAAAAAACGCAGCCTGGGAATCTCTAGCTGAATTTAGATCCTAGAGGAGGTAGAAGGTACTCCAAAAAAATAAAAAATGTAAACTGTACTGGACGTTGAATGAGAGTGCATAAAGAGGAACTCCGGATACCGTGTTGGTGTTCAGATGGTCATAGAGTTAAGAGATAAAACTCTGGCCAGCACTAGGGGGAGTTGTGGAGCTTACTACTGCTTTTCATGATTCAATTCTATTGGAATCAGTAGGAGCTCCCCCTATGGGTGGTTGTGGGAATCCAGAATTTTATTATATGACTCTATCATTGTTGTGTGTAATAAAATGTTTCTTTAAGGTTGACATTTACAGAGCAAAACAGTAACCGCAGTGCATAGATATTACATGTGAGGTCAGTGTACTCCTTGGACTTGTAGATCACAGGGGCTTAAGCCATGCTTACTGCAGCCCAGACCCTATAGTCATGCCAGTTAAATATTTTTTATTGTCTTTTTGGAACAGAGACTAATTTTGTCTTGGGTAATGCCCAGATAGTGGACTGGCCTATTGTGTACAGCAATGACGGGTTCTGCAAGTTGTCAGGATACCACCGGGCAGAAGTTATGCAAAAAAGCAGCACATGCAGGTAAGAAGGTGCATATTCCGCGTGGTTCTGATCTGTATTTGATGTTGTGCAACGTATTATCGGACTACGAGGGCGATAAGAGTGTTGGGATATTGAATTTGAACATGCCTGATCCACCAAGTGTCTGGCAGCGCCTTACTTCCCTCGTCCCATCCAAAACCCTTGACGACTGTATAAGGGGAGCGGGTATTTGGCCGACAGCTGCTGGATGTGTGTGCCCACCTTGAGCCACTAATGCCCACCTTCGATGTTTGTATCAGTCGATATTCCAGATGTTCTTAGCTTCAGTCCTTACATACCCCCATCAGGTCACGATAAAAGGATTTCCAATAGGGAGAACAACCTTCGTAATGTATTCACTGACAATTAAAGGGGTTATCCACCTTTGGGGGCCTTTTACCCCCCCCCCCCCCATTACGGCATCCTAGGTTCTCCGCTGCCGCACTCTGGTCATGCTTGTCAACATCTGGTTCGACAAGGTAAGGTGTGACGCTGCTGCCAATGACTGGCTGCAGTGGTGATGTGTCTTCCCATGTGACACGTGACCCGTTGATGTGATGCATTGGGGATACGTCACCACTGTGGTCAGTTATTGGCTACAGCAGCAAACTTGGATTTTGATAAGAGGGACCAGAGAGCGGCAGCAGGGGACGGAAAGTATACGTACCTTGTGGCGGGAATCAGGTGGAGGAAAACATACTTACCTTCTTCAGTCCTCCGCTGCCGCTCTTTGGTCAGACTTGTCAACATCTACTTTGATGGGGGTCATGAGTGCCACTGCAGCCAATGACTGGCTGCAGTGGTGATGTCTCCCCCTTGTGCCACATAACCCATTGACATGAAGCACGGGAAAACCATCACCACTGCTGCCAATTTTTGGCTACAGCAGCACACGACCCCCGTCAAATTGGATGTCGACAAGAGCAAACAGAGCATAGCCTGAAGGGACCTGCACCTTGTGGCAAGAATCAGGTAAGTAGGTCCGACGACATAGGTAGGTATGGCCAAAAGCCCTTGAGTGTGGATAACCCCTTTAAAGGGGTTGTGTAGCTGGGGGCCTATAGATTTCACATGGATAGCTTAGGAGAGATAAAGGGAGAGCTGAAAAAAAGGCAGGCTGGGCGCGGACTGAAAATACGGCCATGCGTATGAGGCCTAAAGGACATTAGACAAAACTATAGCTTTTTCCAGAAACAGCGCCACCCCTACCTAAGGGCTGCATTTGGTATTGCAAGTGAATGAGACTGAACTGCAGTACCAGAGGCAACCTATGGACAAGAGTGACGCTGTTTTTGGAAATAAAGCAGACCCTTTAATAACGTTAAAACTCCGACAGCTGTTTTGCGGATAAAAATGGCTGAATTTCCTTGATTTTCACCAAATATGTTTCTTCTATCCAGTTTTATGTATGGGGAATTGACAGACAAAGAGACCATCGAGAAAGTCAGGCAGACGTTTGAGAATTACGAGATGAACTCCTTTGAAATTCTGATGTATAAGAAGAACAGTAAGTGACGCCTTCCTCCTCCGTGTGCTATTCCCTCCCCCCTCCGCATATGATGTAGTGTCTTGTTGCCGCGCTGCTTCGTACCGTTACACCACAGAGAGTACGCTGGCATTGTTTTATTTCGGAGGCTTTATTCACTGCTGCAGTGATCATTAGAGAACAATGAGTTCTGCGTGATTGGTAAATTGCCAAATCACCTCCGCTCATTATCTTCCACTGGTTGAAAGCCGTGTTCATTCTGATCTATTTGCATTCATATAGCGGTTGGAGGGAAGCAATGAACGTGCAGTGTTCTCTCCTGCAGTCCGCCGCCGCCGCCGCACATGATCTCCTCTCTGTTCCTCCTGCAGAAATTCTTAGAAATCGTTGCTGGTTATAGCTATTTTTAGGAGGCTACATAAAATGTATATGTTCTTGATTTTAAGGAGTTTTTTTGTATCTTAATTTCTGCAACATGACAAAAACAGCGAAAACAAAACCAAACAGTGAACCGACAACAGAATAAGGCTACATGCACACGACCGTTGCCTGCCTCCGCATCCGATCCTCCTTGAAATTTTGCGTCCGTCAAAAAAAACGGATGACGGACCGTTTTTTTTGACGGATCCGATTTTTATGGCAGATCCATTGTAAAAATGCCTATCCTTGTCCGCAAACGTGAAAAAAATAGGACATGCACTATTTTTTTGACGGAATGAAAACACGGATCACGGATGCGGAACAAAAACGGTTGACCATCCGCATTTTTTGACGGACCCATTGAAATGAATGGGGAAGCATCCTATCCGTGAAAAAAAACGGAACGGACGCGGAAACAAACAACGGTCGTGTGCATGGGGCCTAAATGATATGGGCGAAAAATGGACAACTGAACAAAAAGGGTTGCAATACGGAGGCGAATAATGAACACATTGTAGAAAAACGATCCATATTGTGCATCCATATTTGATGCTTATTTATAGCCTCAAGTGTGAATGTCTCCTAAAGATGGCCATACACATGCCAGCCGTACCCGCTGATTTCAGCAAGGCTGGGCAACCTTCTAATGTGTCTGCGGACCTCCCGACTGTCCTGATGGCAGATGTCGAGGAAGAGAAGGATTGGGTAGTTGAATTTCAATGTGTCCATTGCTTGTGTTTTCTGAGCGAATGTGCGTGTGTATGGGGGGGGGGGGGGGGTATGAGGGTAAAGGGAGAAAGCTGTTCTCCGACAGTTTTTTACTGATGACCTAACCACTGGATGGGTCATCAGTATCTGATCAATGGAGGTCCAACACCCAGGACCCCTGCACACTAGCTGTTTGAGAAGGCACCGGTGCTCACAGTAGCGTCTCAGCTTACCAGGCACAGTGCCATGCATTGTATAGTGCAGTGATGGCTAACCTTGGCACTCCAGCTGTGGTAAAACTACAACTCCCAAGATGCCCCCCTTGCTTGGCTGCTCTAAGAACTCTATAGAAATAAATAGAGCATGCTGGGAGTCGTAGTTTCACCACAGCTGGAGTGCCGAGGTTAGCCATCACTGGTATAGTGGCTGTGCTTGGTATCTCAACTCAGCCCCATTCACTTCAATGTGACTGAGCATGACATTACAGGCCTAGGCAAAGCTGGAAAAGGTAGCGGCGCTACTGTGTGCCTTTTCAAACAGCTGATCGTGGGGGACCAGGGTGTCGGACCCCCATTGATCAGATACTGATGACCTATCCAGAGCATAGATCATCAGTAAAAAACTGTCGGAAAACCCCTATAACTACGTAGTTAAATGATTGAAAAAAGACAAAGGTTCATCTAGTCCAGGCATGCTCAACCTGCGGCCCTCCAGCTGTTGCAAAACTACAACTCCCATCACTCCCTGACAGCCTACAGCAATCATTCTACAGAAGGGCATCGTGGGAGTTGTAGTTTTACAACAGCTGGAGGGCCGCAGGTTGAGCATCCCTGATTCTAGTCCAATGTATATTTTAGGCCTTATGCAGATGGCCATTGGTTGGCCATTCCGTGCATTGGGGACCCAAAGCACGAACAACATTTGTGCAGATTCCACAGATGGATCCGTTGAATGGGTCCTTGATCTGTCCGCAACGCAAAAAACTCTGTAGTGCTTCCGTGCCCCTGTTCCGCACCTTCCGGATTGCGGACCCATTTAAGTGAATGGGTCCGCATCCATGATGCAAGGCACACATGGCCGGGAGCCCGCATATTGCGGACCTGCTGTTTGTGGGCCGCACTATGGGCACGGCCGTGAATTAGCCATTTCTGTGTTGATCCAGAAGAAGGCAAAAAAAAAGAATAAAATGGGCTCCTAAGAAGGGAGCAATTTGTCTTGGCCTTAGTCCATCTCCCACCAACAGCAGAGTGCTGTGCTGTAATGTAGGACTATCTGGAACTGAGCATTAGGCCTCATGCACATGACCCTATTTTTCGTCTGTGTCCTATGCGTATTTTTTGTGGATCACACATGGACCCATTCATTTCTATGGGGCCATGCACACGTTTGCAGTTTTTGCGGATCCATGTGGCCTTTCCGCAAGTTATAGAACATGTCCTATTCCTGTCCGTATTGCAGACAAGGAGAGTCCTTCTGTTGATGGGAGTGAGAAAAACACAGAAGGCACACGGATCCTGGAATAAGGACACGGCTGTGTGCATGAAGCCTAAGCTAGACCATGAGGAATCCTGGGTGAAAGTAGAGCATAGTCTATTGTCATACAGTGCCCAATTAGCTGTAACATATAATACCCAAATATCAACCCAGAGTTGCCAACATAGCCCAGCCCCGGACCCATAACTACCTCAAAATACCAAGAAACTCCCATAAAGTGCCCACTTTGTAGTAAATTTGCACAAATCCACAAAGCCCCTTTTCTGAAACTGTTGGCAGCTCCCATGTCATATAGAATAATAATAACAGTGCTGAATGTTGGGCAAACCGCTTATGATTGTCTAAATAACAATGCTATACAGTACCGCCACCAACATACACTTCAAAAATATTCTACTCTACAATGTCTGAATAAATATCGCCATACAATGCTCAAATAATGCTGACATACAGTAACAGTACTATGGATATATAATACTGCTATACAACTGGAAAGGGGTATTCTGGTAATTTCAGGTACATTATCCCCTGTCCAAAGGATGGGGGATAGCTATTAGATTGGTGTATGTCATACCACTGTAATTCCTAACGATCAAGAGAACGGGGCCCATAACCTGCAGGGCCCCCTAAAATGAATGGAGAAGCAGGTCAAACATGTGCACTGCAGCTCCATTCATCTCTATGGGACCTGCCCGAAAAAGCAGAGTGCTGGGTTCGGCTATGCAGAGATGAATGGAGCACCAGTGCACATGTTTGACCAGTCACTCCATTTATTTTGGGGGCCCTACTGGATACAGGGGGGCTCCCCCAGTTCTGTTCGGCAGGGATCGCGGCAGTATGACCCCCACTAATCTAATAGTTATACCTATCTGTGGATAGGTCGGAATAACATTAAATAACATGAAATTACCAGAATACCAAAAGCCTCTGGTGCCAAGTCAACAGCGCCCCCTTCAGCAAGAACATCTGATACGCATCTCCACTGTTGTGACCACTGGACAATATATTATCTTTCAGATCCCTAATTTACGTATTCCTATTTCAGGGACGCCTGTGTGGTTCTTTGTGAAGATTGCGCCGATCCAAAACGAGCAGGACAAAGTGGTTTTGTTCCTTTGCACCTTTAGCGACATCACAGCTTTTAAGCAGCCGATTGAAGACGATTCAACCAAAGGTTTGTAGACATCGTCCATTGTATATTCAGTCATAATGGAGGAGATTTACCAACACAGAGGAAAAGGGGATGGGGATGTTTCCTAAAGCAACCAATCAGGTCCCAGTTCCTTCTGTATACACCACTGGAATATGGGGCTCCCTCTTTATACACCACTAGAATATGGGGCTCCCTCTGTATACACCACTGATATATGGGGCTCCCTCTGTATATAACACTGGAATATGGGGCACCTTCTGTATACACCACAGTAAAATGGGGCTCCCTCTATATACACCACTGGAATATGGAGCTCCCTCTATATACACCACTGGAATATGGAGCTCCCTTTGTATACACGACTGGTATATGGAGCTCCCTCTGTATACACCACTGGAATATGGGGCTCCCTCTGTATACACCACTGGAATATGGGGCTCCCTCTATATACACCACTGGTATATGGGGCTCCCTCTGTATACACCACTGGAATATGGGGCTCCCTCTGTATACACCATGGATTATGGGGCTCCCTCTATATACACCACTGGTATATGGGGCTCCCTCTGTATACACCACTGGAATATGGGGCTCCCTCTGTATACACCACTGGAATATGGGGCTCCCTCTGTATACACCACTGGAATATGGGGCACCCTCTGTATAAACCTCTGGAATATGGGGCTCCCTCTGTATACACCTCTGGAATAGGGGGCACCCTCTGTATACACGTCTGGAATATAGGACGCCCTCTGTATACACCACTGGAATATGGGGCACCCTCTGTACACACCACTAGAATATGGGGCTCCCTTTGTGTACACCACTGGAATATGGGGCTCCCTCTATATACACCTCTGGTTATATGGGGCTCCCTCTGTATACACCACTGGTATATGGGGCTCCCTGGATATGAGGCTTCCTCTATATACACCACTGGAAAGAAACGTATGCTTGTGTGAACTTTTCATGGTCCTGCAGAAAAGGTGCCTGGTTCTCGTAGTCAGACCTGGATTACAGTTTATGCAGTAGTCTCCACTTACTAGATACATGGGATGTATCTCTAGGCCTGGGGTGGCCAACCTGTGGCTCTTGAGCCACATGTGGCTCTTTGCTTCTTCAAGTGCGACTCTTGCTGTGGAGCCGGGAAGCAGTCAGGCCGGCTCCCTCTCCACCCCATGCTCAGATATTTTTTCCTGATCGGGCACCGTTGCTACTTTGCAGCTCCAGCTCACTCTCCACTACGTCCTGATGCACACAGTGTGAGAACGTAGTACGTGGAGACACACGCTATAACCTGACGTGGTGCTCATCAGGTCATAGTGGAGAGCGTGTTAGTAGCAGCTGCCCGAACAGGAGACCAGTGCCTGATCAGGAGAGGGAAGAGATTTTTTTTAAATTATAGAACTGAGCATGGGGGTCTGATCTAAGCACGGGAGGTTCTGATCTGAGCATGGGAGGGGTCCTGATCTGGGCAATGGAGGTCTGATCTAAGTATGGGGGGTCCTGATCTGAGCAATGGGGGTCACATCTGAGCATGGGTTGGTCAGGTCTGAGCATGGGGGGGCAAATCTGAGAATGGGGGGATCTGAGCACTGAGGGTCTGACATTGGGAGTCTGATTTGTGTTGTCTGATACGAGCACTGGGGGTCGGATTTTTGTTGTCTGATACGAGCATTGTGGGTCTGATTTGGAGGTCTGATGAGGTTTGGGGATCTTATTTAACGTCAGATGAGAATTGGGGATCCGATTTAGGAGTCTGATCTGAGGTCTGGTGAAAAATATATTTTTTCTTTTTTTTTTCTCTGCTAATGAAAAATAAGAATTTTTTTTTTTATCAGACCTCAGATTTTTTCTCTTATTTTTCTTTGTTACAACCTAGATGCATCTTGTAGGGCGAAAAATATGGTGACTGTGTAAATGTATAGCTTGTGGCTCCTGGTAATCATCCTTTTTTTTTTTTTGGCTCACTGTGTCTTCAAGGTTGGCCACCGTTGCTCTAGGCTGTAAAGCAGTGGTCTCCAACCTGTTGCACAAGACTATAACTCCCAGCATGCCCTGACAGCCTGTACAGCCTCTTGACCATTGCACTAGGAGGGTATTCAGGATCTGTATGGGGTGTAGCTATTGGGAAAGAGGACGGTCAGGATTATGATATGGCTCTAGTTTGATTAGCAAGTATCTGCATCATGAATAACTTAGAACTTTCTCTTAGGCCCCTTGCAGATGAGCGTGCCGGATTCAGTCCAGATGCGTTGCGGGCGGGTTCAGGGAAACCTGCACGAGTTTGCACGCAATTTGTCTCCGATTGCGTTGCGTTGTTCAGTTTTTTCCACGCCAGTGCAAAGCATTTTAATGCTTTTTGCACGCTTTTGATAAAAAACTGAATGTTGGTAACCAGAACCGAACCCGACTTCTTCACTGAAGTTCAGGTTTGGATTCGGTGTTCTGTAGATTTTATTATTTTCCATTATAACATGGTTATAATGGAAAATAATAGCATTCTTTAATACATAATGCTAAGTAAAATGTCCTTTGAGGGTTAAAAAATAATAAAAACATTACTTACCTCATCCACTTCATCGCACAGCCGTTATCGTCTTCTTTCTTCTTCTTGCAGGACCTGCAAAAGGACCTGCGCTGACATCATCGCGCTCACCATTACTAGGTGGGGCTCCCCATAGGAGCATAGAGAAAAGCATTGAGTGTAGAGACTGGATGTATGTGTTATGTGTTGAGAAAGCTAGCAAGAAAGAAAGCTTAAAAACCAACCAGGGCCGGGCCGACACAGAGGCTGGGGAGGCTCCAGCCTCAGGGCGCTCCAGCCTCAGGGCGCAGGGCGAGGGAGAGGGACTGACAAGGGGGAACCGCTCAGCGCTCCCTCCTGTCATTCCCTGGTTGTAGCGTGACCGAGCTCTGTCCGGTCCGCAGGTACAGAGAGCATCAGTCTCCTGTACCCAGCCGGACCGACAGGAAGTGCGCACACAGTTTGCACTTCAAGTCAGTCGGCTTGGTACAGGAGACAAAAGCTCCTCCTCCTGTACCCGCGGAGGCGCAGACCATGCAAAGCTCAGCCACGCTAAAACAGAGGTAGGAGGAGAGGAGGGGGAGAAGGAGCATGACAACATGGGGGGAGAAGGAGCATGACAACATGGGGGCAGAAAGCATGACAACATGGGGGGAGAGAAGAAAGAGCATGACAACACGGGAAGGGAGAAGAAGGAGCATGACAACATGGGAGGGGGAGAAAGAGCATGACAACATGGGGGAGAAGAAAGAGCATGACAACATGGGGGGCAGAAAGCATGACAACATGGGGGAGAAGAAAGAGCATGACAACATGGGGGGAGAAGAAAGAGCATGACAACATGGGGAGGGGAGAAGAAGGAGCATGACAACATGGGGGGAGAAAGAGCATGACAACATTGGGGGAGAAGAAAGAGCATGACAACATGGGGGGCAGAAAGCATGACAACATGGGGGAAGAAAGAGCATGACAACATGGAGGGGGAGAAGAAAGAGCATGACAACACGGGGGCAGAAAGAGCATGACAACATGGGGGAAAGAGCATGACAACATGGGGGGCAGAAAGAGCATAACAACACTGGGGGCAGAAAGCATGACAACATGGGGGGCAGAAAGAGCATGACAACATTGGGGGGCAGAAAGAGCATCACAACATGGGGGAGAAGAAAGAGCATCACAACATGGGGGCAGAAAGCATGACCACATGGGGGAGAAGAAAGAGCATGACAACATGGGGGAGAAAGAGCATGACAACATGGGGGAGGCAGAAAGAGCATCACAACATGGGGGGCAGAAAGAGCATCACAACATGGGGGGAGAAGAAAGAGCATGACAACATGGGGGGAGAAGAAAGAGCATGACAACATGGGGGAGGAGGAGAAGAAGGAGCATGACAACATGGGGGAGAAGAAAGAGCATGACAACATGGGGGGAAGAAAGAGCATGACAACATGGGTGGAGAGAAGAAAGAGCATGACAACATGGGGGAGAAGAAAGAGCATGACAACATGGGGGGGAAGAGCATGACAACATGGTGTGGGGGGGAGAAGAAAGAGCATAACAATATGGGGGGGGCAGAAGGAGCATGACAACATGGGGGGGGGGACAGAAAGAGCATGACAACATTTGACAACATGGGGGGGAGAAGAAAGAGCATGACAACATGGGGGCAGAAAGAGCATAACAACATGGGTTGTGGGGAGAAGAAAGAGCATGACATCATGGGGGGCAGAAAGAGCATGACAACATGGGGAGGGGTATAAAGAGCATGAAAAGATGGGGGAGAATGACAGGGGGCAGAAAGAGCATGACAAGAAGAGGGGATTATGGCAAGAGGGGGGCAGAATGACAAGAGGGGGAGAGCATGACAAATTACTATGTGGGGGCACTGCTGTGTGGTTGAGGGGGGTGTGGGGGACATTACTGTGTGGGGGGCAGTGTGGCGGACATTACTGTGTGGGGGGCAGTGTGGCGGACATTACTGTGTGGGGGGCAGTGTGGCGGACATTACTGTGTGGGGGGCAGTGTGGCGGACATTACTGTGTGGGGGTCAGTGTGGCGGACATTACTGTGTGGGGGGCAGTGTGGCGGACATTACTGTGTGGGGGGCAGTGTGGTGGACATTACTGTGTGGGGGGCAGTGTGGAGGACATTACTGTGTGGGGGACACTACAGTGTGGGGTGGCATTATACAAAAGCTCTGCAGATGCAACTCCCATGTATTTGGTCACCACAATTTGGGTGGTCATTCACTAAATGAACCCTGTTATGGGGAGAATCTGTGGATGACAGATATTTGTCATCCACAGACACCCCCCCACCCACCCAAAAACAGGGTTAATTTACTGATTGACCAACAATAAAAGAGGTGGCGGTCACATGTGCTATTTCATATTGACAGCAGGGCCCGTGCAGTGACTGTATTCTACTACACTCCATCCCTCGCTCACTGGATATAATCTTATTAACTATATAACTGTAGTAAATCACTACAGTTATATAGTTAAGATTATATACAGTGTGGGGGTGTAGTAGAATACAGTCACTGCACGGGCCCCGCTGGCGCTGTCATCAAAAAAGCAGATACAACTCCACAGCCTCACCCCTTGTATTGGGGGTCATTCCTACACGGACCCTGTTATGGGGAGGGGGGATCTGTGAATGACACATATGTGTCATCCACAGATTCCCCAATAACAGTATCATCCATCACAGATCCCCCATAGCAGTGTCATCCACAAGTTGGAGGGGGGGAGGGGGGCACACTTGGGCAGCTCAGCCTCTGTTGGTGGTGGACCTTGTCCCAGCCCTAAAACCAACTAAAGTAAAAGAAAAGAACAACAGATATATTTGAGGAGCATTCCAGTGTTGAGAGTGCAGAAGTTATGTGGAGATAAACTGCTCAAAAGGATGCTTATAGACTCCGCAGCTAACCTGTTTAGGAGATTCAAGTCTTCTGGTGCCTGGAAAGACCTAAAAAGGCAGAATCCAGATATGCCCACTATACTACATCCAGCTGTGGAAACCTGTAGTAACATTAACTATGAGTTCCACAACCTTTGAAAAAAGGTACAGTCTTGCGTTGAGGGCTGTCCTGTGGTTTCATGTAGATTGAAGGTTTGCGCCCCTATTTCTGTGCTTATACTAAAGTCAGCTAGAGATGTGCAGTGTGAGGAAAATTGCTCTGAAAAAACATCTTGGCCTATTAACTACCTTTGCAGCTGTGGAACCTGTTAGAACTGTGTAAGAAATTGCACAATGTGTAAGAACTGGCAGTCCATGGATGCTGAGAACTGTAACTGATGTGCAAATCTGGAAGATAAGCATTTTAAGTTTAAGCATATAAGCCCCTTGGTGCAAAGAGGGCTGCGAGGCTCCGCTTATCTTCTTTCCTGCCCGCTCCCCCACTACTTTGATTGGCAAGGCAAGGCAGTATAGATGTACTCACACCTAGCCCTGAAGACTTATATGTCACGCTTTGGTGTAGGAGGGAAACACCACACCGAGCATTGTAGGGAAGGGGGGAAACAGGGAATCAGGCCTGAGAACTAGAGAAGGAAGATGGACACCTCCTAGTGGAAACCCTAACCAAAAGCCTGACTACCAGTATGAACACACCCCAAAGGTAGGTGAGTTCATACGCAGGAAGACCTAGAGTCCTATTTATCTCTATAGGACCCTGGTACTAATGGCAGGGACGAGACTACCTGTTTCTCCAAAAGGAAGGACAAACAGGAGTCTTCTACAGGCCTAGCACAAACAATAGAGAAATACAACACACAGAACCTAAACAAAATATACAGAAAGGAAAGGAAAGACTTAACTTCAGGAAGCTATGGAAGCACCAGGAATTCAGCCGAGATCTAACTACAAATTGTCCACAGGCACAGAAGCTATAAACCGCACAGCATAGTGGGAGAAACAATTATAAATAAGGAAGGTTAAATGACCCCATTAGCAACACCTAGAAGCAAGGGTTGTGACCATTACCAGAAACAACACAGACACCTATTGATCCACAAGGAAAACACGTCAGATCAAACCACCTGTTGCCAGTCTCACAGATCTCTTGCCACTCACTGTCGCCGGGACGTCCGTATGTCTCGGTACATCCGTGACAGTACCCCCCCCCTTCTACGGGTGACCTCTGGGCACCCAGGACCGACCTTATCTGGGTGAGACCTGTGAAAAGCTTTCACTAAACGACTGGCATTCACGTCAGATGACGGTACCCACATCCTCTCCTCTGGTCCATAACCCTTCCAGTGAACAAGATACTGAACAGAGCTACGGAGAACTCGAGAGTCAATTATCTTGGCGATCTGAAATTCCAAACTACCGTCCTCCATGACAGGAGCGGGTGGCAAGGAAGACGGCTCCAAAGGTTCAATACATCTCTTCAACAAAGATTTATGAAACACATTATGAATTTTCAGGTCCTGAGGAAGTTCAAGACGAAAAGCTACAGGATTAATAATGGCAGTGATCCTATATGGACCAATAAACCTTGGATCCAACTTCCAAGAAGGTACCTTCAACCTAATGTTTCTTGTGGACAGCCACACAGAATCACCCACTCTTAGGTCCAGACAGTGGCGTACTGCCAATATAGGCAGACCACGCTGTTGCTATAAGGTCCACGGCACAGGGGGGGCCGGAGCGCATGGAAGGCCCCGCCCCCTCCATCTACTCACTTATAGAATCATTATGAGGCATTGAGGCGGGCCCGTCCACTTGTATTATCCAATCCCCCCCCCCCCCCTTGCTGGACGCGACTGCTCCCTGTCTGACCTGAAGATCCAGGCTGCATTTCACACTGGCCAATCAGCATTTAGCGGGGCAAAGATCCTGCTGTTGATTGGCCAGTGTATCGCTGGCAGGCAGCAGGAGCAGGCACCGCTCAAAGAAAACACACACGTGCGCACCCAGCGTAGCATCCTCTGCCCTCACGTCTGCCTGAAGTATAGTCATTAGCCACTGGCAGTGAGTGCAGCTTCCCCCCCTCCCCCGACCCAGACTGAAGGATCGGTCTATATGGTACTTGGTTGGATATGGGTATTCTTGAGGGCAGCAGCAAGCTGTGGGGTTTTGAGGGGGGGCTACTAGAGTCTGATAGAGGACTCGGGGGGTGGGGGACTCATAGAGGCTCATAGAGGACTCAGGAAGTTAGTGTGCTTTCCTCCTACTCCTCGACTGAGGATGAAAAGCTGAAGAAAAGGACAGTTGTAACCCCAGTCGAGTACAGAATGCCTTCCTGAATCTGGAAACAAACTGAGTCCCACGGTCCGAGACCACGTCAGAGGGAATGCCATGGAGTTTTACAATGTTGTCAACAAACACTTGTGCAAGTGTTTTAGCATTCGGTAGGCCCGGCAACGCTAGAAAGTGCACCATTTTACTAAAGCGATCAACTACCACCAGAATACCTGTCTTTCCTGAAGAATTAGGCAGATCAGTGATAAAATCCATTGATAAGTGAGTCCATGGTCTGGATGGGATGGGCAACGGAGATAGAGATCCGGAAGGCCGAGTATGTGTCACCTTAGCGCTTGCACAGGTACTACTGGCTGACACATAGTCCTCAAACATTTACAGAACCCCGGCCACCAGAATCTACGAGAGATGAGGTCGGCAGTGGATCTGCTCCCAGGGTGTCCCGTAAGAACCGTACAGTGATGTTTCCGATGGCACAAACAGTTTCCCAGAGGTACAAGAATCTGGTGCGTCTCCCTGGGGCTCTAACACCTTCACCTCTAGGTCAGGGTAAAGAGCGGATAGTACCACCCCTTTCGACAGTATAGGACTCGGATTTTCAAAATCACCACCTCCAGGAAAACTACGTGACAAGGCATCTGCCTTGACGTTCTTAACCCCAGGACGATAGGTGACAATGAAATTGAATCTGGTGAAAAACAAATACCATCTGGCCTGCCTCTGGTTCAGTCGTTTAGCCGACAACGGGCCCTGCTATAAAACTGCTCCTACCCCCACCTCAGACGCGTCCACTTCTACAATGAAAGCTTGTGATACAACCAGCTGCACCAATATAGGGGCAAAAGCGAAGCACTCCTTAATCACACAAAAGGATCGCAAGACCGAATTAGACCACAATGAAACATCTGTCCCTTTCTTAGTCATGTCAGTTAAGGTTTTACTATTGTCGAATAGTTTTGAATAACATTTTCGGTAATAGTTGGTGAACCCCAAAAACTGCATAAGAGCCTTTAGATTTTCAGGTCGATTCCAGTCCAATACAGTACGGACTTTCTCTGGATCCATTCGAAAACCTGCAGGTAGCCTGAAAACTGCACCTCGTGTACGGCAAAAACACTTCTCTAATTTTGCGTACAATTTATTATCTCTTAGGATCTGTAACATCTGTCTAACGCAATCCTGATGTATCTCCACGTCTAGAGAATAAATTAGAATGTCATCCAAATACACGACTACAAACCTTCCCACAAGGTGATGAAAAATGTAATTCACAAAATGCTGGAAAACCGCAAGAGCATTGGTCAACCCAAAAGGCATGACCAAGTTCTCAAAGTGCCCCTCAAGAGTATTAAAAGCCTTCTTCCTTTCATCCTCTTCCTTGATCCTAACCAGATTATATGCCCCTCTTAAATCCAACTTGGAGAACACCTTGGCATCAACAATCTGGTTAAACAAATTGGGAATCAAAGGAAGAGGGTAAGGATCACGGACAGTAATCCCGTTAAGTTCACAGAAATCCAGACATGGCCGAAGACCTCCGTCCTTTTTTTAACAAAAAACCCTACTGCCACTGGAGATTCGGAAGGTCTTTTGTGTCCTTTGGCCAAACTCTTGGCAATATGCTCTCTCATTGCCAGTCTTTCAGGTCCAGATTTTAGCAATTTAACACTGGGAATAAGGTTGATAGGACAATCATATTCCCGATGCGGAGGTAAATCCTGGCATCCACTCTCAGAAAATACGTTGGCAAAATCAGATATAAAAGAGGGTAATGTTTTAGTGGTTAAAACAGAAAAAGATGAAATCAGACAATAGTCAATGCAATCACCCCAATCCAGAATCTGTCTAGCTTGCCAATCGATGGTTGGATTGTGCTTGC
Organism: Bufotes viridis; assembly: GCA_033119425.1. Classification (NCBI taxonomy): domain Eukaryota; kingdom Metazoa; phylum Chordata; class Amphibia; order Anura; family Bufonidae; genus Bufotes; species Bufotes viridis. Next base: position 418,896,585 of record CM065592.1, on the reverse strand, counting down.
TGAACCACGGTAAACCCAGAACCACCGGAGCAGGGAGACCCTCCAACACAAAACAAGAGATAAATTCTTGATGAAAGTCACCCAATCTTAATCTGATATCATGCACCACTTGAGATAAACACTTCTAAGCTAGAGGTGCAGAATTAATAGTAAAAATGAAAATGTTTTTTTCTAATGCACTCAAAGACAACCCGTGCACACAGACGAACTGAGCATCAATAAGGTTCATCCATGCCCCGCTGTCGATAAACACCTGAATCCCCACAGTTTTTGACTCTAGCACCACCTCAACAGTCAGGAGAAATCAGGTACTAACAGTCAAAGACAAATGCACATTTTCTGACTCTCCTCTCACCCCTCCAAGAGTCAGATGGGAATTGAACCTCTTTTTTCTTTTTGCCGTTGTCCCTGCTGTCCGCATAAAAAACATACTCCCTTCCTATTACCAGTATGCTTAAAAGTGGATCCAGGAGTAGCTCCCCTAATTGCATGGGTTTGTCCCCAGACATAAACCCAGAAGTAGCTTCACTCAACGTGTCAGAGGAGGACGATACTTCATGTGATAGTACGTCCTGAGAGTGGGGGCCCCTAGATCTCTCTCTCTCAGGCGTCTATAAATGCGTATAGCAAGAGACATAGCAGCCTCCAGAGACACTGAGGTTTCATGAAAGGCCAAAGAGTCCCTAAGCCTCTCTGATATCCCTTGACAAAACTGGCTACGGAAGGGCAGGATTGTTCCACTCAGTAGCTGTAGCCCACCTACTAAAATCAGAGCAATGCATCTCAGCAGAACACTCTCCCTGACAAAGGCCACGCAGCTTGGTTTCGGCTAGGGAGGTCCGATCCGGATCATCATAGATAAGGCCCAAAGCTTCGAAAAATTAATCTACCGACTGGAGAGACTGCGATCTGGTCGGCAGAGAAAAAGCCCATGACTGCTCATCCCCCTTAAGCAAGGAAATTACCACACCGACTCGATGTTTCTCATCCCCAGATTAGTGTGGACGTACGCATGTCTTGGTACATCCATGTCATTATGGCAGTGCTTTTGGCACATCCACAGTACAGGGATGAAGATTGTCGGAAAGATGGAATCTATCCATGTACTGCTTTTGCGCTGAACGCATAGTCGCAAGACTTCAGGGACAGGCATGAGCAGGTCTATACTGCCCTGCCCTATTAATCAAAGTGGTGGGGATGCGGCCAGGAAAGAAGATGAGCAAAGCCTCAAGGTCATCGAAGTGCAATGGCAAAGACCTAGTAGTTGCGCTAAAATGCAACCACATGTTCTACCTGCAACCACAGGGCAGCCCCACTTGAGCTGTTTAAAAGAGCTTAGGCGCCAGAACCAGGCACTGGAACTACATTGGTCTGTACACTACTCCCATTCACTGCATAAGATTTCTTAAAATCTCATCCACTTTTCTGGTCCTGTAAAATGCTACCTCTTGCAAATCTGCGAGTCAAAATACTTTTTTTAAAAAATTTTTTTACCCAAGTTCATATAATTGCATATTTGACTCGATAATACTACCATAAAAACATCCCTTAGATGAAGTAGTATTACAAAATCATTACTGATATCATAGAATATATTTATTAATCCTCTTGGGGATTGGTTTCTTTGGCGATCTAATGCTACAGAGCTAATGAAAACCACTAGGGTAATAAACACACACACACACACAAGATAAGGCATTAGCAGCATTTTACCGTTTTCTACGGAAGCCGAGGAGGTTCAAATCACCCTGGAATAATGAACTCTTTTCAGTCACTGGCAACCGTCGGCCATGTTGGAGATGTTACCCTGGTCAAGGGTACATTCAAAGTAGACCATTTTGTTTTAAGGGCCTGCTTTTGGCTTGGGAATCGGGTTGTCCATCCCTGGCCTGCCATATTGAGACTCGTATCACCAGTTGGCCTTCACTTGTCTGAAGAATTGTTGCTATATAGGATCACGTTTGTCATTTTTGTTTTTGCAGGTTGGGGGAAGCTAGCGCGCCTGACAAGGGCTTTGACCAGCAGCAGAGGGGTCTTGCAGCAGTTGGCTCCCACCGTCCATAAAGGGGAGAATGTACATAAACATTCCCGGCTCGCTGAGGTAATATGGAGCTTAATGTGTGCACCTTCATGTGGAGCTACCTGATCTAGTCTTGTGGCCCATCAGTTCATTGGAAGCTTGAGAAGTCTCTACAGGATGGCTTACTGTGGGCCTGTAGATGCAGTGAATCGATTGAAGGAATATTGACCACAAATATGGCTGCCTCTGGTGCAATGATAAATCCCAAGCCTCATGGTTCTTTGGAAGCTCTTAAGCATGACCACAATTCCAGATACCTTAAAGGGGTTATCCCATGATTAATGTAAAAAAATGAAAATCAGCCATCATATAGGACATGACCACCTCGTTCTAATAAAGCTAGAAGCAGCCCTGTACCTCACATGGGTCCAGAGATCTCCCCATTCATTGCTCTGCTAGATTTACATTAAGCTGGCAACTCAAGGGGAGGGTCTTTTCTGTTGCAGCCAAGGGGCGTGTTCTTTCTGCTGGAGCTCTCCCTATCACAGCTCAGGAGGCAGTAGATGAAACTGAGCATGTGCGGCCATGTCAGTGAGCCGGACAAAGAAATAAGAAAAAGAACAAACAGCAGGTGGCGCTATAGATATATTTTATTGAATAACTCAGTGACTATACAAAATTTTTAATTACATGCAATTACAAAAGTATTCAGATCCAGGTGCTGGTTTAAAAACTGTAAACTATTTTTTGTGGGACACCCCTTTAAAAAATAAATCATGTAGTTTTTTTTTAATATCAGAAAATATTGCCCCTATACCCCCTCCTACCATCCTTGAAACACCCACTAAGGATTAATGCACACGAATGTATTCTCTTTCCGTGTCCGTTCCGTTTTTTTTGCAGATCGTATGCGGAACTATTCATTTCAATGGGTCTGCAAAAAAGTCCTATTATTGTCCGCATTACGGACAAGGATAGGACTGTTCTATTAGGGCTCATTAACACGACCGTATGTATTTTGCAGTCCACAAAAAATACAGATGGCTTCCATGTGCATTCCGTATTTTGCGGAACTGAACAGCTGCCTCCTAATAGAACAGTCCTATCCTTGTCCGTAATGCGGACAATAATAGGACATGTTCTATTTTTTTGTGGAACGGAAATACGGAAACAGAATGCACATGGAGTAACTTACTTTTTTTTTTTTTTGCAGACCCATTGAATTGAATGGTTCTGCATACGGTCCGAAAAAAAAAAACGGAACAGACGCGGAAATAAAATACATCTGTGTGCATAAGCCCTAAGGGGCCAGCACAGGCACAGACGTGCACGGACATCATCCATATTTTTGCGGATCCGTTTTTTGTGGACCGCACAATACATACGGTCGTTTGCATGAGCCCTTAGTCTGCCACAACTTCAAGGTGTAATAGCAAGAGTTTAAGGGGATTACGGTCGCATGAAGGCCCTCATAAATGACCACAGGTTGTTACTATTCTCCTTGTCAATGGGGTATGTCCATACGCACTGTCTAATCAGGCTGGCAGTTGTGTAGGGACACACCCAATTGTCAAATTCAATAGCAACACTCCTTTGTCAATTCAGTGCTACATTTCCAGGAGGAATAACAGAGGAAAAACACAACACATCATTCTAAAGGAATACATTCCAGAATTTTCTTCGTAGAGAAAGTATTTCTTAAAACAGATGTCAAACCTCATCAAGTTGTTATAAAAACAAATCAGTAATCCAGATGCATTGATATCAGCTCTGATTATTACGAATGGCTATACAAGCGTAAAAATTTCAATTTCATCTCGTATTTTCGGGGGGTGGGAACGCTCCGCTGGCTGCAGTTCCCTCCACTTTATACCCTGGATTTTAATTTAAAGTGAGGCCCGGCGTATGATTGTCAGGCCTTAGTAATATAGATGTATTGGTAGAAGGTGGGGATGGAGGCAGCAGCCGCGTCCTGAGCTGTAGACTCGACACCTTCTTGAGAATTACTCGTTCTTCTCAGGTGTCGATTAGAGTTCATTTGCATGCTGAAGACACACTTCACTAGGCCGCTGTTCATACATGCCACTTTCCAGATAAAAGGAGGGTTATTAATGGCCCTTCATCCCTCAGACTGTACCAGTCATATTATAATGAATCTAGGGGCAGAGATGTACAGAGGGATCCGCAGGCGAGGGGGTGGTAAGTACATGAGATATTGCAGCCCCGGCCATTAATCACCAGTGGACATGTCTGTAGGAGCTCCGTCGCTGTACTGCAGCTCCTCTGTGGTAGGCTGATTGACGTAGAACAGTGATCGTAAGGCAGGACTCAAAGGCACTCCATCAAGTCATAAGTAGGGTTTCGGGAGAATAGACAAGTCCTAGTAATGGTGGGACAACCTCTTTAATGGAGAGATGACTACACATGGGAGGTCCAAGCATGAACAGGGATGATGGATCCAGGCCAAACACATCAGACTGATGTCAACATATCCCGCTGTATTTGTGGGGTCAGCCTACAACCTACTGGGACCTCACTGTAAGTTCATTGGCCATGTTTGATGGAACCATGGTCCAACTAATGTTCCTATGTGATTAGTGGAGCCAGAGGAGTCTGCCAGCAGGTCCTCCTCCTGATATTATGTGTGGCAGAAAATAGTGGAAGCGGCCTTCATCACGCTGAGATTGGATCACCACTGATCAAATATCGACAGCCTATCTTAAAGGGGTCCTCTCACTTCATCAAATGGCCTTTGTCATGTAGAGAAAGTTAATACAAAGTACTTACCAATGTATTGGGATTCTCCATATTGCCTCCTATGCTGGCTGGATTCATTTTTCCATCACATTATACACTGCTCGTTTCCATGGTTACAGACCACCCTGCAATCCAGCCTATGTGCGCTCCCACAGTCCTGGCTAACAGAGAGGCCGTCACTTTTTCCTATAGGGTGCAAGCATGACCACCGATGCTAGATTGTAGGGTGGTCGTAACCATGGAAACGAGCCGTGTATAATGTGTTGGAAAAATGAATCCAGCCGGCGAAGGAGGCAATATGGATAATAACAATACATTAGTAACTGCCTTGTATTAACTTTAGATGATAAATGCCATTTGATGAAGTCAGTGGACCCCTTTAAAGGGATTTGCTGATTTGCATTAACATCCTTTAAAATAATCCTGTATTAAGGTCGTGTCCTGTATCAGGCGTCGCTGGGCCCCCCCCCAAAAAAAAACTCAGGCTTTCACACAGCCCCGTGGGCCCTCAGCCCTCCTGGCTGGGACCACACAGAGCCTCTGCGGAGCCTCAGTTATACACAGAGGGTTGTTTTATCCCTCCATGATTATCTCAGCAGGCCTTTCCTGTGATCACCTCAGGTTCAGGGCTCATTCAGATGGCCGTATGCTTTTTTTAGGTCCGTAAAAATGCGGATCCGTTTTTTTGTGGAAAGTTTACTCTGTCCGCAAAAAACAGAATGTATACTGAATCTGTTCCATATGCATTCCGTTTTTTGCGGATTCATAGACTTGAATGGGGCCATGAAGCCGAGTTTTACTGACAAACATAGGACATGCTCTATCTTTTTTTGCGGCGCTGCGGAACGGAACAACGGATGCGCACAGCACACGGTATACTGTCCGCCTCTTTTGGGGTTACCATTGAAATAAATGCGGAACTGGTGCGGAACAAAACATACGGCCGTCTGAATGAGCCCTAAAGGGAATAACTGTAGTGAACTGGGGTGTGGACTGAGAGACTCCCACTACCAACCTGTCTCCCAGTCCAAAGAAATCCAGCCCATACAACTATAAACAAAATGATCTCCAGTAAGCTATGGCTGGCTGAAGGAGCACCATTTCTGGATCCCAGTTACCCAGCTAAAATGAAAACCTGGGTAAGATACACACCCTCAGCACACCCCTATCATGCACTTCACCACAGTCGCTGTAATTCTGTAATGTGTAACTTTTCCTTTAATTGTGCCTATCTCCTGGTCTGGGCTGTGGTCACATGACCATGTCCATGCAGCTCTTTTTTATTTCCTGTGATGTTATGTCCATGGGCGGGGCAGTGATAGGGGTGTCTATGTAACTAGCTGGGTGGGAGGAGCTATAAACTAGCTGGGTGTTGTTAGGGGCAGTGATAGGGGAGTGTCTGTAACTAGCAGTTGGGAGGAGCTATAAACTAGCTGGGCGTTGTTAGGGGCAGTGATAGGGGAGTGTCTATGTAACTAGCCGTGTGGGAGGAGCTATAAACTAGCTGGGCGTTGTTAGGAGCAGTGATAGGGGAGTGTCTATGTAACTAGCTGGGGGAGGAGCTATAAACTAGCTGGGCGTTGTTAGGGGCAGTGATAGGGGAGGGTCTATGTAACTAGCCATGTGGGAGGAGCTATAAACTAGCTGGGCGTTGTTAGGGGCAGTGATAGGGGAGTGTCTATGTAACTAGCCATGTGGGAGGAGCTATAAACTAGCTGGGCGTTGTTAGGGGCAGTGATAGGGGAGTGTCTATGTAACTAGCTGGGTGGGAGGAGCTATAAACTAGCTGGGCGTTGTTAGGGGCAGTGATAGGGGAGGGTCTATGTAACTAGCCATGTGGGAGGGGCTATAAACTAGCTGGGCGTTGTTAGGGTCAGTGATGGGGAGTGTCTATGTAACTAGCTGCGTGGGGGGAGCTATAAACAAGCTGGGCATTGTTAGGGTCAGTGGGTGGTGGTGGCGGCGTGGTGCTGTTTCTGGAAAAGAGCAGCCATGTTTTTCTAATCCTGTCCAGCCCATTTAACATCGCTAGTCTTTTAGCTTCTGGTGTAATTACATATTCACTGAGCAGTGTTGAAAGGGAATAGTGACTAAAGTGCAAAATCAGCAAATTAGCAGACAGTGACTGGATAGAGTGTCTCTCTTTGGAGGACCCAGTGCGTCCATACATATTACAGGCAGCCCATTGCTTTTAGCGTCCATTGTGTAATGCTTCATTTCACCTGGGGTGGCGCTGCAGGGAAATTGAACACTTTCTGACAGGTTCCTCTGCAGACAACCCCTTTCATAGGACGTTTGCTGAGAAAAAGATGGGGGCGAGCTGCTCGAGTGTGAATATTGTGTTTTATAATGCATATCTATTATTTCTATTTGCATTATGGTGACCCCAGACCTCACCTTGTATTTAGGTAGGTTTAATGACATCATGTCCAGGGGTATAGCCCTGTGCTTAATAGATTACCTCGTTATACTGAATAATCGGATATTGATGAGATATTAATCCCCTGAAGCCCACACATCAGCTTTGATACTTCATTATTGAATCCCCCCCCCCCCCCCCAGCGATGCTCATCATACACTATGTGATATATTTTTATACTAGGGCATGTATAAAGCCATGAATCACTAATTAAGTATTAGAAAATCAGAGGAGCAGAATAAAAATATGTTCAGTTGATAAATCACTAATAGGATCTACTGCTGGAGATACACAGTAAACTATAGAAGAATTTCTCCTTTAGTGTAAGAAAAATGCCACTATAGTGATTTTTTATGTTTTTTTTTTGTATTTTGTTCTGCATTATCCGTCCCCTCTCCTGACATGTCTCTTTTAGTAACTACTTGCATTCCCCATGTAATAACAATTCTAGAGCGTCTGTCTTATGGCTTTATGTAGTTACATTCCTTTATTATTCCTGCTATAAGTTTACTAATGAATTGCTAGCATTTTGCTATGGCGGTCCAGCAAGCTGTGTGTTACCAGTTGGGGGCATGTCCCTGCACAGGCTGCCACTGGCATCACTGATTGGATAATGTCAGACTTCAGGGACATACCTCCAACTCGTAGCACCCATCTGGACCTTTATTGCAAACTGCTAGCAAATGTATTATTAAACTTCTACCACAAATATATAAGGCTATGTACACCTTTTTTTTTATGATAGCATTTTACTCATTTTCGGCCAAAAAATATTTTTTTCAGTTGGTCTTTATTACAAAATATTGAGCCGTTCTGTCACAAAGGGTTAACTGTTTGTCTAGTTGTGTGAATCGTACTTTTTACTTTCCCTTTTGTGGCGGTCATCTAAAAACCCTTATCTGTAAATTACTGAAAGGTCATAAACAATTATTTAACGCACATTCCTAACAGTAAGATAAGAACTGAGCTTTAATGAGTGTTTATAAGGTCAGAGATCAGAGATAAGGAGCCGTCAGCTGAGCTGCCTGACGGAACAGAGAGAAAATTCAGAACCAGCTATTAGTTAAACTCAAAGCTGTGCAGGGAAAACGGCTAAATATTTTTAATAAAGACCAAAGGAAAAATTTATTTTTAGCTAAAAAATTTGTACAGTGCAATAATAAAAAAAAAATTCCACCAATGGTGTTCATAGCCTTTAAAGGAATAGCAAAACATACAGTCATAAGAAGAGATGCTGCAGAATTATTATTATTATTATTATTATGAGGGGGTGCAGGTTGTTGCTAAAACAGACATGTCAAGAGAGGATACATGTCCTCTTTAAATGGTAACTGTTATGTTTTAAGCAAAAAAAAAAAAAAAAAAATTTTAGCATATGTTACTGCTGCTGCATTATGCATAAAGCAATCTTTAGTTTCTTCACATACCACTGTTTTCCTTGAGATTTTCCCTCAAGATGGCTCCTCTGCCAGTTCTCTGAGGCCAAAACTGCTTTCCCTCACTTCCCATACACACTTGCTTTAGCCAGCAGCTTCCTGCCAGCCAATCAGATTGGATTACAGAGAGACACGCCTCCTCACTCTGAAGCCAAATGTAGACATGCAGTGTGAAGGACTGTCTATCTGTTTACAATGAGCTGGAGACAGATGAGTCATAGCAACGGTCTTCTAAGGGATCAGTGGAAAAGGACAGGGGGCATTAATGAAAAATGTTATTATAAGGAAATTACAGATCTTTTGGCAATCATTGACAGACTAACTTAGGTAACACTTTAAAGGGGCTGTGCAAAAATGTTTTTTTTTTTGGCAACACACACACACTTATACGGACCTGTAAGGAAAGATGACTTACCTGCTTTCTGGTGTTGGCTCACCGTTTCTTCTCCTCCCGGCCTGCGATGCATCCAGTTTGACATCGCTGCAGCCAATCAATGGCGACTGTGGATACCGGATCTCCTTGTGGCATATGACCGTTTGTCATGATGGAAGGGGAGCCGGTCTGCACCGTGGCCTGTGATTGGCTGCAGCGATATCAAACCAGATGTCGACATAGAAAGAGCCCAAAGAAGCATGACAGGCCTGGAGGAGAAGGAGCGGGGAGCCAGCGCCGGGAAGCAGGTAAGTCAACTTTCTTTTACAGATCCAGTCAAGTAGGGGGTTTTCCAACCCTTTAAGGAAAACATTATTGAGAAAAGTAAAGATGTCTTGGTGCCATTTGTAAGGTACCAGAAGAACTACCGAGAGACTACCGAGAAGAAAACACCCCCTAGTGTTAATTAAAATGTGAAAAAAATGTAACCCCATTCCTGTACTATTCCATACATTTACAGGAAAATGTCCAATTGTGGCTGTTTAGCTCCTCGAATGTCATGGTTAATGCTGACTATGACATAAGCAGTGGCACCCCACAATCCCGATTGAGTCACTGAAAGAGATAACTTAAAGGGGTATTCCCATCCTATAAAATGATAGCTATCGCTAGAATATGACATAATTGTATGATTAATGGGGGCCATTCATATTACTGGTGCCTTCTCATGTGGCAGAGGGGCCTTTGGACCTCCTTAGAGTCTCAGCCTGGTATGGACTTCTACCTTTGCATCTTATATAACTACACCCCTGGTGATTGTTTCTGTGAGTAGAGACTCTATTAGACAAGTCTATCACAGTGTTTAGATCAATGTCCTTGCAGGGATGACTATACTCAGCCTTCCATTGACTTTTCCCTCCATATTTTTCAGGTGTTGCAACTTGGTTCCGAAATTCTTCCGCAATACAAACAAGAAGCACCGAAGACCCCTCCACATATCATCCTGCATTACTGTGTTTTCAAAACAACCTGGGATTGGGTCATCTTGATATTAACGTTTTATACTGCAATTCTGGTCCCTTACAACGTGTCCTTCAAAACGAAACAGAACAATGTGGCCTGGTTGGTCGTGGACAGCATCGTGGATGTGATATTTTTGGTGGATATTGTACTTAATTTTCATACGACTTTCGTTGGACCTGCTGGGGAGGTCATTTCTGACCCAAAGTTGATTCGTATGAACTACTTGAAGACCTGGTTTGTCATTGATCTCTTGTCTTGCTTGCCGTATGATGTCATCAATGCCTTTGAAAATGTGGATGAGGTCAGTGATATTTTCCTTCTTTTACAACCTGTTTCTTATTTTGATCCATTTTTGGTTGAAGGAAAGGGGTTCTACAGGACTACGAAATTATAGCCTATGCTTAGGCCATCAATATCAGATTGGTGGGGGTCTGACTCTCTGAAGCCACACAGATCATTTGATTGAATGGACCACAAAGCGTCAATGTGGGTAGGCCATCAATTTTGGTCCTGAAGAACTGCTTTCCTTTTTGGCCACCACCAGGGCAAGACACCAACTTCATAGCCTCATTTTCTGAACATTATCATGATGATGTTACTCACAAGGAGGTATTTCTCAAAATACACATATTTCCAAACCAGAGGTCTTCTTCACTAGCAGAGATCTCACAGTTGAGACAACATTAAAGGGGTTGGTCGGCTGATATTTTTTAGGGAACATCTGAGGGAAGCGTAAACTGGTGACAGAGACCTTGAGGAACATGTTGGGTCACTTGACTTGATCCAGTCATTATGCTTAAAGGAGCATTGAGCAGCCCCAGTGCAAGCCAAGCTCTGGAGTCCACTCAATACACTGTACGTGCTCAGGAGTCCTCATATTTCTGAGTTCTCAGATGTCTCCTCCCCTGCCACTGATTGCTATGGGAACGGAGCTGCCAATCAACAGGAGGGGGTGTGGACAGCCTGGAGCTCATGAATATGAGGACTCCCAAGTACATGCAGTGTATTGAGTGGAGTCCAGTGCTCGGCTTGCTCTGGAGTAGCTCAATACTTATTTTAGCAAAACAACTGGGGTCTAGTTAAAGTAAGGGATCCAACATTTTGCTGAGGGTCTTTCTCACCAATTTATGCTGCCGTCATACATGTGCATAAAACTGGTGACAGATTCCCTTCCTAAAGGGTCAACGTAGCAAAAAAAAAGGTATAAAGCAGATACAGGAGAAGCTGAACGCTTTCACGCCTGATTATAAGAGGATGCATCTGGAAGGTGGTCATGTAGATTAATTATCTGAGCACTACTATCTTGGCAGCTATGGACGCGTAGTCTTTTTACACGCAGTGCTTATGTGCAACGGAGGGAAGCAGGTCTTCGACATGTATGCTACAATTTGCAATTAGCCATTTTAGCATTTGATATGCTGTGAGTCTGACGTCGGAATATGGTTTTTCAGAAATTTCAGCAGAAAAGGGAATATTCCTTTTAAAGAGCATCTGTCAGCATGATCAACCCTCTTAAACCAGTCATAATGCCTGGGTGGGTTGATCATGCTGAGTAAAATTATGTATTTCTATGGAGAATAGTTGCAGAGAATCATATTTATGTAAATCGCCTATTTCAAGCACTAAGGGGCTGGCTGTTGTGCTAAGAGCACTGCTAGTGCAATGCCCCTGTACTCTGTGTACTCCTTCCTCCCCATGCTCTGTGTACTCCTTTCTTCCCTTTGATTGACAAGGCTAGACATCACAGCTACTTCTTGTTCTTCATCATTAGATCCACTGTGCAGCCAGCTCAGTGCTTGCACAATGGATCATTTGCTGCTTCCCAAGCTCAGGTAGCAGCATCTGATCCACTAAGCAAGCGTCGAGTCACTGACCCAGTTCTGCGTTTGTGCAATGGATCTTCTGCTGCTTCCCAAGCTTGGGTAGCGGCTTCTAATCCACTGCGTAAAGTCGCTGAGTTGACTAGGTGCTGGCACAATAACACAGGGCTGGATAAGATATCTAGCCCTGTCAATCAAAGCAGAGAGAGGAGTACTCAGAGCATAGGGGGTTTGCGCAAGTGGTGCTCCTAGTGCTAGACCAGCCCCTTTTGATCTAAATAAGTACTTTGCATAAATCTAAAAAGCTGTAAATCTCTGCAACTATACCTGATTTAATAGGGTTGATCATGCTGACAGATGCTCATTAACTTTAGTACTACTTGTATAAATTCATATGTAATTAGCTCCCCCTAGTGGCAATTCTAGGCAGCCAGAATTTATGTGCAAGTGGATATGGAGTTTTCTGCCACACACTGTAAACATGTTTCATGAAATATTGGAAGACACTAATGAACAAAATTCCCAACAAGTTTTTTGGGTTGTAAGGTAATCCCTGATTGTAACGCCTTGTATAAGGGTCGTTCTTCTAACCTGCTTTGTGAAGAATCCTTGGACAGCACAGATATATATCAACAAGTGAGCATCCACCTCTTGTCCGACTCTGAGCCTTCTTCTAGGAGCCTTTATCCATTAATACTTCCGCAGACATGACTATAATTTTCCAGCGGCCAATTCAGCTAAAGTGCCCCAAATTATTGTGTTCAGCTTCCTCTTTGGAAAATATTGTTCAGATTGCGGGACGAGTGTATCAGTCACAGCTTGATGAATAGATATTAGTCTTTCCCGCGCTCGTAGCTTGCGTCCTGGTTAATGAGATGTTCACGACGCCGGAGCGCTGAGATGTTTTCTTCTTGAGTGGTTTTCAAAGATGCAACTTTGTCCGAATAGCTGACTGGTTCATAGCTGTGTGTAATGGCCTCAGGGAGAAGGAGGGGGACGGGAAATTAACTTCTGGCGCACTGATCAGGCTCCTGCTCGTAGAGGAACATCTAAAGAACATCTATCTTGCGCAACTTTTCTGCAACCTGCTGTCGCCGTTTAGCTGTTTTCCGATACTGATTTTTAAGGATCTTCTGGAACTGATTACGTCTATACATGACCTAAATTGTGAACTTCCCAAAAATCCTCATTAGTTCGGATGCATGGCAAAAAATAAGATCCAGAACGTGAATTGACTGACGAACTGCAGATTTGAAATTTTTCTGCAGCGTCTGATTTTGGTAAAACCTCCACTTTGCTACTACTGTAATATGCAGCAGATTTCATTTTTCGCCAACCTAATCCAAACCGTGTGAACATACCCTAAGACCTGTTTCACACGGGCGAGAATTCCGTGCTGGTGCAATGCGTGACGTAAACCCATTGCACCCGCACTGAATCCGGACCCATTCACTTCAATGGGGCTGTGCAGATGAGCGGTGATTTTCATGCATCACTTGTGTGTTGCGTGAAAATCGCAACAGGTTCTATATTCTGCGTTTTTCACGCAATGCAGGTCCCATAGAAAGGAATGGGGCTGCGGGAAAATCGCAAGCATCCGCAAGCAAGTTCGGATGCGGTGCAATTTTCACACATGGTTGCTAGGAAATGATAGGGATGAGCAACCCCTATTCACTGTATTATTTTCCCTTATAACAAGCATTCTTAATACAGAATGCTTACTAAAATGTGGATTGAGGGGTTAAAAAAAAAAAAATTAACTCACCTCATCCACTTGATCGCGCAGCCGGCATCGTCTTCTTTCTTCTTCTTTGAGGACCTGCAAAAGGACCTTTAACGACGTAATTGCGCTCGCCATGTGGTGAGCGCGGTGACGTCATCGCAGGTCCTGCTGAATGAAGATTGCAGGTCCTCAAAGAAGAAGAAAGAAGACGATGTCCGGCTGCGCGATCAAGTAGATGAGGTGAGTTAATGTTTTATTTTTTTAACCCTCAATCCACATTTTAGTAAGCATTTGGTATTAAGAATGCTATTATTATACATAGTTATAAGGGAAAATAATAAAATCTACAGAACACCGAACCCAAACCCGAACTTCTGTGAAGCAGTCCGGTTCGGGTCTGGGTACCAAACATTCAGATTTTTCTCACACGTGTAGGCATAGGCATCCCAGAAAACCACTACAGGGTATACATGCAGAGAATGGAACGCCATGGGGTACATATACCACTGTATGCCTTTACAGTGACATAAGTCAGGGCCTTCTATAGGTGGGATACATCGGCAGTGCTCTTAAGATCAGACGTGAGGAGAACAAACCGCAACACAGTTTAGGCTCAGTTCACACCATGCTTGAGCTGATCAGGTCTCAGTTCTCATATCAGATCTTTTCCGACGTATAATTCAGGAGTATTGCCTGATGTATAGCTCCAACCGGAGGCTCTGTCGTAGGCCACTGCATATGCATACATTGACTCCCACTGTAAATCTAGCAGAACAGAGGCCAAAACGACACGGGGTTGCACAACTTTGTGGCGGGGAGGGGAAGGGTGTTGTTTTGGCAAACCACCCCTCTTGGGCAGAGCTGCAAAGGGAAGCATACTTACCTGCTTTGAGGCGCTGGCTCCCTGATCCTTCTCTCCTTGGCCTCAGTTGCTCCATTGCGCTCCCAGGATGTAAACTTCCATTTTGACACTGCTGCAGCCAGACGCTGGCTGCAGTGGTAACCTGCTAGTGGTCATGTGACGCAAAGGGAGCAGAAAGGGAGCAGTGCACGGCTATGGCCAGTGATTGGCTGCAGTAGTGTCAGAACAGAAGCTTGGGAGCACAGCAGAGCAGCAGAGGTCAGGGAGAGAAGGAGCAGGAAGCGAGAACCAGGTAAGAATGCTTCCCTTAACAGAAAACCCTCCCAAAGCTGCACAACCTCTTTAACTGACAGCAAGCAGTGATATTGAACATGATAAGGAACTAATAGTAGAAAGTTGCAGAACTTTTCATTATGCAATGGTCATGGTTTATGTACATAAAATTGGAACCCCCTATAAATGGAACTAGTACCTCTTAAAGGGGTTGGCAAACCACCTTCCTGGCCAGACCTGCAAAAGGAAAGCATACTTACCTACTCCCTGCCACTGGGTACCTGCTCCTTTGCTCCCTGACCTTGACTGCCTCGCTTGGATACCCCACTGTCAACATTTGCATTGACGCTGCTGCAGCCAATCACTAGCCGCAGCAGTGACCTGCTCCCCTTCTGTCAGGTCAATTGGTCATGTGACACAAGGGGTGCAGGTCCCCACTGCGTCCACTGATTGACTGCAGCAGCGTCAAAGCGGATGTCGACAGCATGTATTATGTAAACTAATAGACTTAATTTCATGTGAAGGGAGTCAGGTGTAATGGATCTTTCCCTCCGTCTTTTTGGATATAGGTGTTTTCCTGCTAGGACTCAGGTATAATTCAGGTGGCAATTTCTCAGCTTCATAAATGATCTTCTTAGAACTCCTTTTAGCAACCCCTTGGAGGAGAACCGGCCACTGTCCTTGGTGCTGAAAGGCTCCGTGCTCACAACTACTGCCGGCAACTAGAGTCGAGCGCACTTGTATTTTAAGTTCCGCGTCCAAAGTTCGGGTTGGGGTTATCGAAGCATCCTGTTATGGATTCCGCCACCACGGACCATAACGGCATTTGGAATCCATAAGGGGATTCTTCAATGAACCCGAACCTTGGACAACACTAAGGACCTGGGGTGACGTCACAGTCATGTGATCAGTGCAGGGAGCGTGGCTCAGCACTGGATTGGATAAGAGGTGATCCAGTACTGAGCCACGCCCCCTGCACTGATCACATGACGGTGACGTCACCCCAGGTCCTCAGTGTTGTCCAAGGTTCGGGTTCATTGAAGAATCCCCTTATGGATTCCAAATGCCGTTATGGTCCGCGGTAGCGGAATCTATAACGGGATTCTTCGATAACCCCAACCCGAACTTTGGACGCCGAACATAAAATACAAGTTCGCTCAACTCTACCGGCAACTAACAAACTACATTTCCCCTTGAAGGAGAGCACAGCGACTTTTCTTATCTCCTTGCTTATATCTTCTATAGGGCAGAACACATTTCACGGGTGTCTATGGACTAATAAATTATACCTGCCTGAGGAAGGGGTGGGCGCAGATATTTCTCTTCCAGTTATGAAATGTTCATTTAAAATCCATTCGTTCATTGCCCTCAGGGGAAGATCTGCAGAACATTTCTGGGTCCCAGGCATCCTAGGATTCATTTTAGAATTGCCAGCATTGCAATCATCTCTATCTTGAACCCAGCAAAATTCTATCATGCATTATATGCTTCTGATATAATTCTGAAGCTACATTCTTTACTGCTTGAGTTTAAAAAAATAATGCATAATGGCTGTGCTTCTTTGTACAATCATAACTGTGAAGGAACAGATATGGTTGGGCTTTCCTAAAGTCCCTGTCAGCCATATTCTTCCCTGGTAATAATATATTACTAGTATTCACACAGTTCACTTGCGCTGCCACACTTTGTTGTTTGCTCACCTATACCTCGCCACTTGAATGGAGAGGCCGCTGCTGGGTTGCTATTAAACTGAGCATTCTGCCGTGACTCGGTGACAGGTTTGCACAATCCAAAAACACAAGAGCATCCCGCGCTGAGCAGATGAAACAGCCATAACTTAGGGTACTTTTACACTTGCGGCAGGATGGATTCGGTAGGCACTGCACGGCCGGAGATCGCCCGACAAAAAGTTGGACATGCAGTACTTTTCGTCCGGCGATCTCCGACCGTGCAGTGCTGTGCTGAGCCGTAGCTCCGCCCTCCGCCCCATTATAGTCAATGGGGACGGAGCGGCAGCACGGCAGTGCACGGCCACTTGCGGCAGGACGGATCAGCCTGCCGGATCCGTCCTGCCGCAAGTGTAAAAGTACCCTTAGTCTAAAGTACGCGATAATCATCAATGCAAGATTATATGCCCATACCTATATGTTGTATGTAGAAAGCGTGTATACGTTTCTTCGGTGTTGTATTCACTTCTTCTCTGGAGATAGCAGTTCTCCTCGGCGTCTTCTGCTTTAACCCTCTGCGATTGCGCAGCTCCGGCCGGCAGCTAGCGCACGCAGGGGAAGCTTACTGCTGGTAACAAGTAGTGATGAGCGGGAGGTGCCATTTTCGATTTTGCGATATTCAATTGAATATTCATCATATATTCGTCGAAATCAAATATTCGTCATTATTCTATATATTACGAATGTTACGCGAATTTATATTCGCATTGTAAATGAAACTTAGAGCTGAGTTCCTAATGGTTGTAACTAGTGTTGAGCGCGAATATTCAATTTTTTTTTAGCGAATATCGTCACTTCGCAAATTCGCGAATACAGCGCTATATATTTGCTATTTCGAATATTCGTTTTTTGTTTTTTTTAAATTGTTAATCCTTGTTGCTCTCTGTTTGTCTTCCCACTTCCCAAAAGCTGTTCTTACCTGTCCGGAGGATTCTTGGCTCCCTGCCCGCTCCAGTCAATGCCCGTTGCCGCTTCTGCCGAATTCCCGTGTGCATGGCAACGCCTCCATGCTAAAATGTACTGTCGGATGACTGAGTTGTAATCGCAATGCGATTAATATAACCTGAATTACTCGCATTGCGAATTCCACTTAGAGCTGGGTTCCTAATGGTTGTTGCTAGAATATAACGAAGATTGAGAATATAGTGCTATATTCGTGAAATTAGTCATCTTCGTTATATTCTAGCAAACAAGTATTAGGAACTTAGCTCTAAGATCAATTCGCAATGCGATTATATGTTCGCTTTGCGAATTAAACTTAGAGCTGAGTTCCTAATGGTTGTTGCTAGAATATAACGAAGATTGAGAATATAGCGCCATATTCGTGATATTCGTTATCGTCGTCAATTCTAGCAATACAAGTTATAACTAGGAGCGTTCCTATGTGACGTCACATTCAGGTAAGGGGGCCTGTAAGGGTCAAGATTGATCAGACGCATTTCGGGATATGCGTATTCCTTCATCTGGGTTGATTGTCCCTGTTATAAAAAATATTTGGCCAGAACTAAAAGAATGCTAAAAGTTCGGATAAAAGAACATATAAATAATATACATAAAAAATGTGAGAAACATCCATTATCTCGGCACTATGCCGAATTTCATGGAGGCAAATTCATAGGTCCCGGTTTGGAGGCACAGAGAAAGTGAAAAGGGACACCAGGGGCGGTGATTTCATGAAACAAATGTGACACCGTAAGAGTAGATGGATCTATAATTTGAACACTCTGGCACCTATGGGATTGAATCAAGAGATTGAACTGTTTGCATTTCAATAACAGAAATAGAAATTAAAATAAAACCAGAAGTATACACTATAACAGTGAATTAACTCTATGCATTATGTGGGACTGAAAGTTCCCTTTCCCTTAATTTTTAAATGATATATACTGTATATGTTTATGCTGTATATATAAGTGCTGTATATAATGATACAGCTTATGCTGTATACATCACTCTGAAGATAGAGACTAACCAAAAGAGAAGACAATAAGAACGTGAACCGCTTAGAACGTAATACGAAGGAATGCGGATGTTACTATGGAGACAGGACGCCTATTTAATCATGGAGGGTTGAGAGGATTCTTCATCCCTGATAAAAGAATACACATATTCCAAAACGCGTCAGATCAATCTTGACCATAACAGGCCCTCGTACCTGAATGTGACGTCACATAGGAAGGCTCCTAGTTACCAGCCGTAAGCTTCCCCTGCGTGCGCTAGCTGCCGGCCGGAGCTGCGCAATAGCAGAGGGTGAAAGCAGAAGACGCCGAGGAGAACTGTTATCTCCAGAGGAGAAGTGAATATAACACTGAAGAAACGTATACACGCTTTCTACATGCAACATATAGGTATGGACATATAAACTTGCATTGATGATTATCGCATACTTTAGACTAAGTTAGGGTTGTTTCATCTACTCAGCGCGGGTTGCTCTTGTGTTTTTGGATCATTCATATTATTCCCTGTTTCAGCTGCACAGCTAGATGCATTTCTCTCAGAAGCAGGGGTTGTATCCCTTCTTCCAGTACTGTATACAGTGACCTCACGTCCCTTATATCGCACTATGTTTAATTTCTTCTAGGGAGCTCAAAAGCTGATAAAGAGGGAAAAAAAAATCACACTTACAGAAAAGCAGGAGGCTCCTGTGATGTTTAGCAGCAGTTGTTTTGTCAGGCTCACAATCTCTGCTAGCTCTGACACGCCCCCACTTCTTCTCAGCTGTCTCCTGAGTCTCTGTTACCAGGTGATGGATCTTTTCAGATGGATGCAGGCATATTTTTTTAAACAAAATTGATTTAGAGATTTGCTAGTTATGCCATTCTCTATTGAATGAAATTGTGTGACTCTTTAAGGACTAATATATGACTAACACACTTGGCCATGTAGCAGATCTGTGCTGTACAGGTCCGTAATACGGCACCCGGCACTGGGAATGGGTCCTTAGTGTATGTGCCTATGATTTTACATGGAAATGGATTGAGGTTTTTATTCCATGAATTCTCTTGTTGTAAATTACTGTGTTTCCATTCACCAACATAAGGCAGAGATATTCCAAATTACATAAAACTAAAAAGCCCTTCTGTTAACTCCTTGGCAATATACGCCAAAAATGTATGGTGGTGTAGCAGGCCAACAATAAGCTGCTTGCTAATTATTATTTATGGAGTTGTGATTGTGGTGGCACACCTGCACGGGGAGGCAGTTGTGATTGACAGACACCATTTTGCAGCAAGTCTTGGATCAGAGATAAACGCCGATCACGGCTGTTTAACCCCTGTAATGCCGCAATGTAGAGGACCCAGCATTGCAAGGGAAAAGGAGGGGAAGCTTTGTTTCATCTGACAGTTTTAAGGGGCAAGCCCTATGCCTAATAAAGGTCCCCAGTTCTGTCCTCTGCTAATTCCTGTTAATGACTTATCATATCAGCTGTTTGATTTATATCCACAGTCAGTAATCTATTATTATATTATAATAAAGAGGTTTTCAATCTTATACAAATACAGAAAGGTACAGAAATGTGTCTGAAGGCTCACCCGATGAAGCTCAGAAGTCTTATTTTCATTGTCTTGGTCAGCTTTGTGTGGCTCCTTTGTTTTGATGCCCCCAGGGCTTGCTTTCAATGGAATTACCAGTGAGAAAGACTAGAGTTCCCATGATTTTTCCTTCAATAGGCCTCATTTACCAAATGTGTCAAACAAAGAAACTGGTGTTGTTGCCTATAGCATCCTATCGGTGCAGCTTTCATTTTTGGAGAGAACTTTAAGAAATGAAAGCTGACCTCTGATCGGTTCCCATGTGCAACAAGGCCAGTTTTTCTGTTAGACAGTTTTGATAAATGTGCCCCATTGTCTCTATTTACAGTGGCCTGCATACCCCTTTATTACAAGGTGTAAAGTAGTGCTATAACTACTCCATGTCTTCACAGACAACACAGATCTGCTACTGACACATGGTTCTGTTGCTGCCCAGCATGTGAAACACCATGCCTCCAAAGACTGAGCTGTGGATATAAGAAAAATGTGATGTGTGATCTCCTGTACATCATGGACAGGGGAGATAACTACACGTTCAGAGTTCAGAGGACACCACACAGGCAGGAGATAAACACCAGGAGCAGGGCCATGTGACTACATGAGACTCGCTACAGAGTTGTCTCTGCTACAGACACATCATTATTAATTGACTAATGTTAAAAAGATAGGAAAACCCCTTTAAAGTTCCCTTGTGGGGAAAAAACTAAATAAAATAATGTTTACTAAAATGAAATAAAAACACAAAAATATAGAAAAAGCTGAGCCACGCCCCCTGCACTGATCACATGACGGTGACGTCACCCCAGGTCCTTCGGCTGTGCAACAGTTCGGGTAGGTGGCAGCCGCCCCTATGGATTCCATATGCGCTATAGTGGAATCCATAACGGGATGCACGATTAACCACCACCCGAACCCCGAACAACGGACTTTTTTTAAATGTTCGCTCATCTCTAGTATTCAGCCTTACTCTCCCCCAAGCAGTTTATGTTAGTCAAAGGGGCCTTTTTTTTTTTTTATTAGCTTTTCCCACTGTTTCTAGAAACCAATTTAAAATATACCAACATTGCGTTCTGCCTGGATGGGCACCATGACAGAACCCTGTGATGGAGATCATGACAAGATCCAATGACCGACTCAATGACAGGACCCTATGATGGACACCATGACGGAACCCAATAAACTCAATAATGGACACCATGACAGAACCCAACGACGGACACCATGACAGTAACCAATGATGGACACCATTACAAAACCCAATGATGGACACCATGACAGAACCCAACGACGGACACCATGATAGTACCCAATGACGGACACCATGATGGATCCCAATGATGGACACCATGAAAGAACCCAATGATGGACACCATGACAGAAGCCAATGACGGACACCATGATGGATCCCAATGATGGACACCATGAAAGAACCCAATGATGGACACCATGACAAAACTCATTGACAGACCCCATGACGGAACCCAATGACGGACCCTATGACAGAACCCAATGACGGACACCATCACAGAACCCAATGATAGACACCATCACAGAACCGAATGATGGACAATGTGACAAAACCCAAAGACAGACACCATGAAAGAACCCAATGACGGACACCATGACAGAAGCCAATGACGGACACCATGACAGACCCCAATGACGGACACCATGACAAAACCCAATGACGGACACCATCACAGAACCCAATGATGGACCCCATGACAGAACCCAATGATGGACCCCATGACAGAACCCAATGACGGACCCCATGACAGAACCCAATGACGGACACCATGACAGAACCCAATGACGGTCACCATGACAGAACCCAATGATGGACAATGTGACAAAACCCAAAGACAGACACCATGATATAACCCAATGACTGACACCATGACAGAACCCAGTGAACACCTTTATAAGTCAGCGGGATCCCTCAGGTGCCATTGCTGTCTGTTGCATTACAAACCAAAGCCACTACTCAGATGTGACTAGATCCAATGATACATTTTCCCTTCTATAATCAAACAGAAGCGCAGCGACAAGAGTCAAATAACAAGTGACAGTCGCCTTAATAGCTTTTTCCTTGTAATTTATTCCCCTGCACTTCGTGCTAAATGTAGGGTTTTCCTGTGGTGCATTAGCATGGATATGGCTGGGAGTCACGCGGCAGCAGTAAGCATCGTGTCACATCTGATAACGTGATATTGTGCTGAACATTAAGATGTGAACAACCAGGGGACATTTCAAAGTGATTCGTCCTTTTGTTTCAGTTACATTCATGACTGTCCTTCCCTTGTAGACGACGCGCTGCTCATTTCTGTTTGCCCAGAGCAGTTATTGCAAGGTTAATAATAGGGATATGAGAATGGATTGCGTATGCATTGTCATGGTACATGCGTATACAATATCTCTGTCCGCATTGGCTGATTTCAGAATGTACCTTTATAGCAGTTGCCGTCTTTCTGATTCAGAGATCCATGTCCCCGATGCAAACAATTATGTAAAGAGGACCTCTCCTGGCATGTCTGTTTTAGTAAGTAATTGCATTCCCCAAAAATTAACAATTATGTAGCTTCTATTGGGGTTGTACTATTCCTCTATTATTCCTACTAGAGATGTATTAATAAATTGACAACCGAGCATTAACCATTGGAAGTGGGGGGTTGTCCCTATATAGTCTGATGCAGTCCAATCATTGGAGAGGAATAGTAACACCCAGTTGTCATTCTATCCATAAATCTTTAGGAAAAATAACATAAGGTTTGACACAATGCACAGGTATGAGGAACAACAGGAAAATAATTCTTATTTCATGGGGGGAATACAAGTCATCAGACTATAACAAGTGGGCTACCTGCAGGCACCACTAGAGGGAGCACAGGAGCTAACTGCATACTGTCTCATCATTGGTTTTAAAAGGAGTCTGTCAGCAGTTTTAACCATGCTAAACTGTAGACAGTTCTAGATAGGGGCCAAAGAGAGCAGGACCCAGGGGGAACGTTTACTATCAGGAGTAGTGTGAATATGAACTTTTTATTCTACCAGATTCTGCTCCTGCAAGAGATGGAGCTTTACTGTGAAGTGCCCTCTGCATTGAACTGCTTTCCAGCTCCCCTCTCTGCTCTGAGTGGTAGCATCCATCCAGGAGACCACTACAGTTGTCACTCAGAGCAGGAGGTGGGGGAGCAGTACAGAGAGTGGAGACCATTTCACAGTGAAGCTCCACCTCCAGCATACTTGCAGTAAACAGACTCTAGCAGGATTAAACGTAATATTCACACTACCCCTATAATAAAAACCCCACAAAAAGTATATTTGTCCTGCTCACCCTGGCTCTTACCCAGCACTGGCTGCAGTTTGGCATGGTCAACACGCTGACTGACTATACCAGCTTCTTTCTGGTAGAAGAAGAAGAAGACAAAATGCGTAAGGATTTTTGTTATTGCTACCTCCCTACTGGAGTACAGGCTCAGGATTTTCCCGGTAGGCACATCATCAGGGACAGGTTTTGGGATGCCCTTTTGAGGGTGAACATTCCATATTAGAAGGCTATTCTGGGCAAGATTAGCCTGGATAGGGTATTATAGGGTGAGTTTGGATGCCCCCTCCCCGCTAAACCATTTGGAATACTACTCAGAGAGACCCTGTGCCGATCTTGAGGAGCTGGTAAAACCATTTTTTTTCAACCTCCCAAATTGTGGCTGATTTACAGACTTTTGGGTGCTGGCCGATGGATGGTACCCAGGACTGGCCCACAGGCGTACAGGTAAATCCCCTGGTGGGCCCCTAAACAAGGTGGGCCCATAGTCCCCGACCCCTGCATAAGTGGCACATAACACATTAGACTTACAGAAAGGCAGCTTACAGCACCTCAACCAGCCTAAATTCATATAAAAAAAACTAGGTAGATTATTTAAGAAACCAGTGTACCCAGTATATCATTATAGACACAATCAGGTGGCTGAAAGGACTTCTAGGCACAAAGGTCGCCACCCAGTATTCTCCTTTCCAGGGACCTGCTTTCTCAAAGTCGCTGCAGGGACCCCCATATTCAATCATCTGGTAGCATCTTGCTGCAGGTAATATTTAAATGTATCCGTACAGAGGGCCCCCAAAATAGATTTTACTGGTGGGCCGTAAGCAGCCCAGTCTGACACTGATGGTACCCATAGAAATCGAGCACTGCTTTCACTGCAATCACCTCTGGCCTGATTGGCCATATAATCATTTTGTGCACCTTGACCATAATACACAATTGTGTTTGTTTGTGTGTTTTGAATACTGTAATTTGGGATTGGTTCTTTTAAATTACCAATATAAGTTATGTTTTACTGGTTTATTGCTAGGTACCAGTACTGATAAGTGCTTTTTCATTGTCCCATGTGATTGTGATCTAGGGATATATACCTATTAACGCTCTGCGCATTAGTAATGTCAAAGTGACAGTGACATATATACAGTAGCTATGGGTAAATGTGTGGAAGCCGGGGGAAACCAACAGCGTGTTTAACAACACACCGCACTGCTGGATTTTTTAAAGAACTCCCACCAAAAATGTTATTCTCTCATCTGCTAGAAAGGTACATGATGTAATCTGTGTAATCTGTAATGTGTAATCTGTAATTTTCTTACCAGTGGCTGTATTGGTGAGTTATAACCTCCCTTCTGCTTCTCACCTGTGTCATGTGACCAGCAATCAGACTCTCCAAATAACAAAGCATCTTATGTGTGGACAGGAAGTCAGTTTTTCTATGTATTCCTATGGCAGCCTCAATGTCAGTCTTATAGGAATGAATTGAGAAGTAACTGACTTTCTGTCCTGTGTCATTTGGAGATCAAAGAGTTGGTCACTTGACACAGCTGAGGATCAGAAGGGAGGTTATACCTCGCAAGTACAGTCACTAATGAGAAGATTACATTTACTACAGATTACATCATGTACCTTTCTAGCAGGTCAGAAAATAAAAAAATTAGCAGTTTAACTTTAAGTTAAAAAATAGTTCCCCCAAAAAAATGTGTTTTTGGTAGAAGACTCCTTCTTCTCCATCTTCTTACCTGTAAAATGGTGTCTGCCATTTTGAGCGATTCTTGTGGGATGATTCACAAAATGTGAGTAGCAACTGGACTCGTATTTTTGTGTTCTTGAAGACCTTTTACTAGTCATCCGACTGGATTTTCAATTAGAATGACTTGTACAAGAAATCTCCGGCATTAAATCCTGGTGACTCATGCTTCAGTTTTGAGGTGAAATGTTGACTGCATTTGCATTACTGAAGTTATTAGGTGTGATTAAACTGCCTCAGGACAGGAGTTAGAACAGCATTGTAAGGCTACTTTCACACTAGCGTATTAGTTCTCAGGTATTGAGATCCGTCATAGGGGCTCACTACCGGAAAAAAACGCTTCAGTTTTGTCCCCATTCATTGTCAACGGGACAAAACTGAACAGAACAGAATGCTCCAAAATAAATTTCATTCCGTTTAGTTGCGTTCCCATACTGGAGAGAAAACCGCAACATGTTGTAGTTTGCTTTCCGTACTGGAATGCGGAGCAAGACGGATCTGCCATGACCCCCAATGCAAGTCCATGGGGACGGATCCGTTTTCTCTGCCACAATCTGCCACAATAGAAAACGGAACCGTCCTCCAGTGACTTTCAATGGAGTTCATGACGGATCCGTCTTGGCTATGTTAAAGATAATACAACCGGATCCGTTCATAACGGATACAGATGGTTGTATTATCAGTAACGGAAGGGTTTTTGCTGAACCCTGCCGGATCCAGTAAAAACACTAGTGTGAAAGTAGCCTAAGTGGCAAATGATGTCCCCCCTTTCCACCTCTTGTCAAGCTTGGTTTCTTCATTTTAACATGACTAGCTTCTTTCACACCTCTTTTGAACCTGTTCCCCTCTGTGTCTATGACGCAAACTTCGCTATCATCAAACGAGTGTCCTTTAGGCTGGGTTCACATCACATTTTCCCATCTGTTTAATGCATACAAAAAATATATATACGTTAAATGGATGCCTCTGACTGATGCCATACAAGGGCTTCTGTTTACCATAGAGTTCCATCGTAAAAAGAAAAAAAAAAAACACATAGATGTTTTTTTACCAGACTCTGCTGGATACCAAAGCGCAGTGTGCTGCACTTACAATGCTGTTCTAACATCACCCTGAGGCAGTTTGAACACATTTAATAGCTTCAGCAATGCAGACGTGAATCAGAAAAGTTTTGCTGAAGATTAGAGTTTTTGGAAAATTTGGAATGAATTTGATTTGTGTAAAATCGAGTCACTCATCTCTGGTCCTCATCAGTTTCATCAGTTTTTTACAGAATGTTTTTTCTAATAATTATTAGGATGTTTTTTCTAACAATTGTGCTAAATAGATGAGTTAAAAAAATTGCTAGTAGTCTTTTTTTATTACTTTTCATCAGTTGCCATACCTTCCAGCACTCTAAGCAATTGCATTGCAAAAATTGTAGTTTTGGAGTACAATGGGGCACAAAATGTACACAAAATGCGGAGACTGAATGCAGGCCCGTATTGTGGCCTACAGTATGTCTGAACATTTCCCTCTAGCTCCATTGCACCTGGTAGCCTCCAGCTGATGATACATAGGCACATAAAAGTACAGCATGGGCTTCTACAATATTTTTTGCTGTATTTTCAGGATCTTTACAGCACAAACCCAAATACATCCATGTGCTTGAATGCTAAATGTGGCCAATGATTGAGTGCTCTTATCTCGTGGGCAGATTTATGAGGGTTTCCTAGTACCTAGAAGCCCCTTTTCAATTCAGGAGAAAAGTGTATAAACCACCCTAGACCACCAGGAATATTTTATAATTATCCAAAACTACCATAGACCACCAGGAATAACCCCTAAGTAACCTGTCCAAGAAGGTGTGATACAGAACATCTAAAAACTGTGTAAATACGGAGGGGGTCAGGGGAATTTTACTTTCTGTGACATGGGTTGTGTTTGCTCCTCAACTATACCACTCCAGGAGAAGGGGAAGCAGTAATGGCATCAGAAGGGGTGATTTTATCCTAAATTATGGTCAGCAGAATTGCCTGGGTCTAGGGGTGCTAAAGTCCCCCTGTTGTTACTGTCTTGGGAAATTGGCCTGTCTTGCTAAGAAATTCTACAGATTACACCATAGGCTTTAAAATTAGTTTTTAATGTTTTCAAATGGCCAAAGCTAGTAGGAAGCCATATTGAACAGCTACATTGTGCATAGGCTTTCCTCCTTATCCTTCACTGGCATAATAAGTGATATCAGGAATGTCAAGATTTCTAGTTCTACAGCCCAGATGAACATTAGAATTAAAAGGATTGTCCAATGGAGTAATAGTTTGTAGGAAAGGTCTCAGAGTGAGTTAAAAAAATGAAAAGATGTTTGCAGCCAAAAGAGGACCTCTTGCATGGGCTTTGGAGCTGTATACATGTCAAGCCACTTTGGGAAGAGGTAATCTCCTTTATCCCGGAGGTTTGGAATGTAGAAGTGAAGGCAGAAACCCAGCAGTGTATATTTCAGTTCATCCCAGTGAGACAAGATGAATCCCAGGGAAGGGGTGTAGCAGATTCGGGAGTACATATTGTCTCTAATGGCGGTTAAATAATGCCTATTACGTCATTGGCTGACAAACACATTGCCTACAAAGAAAGAAGTCATAGGTCTGGTGAGAAAGATGTTTTATATGGAAAGGTTGGAGGCCGGGAAGAGTAAGGAGAAGGCGGTGGCAAAATTCACAAAAAAATGGAGGAGATTTCTGAACAAGTCTTGTCAGACACCATATACGGAACTAGGTGGCTAGAAGGTGTTGGAGATGTTGGTTTGGTTTACACCGAGCAACCTATGTTGGGGGATGAAGGTCGAGGGGGGGGGGGGGATGTGGTTTTGACATAAAGGTCTTTTCGACTATAGACATATGTAACTATGATTTGTATTCTATAAAAGGATGTACTTGACATATTTGTGACATACTTGTTTAATACATGCAATGTCATTTCTGAAATGTATGTAACTTGCCTTTTACAGCCAAATAAAGAAAGTTATAAAAAAAAAAATGAAAAGAAGCCATACACACCTTAATGAACCCCTGCAGGCCGGGGAGGATTGGCCATAGACCTTTAATAGGACATTTCCCAGTGGGTCGATGCCCACGGGGCCACCTGGGTCCTGCTGACAGCTGGCCAGTGGATGTTTTGGGGGATTTTTTTTGTCATATTTTATGATGGCACTTAATGGGTCAGGTTCAGGCACTTACTGGGTCCCTGTTGGTCTTGGCTTCACATGCAGGAAATGCCTGTAGATGGCTGCAGGTCACCTCTGTGGCCAGCGATTGGCTTCCACGGCATCTCCAAGCTTTTCCAGTACAGTATGTTGAGGCAAGACCAGGAACTTGAGACCAGTGGGGACCTGGTAAGCCTGAGAACAGGAGCCACAAGGGGATTTGTGAGGATGTGTATGGCTTCTTAGGGTACTTGTACTCTTGCGGCAGGACGGATCCGGCAGGCTATTCAGCCTGCCGCATCCGTCCTGCCGCAAGTGGCCGTGCACTGCCGTGCTGCCGCTCCGTCCCCATTCACTATAATGGGGTGGGGGGCAGAGCTACGGCGCAGCACGGCACTGCACGGCTGGAGATCGCCAGACTAAAAGTCCTGCACGGCCACTTGCGGCAGGATGGATCTGGCAGGCTGAATAGCCTGCCGGATCCGTCCTGCTGCAAGTGTAAAAGTACCCTTATATTTTTTAATTTTTTGTCCTACAATTTTTTCTCCCCTGGACACCTCCAAATCCATGTTGTAAATGAAGCAGCAATACATTTTAGAATCTAGAGGAAGAGAGTGGTCTACAACCTATGGCTCTCTAGCTGTCTCAAAACTACAACCCCCAGTATATGGCTACTGCTGTCAGGGTATGCTAGGAATTCTCAATGGCAGGATAGCCACAGGTTGAAGACCACTGCAATAACACACCATGCGCTGTACATAGTGTCACCAATGAGCATACATACATTATATGGCAGAAAGTATGGAGACACCTGGCTATCAGATCTATATGAGCCTGCTGTACATCTCATTCCAAACATGGAGTTGTCTGTTGGAGTTTGTGCCCATTTGGTTAGGAGAGTATTTCTGAGCCCAGGAACTTACTATTGAGTAAGAAGGTTTGGAGTAGGGCTGCACGATACGTGAATTTTGTGTGATTGCGATTAGGGCCCTAAAAATTGCGATAACGATATGCGATGCGATATTTTAAGGGAATTGTGCTAGAGGTCTATCTGCTTGGATTTTCGAGGTAAAAGCGCACACAGATGACTGATAATGTGAAATGTAGTTATGCTGAACTCAAGAACTGAAATGCGCAGTGTTTTTCAAAATAAAATACATATTTGCATTACTGCAAAAGTACAAAATACAAAACTTGCCATTTTCCTAATACACTGCACAGAACAGATAAATAAAATAGATATTAGAGCGTCTTCATTAAAATAACGACTTTCCACCAGCCCCTCCTCCGTCCCTGCACTGTAACTGATGTATCGCTGGCTGCGCTGTGCAGCATAGTCAGTGTCACGTAGAAAGTCAACCATCGCTTTATAAGACGCATTGCCATTCCCCCCCCCCACCACTTTTGGGGGGGGGGGGAGTGTGTCTTATAAAGCGAAAAATACTTATATAATTGCAGCATTTTTGGGTCAGCAAATTGTGATTGCGATATGGCGATTAATTGCGATTGCTTTTGCGATATATTGTGCAGGCCTAGTTTGGAGCGTTACAATTTATTCCAAATGTGTTAGTTAAGGTTGAGGTCTGAGATATGTGCAGCCACTCCAGTTCCTCCACACCCAAACCGTGTCTTTATGGACCTGACTTTCTGCACATGGACACAGCCATATAAGAACGGGAAATGACCTTCCCTAAATTGTTATCACAATTTGGAAGCAACACTTTCCTAAAATATGATTTAAATTAAAATGAGCCTCGAAATAAGGGGCCCATATTGTCCCTCTTCCACCAAATTTTACAGAAGACATTATACATTTTGGTAAGCAGAGGTCTCCAGGCATCCCCCATACTCAGAATTATCCATCAGACTGCCAGATAGAGAAGGAGGATTCATCCCTCCAGAGAACATGCTTCCACTGCTCCAGAGTCCAGTGATGACATGCTTTACACCACACCAGCCAACACTTGGCATTGTGCACGGTAACTTTATGCTCCTGCAGCTGCTTGACCATACAAACACACAGGCAGTTGAAAACTTTTTATACGCCTCGCACTTTAGCGTTCGGCAGCCCAGATCTGTGCGTTTGCATGATTTACATCTTCATTTGACCATAGAGTGTATAGTGCATAAGTGATAAATCTGCAGCGTTGAGCGCAGTCTGCAGCACCCCTGGTAGTTTCCAGCGTTGGCAGCGAGAATAATACACACAGCTGGTTCCATGAAATGTAGGTTATGTGTGTATGAGATTTATACCTCTAGCCATGTGCGACTGAGATGTTTGTAATGAAAGGGATGGCCACATTCCCAGGGATTTTGGAGAACATAAAGTGTCACGCACAAGTCTCTCCTTGAAGCTTGATGTCGGTTATTGCACTGCTAGTGCAGCCGGCCCAGGAGAGGGGATAGGAGTGATACTAGCAAGAATCGTGGTTGTAGTTGTTACTCACTCTGATGCTCCCCTGAGCCATACAGTAATGCCTCATTCACACGTCAGTGTTTTGTCAGTTATTTCTATCAGTGATTTTGAGCCAAAACTAGGTGCAATTCTAAACACAGAAGAGGTGCAGATCTTCCCCTTGTACCTTAGGTCTGTGGAGGCTCCAATCCTGGTTTTGGCTCACAATCACTGATGGAAATCACTGTCCGAACACTGACTGGTTCTCGGGTTTTTCTGCCTGATGGTGGTAGAGGGTGCCCTTGATAGTGATGAATTATGAGGTGCAAGGCAGTTTCCCTTGGCAGCCAATGGTAGTATGGGAGTGCAGTGTGACCGTTCAGGCAATAATGACACCAGGTTCACAGCAGAATCAAGTTCAGGTACATTAGTCACAGTTCTCAGCATGCATGGACTGGCAGTTCTTACAGAATGTGCAGTTTTCAAAGTCCTTACAGGTTATACAGCAGTAGTAATAGTTAACTTCCCAAGATGTCTCTTTAAAGTGAATTTTCCTCACATTGCACCTTTTATCCTTTTCTATCCTTAGCATCCAGAAATAGGATGCAACACTTCTCACTTTCTACTATGCCATGCAAACATGGGGCAGCAACCTGTATATGACAGACTAAGTTCTGCTCCTTATTGCAGGTTACTGTACTCACAGTAAATGGTTTCACAATGTCCTCAGCAGGATCTAGATCTTTAGCAACTTCCGCAGTGTGCTTGTAAAGTATGTCACAGGACCAGAACACACAAATGTCCTGAACAAGTCCATTGTGGAATCTATAAGCTTCCTTTCAGACTAATTTTCTCCACAGCAGCTTCTGCATGCACCTCCTCTTCACACTGGTATGCTCCAAAAATATATCTTGTCCTCTCTTTTCCACTTTAGCTGGTTTTAAACTTTCTTTCTGGCTGGTTCACTATTCAGGGATGTGTCTTCACTCCTTCCACTTCACTGTCTAAACACACACTACTCTCCTACCTCGTTTTTCCTCCCCATGAGCATTGCATGGCCCCACCTAGCAGCTGGTTGCTATGACCTGTTTACTCTTAACTGCCTATTACACAGGAAAATGCATAACCACAATAAAGCACCTTTGGAACCCCTTTAACAGTGTAGCACTGCTATAGCAGTAGAACGCTGCACTAGGAATAGAGCCCGGCTGTACAACTTTGGCCACTGGATTTGATTATTGAGGAACAATGACAAGAATGGACGAAATATTATAGAACGGTATGTTAACTGATAGGATATATATCTTAATCCCATAATTAATGTAAAAAATGGAAATCAGACATCATATAGTACAATCGCTTTCTAACAAAGCTAGAACCAGCCCCTGTACCTCACATGAATCCAGATATCCCCTCATTCATTGCTCCAATTGTTCTGCTAGATTTATTTCAGCTGACAGCTCAGTGGACTTTTCCTTTCTCAGGGGCATGCCCTTTCTGCTGCAGCTGGTGACAGCTAAATGATGGAACTGAGCATGTGCGTCCTCTTCAGTGACGTGGGCAGAGAAGTTAATAAAAGAACAAACAGCAGGTGGTGCTATACAGAGAGATTTAATTGAATAACTCAGTTGCTACAATAAATTTTTAATTATGTGAAAATACAAAACTATTTAGATACAATTGCTATTTTGAAAAATGTAGAATGTTTTTCGTGGGACAACCCCTTTAATACAGAGGAGGTTGAGGCAAAATATGGAGAAATCCATCTTCCGTAAAATTCCGTAGTTTTTTATGCAAAAAGATCTATGCATCTACGCATTTCGGGTCATTGCATACAGACCCTTACTCGTGGCAAAGAGGAGGTTGAGGGTCCTCCCAAGCTATGTGTGATATGAGACTCTAGGGACAGTACCTGAAATCAGGAATGGTGGCTTATCTTTCAGGACCCCAGGGTGGCTGGTTGACAGGACCATGGCAGCCATACTGGTTGCCCCCCAGATATAACTCAGAAACAGCTTCACCTTGCCCCTTCTATTAATAATATATGTATTTTATTCTTCCAGGGTATCAGCAGCCTTTTCAGTTCTTTAAAAGTGGTGCGGCTTTTACGTCTGGGACGCGTGGCGAGAAAACTGGACCATTACATTGAATATGGAGCAGCCGTCCTGGTCTTGTTGGTGTGCGTCTTTGGCCTGGCAGCTCACTGGTTGGCCTGCATCTGGTACAGCATTGGAGATTACGAAGTCATCAATGGAGAGACCATTAGGAATGAAAGCTGGCTCTTTCAGTTGGGAATAACCGTTGGATCTCCTTATCGCTATAATTTATCTGGATCTGGAAAATGGGAAGGTGGGCCCAGCAAGGATTCTGTCTACATCTCCTCCCTGTATTTCACTATGACCAGCCTCACTAGTGTGGGATTTGGAAATATTGCACCTACTACAGACGGAGAGAAGATCTTCGCTGTGGCCATGATGATGATTGGATGTAAGTACGCCATCTTTGTCATTGGTAGTATGTAAGGCACCTCGGCGGTGTCCAAAGAGTAGAGGAAGTGCGAGCTAGGGGAGCGCCTGTGATATATTGTCATGCCTATTCAAAGAGAAATAACAGAGCTAAGTTTGTCATTGGGATTGCATGGTGATGATTCCCTGATAAATGTTTGTGAATATGAAAAAATATGCTTATTGTGGCAGTCACAGCACTATGAAGTGCTTTTTGCGCTGTGGCATTAGAAGAATTTTGATATCTCAAACTTTTTAGTCCAACAAGACTGTCTGTTACTCTGCTTTAATTCTTCTAGCGCCGTTCTATGGAAACAGTAGGCTTAAAGAGAACTTCTTTATTAACTTTAACTTTTCTTCATATATAACACTGCCACCTCTGTAGCAGATAGTCCATGTACAAAACACGTGTTGAATAAAGTATCACAAAATGGTGGTTAAACTGTTTAATCTTGTCATTCAACATAAAATGGTGGATATATTTCTCTCTTCAGTATCTGTTCTCTCACTTTAAGTTATTTAAGCACTTTATGATCTCTCTGAGAGGTATATCTGAGATTTGCTATTGGTTTGTTTGTAATATGATTTGATGATTGATTACTTTTTATGGCTCAGTATGATCTGGTATGAGCAGTTTGTTTACTTTTATGATTTTCTCAGTTTGCGATATGACTTACGCAGTTTGGTGGAACTATAAGTAAAAATAAATAACAGGTTCAGCATACAGTTCTGATCACAATTCTAATGGGAACATCATATAACTGTTCTAAAATACCTATTTGACCTCTTGCTTCCATAAAACTCAGCTCTTAGTAGAGTGAATGTCTGTTCAGATCTTCTCCTCAGCAGCTTCTGCTAGGGGATTTCCGAACACAGGCTCAGTGTGAGGCTGGCTGTGATTGGTCAAGAAGACTCCTGCTCAGTGTGAGGCTGGCTGTGATTGGTCAAGACTCCTGGGCAGCAACAACAGTTTAACTCTATGCTTTCTGTTGATAATTCTGCTGTGTCATTGAGCTTACCTTACATTCATTTTACTGAATCTTAAAGTCATATTATCTTTTTTGCTTCTGTGAACACAGTATATAACTGTTACATGACATCCAAAACATGAAGTCACAGTAAATAACTTTCTTTCTGTCTTTAACATATAAACATATGAACTGTATTAAGGTTATTGGCAGGTCAAGCTGTATACACATATACGCCATATTAGCAACCTAGGATAGGTCTTAGCTGGCCAGCTACACTTATGTAGGCTCCTCTTAAAGGGATTGTCTAGGATCGAATATAAAGTGGGTTGTGTGAGCAGAAGATATCTGTCAGCAAAACATGGTTTACTGAAACACGGACTGTAGTATGACAAAACCTGGGAGCATAGATATCAATCACACTGCAGTCCCTCC
Source organism: Bufotes viridis (assembly GCA_033119425.1). NCBI lineage: Eukaryota > Metazoa > Chordata > Amphibia > Anura > Bufonidae > Bufotes > Bufotes viridis. Next base: position 418,862,070 of record CM065592.1, on the reverse strand, counting down.
CACATTCAGCTGCTCAGGCCTGTAAACAGTAGGGGTACTATTATGGCCAAGCCCGGCCGCTGGTCTATGCTGATAGATAGTATCATAGAGATCTATGAGATGATGAGATCCAGGGTCGGGCCGGTAAACTCGGCTGAAATGATGACACAAACATACTCAGATTGTGTAAAACTAGTCTAAAAGAGCATCTACACCTAAAATAAAAACATTATCAGGCTAGGATTACACAACGACTTATGGACGCCCAGCATCTGTCAGCAGATTTGTACCTATGACACTGGCTGACCTGTTATGTGTGCGCTTGGCAGCTGAAGGCATCTGTGTTGGTCCCATGTTCATATGTGCCCACATTGCTGAGAAAAATGATGCTTAATATATGCAAATGAGCCTCTAGGAGCAACGGGGGCGTTACCATTACACCTAGAGAGTCTGCTCTCTCTGCAACTGCTGTGTCCTCAAGTGTGATCATGTGTACACTGTCTGGTCCTTTAAATCAAAGTGCAGAGGACACGGCAGTTGCAGAGAGAGCAGAGCCTCTAGGTGTAAGGGTAACGCCCCCGTTGCTCCTAGAGGCTCATTTGCATATATAAAACATCATTTTTCTCAGCAATGCGGGCACATATGAACATGGGACCAACACAGGTGCCTTCAGCTGCCAAGTGCACATGTAACAGGTCAGCCAGTGCCATGGGGACAGATCTGCTGACAGATGCCCTTTAAAGTAATTATAGTGAATGTGGATGCGCAGAAATCCAGCAAGTAAGGAACTCCTGCGCCGGTGATCTCCTGTACTGTACTGTGCCTGCGCCTCTTGCATAATCAAATGCACCGGTGCAAGCCTTTGAGTTAGGCCCTATTCACACGTCCACAATGTTCGTCCGCACCCGTTCCGCAAATGTGCGGAACGGGTGTGGACCCATTCATTTTGAATGGGGACGTGATGGATGCGGAGAGCACACACTGTGCTCTCCGCATCCACATTTGCGGAGCGCGCGGGCGATCTTCCGGCCGGCGACTCCCCAATAATATAGAGCATGTCCTATTCTTGCCCGCAATTGCAGACAAGTATAGGCATCTCTATAGGGCTGGTGGCAAGGTGTGTTGCGGATCCGCAACACACTACGGACGTGTGAATAGGGCCTTAGTCTATGGGGCCAGGCATGATTACGACTCCACTGCCTGGCCCTTTCAGTCAAAGTGGCGGGGGCATAGACTAGAAGTAAGCGAGCAGAGCCTCTGGGTGCAATGAGGTGCAACGGCACCACTCTTGTTGCCCCAAGGGATTCATTGGCATATTACAAACATGCTGATTTCTCCCCATTGCAGCCAACAATATTTGATGCAGCTGACAAGTGCCCATGTCCCACGTCAGCTGGTTTGATTGAGACTGAGGTATCTGGTGACAGCAGGGCTGCACCTAGCCTTCCTGCTGCCTGAGGCAAAAACTGAAACAGCCCCCTCCCCAATGCCAATTTCTTAACCTAACCCCTTCCCTTCAGCCCATGGCCTTTCGGCTGCCCCCCTCTAGCACCTAGCTAGTGCTGCCTGAGCCGATCGCCTCACCTGGCCTCATTGGTGGTGCACCCCGGGTGACAGTTACTGTGCACGGGTTTAGTCTCATCAGAGACAACCCCTTTTAGATTTAAAGGGATCGGCCACCCTATATTATTGTGCTGGGAACAGGGCCTGATGGTGTAATATACCTAATTTATGTTTGCCAGCAGGTCCTTTTACCTGCTTGCCTTCCGCAGATATAAAGTCATGTGACCAGTCCTGTCTATCGGTGACCTGGTGAGTGACATGTTTTTTTCATTTTAGGGGAAGTGTATGCTGATGTAGGCCTATTGTGTAGAAAAACTATGCTACACCTGGGGCAAAAATTTCAGTTTCACAGATTGGCTTGTTACCCCTCCCTTGACCCCTGGGGCAAATGTCTTTCTAGCTGCGCCCCTAGTGGACACTGCATGAAATTACTTGCACCTGATTAGTTAAAATTCTGCTTTTGTCCAGTGAGGGGCCAGACAACCATGGTGCCCGCTGAGACAAACAGAGGTTCAATGCACTGGATAAATAAAAAGGGCGAGCTCTTCAGTGTTGGCGATCACTAATCAACCACCGAGAGGAGAAGAAAAGATGAAACGGGCAGAAAATAGAAGTAATTATCACCTCTTTACATTTCGTCCGGTTATAGCCGCATCGGCCCTTTGATGTATTTTATCTGTAATCATCCATAGTTAACGCGGTTCTTTGATTTCGCTTTCTTTAATGCTTCGTTTTTGGTGACTGGTTTTAAACTTTAAAATAATGCTATTATATTAAGAAGAGGCGGATGTCGGCGAAGTGATCGGAGGCCATCGCTGCGGAATAGTGCGCGTCCGCTCTGACATTTCCTATGATAGTAATATTCTAAAACTGATGACAGGCAAAGGCAAAAATGCAAGACTACTAACGATGGTGGCAACATTAGGCTACCTGCGCACGTTGCGGATTACGTGCAGAAAAAACGCAGTGTAAGGGCTCATGCACACGACTGTATGTATTTTGCGGTCCGCAAAAAACGGATCAGCAAAAAATACGGATGATGTTAATGCACATTCTGTATTTTACGGAACGGAACAGCTGGCCCCTAATAGAACAGTACTATGCTTGTCCGTAATGCGGACAATAATAGGACATAGGGAAACATAGGAAACAATAGGGAATAATAGGACATAGGGAAACAATAGGGAAACAGAATGCACACAGATTGCAGACCCACTGAAATGAATGGTTCCGCATACAGTCCGCAAAAAAAAAAAAACGGAACGGACACGGAAAGAAAATGCGTTTGTGTGCATGAGCCCTAATACAGTACCAGAAAAGTGAATGATATAAGACAAATCTCATGTACACTTTGCTTTTTTCTTCCATGCGGAAGTTGACCTGCCGTGCAAATTTTGAAATCCGCAGCGTGTCAATTGTTTCTGCGATTCGGCAACTTCTGTAGAGGGGTTCTCTCCATAGACTTCAATGAGGTTGTTAACAAAAACAGAAAATAAGCACAAAAATCCCAACAAAAACTGCATAAGAAAAAACACAAATAAAAAACCCAATAAATAGTGCGGTTTTATGTCTGTTTTTTTGGTGCGGTTTTGGTGCAGATTTCAGACAAATCTGCACTGTGTGCGGGTACCCTCGGGCTGCTGCCACATTGCGTCTTTTGGCGTGCCTTTTTTTTTTGCATTTCCATCTGTTTTTTGCAAGCCATGCTTTTTTCTACACAAAAGGTATGTAGGTTAGAAAATGTGAATATATGATCAGCATCAACATGGAGGAACGGGTTGTCTCCTCTTCTCCTCATCAGTCTTAGCTTTGAGAAAGTATACTGAGCTATAGACATGGATTACTTGGTTTTTCAATTTGTCAGTAAAAAAATATCGTCTGTTTGTGATTTTGGGATAAGTTGTCCAGAAAAAAGAAGAATCCGGGTTGGCAACCCTGCCTTCCGTGTACAACAGAATCTGAGCTACTGAGCATGTGCGACCTGCAGCACAGGACACATTAGGTGGACATTCTGAAAGGGAATCAAAAGAACGGGGTGGGGGTGGGGGATCCATAACAAACATGAATTTTTAAAATAATTCCAATTGGAATTTTTTTTGTTTTGCTTGATGTAACCATGAAATACAATACCTCACCATGGGACCACCTTTCACCATCACCCATAGACCTTCCTTGTCCTGCACTACCAGGGAGAACGGCAGCTGCAGGGACGTTGACTGCTCTATTATCTAAAGTGCCTCCTGGGTAATGGGGGCACATCAGGACATTGATAAAGAAAGCGCTTATCATTTCTTATTCTGGGCGATGCCGTGTCTTTTAATGTATTGCTGTGTCTGGAGCCAGTTATTTATGGGAATCAATTGTACAGAAGCCAGTGCCTGTGAAGGTTGTTTGTAAGAAGCACTTTAATTTACACAGCAGAGGTCATAAACGAGGGAATCTGTCATGGTTTGCATCATTGAATCCATATTTTGGGCTGAGCTTTTAGTGGCTTCCATTAGTCCATTAGAACCAGCATAACCAGCTTAGCGCCATGTTATAATGGGGGGATATAGGGTGTCGTGCACAAGACTGATAGGGACGCTCATCTTAACTGTGTATGCCCAAAAGTGATTTTTCATGCATATGCAAATGAGCAGGTAAGTGCACCGAGGGCGGGCCAAAGCCGCTTTGTGCACCCTTCCCTGCATTGTTGTGGAGGCACTGTTGCTGGGGTATTTTGGTTGTCTCTTGTATGGAGCATTGCGGTTGTTAACGTTATGGATGGCTTTCTTATGGGGATAGGTCGTTTTATGGGGGCTGTACTGCAGGATTGTGGGGGCACTCTGGCAGTCTCTTTTGTAGGGCACTCTGGCTGCCACTTGTGATGACTGTATAAGGCCTCTTTTACACTTGCGTTGTGAGGATCCGGCGTGCACTTCCGTCGCCGGAAATGCCCGCCGGATCCGCCACAATGCAAGACAACTGAAAGCATTTGAAGACTGATCAGTCTTCGAAATGCTTTCAGTGTTACTATGGCAGCCAGGACGCTACTAAAGTCCTGGTTGCCATAGTATTAGTGGGGAGCGGGGGAGCAGATACTTACAGTCCGTGCGGCTCCTGGGGCGCTCCACAATGACGTCAGAGCGCCCCACGCTCATGGATAACATGATCCATGCGATCATGTGATCCATGCTCATGGGGTGCTCTGCCGTCATTGTGGAGCGCCCCGGGACTCGGGAGCCGCACGGACGGTAAGTATACGTCTCCCCTGCCTCCCCACTACACTTTACCATGGCAGCCGGGACTTTAGCGTCCTGGCTGCCATGGTAACCATTCACAAAAGCTAAACATCGGTTCCGGCGATACGCCGAAACGGCGTTTAGCTTGATGCCGGATCCGGATTAATGCACTTCAATGGGCATTAATTCCGGATCCAGCGTTACAGCATGTCTTCTGGATTTTTAGACGGAGACAAATCCGCAGCATGCTACGGTTTTGTCAACATCCAAAAAACGTTCACATACTGAACGGAAGACATCCTGATGCGTCCTGAACGGATTGCTCTCCATTCAGAATGCATTAGGATAAATCCTGATCAGTATCTTTCCGTCCTAGAGCCCTGAGGACGGAACTCTAGGACGGAAAGCAAAAACGCCAGTGTGAAAGAGCCCTTAGGAAGACACACTCCCTGTCTGTTTTATGAGGATGCTGTGTTTCAAGGGCAAGCTCACACAGCGCTATTTATTTCCATTGGTGTCCTCCGTTATAGGAGCAAAAGAACGAAAATAACGGAAGTGACAGTAACAGAACCAAACAGATCCCACTGGCTATCACGGGGTCCATTTGGTTTCCATTTGGGAGAATTTCTGCATTTTTTGCAGATCCCACATAGACCCATTCGTTTCTGTGGTTCCGTAAAAGATGTGGACAGCTGACAGATGTCATCCGTGCACTGTCCGCATCTGTGCGGCCATTCTGCAGATGATACACCATGTCCTGTTCTTGTCCGTTTTGCAGTTCTATTGGGGAAATGAGGCATGCATAGTATCCATACTTTGCGGATCCGCAAAATATGTACGATCATGGCTGCTTTTGCACAGTCTTTCTTTGGTCAGTGTTTGATCAGTGATTTTCATCAGTGATTGTGAGCAAATACCAGGAGTGAAGGCTACACAGAGATAAGGTATAAAATACTATAATGGAAAATGTGGATCTGTTCTGTGTTTAGACCCGCTCCTGGTTTTGGCTGACAATCACTGAAGGAAGTCACTGACCAAACACTGACTTTGTGAAAGCAGTCTTAGGCCTCATTTACATTTCAGTTTCCTTTTCAAGTCTGTGGAAAAATCAGTTTGTGTTCCATCCGTAAAGATGTCCATGAAGGATCCGTGTTTGGTCAGTGTATCTGTTTTTTGCCCCCTGTGTCCCATGAATTCTGCTCAGCTGAACATTCATTTCCAGAGCATCTCCTATGAGTGGTCAATTAAAAACGGACCAAACACGGATGCCATCAGTGTTGTGTAAGTGATTTTTTACAGAACCATAGACTTAAATGGGCAAGTTTTGTCAGCATCACAGATCAAAGTAGTGCATGCCTCCGTGATTTTTTCACTGACCCACAGTCGTAAAAAACTACTGATGTGTGAACAAACACATTAAAATCAATTGGTACATGTGCTGTCTGTGGAAAATGCGCATAGCACACATCATTATAAAATGGAAATGTTAATGACACCTTAGGCTAGTTACACGCTTAGGCCCCTTTCACACGAGCGAGTTTTCTGCATTGGTGGGAAGCGTGACATAAACGCATAGCACCCACACTGAATCCTGACCCATTCATTTCAATGGTTCTCGGCATTTGAGCATTTTTTTTCACGCTTTATTTCTGTGTTGCGTGAGAATCGCAACATGTTCTAAATTCTGCGTTTTTCACGCAGCCCTGACCCCATAGAAGTGAATGGGGCTTCAGTAAAAAGCAAGTGCGGATGCAATGGGTTTTTCACTGATGGTTGCTAGGAGATTTTGTTTGTAAAATGTAGGCCCCTGGCACCCAGGCAGAGGGAGGTTTATTCACAGGAAAACGGGGTTCATGTCACCCACCAATGGAACAGACGATTTTTTAAAATGTAGGCCCCTGGCATCCAGGCAGAGCAGGGGTTTATTCACAGCAAAATGGGGTTCATGTCACCCACCAATGGAACGGACGATTTAAAAAAATGTAGGCCCCTGGCACCCAGGCAGAGCATGGGTTTATTCACGGCAAAACGGGGCTCATGTCACCCACCAATGGAACAGGCGATTTTTAGAAATGTAGGCCCCTGGCACCCAGGCAGAGCAGGGGTTTTTCACCAGCAAAACTGGGTTGATGTCACCCACCAATGGAACAGACGGTTTTTAAAAATGTAGGTCCCTAGCACCCAGGCAGAGGAGGGGTTTATTCACGGCAAAACGAGGTTCATGTCACCCACCAATGGAACAGACGATTTTTAAAAATGCAGGCCCCTGGCACCCAGGCATAGGAGGGGTTAATTCACGGCAAACCAGGGTTAATGTCATCCACCAATGGAACAGACGATTTTAAAAAATTTAGGCCCCGGCACCCAGGCAGCGGAGGGGTTTATTCACGGTAAAAATGGTAATATTACACCCAACAATTTAAAAGAAGATTTTTCAAATTTTCGGTCCCTGTCACCCATGCACTGCAGGGTTACTTGACAGCAAAAAATTGGAATATGTCAACCCCTGAACTCCCAGATGGATTAACTATATTATTGTCCCCGGCACCTATGCAGCACAGGCCGCAAAGGTAATTCCTGGCCTAAAAAAATATGATTTTTTCACCACCCATGAAAAACATGGATTTAAGTGGTATATTTTGGGGTGTAGGACCTCATCGTTCTCAACATCATCTTCCACCCAGTCTTCACCCCTGCCTTCTTTGTCGGTCTGCACACCGCAGAAAGCTGCAGCAGTTGGCACCTGTGTTTCATCATCATCAGAGACGTGCTGCGGTGGTCTTCCCCTGTCCTCATCCTCAAACCTAAGTGGTTGGGCATCCGTGCACTCAATCTCTTCCACTTCTGTGGCAGGGCTATGGTTATGGCCCTGGGAAACCCTGCCAGCATAGTCATCAAAAAGCATAAGAGACTGCTGCATGACTTGGGGCTCAGATTGCTTGGCTGATTTGCAAGCGGCTGAGGTGCAAGATAGGTGACCATGGGCTGCAGGTGCCAACTCTGTGCTTTCAGCAGGGGACAGGATGAGAGACAACGTGAAGGAACAGGAGGCACTGTCAGCCATCCAATCTACAACCTTCTGTACTTGTTCTGGCCTCACCATCCGTAGAGTGGCATTCGGGCCTACCAAATAACGCTGCAGGTTTTGTCGCCTACTCGCACCTGAGGACGGTGTTTCACTTGGACCTGTAGCTGGTGCAGAACGGCCACATCCTCTCCCAGCAACAGGAGCTCCACCAGCACAAGCAGCACCACGACCATGTCCATGTCCCTTATTTGATGTTCTCCTCATTATTTGCGTTCACCCACCAAACTAACAGATGGTTTATCTCAGGTGTCTAACAGTAAGGCTGTGCCCGTGTCATAAACAGAATACATTTCTTTAGATCACACAACATAACCATAATAAGGAGGAGTTTATTATTCTTGTATATTTCAATCCTTTAGGCTACTTTCACACTTGCGGCAGAGTGATCTAGCAAGCAGATCCAGCTATGGATCTGTCTTACAAATGCATTGCACTATAAAATTAGATGCAAGCATAACATAACGTATTTTGATCAAAATGTATTGACCAAGTGTCTTAGTTTTTATCAAGAGTGAGGGCCTAGTCCATATGTTATGCTTGCATCTAATTTTATAGTTTCAAAAGTGATGTTTTTGTGTAAAATGTAAATAACTAAAAAGTAAGTATACATATAAGGTATCGACTCGTCCGTAAGAATCTGCTGTATAAAAATATCACATGACCTAACCCCTCAGATGAACACCTTAAAAATAAATAAATGGTGTCAAAAAAGCAATTTTCTTGTCACCTTACATCAGAAAAAGTGTAATACCAAGCGATCAAAAAGTCATACGCACCCCAAAATCATACCAATCAAACCGTCATCTCATTCTGCAAAAAATGAGACCCTAACTAAGACAATCGCCCAAAAAATATAAAAACTATGGGCCAGATTTATCATTACACTTACATCTTACTCCACTTTTACATATGCCCAAAGTCACTTTCGGATAGTCAGATTTATTAATGGTCCTTTAATACTGTGATACATGTGGATTGACGGTAGCAGTTTATCCTTCAGTAAAGGGCTTTACAAAAGTCGCACGTCTTTACAAAAAGTCGCATGTTCTATTAAAAAGTCGTATAAGATAAGCATGGTCCCCCCTGGAGTGAAACTGCGCATTTTTTTGCGACTTTTTTGCGACTTTTTTGCGACTTTTTCACTCCATTAAAGTGACTTTAGCTAATGATAAATCTGGCCCAATGTTTCTCAGACTATGGAGACACTAAAACATGATTTTTTTTTACAGAAATGCTTTATTATGTAAAACTGAAACAAACAACCAAAAAAAGTACACATATTTGGTATTGTCGCATCCGCAACAACCTACTCTATAAAAATACTACATGAGCTAACCTTTCAGATGAACATTGTAAATATTAAAAAATAAAAACTGTGCCAAAACAGCTATTTTTTGTTACCTTGCCTCACAAAAAGTGTAATACAGAGCAACCAAAAATCATATGTACCCTAAAATAGTAGCAATAAAACTGCCACCTTATAACGTAGTTTCCAAAATGGGGTCATTTTTGGGGAGTTTACACTCTAGGGGTGCATCAGGGGGGCTTCAAATCCAGCAAAATCTGCCTTCAAAAACTGTATGGCATTCCTTTCCTTCTGCGCCCTGCCGTGTGCCCGTACAGCAGTTGACATATAGGGTGTTTCTGTAAACTACAGAATCAGGGCAATAAATATTGAGTTATGTTTGGCTGTTAACCCTTGCTTTGTTACTGAAAAAAAATTATTAAAATTGAAAATCTGACAAAAAAGTGAAATTCTGAAACATCTCCATTTTCCATTAATTCTTGTGGAACACCTAAAGGGTTAACAAAGCTTGTAAAATCAGTTATGAATACCTTGAGGGGTGTAGTTTCTAAAATGGGGTCACTTTTGGGTGGTTTCTATTATGTAAGCCTCACAAAGTGACTTCAGACCTGAACTGGTCCTTAAAAAGTGGGTTTTGGAAATTTTCAGAAAAATTTCAAGATTTGCTTCTAAACTTCTAAGCCTTGTAACGTCCCAAAAAATAAAATAGCATTCCCAATATGATCCAAACATGAAGTAGACATATGGGGAATGTAAAGTAATAACTAATTTTAGAGTTATTACTATCTATTATAAAGGTAGAGAAATAGAAATTTGCTAATTTGCTAATATTTCCTAATTTTTGGTAAATTTGGTATTGTTTTTATAAAGAAAAATGAAAAATGAGTTTTACCAGTGTCATGAAGTACAATATGTGACGAGAAAACAATCTCAGAATGGCCTGGATAAGTAAAAGCATTTTAAAGTTATTACCACATAAAGTGACACGTGTCAGATTTGCTAAAAATGGCCTGGTCCTTAAGGTGAAAAATGGCTGGGTCCTTAAGGGGTTAAAATAATGGATCTCCTTTCCTTTATTTTTCTGTTCTTTTGATGCATAAAAAGAAAGGACTAATACACGATGATGTGAACTTGGCCTTATGTTCCTCATAGTTCTGATTGCTTGTGCAGTGTTGTTCAGTCTCTGGATTTTGCCTGAAATGAGACAAACTTATGGAGTTGTTTGATTTTTAACCCCTTGGCGACATACGACGTACTAGTACATCACATCGGGAACTGACTTCCCGCAAATTGACGCACTAGTACGTCACGAGGATTGGGCGGGCACAGGAGCTGGTCATGCCTGATCAATGCAGGTGCCCAGCTGTATCTGCTGATGCCGGCGGATTAACCCCTTATATGCCACACTCAACACTGACCACGGCATATAAGAGGATGGCCAAGAGGAAGGGCACACGTTCACATATTTGTTTTCATTTACGGAATCAACGTACTGTGACTGTGTTGTTGGTACATTATTACAAGATTTGGGGTCCCCACTTTTGATTTTGCCCAGGGCCACATATTGTCTAAAACCGGCCCTTCTGATGGAAATCACTGACCAAACACTGAAATGTGAATGAGGTATAAGACAGGGACACACCTTTAACTGCTAACACCCATCTGGACCTTTCTGGCAGACTGCTGGCAATGTATAAATTACTTTCTAGCAGGAATAATAGAAGAATAACACAACACAGAGCCATAAGAATAGATGTTTCAGAACTGTTATTACATGGGGATACAAGTAGTTATTAGACGAGACATGTCAGGAGGGGGGACAGTAACGCTTTAAAGAATTTTTAAAAGAAAACCCAAATGATAATTCCCCCTGCCCCTGGCTGAGTCCTCTTGGATAACACTTCTCAGCCTCTAAAACTCTTCAGGATAAAATACTCAAGTGGATCAACTTCGCCTCACTTGAAATCCAATATATTATGTGGCTGCTCTATGGCGGCCGGGCTGGTGCTCAGTGCCTTCATATCAGAAAGTAATCACTGTCATTCTCTCAGTAATCCTTCACAATGCAGTCATCTCGGCCTCACACAATGAGACGGCTTCAGCACATTGTCCAAGTGTCTGTCTACGGAGTCCCAATGGCTGCTCCCGGGTCATGCTCATATCCCAATTATCCATGAAATACCTACAAAGTGACTTCACACATGCAAATGACCCTCATTCAATAATGATAGACCAGGTTGGAAATACGTGGACTGCAAAATAATGATATATTAAAGGGGTTGTCCTGGCTGCTTTCTTCCAAAAACAGTGCCACACCTGTCCATGGGTTGTGTCTGGTAGTGCAGTTTATCAATAATTGAATTTCTTGTTGAACTTCCTCAAAGCGGCCAGAGTTTGGTCATAAATCTTCATTTAGTTATTAAAGGTTTCATTAACTTTGACACATATGCTCATTATAAGAACATGACCAAATTATAGATTAGAGAGCTGGGGTCCCCAATTCAGGACCTTCATCTACTTTATAGAGTGTCTCTTGCTCTGGAGGAACAAGCATGTTCATGCATTACATTGACAGCACAATGAGAACTGTGTAATACCTCATTTCTCCTGTGGCGGCACTGTAGGGAAACTTAGTACTTCTTGCCAGGTTCCTCCAAAGATTTGTGATCGCTGAGCGCATCAGAAAGCTTCATCTTAGTATATTTACTCATTATCAGTTATGTGACCAAATTATAAAGCCCATTTTCAAAATTTCAGTAAACAGTTTGGGTCCTCAATTCAGAACCTTCCTCTGTTTTGTAGAGTGGAAAATGGCTACAAAGAGTGTCTATTGCTCTGGAGGAACCACCATGTCCATGGATTACACTGACAGCACAATGATAACTGTGTAATACCTCATTTCACCTGTGGAGGCACTGTAGGGAAACATAACATTTCTGATCGCTGAGGGCTCCAGCAGCAGGACACCCTCCTTGTAATCAACCTATTGTCTTGGAACCCTTTTTAATTTTCCATAGAGGACACCCCCTTTGCTAGTTTTCTCGTCTTCTGTATTATAATGGAATAATTACAGCCGCTAAATTCAAGGAAGTACTCAAATTGAAGTATTTACATTAGAATCATAGAGACAAATGTCTGCCATGTTAATCGCTCTCAATTGTCCTTATCCAGTATTTGCCGGTGACCTCTCTCACAGCAAGGACGTCCTTCACCAGAGATGGCGCATGAGTGAGTTATAGTAATGAGCCTAATAACGGAGGTCACGCAAACCCATTCTTCATTGTCACAGTCATAAAATAATAGTAGATTAGCACACACAGTGCGGCATGAGGAGCCATCAATTCTCTGCTCTCAGGGTTATCACAGACTTCAGCACACTTGATAAATTTAAGACCCCCCCCCCCCTAAAATGATGCAGTAAATTCTGACCTAAACAGCTGGCTCCATTTTAGAGATTTACGTAAATAAGTCCATCTGGCTTAATATAACCACTCATGGGTCAATATCTGAGTGGGACAGGACACAACTATGATTACATAGAAATGACATAGGTATAATAGGCCCCAAATTTGGAATATTATGAGAAGGCATCATCTACTAAGATGGTTTCCCACACTGGTAGGTTCTGGGTGGCAGTGGCCTTAGATCTTCTCACACATCAATGCCATCATTGATTTTTTCTCCCCAAATAGCATTCTATTCCCGAATAGTGGTGTAGCTATAGGGCATGGACATGCATATAGTAGTCACCTCCAGGTCTGTTGGCTTTATGGTCCTCAGATGCTACAGAAGAGAGCAGTATCTGTATGTACATGAAGGCACCATGGCATTACGCTTAGTGTATAGTCACATAATCATGGTGGTCAGAGCCATCACAAGGTGAATATGATTGATTTTTAGATCGGAAGTTGGTCCTACACACTATGGAGTAGATTTACTAAGACTGGGATTTCATACACCAGCCCTGGTAGAATGGCCGGTGGAGTAGGAAGAGCCACATTTATTAAGAGGTACAGGCATCCTAATAAATTTATTACATACCGAAAAATGCCATACATCTTTGAGAAATACACAGTGGGAAATCTGGTGTATTGGGCTCAGAATCCATGGCAGAAATCCAAGGCTGGCCCTCAGATTTGTAGTTTAGATGTCCAGGATCTAAACTAACTCACATGGGCCTAACTCACATGTGGCCACCTGCCTTGGGTTCTGCGCGGAAAACACACCAAGAAGAGAAATGTCCCTTCTCAACTAAGCATGGAAAAAAATACGCAGTTTCCATTGAGGAGGAATACACATGCAGAATACGAACAGAAATCCACGTGGAAATCCAACATGTAAACATGCCCTTAAGTGGTGGACCTACTATGGACCCTAGATATGGAACAAGAAGCTTCAAGCTGCACCTCTGGTCCCCAGATCCATAAATATTAAATCACATCTCAAAAAAGGGATTTAAAAAAATAAATAAAAAGTAGTCCTTAGAGTCATGTGTAGACATCAGTTGTTGAGATAAAAAGGAGAGGTTGGTTAGGACTCAATAAATCTGCAGAGCACCATGGGAGGGTCACTATGATGTTCTGCATGCGGCATGATTTTCACACACGAGGTCAATTCAATTGAATCAACCATATAATATGCATTTACACCGTAAGGCATCGGCATTTCCAAGAACTGGATACGCACAATAAATAACGACTGTCAGATTTGAGATGTAAAGTCCTAGAAGTACAAGTAGCCATGTTTCCTTCTGTACAAGTGCGAGATCTACATGCTGGATAACTATGATGGATGGGTTATGTAGAAAGTATTATCTTGGTGAGAGATTATTTTATTACTTTATTTTATTTACAAATGTTATATGGAGCTGTACAAAGTAAAGGGAGTGTCACCTAGATTTGTTCTTTTTGAAGCGGTTGTCCCATCATCACCTTTTATGAGAGGCGAAATGTGAAATGTGAAAGGCTGAGATGTGACAACTAACTAAATCCAGATGCTGTTTTTATGTTTTTTGTTTGTAGATTTTTATTCTGTTTTCTGTATATTGTTACGCGGGCTGCCATCTTGCCTGAGCTGTTCTGTGAACAGCAGCCACATGGACCATGCAACATTTTTAGTATATATTTACTACATATGAGCATTGCTAAACTTTAGGTCAAACCATGTGCATTGAAAGGCTCTTCCAGGACTGATAACACTGATGGACAATTCTAAGGCTATCAATATATTTAATTAGTGGCGGTGTGGCTTCTGGCACAAGTGCCAGTCAGCGGACTAACCTTCAGGACCACATTATTTATGACACAGCACCATGTATTTGATAGTGGCTGTGTCTGGTACTGCAACTCAACCCCATCCACTTAAAGGGGTTATCCTGGAAATAATATTGATGACCTATCCTCAGGATTAGATCAGCGAGGGTCCCAGCTGTTAGAAGAGGCCAGCTTTCCTTGAGCGCCCCAGCCTCTTTCTAGGCCACCTGATGTCACCATACATCAGTCACGTTGCCTAGTTGCAGCATAGCCCCATTGAAGTGAATGGGGTTAAGCTGCAATACCAAGCACAGCCACTATACAATGTATGCCGCTATGCTTGGTGAACTACCGGGCGCCCGCTGTGCTTGCCAGAACTCTGGTGTTTCCCTGGAACAGCTGATCTAAGAGGGTGCAGGGACTTTAATCCCGGCCGATGTGATAAGGATGATTTAGGGTATCATTATTATAAGGTTTGTGGGCAGAGGATGGATGTCTGGTGTCAAAGGTGCGAAGGGAGATGGAGAAGACTAGATCCAAACATTTGACCAAAGCAGTATACGAGTGCCGAGGCTTCAGCTATGTATCACAAAGACATCCGTTATAGCATGGAGTATGAGGACAGTGACCATACCTATCCTGTTGTGGCACTTACATTCTCCTTACGTCTTAGAATCAATGGACATGGTACAGGGGTCAGTGCGGATTTGTCTGGATCCAGAGTGAAATGCAAAGTGGGTGTTATATATGAGCGCATGGAAGAATGGCGACTTGTGCCTCAGTCTCATAGTCCTCTCAGCATATAGTTGAAAACTGGATGTCTTTTTTGTCAGTGAAAATCTGAGAAGGGAACGTTGTCGACTCTGCACAGGCCTTTTGTTTGTGGCGTCTTTCTGACTGGTGCCTTGTGTTGTTTTCACCAGCATCTTAGATCTTTGCCGAGCAGACCTTTCCATAGATGTTTCCAGGTTTGGAAGTGGCTTCCTGGTGCTGATGTCTGCTGTCGGTTCCCGCACCCTTTCAGATCTCAATAGACCCTTACTGGGATTTTCCAGCAGTTCCATTCTTTGGTTGAACATAAATAGGACATCCACTTCTTCTTGTCCTATGGACTAATACTGTACATACTGGAAACAAGCTTCTATCTACTTGTTCTTGCTGCAACATGGAATGCAGTAGAGCTTGACCAGACCTCCTGCTGAGCTGCGGACATTGTCATAGTCTTCATCATGCGCCATAGGCCTTAGGTTTCCTACTACAGAATTAAACAAGAAAGAATTTCAGAGAACGTGGCCACATGATGCCCTATAGAACGGCAGCCAGCAGAGATCTGAAGATGATGTAAATTTGTGATAGATGCGGATCACCCCTAGAGCTCCCATCAGTATCAAGAACAACAAGAGCATTGGTTGTTTTTGTATCTCCTACTAAAATGGACAGTCTACCACATAAACCTAGCCCCCTCTTCATGTATCCTCCATCCCTGCCGTAGTCTGGTCCGTCTTGCAAAAACAATGAAGTATGGGAGCTGTGCAATGTGGTGTTCATTCTGAATGCCCTTCTTTATTACAATTAAGCTATAAAACTGGGGGAACGGGGATGTAGTTATAGATGGTGGAGAGGTGCTAGTCACATTTGGAAACTGGTGCCTACAAAGGGGCCATAAGACCCCTCTGCCACTCAAAGTCACAATGTTATAAATGGCACATGCTAGGTAGGTAGGGCCATAGCTAAAGGCTCATGGGCCCTGGTGCAAGAGTGCAGCTTGGGCCCCCCCTTACTTCAGTGCTTTGTGGTTAGGGGTAGAGCCTTTGTGCTGTCTGAGGCAAAAATTTAAACTGCAGCTCCCATCCAAATTCTTGACCTAGACCCTTCCCTGGAGCCAGAGATGTAACTTGAAGATTCTAGGCCCCACTGCAAAATCTATGACAGAGCCCTCCCAGCATGCACTTTCTATAATACCAGTGTCTTCCCATCTGGCACAAGGGTCTTTGGGGCCCCTCAAGGTCCTGGGCCCGGTAGCGGCTGCTAGCTCTGCACCCCCTATAGCTACGCCGATGTAGGTAGGGGAACCTGCTACAGATTTTGAATTGACTTTTCTCGTGCTTCCATGGGTGTCCCTCTGGCAGCACTGGGAGTCATTAATGAGCATATGCTAACACACAATTTACATATACAGATATATCTGTATGTATTATAGTATATCCTCTACCAAGCCCTCTTCCCCAAGGGCCCGCTACGGGCATCCACCTACTAGATCTATAGATATATTTTTCGCCAATGATCCTTTCTCACCACCATCAACCTCTCGGGCGCATCCAGCGGAGTAGTCACCTGGTTGCCTGCTCTGTTCCCCCAATGACGCATGCTAGTCAGCATCCTTCTGCTTCTTCCCAGGGGTCAGAGCCACTGATGTATCTCTGGTTCATCCTTCCCATGCAGTCTGAGGCCTGCTTTCTGCTGGCTCTGCTTCTCACTGAAAGTAGGGCATTTTAGGGTATTTAAGGCATTTCCCCCCGTGGGAAGGTGCCTAAGCAATACATTGTTGTACTGTAGTATTCTACAAAGGTGTTCCTTTATTTTTTTGTCTGCCAATGTACAAAGTTTCTCGGACCATTGGCTGGCTGACCTCAACTTGGTTTGATCTCTGTACCAACCCTGAGCTGCCTACACTGACCCTCAAACTGACATTGGATTTCAAGAACTCTGCCTGCCCCTGACTATGATTTTGCTTGATCCACCAGTGTCTATTGACCATCGTGGGTCAGTAGACACTGAAATGAGACTACTCCAAGAGGTAGCAGCCAGGTGGTTCCCCTGCAGCAGAGTCCAGATCCCTATATAGGGGTGCAGACTATGTGTGTGTGTGTGTGTGGGGGGGGGACTTAGATAACTCCCGTAGGACTAGCCCCAAACCAAATCTGTTCAAGTGACGCAGCGAATCCACATCCTATTCCGTAAAATAAATCCAGTCCTGATGTTTCTATACAGTCATGATGGTACAGTTCCCATGAGCCAAGGCTATTGAGGTGATATCGTAAAACGGTGAAATGAGCGAGCAGTAGGTTATTATAATTACAACGTTTACATCACTTCTGGCGCCATTACGTTTGACATTTTGATACAATTATATTTGCTGAGCACAGAAATGTGGCAATAATGAGCCCAAATGTGCATCTGAAGGGAACGGCTCACCATTCCTTGTGTTATACATGACGTGGTGCCAGGTTCTAATTCTGTGGAATTAAAATCTCTAAGTGCAACTCAAATGCAAATTATAGACTAATATTAAACCCATTTGTCATTTTGAGGCTCTTGCATGGCATGTGTGAGATGGCGTTCAGGTTTGCTTCTTGCATTTCTTTTAGAAATCTTTTTGGGATCTAGCGGCACAATGGCAGACTACAATTACAAGCTAATATGTAGAAAGATGTATGTTAAGCCAAGGCCAAGAGAGTATAAATAAAAAAGGCTTCAATCAAAGAAAATGTCCCACATTATTCCAGAAATTGTATAGTAACCAACTAGGAGAGAACGTTCTGCAATCAGCTTACATTTGTTGGGGCAAACCCCCTACTTCTATGATTGTCGGGGTCCCAATTGATGTGGATGTACGAGCACTCGAAGAACTGACACAGACACAAGTAGCAGCTGAATCAGGTTCTGCTTTAATTACACACAAGAATACATCTTTATAACACTGCAGACTAACATAGACAGAGAAGGCACACCGCCAAGGGGGTAGAAATCGAAATTAGTGATTTAATTAGTTATTCATATAAGGCAATACTTGCGCACCATACTAACAGAATTTTTAATGGTTAAAAACTTCTAAGGAATATGCTGTAAAGAACCGACAACCCCTTCTGCTCGTGTATTTTTTAAACCTAACAGAGACAATTTAGCAGCTTTCATGGAAAATAGTCCATGAGCTGGGACCCCCAGAGTAGCACCAGGACTAAAAGACAGAACTGGCACGGAATTTAAAGAGCATCTGTCAGCAGATTTGCACCTATGACACTGGCTGACCTGTTACATTGGCAGCTAAAGGCATCTGTGTTGGTCCCATGTTCATATGTGTCCGCATTGCTGAGAAAAATGATGTTTTACTATATGCAAATGAGCCTCTAGGAGCAACGGGGGTGTTGTCGTTACACCTGGCGGCTCTGCTCTCTGCAAATGCTGCGCCCTCTACACTTTGATTAACAGGACCTGGCAGAGTAAATGTAATCACTCCTGCCTGGTTCTGTCAATCAAAGTGGAGAGGGCTCAGCAGTTGCAGAGAGAGCAGGGCCTCTAGGTGTAACGGTAACGCCCCCGTTGCTCCTAGAGGCTCATTTGCATATATTAAAACATCATTTTTTTTAGCAATGCGGGCACATCTGAACATGGGACCAACACAGATGCCTTCAGCTTCCAAGTGTACAGGCAACAGATCAGCCAGTTTCATAGGTACAAATCTACTGCCAGTTCTGTCTAATAGTTTTGGTGCTGCTGTGGGGGGTCCCAGCTCATGGACTATTTCCCATTGCATCCAAAATTGGCTTAAAATCCATCTTTAAATTGTAGTTATAAACAGGTAGCATATTTACTATACCAATAAGTAGAGCTCCCGAGGGGCCTGTACTGGGACCATTACTGGACTAATGTTATAAGTGGAATTCCCCAGAGGTCTGTACTGGGACCATTACTGGACTAATGTTATAAGTGGAGTTCCCCAGGGGCCTGTACTGGGAAAACAGCTGAACCCACTAAAAATGATCCCTCACACTGCTCCGTAGACATAAATATAAAAAGTTATGGGGGTCACAATATGACGATGATATAATAATATTTTTTTTAGAAAGTTTTTTATTTTTTTAACAGGAAAAGCTAAGAAAAGTATCACTGTAATCATCCTGACCCACAGAGTTAATAAAAAAAAGACATCAAAGAGCTAGAGAAAGTACAAAGAATAGCAACCCAATTAATATGAGGGTTGGAAGGTCTCAGCTATGGAGATAGGTTATTAGAACTAAATGTATTTCCCCAGGAGAAGCGGAGGCTGAGTGGGTTCTGATATCTTCATATAAATATGTAAATGGGACCTATAATAACCTATGCGATACATTTTTTATAAACAGAGAACACAGGATTACTGCTTACAGATATAGGAAAAGCAATTTGATCATAAAGTTTGAAAGCATTACTTTACTTTCTGAACCGTAAACTTTTGACACAACTTTTGACACATGATCCCATGGAATTTGGTAATGGCTAAAAGTGTGGATAGATATAAGAAGGGGTTACACATATGCTCCTCATAATATATACAGGGTCACTGGTATTAATATAGATTGTTGAGCTAGGGATGGGTCTGATGGTCAGTAGGGGTCAGGAAATAATTTTTCCACTTTATGGTGAATTGGGTCTGCAATTTAGGGTGTTTTTTGCCTTCCTTCGGTTGAACTTGATAAACTTAGGTCTTTTTTCAACCCACTAAGTAACTATGTGTTACAGTCCATGAGAAGAGCTGGAGTATGGGGTAGAAACCTGGAGGCAGTGCTATCTTTGTCTGCATAGTTTTGTAGGCAAACAAATGCCCAGGTCTTTTGGTGACCCCCTCACTACCCTGGCTCCTCTGGACACCATCGGGGTGTCACAACGTGTTTCTGCTCTACAGAGGGGATGCTATTCATGGTTCACCCAAAGGAGATATAAGGCCAGAGAGTCAAGGTCTGCAGTAAACCAGTGTGCTTCTTTACTGGAGGAATTCCAAGTGCAAAACAATACAGGCGATGCACTGAGCTGGAATCTCCAGTCTCCTACCTGGCAGAAGAAGGTTGGGTGTTGAGGAAAGGCCTGAGCTAGCTATTCTTCTCTCTCTCAGAAGACTGGTACCCTGGCCAAAGTTTTAGTGACCCCTTGTCTGTGACTCAGTATCACCGTTTCAGCATCTTCTTCCAGTCACTCATGCAGTCTGGCAAAATTTCTACTAAACACCAGTCCCTATCTGAAGACAACTAGGGACTCTAACTACTCCACCTTTATACACTTTCTAGCTCAACTAGAACCTTCTCTCAGGAGGGGAGGAATAGAAATGCACAGCCTAACAGAAACATTGTTGCGATTTCAGTCTGCCATAGACTTGTCATGAGTTTCAGTACAAGCCTATGGGAATGACTTCACTAAGCTGTTTTTCCATAAACAAGTCTTCAGACATAAACAACAAAGCTTATCCAGACAGTCAGAAGATCATTGTGTCTGTGTGTTTTTTCCCACTCCAAAACTTGGCACTGTCCCTTATAGTAACTGTGGAAGATTTCTAACTTCTCAGTGCATAGATAAAAAGTCCAAAAATCTCGCAGTATTGGCTATGCATCAACCCTTTCCACAGTGCTTTGCAGATATAGTGCAATAACAGTGTCCATAGTGTCTGATCTTGTCCATATTCACAGATCGGTAAAATACTGACATCTTTTTTAGGGGCAATCTGCATTCTGCATTTGCGGAACAGCCATATGGATGTGGACAGCATAGGGATGAAAAATATGGTCGTGTTTATGAGGCGTAAAGAGACTTTCACCTATAATTTTCTTCTGCTACTAAAAACCAGATGGCGAAACATCTTTTTTTCTAATCTGTTTATTTATCTTTTAATTCTACTTCCTTAACATAATTATAGTGCGGCCATCTTTCCTGAGCTGTTCTTATCAACATTTAGAGAAACGGCTTATAGTAGCAACCATGGCCCATAGATACAATGGACAAGTGGGGACCTCACTGACTTCTATAGGAGAGTTTTTTAGACATGTTCTGTGCCATGTGCAGAGGTCAGGAGGCAGGAGATAAGCTGTGATATTGTCTAATGTGAATCTAATGTAAATGGTGTATCCTAGGTTTTCTATCTATCTATTATCTATCTATCTATCTATCTATCTATCTATCTATCTATCTATCTGACATTTGTGATTGTAATCCTGCCTACGATAATTAGCAGATAACAGCAGTAAAGTCATCTGTACAGACGTATTCAAGGACAAGAATAGTAATGCCCAGTTGTCAACTTATTCATACATTTCAGGAGGAATAACAGAGGGATAACACCATGCAGAGATCTAGGAGATAAGATGTTCCAGAATGCAAATATTTCCCAGAACAGCACTCTGCCCTGCCTCCATGCTGGATGTTATGTTGAATGAGGCATTAGTGTACATTTTGGCCAAAGTGTAATAAGCCACTCACCACGTCAAGGTCGCCTCTATGAGTGGTCCCTAACACTAGTTCCTACCTGTTATGGGCCATGACAGCCGCATAAAATCCAGGGAGCGCAGGTGCAGCATGCATGCCAGGTACACTCTGCTTGTAACCCCGTCTGGTGCCATAACAGCTTCAATCAGATCCAGGGATGCAAGTACCAACATGCATGCTGAGCCCACTATATACTTCTCCTGGAGCCAAATGGCTACTCGTAGGCACTATAAAAGCAGACTCAGTTTTATACTGACTATAAAACCAGCCTCCAGGGCAGACTAACTAGTCAGGTGTGCACGACTGCATGAAGATCACCACGCCTCCAATATATACTACAAAG
Organism: Bufotes viridis; assembly: GCA_033119425.1. Taxonomy (NCBI): domain Eukaryota; kingdom Metazoa; phylum Chordata; class Amphibia; order Anura; family Bufonidae; genus Bufotes; species Bufotes viridis. The sequence goes on along the minus strand of CM065592.1, from coordinate 418,840,088 downwards.
AAAAAAAAAAGTGGGGGGTTCAGTCAGCACAATCCTATATGCAGGTGCACATTGCTCTGGCAAAATACACATACAAACGTAAAAAACAAAAATGCAATGGCACTCTGCAACCAGCACTCTGCCCTGCTTCCATGCTGGATGTTGAATGAGGCATTAGTGGTGGTTGCAGAGTGCCATTGCAGTTTAGTTTTTTACGTTTGTAAAACGTTTTTTTTCCTTTGTAGTATATATTGGAGGCGTGGCGATCTCCATTGTGCACACCTGACTAGTTAGTTACTCCCTGGATCTGATTGAAGCTGCAACCACCACTAATGCCTCATTTAACATCCAGCATGGATGCAGGGCAGAGTGCTGGTTGCAGAGTGCCATTGCATTTTTGTTTTTTACGTTTGTATGTGTATTTCGCCATAGCAATGTGCACCTGCATATAGGGTTGTGCTGACTGAACCCCCCCACCTTTTTTTTCTTTGTAGTATATATTGGAGGCGTGGCGATCTTCATGCAGTCGTGCACACCTGACTAGTTAGTCTGCCCTGGAGGCTGGTTTTAAAGTCAGTATAAAACTGAGTCTGCTTTTATAGCGCCTACCAGTAGCCATTTGGCTCCAGGAGAAGTATATAGTGGGCTCAGCATGCATGTTGGTACTTGCATCCCTGGATCTGATTGAAGCTGTTATGGCACCAGATGGGGTTACAAGCAGAGTGTACCTGGCATGCATGCTGCACCTGCGCTCCCTGGATTTTATGCGGCTGTCATGGCCCATAACAGGTAGGAACTAGTGTTAGGGACCACTCGTGGAGGCGACCTTGACGTGGTGAGTGGCTTATTACGCTTTGGCCAAAATGTACACTAATGCCTCATTCAACATCCAGCATAGCGGCAGGGCAGAGTGCTGGTTGCAGAGTGCCATTGCATTTTTGTTTTTTACGTTTGTATGTGTATTTCGCCATAGCAATGTGCACCTGCATATAGCGTTGTGCTGACTGAACCCCCCACCTTTTATTTCCTAAAACAGACATGTCAGGAGAGCAGACTGGATTTCCATGGTCCAGGCGGATCTGCAGATCTAGAGGCAGCCGCTAAATTGACTCCAGCCTGGATCAGGCACATCATTTTTATAGAATATATAAAAACAAATTGTAAAGGAAAATGGAAGCAATAAAATTCTTCTGATTTATGAAGTGCATTGTTGACAGGCAATATACTGTCACCAAGTGAGCGAGTGGTTGTGCCAGCTGGTGCCCATGACTGTAGAGGAGCAATGTATAATCCTAACAGGGGACAGGTTTTTTGCAATGGGGCCTTAAAGTGTTAATCAGGAATGCTTACATCTGTTTTGTTATACTGAGATAAATTGTGTTACCCAAAGGAAAAGTGCAGCTCTGCTTTGTATCTTAGTAACAAGAATTTGCCGTGTATTGTTACAAACAATAATAATGTAGAATTACAAAACATTTATAACTCAATGACATTCATTTATGTGATAAAGCATGTCTAATGAAATACATCCATTAGAGGATCATGCCTCTCTCTCTGCTTATTACTCCATATTTGGCATTAGTCCCCTTAGCAAATCTGTGTCTGGTCACTGCCTCCTGCATGATCAGTGCACTCCTCTGCTGCTGCTTTATTTACACCATTATTGGCTATGACATTCCATCCCAGCTAACTTCATTACACTGCTGCTTCTACATGCTAATCTTAAGCGCATCTGTCAGCAGTTTTGTACCTATGAAGCTGACTGACCTGTTACATGTGCGCTTGGTAGCGGAAGGCATCTGTGTTGGTCCCATGTTCATCTGTGCTTAGAAAAATGATGGGGCGTTGCCGTTACGCCAAGACGCTCTGCTCTCTCTGCAACTGCTGCACCCTCTGCACTTTGATTGACAGGACCAGGCAGTGTTCACGTAATCACACCTGTCACTGTCAATCAAAGTGCAGAGGGAGCAGCAGTTGCAGAGAGAGCAGAGCCTCTAGGTGTAATGGTAATGCCCCAATTGCTCCTAGAGGCTCATTTGCATATATTAAAACATCATTTTTCTCAGCAATGCGGGCACATATGAACATGGGACCAACACAGATGCCTTCAGCTGCCAAATATACATGTAACAGGTCAGCCAGTGTCATAGGTGCAAATCTGCTTTAACATATATCCTTTAACATAATCGACCGAAAGGAAAAGTCATTTTCTCCCTACAAAATCATGTCATTATCCGCTTGATGTAACTGGCTACAGTGTTTCCTGAAACTACAACTCCCAGCATGCATACTTGCTCTGCTCTTCTCAGAACTGTCAAAGAAATGAATGGAGCATGCTGGGAATTGTAGTTTCACAACAGCTGGAGCACCGATGGTTGCTGGCCCCTGACCTAATCACATCGGCGATTAGGTCATTGCCTCCCTCAAGATCATCACACTCATCTGTCATTATTACCGTGATCTGATTGATAACAACTTGATTAACAACATTGAAGTCTCAGTCGACTGCATTACACTGCTTCTAAGTTCTGTCAGATAATCATATAAAAGTCACTTCCTCCCAACCGTTTCAGCACACTCTTCTCCTGCTGCTTTCGTTATACCTGTGACTGACTACATTGTGTTCTATCCCTGTCTACTTTCTGCCTTTGTCTTTTGCCTCTTTGTACTCACTAATCACATCACACTCCTCTGCTGCTGCCATCATTGTCATGATCTGATTGGTTGTAGACTGCATAAGTTTGATTTGATGACGAGAATATTAACTAAAACTATCTTTTTGCCCAATTTTTGGTCCAGCCTCGTTTGCCTTTATACTGTTTCAAAATAAACATTGCCCCTTTTCATTTAGGGAATATTACATACATGGATATTACATTTCCAACACTGCACAAAAAAACTTAAACATTTAGAATTTGTAAAAACTAAAAATACTGTAAAATGCTTTTTTCCCAAAATGTATTTTTTGCCATTAGAACGGGGATGCCTGGTTATTAAGTGTTAAAGTCTACGTACATCTTCGGTGTCAATTTTTCATGATTACATCTTACTCATTTTGGGCTAAAAATAATTTTTTCAATTGGTCTTAATTTAAAATATTGAGCCCTTCTGTAACAAAGGGTTAACTGTTTGTCTAGCTGTGAGAATCCTACTCACTTTGTGCCTACCATGTAATAAACCTTATATTTAAATTACTAACAGGTTAAAAACACTTATTTAAGCCATATTATTATCAGTACGATAAGATTTGAGCTATATAATGAGTGTTTATAAGGTCAGAGAGCAGAGATAAGGAGCCGTCAGGTGAGCTGCCTGACGGAACAGAGTGAAAATTAAGATTCTGCTACTAGAGAAACTACACACTGCACAGAGAAAGTGGCTCAACATTTTTAATAAAGACCAATTGAGAAAAAGTTTTTTTTTAACCTCAAAATGACTACAATGCAATAATAAAAAAAATGCCCCCCCAAAGGTGTACATAGCTTTTAAGCCCTATGAATCTAATATTAGGGTGATTCTTTGATAACATCAGGAGTGATGCATTTTCTTTGTGTTCTCGTCTCATTCCAGGTTAAATCCTTTTGTTTGCTTTCGAGTTTTTCACCAAGAGAAGTTAAACGATGTACTTTATAAAATGCACATTAGCGAAGTGCTCAGTGTTATCATTAATGGCAGAGGTTAATATCATTTAAGGCCCCGTTCATATTTCCGTGTCCTTTTGACGTCTGTGGAAAATATGTCCATGTGGCATCAGTAGGTCATGAAACTTGAATCTTGTACATTTTGCTAAAGGGGTTTTCGAGGACTTCTCAGAATAGGTCACTGATATCAGATTGATGGGTGTCAACCACCTGGCACCCCACCGATCAGCTGGATCAGGCTGTATTATGCGGCATTATGCTGTATTATGCGGCTAATTTTTGTTCAGCAGCGTATGGGTGAGATTTATTCAAAGCTTATCCACTTGGCCGGTGCAGCGGCAAATCCTACAATGAATGAAATGTGACTGTAGCTAATAACAGGTCCAGCAAACAATCTAGAATAAACAATTTTATCTAAATGTTCTGGCCGATCATAAGCTGTAAGTACAGTGCAATAAAATAATGAGAACTCCAGCTCTCGGGCTCTCAGAGCGGAGCAGTATTGTCTGCCTTAATGAGCCGCAAATGGGATCTAATTACTGCTCTGCTGCTGGTAATGCGACAATTAACTGTGTAGAAATTAATGGTGCTCACCAGTTCTGAAGATCTGTTGTGGCTGGATGTCTGAATAAACACGCGTCGCCAAGTATAGACCTGGAAATCTCCCGTGTATTGTACATTACATGTGCAAAGGTCTATGGATCCAATTAAATTTCCTGAAATTGAAAGTTTAATTTACCAAGAAAACCACTCTTTGTTAAAAATATTCAAAGGGGTTGTCTAGGCCTACTGTCCCACTGTACGCTGTGCATTTCTTGAAGGCCGGAAATGCTCAAAAAGCAAAACAAAAGCCTTTCTTATCTACTCAGTTGTCCTCTATTCCAGCAGAGGTCCAGGTGATCTTTGTTCCTGATGCTGCAGCTATTATGGCACCAACTACTCCACATGATCGCTGCAGGCAATCACTGGCCTGAGGGGTCACCTTGGGTAGCTGTCATTTCTGCAGCACTGGTCTTGCTATGGTGATTGCCTGCAGCGATCATGCAGAGTAGTCAGTGACGTTATCACTGCCGCTCTAGAAACAAATACTGCTGGGACAACCGGAGCGGTGGTGCTGGAACAGCAATAAAATAGATGATTAAAGGGGTTGTGTTATCCAAGACATAACCTATGTCAGATAGGTGCCGGTCCTACCCCTAGGACAAGGAGCTATTTCTAGAACAGGGCCTCCACAATGAACAAGGTGGCATGCTCCCCATTCACTTCTATGGGAGTTCCAAAAATAGCCAAATAAGGGGTTTAGCTATTTTTGGAAGTCCCATGGAAGTGAATGAAGAGCCAACCGTGCATGCACGGCCACCTCTTTATTCATCTCTATGGGACTACCGGAGATAGCCGAGCCAGTGCTTGCCTATTTTTGGTCACTTTGGAGGCTTCTTTCTAGAGATAGGTGTCAGTCCCAGACGTGGGACCTACACCTATCTGACATTGGTGGCCGCCAATGTCTCAGATGACATAACCCCTTTAAAGCTTATTAATTTGTATTTTAGACCTTTCATGACCTCTTGTAGAATGTAGAGCAGTCCTGGAAAACCCTTTCAATTAGAATAGTAGCCTGTATGATGCTTATTTGGTGTCAAATGGTTGCCTGTGCAATGTGCCGCCCCCCAGGGCCGACCGTGTCCCAGGTTTATCGGAATGCCGAGTGGTGCGGCCTCAATAGTTTTTTGTGTATGTCACGGTACTCCTACCTAACCCCAGGGTTAGGCTCCAAAGCAATAAAGGGGAGAGTAATGGTAGAGGTGGAGAAATAGTCAAGTCCAGACTTTTATAAAGTTCAACAGCTTTACTTGCATCCTTAAAAGAAGTGGTGTTTCTCTTGGTTCCAGCAGGTTTTGGCATAAGCTGGCAGGCAAACATAAATATTCTGCTTTGTCTCTCTGCTGTGCTAAACTCGGCTTTAGTCTCGTCGCTAGACTTTAGGGCTGTTCTGGTACCTTTGGAGTGGGGTGCCTGTGGCTTTTGACCACCTCGCAACACTCTGTCGGTTAATCTGTAAGAAGTCTGGGTGATTCTCACATCCAACTCTAGACTAGACTAAGACTGACTGAAAACTTCCTGCAGCCCCTCCCTTGGTAGGAAGCAGGACTGGCCCATTTCTGCCCAAAAGGGAGAGAATGGAATGGTAAGCTCCATTCTATCTAAAGATCTCTGCCATATACGCTGTCACCTACTGGTGAACCAGGCATATTACATATATTACAACAAATAACAGTTACATAGCAGAACAATTAATGCACAGTGTAAGAGGACCTGGAATAAATACACAGATAACATTATGGTTAGCCCATTAGTCATAGTAACAGGGTGTAAAAATGGTAATACCACTCTGGGGTATTACACCTGTGATACCTAGCTTGTAGGTGCCTCTCTCCCTGCCAGATGTCAGATACCAATGAGGCCAGATACCACTCTGACATATGTCTCCACAATAGAAGCCTATGGATACTTTGCAGTGACTGACAATTTTTTGTTATAGACTTATTTCTGGTATACAGAATAAAGGTATGAACCTATTCACACGGCCGTGCACTTTTTGTAAATGCAAAAAAATCGGGACCTCTCGATTTCAGTGTGTATGTCAGAGCATTTTTCACTGTGGTTGACTTTTCAATAATCTTCTATGCAGTGGCTCAGTGAAAAATGGACCTCACACAGGTGGTCTCCATGTGCTATCTGTGGTTTTCACTGAATCATTGAATGGAATGGGAGCTTTCTGACCACAAAGTAGTGCATGTTTCCATGTTCGTCCTGCAGAGTAATGGTCCTCATAAAATAGACATCTGAATGCACACATAGGATTACATGGATCCTTGTGCTGGAGAACAGACACTGTAGATGGTTTTATGGTGGGGCAGAAGAGGAGTTCGGTCATGCTAAAATTACACAACATTATTATTGTGTAGCTGAAGCTTTGATAGAAAACAGCAGATGGAGCACATATCAGTGGAGCTCCGTTCTGGCAGATAGGGCTCCATCACCAAGGATCAGTCATGTTGATGCTTAGATTTTTGCCCAAGTTCTCATTCTGTCATAAACAGACTTTAATGAACTTGTATAGTTTTGCATTTGACAGGAAAACATCCCGTGGATTTAGCAGCGCCTTTATTAGAACACATACATTTTTAATTGGCAAAATCTGGAGTAATGAAATTCAATTCTTCCGAGACGCTGATGGACTTTTTTTTTCTCCAACGTTGCAAACAACATGAGTGTTCGGCTGGATAAATACCAATCCTGTGGAGTTTACCTTCCGTCTGGCTATAGTTTAGGAAAGAATGAGAACCAGTAGATGATAGGTGCTCCTCAAAAATGGTGATGTGTAATGCTTGGTCATTAGATGCATTACCTACGCTGTCCAGCAAAAATAGACAAAATTGAAGGCAGGTCGAAAGGAGTCCAAAGTTTAGCCGTTTTGTCAACTCTCTTTAGAGTATGCTCACATGTTCCAGTAAGCATGACCACTACAACATGGGAAAAACAGAGGTAAAACATGTCAAATACACCAGATTTTATGTTGTTGTGATTTTGTCTTAAAGGAGTATTCCCATCTTCCCACATTTATGAGATATCCATATGATATTCCATAATAGCCTGTAAATTTAAGACCCACCCCTATATCCAGAATGGGGATCCACCAATCCCTTCCTGTAGTGTGAGGCAGTTGCTGGTGCTGCATCCATGTGGAGAATGAATGGAGAGGTGGCCGGATGACTGTCTCCATTCTCTTCTATTGGTATCACTTGGCGTGCTTGCTTGGCTGTTTCCATAACTTCCACTGCTGTTTCGGGGTGCCCCTTATAAGTACGGAGTAGGACTCTGGCTGGCTCAGTGCCTTGGAAGCGGCCTGGGCAGGGTGCTGAATCTTCTTAAAGAGACCAGTCCTGTTTGGAGACTTACTGGTAGTACTCCAAGGTATAAACACTCATTGGCACCCCCAATAGTTGGAACTGGTGGGATGGTTCTCTTTCTTGGGAGATACCTCTATGCATTTCCCTAGAATTGGATAGAGAAAGCCTCATGGCCACCTCTCTATTCATTCCTAGTCTGGATGCATTGACCAGTGGCCACCTCACCAGATGGGATAGGAGTCGGGGGACCCCTGTTCTGGGGATAGGTGCAGATCCAGAGGTGCACCACCCTTGACTATGACATTAACTTTAAAATCTAAATTTTATAAAATCTCATTATGTATTAATCTGTTCTCCACAGAAAAGCAGCGCAAGTTCTTCAGAATATACAGCGTTAAAATCATGTGCCATATTTATTCCGTTTCCCTTCTCAAATGCGGCTCCATTTTTTCTTTTGAAATCATTGGCCCAAATAAAGTAGTCCCCATGTATAACAGGCTAGACCGGATGTCTCGTTTTTCTGTGGACCATATTTCTAAGTTTCTCGTCCTCCTTCCTTCGTCCACGTGAAGTAACGTTACATCACACTTATCAATATGGTTGAACGAGGCTCCTGATTTGGATGTTGCAACGGGGATTCTGATAGGGCAGGTGATAAGAAATCGTCTCATCAAATAGTATTCCCAATTCCACTTGATGGCGCAGGTGTTAGAGGCCTCGTATTATAATGGAGTCTAGAATACAAGCAGATTAAATATGTCCCTTCCAGTATAAGTCCGGTTCTCCTCTCGTCAGATGTTGAGGACTGCACTCGTCGGTGTCATTTAGGAGACGTCTATTGACAAAGTCTCAGGTTAGCTTCTGTTCATGAGATAACTAATTTCACAGATGGCAAGAGGCTGATGGCAGCTCTAAGAAGTGCAGTGTATACTGTGCCCTAAGTTTCGGACTAGCCCGCCAGAACAACATGGGATCCTCTGGTAGACCAAGGAGACAATACTGGTAGGAATGATTGTAAATTCAGAAATAGTCTATTACAGGGATGCTCAACCTGCAGCCCTCCAGCTGTTGTAAAACTACAACTCCCACCGTGCCCTGCTGTTGGCTGATAGGTATGATGGAAGTGGTAGTTTTGCAACAGCTGGAGGGCCGCAGGTTCGGCATCCCTGATCTATTAGATCTCATTAATGATATAATCTGTCTACCCAGTGATAACTGCATCATTGAGCATCTAATTAAAAGTGGATGTCTGCATGGAGTGACAGCAGGCCCAAAAAATGGTGTTAAATGGGTTGTCCCACAAAAAATATTCAACAGTTTCCAAACCAGTACCTGGATCTAAACACTTTTGTAACTGCATGCAATTAAAAATTTAGCATAGCCACTGAGTTATTCAATAACATGTATCTGTATAGCGCCACCTGCTGTTTGTTCTTTTTCTTATTTCTTTGTCCGGCTCACTGAGATGCAGCGGAAAAGACACGCCCCCTGAGCTGCAGCAGAAAAGACACGCCCCTTGATATAACTCTAGTAGAGCAATGAATGAGGAGATCTCTGGATCCATGTGAGGTACAGGGCTGGTTCTAGCTTTATTAGGGCGGGTTCACACTAGCGTTAGAGATTACGTTATGGCTTTCCGTTATAACATGGTTATGGCAAATAACGGAATCCATAAGACGGAAGGACGGATCCGTTCTTCTGCCCATAGACTTGTATTATGACGGAATGCAAAACGGAAGCCTTTAAAAGGCATTCCGTTTGCTTTCCTTCTTAATAGAAGTCTATGGGAATCAAAACTGATCCGTCTGGTTCCCGTTATGCAAGACGGAAAACAAAGTTTTGCATAATGGGATTCAGACGGATCTGTTATGCTTTCTATAGACTTCTATTAGGACGGAAAGCAAATGGAATGCCTTTTAAAGGCTTCCGTTTTGCATTCTGTCTGGACATTCCATTATTTTCCGTTATAACCACGTTATAACGGAAAGCCATAACGGAATCCCTAACGCTAGTGTGAACCCACCCTTTAAGGTGCCCATATACACTCAATACCTTTTGGCTGAATGCTCGTTTGGCCGACACCCGGTGCTCCACACATATGCATGCTTGGTTTGGCTGAGCACACCAGGCGCCTGACTGACATCTCTGATGGCAGCTTATCTCCTGCCAGAAGAAAAGAATTGGGAGCTATAATTCAGTTTGTCTAATCCTTCTCTACTCCAGCATCATCTGTCGTAGGAGAGTCAGGAGGCTCCATACCATTAGATAGATGGACAAATGGACACCATACACATTGAAATGAATGAGCGTGGCCAACAATAATCTAATGTGTATGGGTCCTGATGGGTCCCTCAGAGGAATGATTCTGAGAGTCCATCCTTCATCTATACAGAACGTGAGTTATATCAAAAAATGTTCCAGAATTGTTTTTACATGGGGAATGCAGGTATCTACTAAAAGTCCATTTCAGAAGTGAGGACCGGTCCTGTTTTAGGCAGACAGATATTCCTAAGGTGTATTACATGGGGCTTTGAAGCACTTGATAAGTACAGTACAAGATGAGTGATATACTGTATAATGATATAAATGTAAGGCACATAAGTATCACAATCACAATAAAATATGAATTAAATACGTGTAGACTATATAATAAAGGCAGATGAAAGGGGCGGGTGCACCCAAATACCGTATACCATATTTTTGGGTACCACCGCTGTATATTCTATTTATTCCAATAGAAAACTCCTGACCACAAAATGACTGAAATGTACAGTATACTACTCATACTGTCACAGTTAACCGTAAGCTAGCACACTATATTGGGTGGGTGGGGGGCATTGTGATTTAATGCACACTCATCTATGTCACTGCTGGCAAGACTGGAAATCTGCTCAGCTACTGGAACATAGAGCAGCCGTCCAGGAAGGGCCTTCAGCCGTGTCTTTCCAGATGATGGATCATGGTCATACTTCCTCGGCACCCTGTGGATTTTTAGTCTAGGCAATAACACAAGAAGCCTTCCTATTGTAGAGGAAGAACCAACCACGTCTACAGTGCGTACAGTATTTTCTGGACTAGAAAACTCACTTTTTAGCAGGAAAAAAAATCTTGCTTAAAGGGCATCTGTCAGCAGATTTATAACTATGACACTGGCTGACCTGTTACATGTGCACTCGGCAGCTGAAGACATCTGTGTTGGTCCCATGTTCATATGTGCCCGCATTGCTGAGAAAAATGATGTTTCAATATATGCAAATAAGCCTCTAGGAGCAACGGGGGCGTTACCATTACACCTAGAGGCTCATCTGCATATATTAAAACATCATTTTTCTCAGCAATGCGGACACATATGAACATGGGACCAACACAGATGCCTTTAGCTGCCAAGTGCACATGTAACAGGTCAGCCAGAGTCATAGGGACAAATCTGCTGACAGATGCACTTTAAACAGCTCCACTGTGCATGTGATATATTACCGGGTGCGGCACTGAGTAGCTCATTAGAGCAGCGTGCGATACAGCGGCGTGGCGGTAATACTTTTACCTCTAGAAAGAGCCATTGTTTGTGCTTTAAACCTCGGTGACAGATTAATAGGCGCACGCCGGCCGTTCCACTTCACAGTCTGATCACATTTGCCCAGTGATTTCTTTTCTGTCCCTGCATCGTAAATGATTGAAACTAAGTTTGTCATATTTTCTATTAAGCTCCACTGGACTCTTACAGGGAGACAAACATGGAGAAATGAGGATGCGGAGCTCCCCGCACTGGGTAATATGATGATGGGGAGAGTAATGCTGGAAAGTGATTTCACATAGGAGACAACACTTCACGGGCGTAATGCAATGTGCTGCGCGGATGGCTGTGCAGTGATTATTATTATAGGATTTTTTTTTTTACATTGTACCTTTTTACGTGCAGGAACATAGCCATAGCATGCACAAAGGTAGCAGTGGTGCCTGAGGTAGCTCATGGGTCCCTCCACCACATAAGAAGGTGCTAGTGTCATAAATTGCACATGGTAGGTGGGGGTCCTGTTGCAGATTTTACATTGGGGCCCAGAAGCGTCAGTTTACATGAAGGGAGTCATATATAAATGCAATTATATCAGTCATCTGGCAAAATTGTATGAAGGCGATGGCATTGGTCAAGAGCACCGTACTGTATGTGTAGTGAATCTTTTTCCCGACCCAATGTGACTGTCTTGTAACTGATTTACTGATGTCCCAATGAACCCCCCGCTCTTTGACATATGGCGGTGAATAGCACAGGTCAGGAGAAATATGCCTTTGTGAATGACCGTAAAAATGTCTGTAGCCTGTGGACTTTTCCTACATAATCGGGGACAGACTTAAGGATGTCCCTTCTGAAGGGGCCGTCACCACTGCCCTGTGAACTGAGGTTGGTTAACATTTAGAATCCTAGTATTGGTACAGTATAGCAGTATTATCTAGACCTTATATGGCTCTGATGTATGGAGTTTTTTGGTCAATGTCTATTGGTAATATTTCAGCGCTGTATGGCGGTATTTCCTTAGACATATATTTTTCTCAGCATATTATGGTATTGGCATGGTATAGAATTGTTATTTAGACAACTGTATGGAAGTGATATTTGACCAATGCCTGACAATAATTAGAGAAAAGGTAACACATCTACATTGTGGCTATAGACTTCTCTGCATAATCGTGGCAGCAGTAAGCTTCAGGATCCCTATCATATCAAAAGGACTGAATGGGCTTTCTGTTCAAACACTGTATTCCACTGAGGATACTGGGGAACCCCTTGGGCCAAGAAAAGAGACATTGTACAGCCTGATTAAAATGAGAGAGACTAGCGTCACATATAGAGCTTTAGGAAATTACATATGCTAACTGTAAAGACTGCATTTAATGTGTTTAGCACCTGAGTGAACCATCTATTGGACTGCCTCAGTGAAATACAGTGGACTTCTTGCATAAAACCAGGCCTCCTCATTGTGTGCACCAACACCATTGCTGTCACATAATTTAGGGACCCTGCCTTGCACCTCTAAACTCGGCACCAAGGGCACCCCACCTAACATCAAGCCAGAGCCTGAAAACCAAGGTGTGCCCGAAAAGGGAAATAAGCTACATCTGTTCTATCACTGCATGGGCCAGGGACCAACACAGTGAGGACTACCACCGCACATTCAAACCCCCCACCCTGCCTGGTAATATTAAAAGGGGTCTTCGCACAGTCATTAAAGGGGTTGTATGGGGAAATAAAAACTTATTTCGTTGTTCCCCAAATGAAAATTAATAAAACTTACTAAGACTACTTTCACACTCACAGTAAGCTTTTCTTGCAGGCTGTTCCGGCAGGGGAACAGCCTCCCGGATCCGTACTACCGTTTGCACACGTGTGCTGCCGGAAGTCTGCCTGGCCCTGCACACTACTGTTTTTGTCTGGCCACCTCTCGGCATGTTTGACATGCTGCGACCAGATTTCTGTCCAGTCCATAGTCAATGGGGCCAGGCAGACTTCCGGCAGCACACGTGTGCAAAAGGTAGTATGGATCTGGCAGGCTGTTCCCCTGCCAGAACAGCCTCCTGAAAAAGCCTAACGCTAGTGTGAAAGAAACCCAATACACTTTTATTTTGAATACTGTCTCTGTGTTACGAGTCCAGACCCCTGGTCCTGGATCCTTCATTCCGACACAGCTACGAGTCCACCCCCCTTGGTGGTCTTGGCATGCTGGCTGAGCTTTCTCTGCATTAGCCATGATGGAGAAGGAGGCTGGCTTAGGTACTGAAATGAGTCAGCCAGCCCCCTCCATACACATTGTTGACATAGAGAGGCATACACATCACTAAAACTGTTGTAACTGGAAGAACCAAGGGGTCTGGAATTTGGACATGAATGAAAGTATTCAGACTGAAAGTATATTAGTATGTTTTTTAACTTTATTTCCCCACACAGTCACTTTGAATGATTTCAGTCGCCAAAAATTCCATCTAGACTGCAACAGAAAATACTAGAAAGGGAGTAGGGGAAGGAGGGGGATGCAGCTGCAATATTTTCCATTGTCTGTGTGATCCATGCTGTGAGAGGGGAAAAGGAGCTGCAGGTAGAGATATCTGATTTGCTTGGAGCACACAATATAGTTCTCACTTCGGGAAATTTGAAATCAAGATGTATTTTGTCTTGATGAGAGGCCCCATCACGGAGAACAGCTGCCTTTCTCTTTTATGCATGTCCTGCTGTAATGTAATGTGAATTCGAAAGATTTGAGAATGAATAAACTTACGCAGGCTAAGTGAATAAATATTTTTACTAACAGTGATTAGTAACATAGTAACATAGAACATAGGGCCGAAAAAATACATCTGTCCATCCAGTTTGGCCTGTCATCCTACTAGTTGATCCAGTGGAATATATATACGATATGTTAAATATACGATAACACAAACAAATCACATACAGAATAATATAAAGTAAATAAACATCACTAGCCTAAATATGGGGTAGGGATCTGGTCGATCATGCTATAACACATGGCTGTCTACCACATTATAACACATGACAGACACCCCAGGGTGTACAAAAACTCAATATTGTCATCCTACCTCAGATAAAGTGCCTGGTGGAATTCCAATTAATTGTTAGTGCAGACTACAGTTATTCCAATTAGCCCCTCCTCCAGTGTGCATCACACATGTCTCTGAGATCACTCAGGAATGTGTTCTGATCAGCACAATAGGGGATGGGTACTATCTCTAACCCACTACATTACAAGGCACATCATTACACAGAATGGTAATAATAAAAGGTACAGAATTAAAGGGACAGAACCAATCAGTACTTAAAAAATACACTTATAATACATCTGTCTCAGCCCCTAATACACATAGCATGGAGTATGAGGGTGGTGGGCCTCTAGGAAGAGACGTAGGGTCTGACTGCAGAAAAAAGACAGATGTCAGTCTATCTCTGAAAAAGGCACTTCTAAGTGGGTCATTAAGAAGGGGTTGGACACTACCGTTTCAGGCAAAATTTAACAAGTCTGTATGCCTTTATGTGGGTTAAATGATCTGGAGGTAAATCAGATTTAGTCCCCATTTGTTCTTCAATCTGTAATTTTTTAAATTTCATTCTATCTGATATCGTTATATCGCATATTAAAAAATTTGCCCAGAATACAGTAAAATATGTACACCTCATTAGTGAAAAGATTGGATTGCGCCCAATTTAAGTGTCACTTTCAAAAACTTTTTTTTTGAATGACAGCTAAAGAACCCAATGTTCCAGCTGCGTGACATGGTAATAGAGTGCATGTCAGACAAGCAGATCCAGAATTAAATCTCCATCAATGCTAAAACCGATATGGAGCGTTTCAGAACATCTGCTCCCAAAAATGATATTACTTTGACTGGGAAACATCCAAAAGTGATAATAATGACCAAAGCGGAACACTTAAAGGGCACCCACCACCCGTAGTACGCTGTTACGTACAAACTGTGTGTACTGTGGCAGAATAGTTCTTTAGTATATAGATGATAGGATGTGAATGTGATTTTATCCATCTAAATGAGCAAAACGATAAAAAATTATGATAAAAAGTATAGAAAGTATAGAAAACTTGTCATCTCAAGTGGAAAACTTCAGTAATAAGCTATTGCGTGATTACGTGATGTCCATTACATGCCCATTTAAATGAATGGAAGACCTTGCGATACATGCCAAATGCACCAGAGAGGGAGCCCCTCTTTGAAGTCCCCAATACCCTGTACTCCTATAACCCCGAATTGTTCATAATTGAGATCATTTTTCATGTTCATCTTCAGATAATATGTTGCATAACTCCAAACAGACCGCTGATTGTCCCACAAACGGGACCAAAAAGAAAAGGCTGGGCGAACATGGGGCTTAGAGGGCATCTATCAGCAGACTTATATCCATGAAACTGACTGACCTGTTACATGTGCACTTGGCAGCTGAAGACCTTTGTGTTGGTCCCATGTTCATATGTGTCCGCATTGCTGAGAAAAATGAAATTGTAATATATACAAATGAGCCTCTAGGAGTAACGGTGGCATCCCCGTTACACCTAGAGGCTCAGCTCTCTCTGCCACTGCCGCACCCTCTGCACTTTGATTGACAGCGTCAGGTGTTATGAAGTTTTCACTGTCAATTTCAAAGGTACAAATCAGCTGACAGATGCCCTTTAAATTGCCCCATAATTTGGGTTTAAAAATGGTATGATTATAATATGTTTTATTACTACTTGTTTTACTGTTTCTGTTATGTCTCTGCTTGATTTCCTGCCATGTTCATCCGTTCTGTTTCCCGATTCAATTGCTTTCAATATGACACACCCATACAAACACTGTCCTTGTATGGACACAGTGCCTATGTCATCAGTGCTGGTGTATCCAAGCAGGTGTCATGTCCCATGTGAAGCGGAGTGGCAGGGAAAAGGGCCGAGTTGGAGAGTAGGAGGATGGGAGTGATAGTAGTGACAGGTGGTGGAGGTACTAATGGTGGCGGAGGTTCTGCTCCAGTGCTTTCCTTGGCCGTGCACAGTGAGGAGTGGGCACACCTGTCTCTCCTGGGGCACACACTGCTAGGGGGTCTCCTATCTGGTGGAAGGTGGGTGCCTTTGATGTTGAATGTTGGTGAGGTGCAAGACAGGAACCAGCGGAAGATACAACAGAAAGGTTAGTGCAGTTGAACACATAAGTTTTTTCTTAACAGAGACAGAGGTTTCCACCTACATTCACATTTCAATGTAGGCACAGTTATTAAACTGTCTAAATAAATTCCAGGTTGAATCAGGAGGGTCGTCTCCAGGACCTTTTCAAGATGAACTGTGCTACACTTTAGTCTAACATGAGTCTAATGCTCACAAAACCCCCCACTGTGTGGTGTAGAATCTAAGACATAATCTGTCTCTCTGGTATGACTGGGGGCCTGAGGCCATTGAAACTCAGCCAAAGGCTGCAACGTTCAGTAGCCAACACACAATCATTACCTCCACAGTCTGTTCACTCGCACCCTCCAGTATAGTTGCTTAACCGTCTGAATAATATATTTCATCCTTACTCAATCTGGTAAGTTCCTTGAAGGTCCTCATTGTGTGTCCCAAAATCTGACTGTAGATGCTAACAGGATTTCTATGGACTGCTCACACATAGACCAACTACCAACACACAGGAAGGGACCAAAGGCCTGCCCCTTTCCCAGTGGTGTTTACCTGGAATTAACCCTATGGTTCAGCCAGAAGTTACAATACTGGTAACATCTTCTATCGAACTCTGTCAAAAGAAAACTATATTTTTGCCAACTGTTTTTGCAAAATTACCAGGAATCATCCTGGAAATAAACCTCATCTGGATTCTACATAGAGTACATGCCTCATCAGGGAGTTGAAGCTGTCTGACAGATTTCAGGTGAAGTTGTCAATACAAACAACCATAGCCATTTTGTCTCCTAGGTATTGAGTCAAAACCTTTGTGGGGGGAAGGGGCTTAACATTTACTACAACACTGTACATGGAGAAATCTCAGACGGTGAGGGCCACCTTGAAAGGAATCCGATAGGAGACCGGAAAGGGTGGTATAGTGGGCACCAGGTTTGTTGACTGTGCATGTGTGATGTACAATTCAATTTAATATTTGGACTGAAGGATCCCTTCCACATTTGGCAACTGTGCAACAAATTAAAGGATATTCTGTTTCCAGAAAATAAATCTCACATATAAATGATACTATGTTCCAACATCCTCATCCATTCATTGCATACGGGTTTTTAGTATCTCTGCTTGCAGTTATTTACTTATCTACTTCTAGTAGATAAATTTCTAGCCACCTAACACATAAACTGCGCCAAAATATGGGTGTAATCGCGCCAATTAATACACTCCTAGAAAAACACACCACTTATTACAAAATATCAAAAATATTTATTTTCATGATTAAAAATAATACATAATTATACATAATAAATACACCAGCAACATTTTAGAGTACATGATGGCAAGACGGTAACAGAAACAGCACTTGTTCAGCACAATCAATATACTATCATAAGTGCAACTTTAGGTTCAAAGTGTGGAGCACTCTCCACATATAGCATAGGTATATTTACATAGAGGTGATAGCAGGGCCGGTGCAAGGATTTTTGCCGCCCTAGGCAAAAGAAAAGTTTGCCGCCCCCCCCCCCCATGTGACATCACAATGCCCCACCCATATGATCTGCCATATTAAAGGGGTTCTGCAGTTTATTTAAACTGATCGGCAGGGGTCCCCCGCCAATCAGCTGTTTCAGAAGGCAGCGGCGCTGGCAGTAGCGCCTCAGCCTTCTCGCAGTGACGTCTCGACTAGTTTCATTGGCCTGGGCGGGGCTAAGCTTCATTCAAGTGAACAGAGCTTAACCCTGCCAAGGCCAGTGATACTAGTCGAGACGTCACTGCGCCTGTGGTAAACAGCGAGAAGGCCGAGCGCTACTGCATACATAGGATAGATCATCAGTTTAAATAAACTGCAGAACCCTTTAACTAATGCCAGTTCCCTCCCCTCCTTGTCATTCTCTCCCCCTCTTGTCATTCTCTCCCCCCTTGTCATTCTCTCCCCTCTTGTCATTCTCTCCCCTCTTGTCATTCTCTCCCCTCTTGTCATTCTCTCTCCCCTTGTCATTCTCTCCCCTCTTGTCATTCTCTCCCCCTTTGTCATTCTTCTTCTCCCCCCTTTGTCATTCTTCTTCTCTCACCCCTTTGTCATTCTTCTTCTCCCCCTCTTGTCATTCTCTCCCCCCTTGTCATTCTTCTTCTCCCCCCTCTTGTCATTCTCTCCCCCCTTTGTCATTCTCTCTCTCCCCTTTGTCATTCTTCTCTCTCCCCCTTTGTCATTCTTCTTCTCCCCCTCTTGTCATTCTCTCCCCCTTTGTCATTCTTCTTCTCCCCTTTGTCATTCTTCTTCTCCCCCTCTTGTCATTCTCTCCCCCTTGTCATTCTTCTTCTCCCCTTTGTCATACTTCCTCCCCCTACCTCCAGTGTAGCGGCCGAGCTTTTTATGGTCCAGGGTACAGGAGCTTTAGATTCCTGTACCCTGACGGATTGACAGGAAGTGCACACTGTGTGCGCACTTCATGTCAGTCCGGCCAGGTACAGGAGACAGATGCTCCTGTACCCGCGGCCATAAAGAGCTCGGCCACGCTACAATGGACTGACAGGAGGGAGCGCTGAGCGCTTCCCTCCTGTCAGCTCCTCTCCTCTTGCTGAGCCCGGGCGGTGCGCCCTCATGGACGCGCCAGCCCGGGCAGTGCTGCAGCCGCCAGAGGCTCAATTCAGAGCGCTCGGGCGGCTGCAGCATGAGGCAGGGCCGGTGCTCCTAGCAGCGCCCCTTGCCAAGGGGCGCTCTACGCGGCAGCCTAGTCCGCTTATAGGACGCGCCGGCCCTGGGTGATAGTCATATCTCCCATTACAATCCTTCCTTTACTAGCTGAAAACAGGTACCAATAACCATGTGCAGCTCTCCTATGCGTCACTGGTGTGTTTGGACACTGGGAAAGTAGATCAACAATGCTCACAATATGAGCAAACAAACCTCAAAATGGTACCATCCTCCATCGGATCTCCCTCAGTGTCCAATGTATCCCCCAGTGACAATAATAAATGTACAACATGTATGGTAACAAGAATATAATACTGACCAAGTGTTGCGTCCGTCCCGGTAACCCCAACGCGCGTTTCGCCCGTAGCTTTTTCAAGGGGCGTTGTCATTACCCTTCCGATCCTACTTTAAATAGGTCACGGCTCATTCTAAACTCCTCCCTACTAAACTCCTCCCTACTTTAGAATGAGCCGCGGCCTATTTAGTGACGCATAGGAGAGCTGCACATGGTTATTGGTACCTGTTTTCAGCTAGTAAAGGAAGGATTGTAATGGGAGATATGACTATCACCTCTATGTAAATATACCTATGCTATATGTGGAGAGTGCTCCACACTTTGAACCTAAAGTTGCACTTATGATAGTATATTGATTGTGCTGAACAAGTGCTGTTTCTGTTACCGTCTTGCCATCATGTACTCTAAAATGTTGCTGGTGTATTTATTATGTATAATTATGTATTATTTTTCATCATGAAAATAAATATTTTTGATATTTTGTGATAAGTGGTGTGGTGTGTTTTTCTAGGAGTAGATAAGTTTCTATCCTAGTCATGTGATGGACACACATACCCGATACGTTACGTGATAGAGCTCTGATAACTGGGCTGTGACGAGCTGTGCACCTTTGTGTCCGTCCTGTGACCAGGACATTTTGCTAGTCATCCGAATGTCTTTCTCAATCAGAATGGCTGGTACAAGAATTCTCCGGCATTAAATACTGGTGACACTCATTTGCTGACAGAGAGGTTTACATCTTAGACACAGATGAGGACAGATTAAAATGAGGTGTGAAAGAAGCTACTTATGTTACATTGGAGAAACCAAGGTTGACTAGAGGTGGGGGAGTGAGATGTCTGCTGCTTACAATGCTGTTCTAACACCTCTCCCAAGACAGTTTAATCACACCTAATAGCTTCAGTCATACAAATGCAATCAACATCTTGCCTCCATGACTGAAGCATGAGTCACCAGTATTTAAAAGGGTTTTCCCAGATTTCTCTACTGATCAGTATCTGATCCTTGGGGGTCCAACACCCAGGCTTCCTGCCAATCAGTTGTTTGAGAAGGCATCGGTGCTCTTGTAAGTGCTGTGGCCTTCTCTCAGCTTACCACACACAGCACCGTACATTGTATAGTGACTGTTTTAAGAAAAAAAGTCCAGCTTCCAATAAAAAGCGTTGCATCTTTATTCTTCAAAAATCATATATAATAAAATCTACAGGATAGCGTTATAGTCTACGTGTTTTGGATACCAAAATGCGATCCTTACTGATAACTCTTGCTGGCTGTGCTTGGTATCGCAGCTCAGACCCTTTCATTTGAGCCGATGAAGATGTCGTCACTCGGCCTTGGAAAAGCTGAGAGAAGGTCATGGCACTACTGTGAGCGCCGCTGCCTTCTTAAAGAGTTGATTGGTGGGGGTCCCAGCTGTCGGACCCTCACCGATCAGATACTGATGACCTATTCTGAGGACAGGTCATCAGTATTTAAGTCTCGGACAACCCCTTTAATGCCTGAGAATTCTCCTATATTCAATTCTAAGTCAGAAAGCCAGTCGGATTAGTAAAACCTCTTTGAGAAAAACTACAAGAAGTCCAAGTGATGTGACTGATTACTACTGATAGTCTGTGTACATGTTTTACCTTTCTTCTATAGATCTGGCTTGCCCAGACATCCTCTCGCCTTCTCAGCGTGCTCCAGTCTCTGCAGACCAGGATTCCTGCGTCTGAACGTTTTCCTCATGCCGGCACTGCCTCGCTTGCACCTGAGCTGACATTTTGCTTTGACAACAGGCTGACATTGTTTGGCTGTTTCTCTGCACTCTGCTTACTCTCTGTAGACTCTCCCTGACATCTCTTACCCCGTTCCCTCATTCTGCTGTGATATCTTTAAGCTTCACTTTCCTCCTTACCGCTTTCTTTAATGTCATCCCGTGGGCTTCTCCTGCCACTTCGGCGTTTGAACGCATTGTGTTTGTATACATTAGGGACGTGTCTTGTGGCAGGTTTCTCCTGCCGAAAAACAACATCAATAAATCAAAACAGGTCGTCTGCAAAAATTTAAGAAGACACTCCTCCTGCATGCAGAACCTGAGGAGGAATATATTATCCTTCAAGTGAGGGACTGGGGGTGTGCAAGGAATACCAGGTCCCTCTGCAGGCTACATACGCTGCCATCTACAGGGGCAGTGGACGTTCCCTATATGCAACCTGCAGAGCTGCACGAGGGCCCAATAGGTAAAGGGGCCCACTGCTAACTTCCTGCTGGCTTTCTACTGTCCTTTTGATTGTATGTACGTACCTGAGCTAATGAAGTTCACAGCTGGATTGTTAGGTTCAGATTTAGGTGGCCATTTCGATTACTTTGGCAAAACACGGACATATCACTGTAAGGGCCTATTCACATGACCACGCCGTGTTTTGCGGTCTGCAAATTGCGGATCTGCAAAACGCGGATGCTGCCCATGTGCGCTCTGCAATTTGCAGAAAGGAACGGGCCGCCCATGATAGAAATACCTATTCTTGTCTGCAAAATGGACAAGAATAGGACATGTTCTGTCTTTTTTGCGGGGCTACGGAAAAGAGAAACGGATGCGACAGCACACGGTGTGTTGTCCACATCTTTTGCAGCCCCATTGAAATGAATAGATCTGCACCCGTTCCGCAAAATTGGATTCATACGGTTGTGTGAATGAGCCCGAACCTATGGTGTCTGGGGCATCTTTTTTCCAGACTCATTTGAATGAATATCAGATGGAAAACCAGACAAGAATGGTACACGCTGCAAGTTTTTGCCTATTTTTACTGCAGCGTGTGCTAAAACCTGTGATACATTCTGAATTTCAGCGCAAAATTCCATGGCAAAAAAAATCCTAGGCCTATCCACCATATGTGAACATAACCTTAAAGGGGTTGTCCCGTCTGATTATTTATGCCATATTGATAGGATATGCCATAAATGTCTGATAGGTGCAGGTCCTGCCTCTGAGACCCGGCCATGAGCAGAGAACATGCCACGCATGTGCACTGTCCTCTCCATTCACTGATATGGGACTTCCAAACACAGCCGAACCGGTGCTCTCCATTTACAATGAGGCCCCATTCATGAGATGGGAGTGGGACCCACACCTATCAGACATTTATAGCATAGCCTATCGATATGCAATAAATATTAATTTATAATTCTAATAGTATGGAGTCCTGGGCTAAATATGGAGGACACCTGCTCAAACTAGAGTCATTGTGGACAGAGTGAGGGGTTTTGTTAGATTGGTTAAAAAAAAACGCACTCACCTTTAAATGTCCTGCCCCTCCTGCGCCTTGGGTCCTGTCTTGACCATGGGCCATTCATGGACACGTGACCACTGAGGTCAGCGATTACCCTCAGCAGTCACATGAACTATGAATGCCACATAACCACTGCAGGCCCAGTGGAAATTGGAGCAGCATCTAAAAGGTGAGTATGTTTTTTTTTCTTTTTACCATATAGCCCGCTTCTCTCTGTCACTTTAAAAAAAATTGGAAAGCCCTTTTAAAGAGTTTTTGTGAAGAAATTAGGCTTTGAGTGTGATGAGCGAATCGATTCTAATAAATCGATCCGTCTTATTAGCTGAACTTCTTCCCCTTTGGGTGAAGAAGCATCCACCACTGAAGCTCAAATTCAGCTTTGAGAACAGCTCTTTATAGGTGGCAAGAAGTCTGGCTAATGAGATGAATCGATTAATTAAAAACTATTCGCTCATCTCAACTCTGAAATGATGCAAGTCTGTTTACTAGCAGCCACCACTAGGTGGAGCTCACTACAGAAAAATGTACACAGCTCTTAGGAGCTGTATACAGTATAACTGTATGAAATGAGCTCCCCCTAGAGGTGGCTGCAGGCAAGAAGAGTTTTCCTGTCTTGTACAATAATTAAATAGCGCCACGATATGCCAACATTTTATAATTGGTGGGAGATTGACAAGATGGCAATATCCCTTTAAATAGGCGCTGTGTGGGCACCATTATTTGGGCACTGATGTGGCATGCCATTTTTATGGCAGACTGTTAATTTGGCTAGCCTTTCTTAAGTGCGCCATCTTGTATTTTACTCATTCATTGGCATAAGGTTGTCTTCACCATATAATCGATAACAAATTAAGCATCCCAAGAAAGAGATGCGATCAATAACGAGCCCGTAACGAGTGCGGTGCCCGTCCCTAATCCATTACTGTTTAATGTAAGAAATCTGTAATAATTTTTGCTCTAGATCGAAGGCGGATGATGAATGGGGGGATTCTCTGCGGACGGAGGAATATTGCTGACTCATAATCACCACTATAATGTGGAATGGAGACCCGTAACTACATCAGCTCATACTTTCCTCGTGTGCCTGGTAATTTTTAATAGCAGCTGGAAGCGTATAATTATGTCATATATTATTATAGGATTGGACTGAATCTGTTTAAAAGGACACGACGCCTGTCAAACCCGTCAGAAATCTAGAGAAAAGAAAAAAAACTGCTGCTGTTGCCGTCGTAGTTATGAGATTTTCGCAGTTAGAAATATGGATAAACTAAGGACGCAGTGTGAACAGTGTTGTGGGCCCCCCCCCCCCCCAGTATATACCATCATTAATTTTTTTTTTTTTTCATCTAGCACCTTCTTAATCCATACCTGTGAGAAGTTTTAATGAGTGGCCCTTCACCATGGAGGGGTTCTCCAGGCTTTTACTATTGATCACCTATCCTAGTTGGGGGTCATCCCTGCCAATCACTGTATGAGGAGACAGCGGGCGCAGTGCACGCGTGCCGTCTCCCTTCTCTCTTCCTGCTTGCCATAGACATAGCAGCCCACCATCTCCTCATACAGCTGATTGGCGGGGGTGCCAATCTGATATTGATGACCTATCCCATTAAAAGCCCTTTAATTCAAGGTAACAGAATCTTTACTCCAATTAGGCCAACAGGCATAATGGTTACAAAGCGTGGCAAAGAGCTTGATGGTTACAGTCTCTTAAAGGCATACAACTTGGTGGTTGCAGTCTCTGTTTAGTACTCTGCATAACGATACAGATAATGGCACCCAACTTGGTGGTTACAGTTGTCATGGTAGAATTTATGTATAATCCCTAAACAAGTGACCTCACCTATTGTATGTGAGCTTGAAATCCTAAAGGTTCCCTCTAGGGATAAGCGAATGAATCCAGCCAGGAAAGTGACTCAGACCTGGTATGTGGGTGGAGGACTTCTACTCAGCCCCAGTGTGGCTGGACCCACGGTGGTAATAATATTTATCTGATCCCCTCTGCTGGGTTCAACTCCGTAGCTTCCCCTCGGATGCCACATCAACATCTGGTTTAACACAGGTCAGGTGTCCGCTGCAGCCAGTGACTGGCTGCAGCAGTAATGTGTCACCCATACATCACGTAATCCAGTGACATGACGCATGGATTATACGTCACCGCTTCTGCCAGTCATTGGTCAAACCAGATGTCACGGTGAGACCTGAGACCTGCGGTGCCCGAGGAAAAGTGATGGAACCGGATCGGGTAAGTATCATTCCCACTACAGGTCCGGCCATCCCCGGGGGTGAACAACCCCTTTAAGACTGAGATAGAACCGAAACTACAATAACCCTTGTAGTCATTTATGGGCATACATCTTGGTGTTTACAATCTCTGTTGGGTATTTTTCTTGGCAGCACAGGTAATGTCGTCCAGTTTGACGGTTACAGTCTCTTGGGCGTACAACTTCGCTGCGGTGTCTCTGTCACTTACAGAGCAATTCACAGTACAAGTCCATGCACGGCCTGGCATGGATTCCTCCAGCCTCTGTACAGGACATGCTGGAAGTGGTCCGCAGCTACTTGCAGGATACATAGGGCCTTCTTACAAGTCTCGGTGGGGTCTTCCTATTGGGCCCAAGGAGCAGCAGCAGACCGGTAGGGTCAAGGTACTGGAAGGGGTCCACAACCACCTAAGGGGTCCGCAACCACCTAGCAGGATTCTTAGCTCTCTGCCTTTGGAACAAAAACACTTGCAGAACCCAACTCCTCTCCATGGATCTCCTCCAAGTCACAGCTGCAGCGTCTCTTCACACTAGTGGTTCACCACGCAAGACGAGCCAGCCAAAAATGCCTCCTATATCGTCCAAGTCCAAAGAACCTGTGTGATGTAACGCAACAGAATCCGCACTCTTGACCTGAGGCCATTTCAATCCCATAACGTTAACAGTTTAAAGGCACAGTACCTGTAAAATAAAGACATGTCAAAGGGAATCTGTCACCTGCCTATCAGCATTCTTTTTTTCTCCTTTAGCCATGTGTAATAAAGTACCTTATATCCGGATCTGTTCTTCTTTTTGCTTTGTCTCTTGTCATTTTCCTTAAAAAGCTATTTTTCCATTATGCAAAATTGGATCCAAGGAGCCGAGGGGCGTTTTTTCTCTGCCAAGGAGCCCAGGAACGCCCCCCTGATGTGCCCAGCCCGCCTAAAATTGGATCCACAAGAATGCATCCAGCAGCAGAAATCGCCTCCGCGCCCCTGCTACCTCCGGCTACTACCTATCTTTCAGCCATTGGTGGCCCGATCAGATATTGCAATACTAGCTGCTAGAGATGAGCTAAGTATTCAAAAATTTGATTGGGCTGCTTCGTTGAATTTTCCCAGAAAAATCGCTTTGTCACTACGGTAATTACTTTGTCACGAACCATATTTCTTTGAAAGTAGTGGGTGCGATGACAGGGAGAGGCGATTGCACCACTCCCCATCATTGTACCCTTCAGATGCCGCGTTCATAGCGGATCACGGCATCTGACAGCAATAATACAGTGTGAAATGAAAAAAAAAATGTATTAATGAATTAGTCATACTTATTATACATTAGCCATTTGAATGCGAAGAGACGGCCGCCCAATCTTGATTGACGATCTAGCGCGAAATCTTGCACGGCCTGGGATGACGTCACTGCACCCGGGATTTCCTGTGAGATCTTCAATCAAGATGGCGACAGCTGGCTCTTCGCACTCAAACGGATGAGGCAAGTATGATTTTTTAAAAATGATTTTTACAGCCATTCAGGAAAATTTGATTCGCTACCACAAAGCACGAGGAAATTCGGCTTTGCAGCTAATTGAATTTTCCCTACAATTAGGATCGAATTCCACTCGAATTCGCTCAACACTACTAGCTGCACTTCTTCTGACTTGACTGTGAATCCCAACCATCTTCCTCCAGGGTTGGAGGTCCGCAACATACAATAGATAGAAGAACTAATACTAAGAAATCCACTAATCTAGAAAGACTCGGCTTTGGCTTTGTTGCAGTTGTTTTCTGGGTTAAGTAAGGAGCCATCTCTTATGTACGCTGCTTCTTGTGTAATTCATTACTACGTGGGACGTTGCTTCACTGGGCAATTTTACGTCTCCAGTAGCTCCGGCATGCTTTAACCATTGCAGCGTGCCTGTAGAACAAGCATCTCTGCCTTTAGGCTATTGCCCGGAATGATTGTCTATTTTCTCTGCATACTAGAGATATAATCGGACCAGGCAAGGAGATCTGTGTCAGGCATAACTTGATTAAATGCATTCCCTTCATACCTGCCCGTTCTTGTTTGCAGCAGATAAATGGAGTGCTCTATGACATCGTAATGTCTTTCTATTAGCAATTTGCTAAATTGGTCTCTTTGTGCCAGAGTTCAGAATTAACACGTGTGACTAGAAGACACTGAGCTGTCACAGCGACGGGCGCCGCCTGAACCTTTCCCATCCAAATAGAGGAAACCAACCCAAATGCTCTGCCGCGTCCTTATATAACAGGTCCAAAATGTGACAATGGAAATAAAGCCAGAGGCTAGCGTCCTTACAGGAGTGTGAGGGTATCTGTCCCGTATGTCAGCTGCAGACCTACAGAGTATGACAGGTGTTATTTGTGGTTTTACATAGGTCTACAGGTAAAAAATAAAAGAAGTATTACAGGATTAGGGCTCATGCACACGTCCGCTACCCGGCCGTGCCCATATTGCAAACAGCGGGTCCGCAATATACAGGCACCAGCCGTGTGCACCCCGCATCACGGATACGGACCCACTCACTTGAATGGGTCCGCCATCCGAAAAGGTCGGTGCGGAACGGAGGCACGGAAGCACCACGAAGTGCTTCCGTGTGGTTACTGTCCTTATCTCCGCACCGCAAAAAAGCAGTGCATGCAAACTGCGGTCCCCAATGCACGGAATGGCCGATCAACGGCCGTGTATATGAGCCCTTAGGCTACTTTCACGTCTGCGTTTTGCTGTACGGTTTTGAGATCCGGCATGGGTTCTCAAAACAACAGCAAAACACATCCGTTTGAATAAAGCAACCGGCTGCATCTGTTCAGAAGGGATCGGGTTGTATTAAATCGAAAAATGAACATACCAGATCTGGCACTAAAACCATTGTAAGTCAATGGGGACCAGACACAAAAAACGGATCAAAACGATGTTTGGTACCGGATCTGGCATGTTAAATTTCCCATGCCGTACACAAAAAAGCCGCTTGCAGCGGTTTTGTGTCCGGCATGGGAATGCAGCAAACCGAAATGGAATGCATTCTGGAGCACTCCGTTCCAGTTTGTTCAGTTTTGTCCTCATTGAAAATGAATGGGGACAAAACTGAAACGTTTTCTCCGTTTTTCAGAGCCTCTGCCGGATCTCAGAACCCGAAAAGAAAATGCTAATTTAAAAACAGCCTTAGTAAAATATGGCTTCTTACTTCCAAAAAGAGCACCGCATCTGTCCACTGGTTGTTACGGGTACTGCAGCTCTACAATATCGGACACCATCCATTGACAAGTGGGGTACTGTTTTCAGAAGAAAGCAGACATGGTTTTCTAATCCTGGACACCCCTTTTAATGGCGCTCACTGATTTACCCTAACAGGGTTTTCCAAGACCCAACAGGTACTAAAACCCACCCCTGTAAGAGCAAGTTTGTCGTACGCTTACCTGTCCAAAGTTGTGTGGCCTTGTCTTCTAGGAACCCGGTTACGTGATGTTTCTCTTCTGAAAATCCATCTTCCACCAATGTCGTTTACCAGCTTTCTGACCTGGGCTATGGCTGGGACATCACCTCCACTGTGCAAGGGGCCAGAATTTTTCTTGTCCCTGGCTCATGCACAAACTCCTGGCATGCGCCAGGGAGACAAATAGTTCTGGTCCATATTCACAACAGAAGAGACATCCCGTCTGTAGCCCTTGCCGGAAACCCGTTAAAGGATGTGACGTTGGCGGAAGAAGGTTTTTCAGAAGAGAAGTGTCACTTGACTAAGTTCCCAGAAAGCCGCTGCACACAACTTCGAAACAGAAAGTATATTACAAACTTTCTCCTATGGGTGTACCGCAAAACCCTTTTACCACACTAACTATTCAGCTTTAGCAAATTAGAGGGGTTCTCTTGGGTTAGACAACAATGTAAATTTCTGGTGGGGGTTCAGCCACCCCTGCCGATTACTAGAACAGAAGTTGGGGTAGAAAAGAGAAGCATTTCTGTCCATTTAGGGGGTGTTCCCTAGTGCAGGCATGCTCAACCTGCGGCCCTCTAGCTGTTGCTAAACTACAACTCCCATTATTCCCTGACAGCCTGCAGCTATCATCCTACAGAAGGGCATTGTGGAAGTTGTAGTTTTAAAACAGCTGGAGGGCCGCAGGTTGAGCATCCCTGCCCTAGTGGAACAAGAAAACTACTTTGTATCATTATACATAACTTTTTTGCCAACGTATTGGCTACACCAGTTACCCCCCCCCCCCCCACACACACACACACACAGCCCCTGCCCATTGTATTTCTAGTTATGGCTACCACAGTTGCCCACATCTTGATAGGGTAAGTCATGAGGCGACCTGCAATGATGACCAAAAAACACATATCACAAGCAAGGAAGAAAATAGTTATAAAATTCAAGTGACCTTTACAAAATGCACATTTGATATTTGGCAGGAGCTGAAAGTACAAATTACGACATGAACGAGTTGGTTAAATGCGTGTTTGGAAGAAGTCACAACATAAAATACACACAGAATGGAAGAAATCTGAACTGAACTTCAAGCCGCCTTCCATGCTGTATCCGTTATCCCGTGGATAAGTGATAAATGTGATTTAAACCACTTTAAGAGATGTTCACAGTTAAAGGGATTGTCTTACTAAAGGCGCTTACGGCATTTTGCTAGGATATGTCATTAGTGATGAGCGAATCAAAGCTGACAAAGTGGAATTCGATCCAAATTTCAGGAATTATTCGATTCAATAAATCACTGAGAAGGATTGACGGTTTAAAAAGCAAAACAACAAACCTTTATTTATATTGCTGGTTAAAAGATACTAGTCCCTTACTTGGAATAGCTATAAGGCTACTTTCACACTGGCGTTTTGGCTTTCCGTTTCTGAGATCCATCATGGGTCTCACAAGCGGTCCAAAACGGATCAGTTTTGCCCTAATGCAATTTGAATGGATAAGGATCCGCTCAGAAAGCATCAGTTTGCCTCCGTTCAGTCTCCATTCCACTCTGGAGGTGGACAACAAAACGCTGCGACTTGATAGCATTTTGCTGAGCCAGACAAACGTTTTCTCGGACACAATCTGGATGCATGCGGTTGTGTTATTGTAACAGATCCATGACGGATCCGCCTAAAACGTGAGTGTGAAAGTAGCCTAAAAGGCTTTGGTGAGTGTGACCAGTGTGTAACTAGTGATGCGATAACAGTAATCAAACTAGGACTCTAATTGTGTCCAACCCCAGTGCTGTTACCCTAGTATTAAAGAGGTTGTACGGGTTCAGAGCTGAACCCGGACATATACCCATAATTTCACCCAGGCAGCACCCCTGATGTTAGCATCGGAGCATCTTAAGCTCCGATGCGCTCCCTTGCCCTGCGCTAGATCGCGCAGGGCAAGGGCTCTTTTGTTTACAATAACACACCGCCGGGCGGTGATGATTTAGCGCAGGGCAAAGAAGAGCATCGGAGCAGTTCATGCCAGGGGGGCTGCCTGGGTGAAAATGGAGGTATGTCAGGGTTCAGCTCTGAACTCGGACATCTCCTTTAAATAGCTAGTGTCCCTAATGCATCATATGAGACCCACCCACTGTATTCAATTCCATGATCTCACGGGACCCTAGCTATCGCTATTCTCTAAGTCTGGCTAATAATCATACCCCCTGCTCGACGCGTTTCTCATAGCCCTGTGATGTGCCGTTCATCAGGAGCTCATAGGGCATAAATAATAGAGGTAGTGTAAATAGCCTAACAGACAGAGAGAGCAGACAATTGATGCTGCACTGAGAGTCATGCAGCAGTACCGGCAATAGTATGGCCTAAAAATGGCCAGGAAACTTTGCATGCACTTCAGCCACTCGTACACTGTCAAGCACACCCTCCTTGAGCTACAGCGGCAGAACGGCGTCCCCCAACATACGTAGGCTGATATGCGAAGTTTCCACCAGTTGGAATTTCACCCTCCATATGTTGGACCTACTGTACGAACATAGAAAGGCCATTTCTTGATGATACAGGCAGACAGAGGTACTCCTCTGTGTAACTTCGATGTTAGCCAGTGGCAGCTCATGCGTGATACCTGCCGTTTGCTCGTGCCCTTTGAGGAGGCCACTTTATTTGTCAGTCGCCAGGACTACGGGATGAACAACGTCATTCCACTGATTCATATCCTGGAAAAGATGCTGGTAAATCTGGCTGGTCAGAGGACTGGAGACGTGGGGCTTACATCTCATGGCCACATGAGCCCTGTGGGGGCTGAACTGGAGGAGGAGGACATTGGAGCAGAAGCAATGTGTAGCGAAATGGGTGGTTTTTCTACACAGGTGACAGGAGAGGAGGAGCAGGAGCAGCTGAAGAAGCAAGAGGGAGATGAGGAAGACCAAGCAGATGACCCAGGCACACCGTGGCAGTATGCAGTGGAGATGGAGGCAGGGAGTCCCTCCGAGTCACTTGCGCAAATGGTCCAGTGCATGCTCACTTGCTTGCCTAGTGACAGCTGAATTGTCACCATTCGGCAGAGGGATGACTACTGGCTCTCCACCTTGTTAGACTATCGCTACCGGTCCAAAATGGGGCCTTTTTTACACCTGCTGAGAGGGAGGACAAACTGAACAACTATAGAGACATTCTATGTAGTCAGTTGGCCGCTGTCTATCTGCGCCATCGTCCATCCTCTCACAGGTCTGATCGGGGCCCTCTGTCATGACTGCTGGCTGGGGAGGGGGGGTGGTGGGCGTTTGGCAGGAGCAGTACCAGCTCCATCATCAGCAGCCTGAGTCTAGAGTCGCTAATGAGCAGCTTTCTTCACCCTCATAGTGAAGAAACTACTCACCAGCAGCTAGACATAGAGCAGAACCTTAACCAGCAGGTGGTGGCATACTTGGAGTGCACCCTGCCAGCCGTCATTGAAGATCTGCTGGACTACTGGGCAGCCAAACTGGATTTGTGGCCGCAACTGACTGAGTTTGCCCTGGAAAAGCTGTCCTGCCCAGCCAGTAGTGTGGCATCAGAGCGGGTGTTTAGTGCGGCGGGGTCCATAGTTACCCCAAGGAGAACTCGCCTGTCCACCCAAAATGTGGAGAGTCTGACCTTTGTCAAGATGAATCTGGCATGGATGAGCCAGGATTTCCACCCACCAATGCCTGATGCATTAGATTAGTTCACCCATGCTGCCTCACCCAAACCTTGTCAAAAGAGACCGGTTTCTTCTGGCTACCTGCCTCAGCTACTATTCTGATGCTGCCACCCGCTTGATGCCACACATCTGATGCCAAGTGCTCCTTCTTACACCCACCATCATCAGCGGGTACTG
Source organism: Bufotes viridis (assembly GCA_033119425.1). Classification (NCBI taxonomy): domain Eukaryota; kingdom Metazoa; phylum Chordata; class Amphibia; order Anura; family Bufonidae; genus Bufotes; species Bufotes viridis. The sequence continues at coordinate 418,808,107 of CM065592.1, read as the reverse complement.
TTAGTGCCACCCACCTCCCCACTCTGTCACCGGGTCACTTTGTGGTCTCCTGATGCTACTGCTACCTCAAAACTATGTCACCTTGCCACTCTGTGGCCTCCTCATGCTGCTGCTGCCACCTTCACACTCTGTCATTGTGCCACTCTGTGGTCTCCTGATGCTGCTGCTACCTCCACACTATGTCTCCTTGCCACTCTGTGGTCTCCTGATGTTGCTGCTACCTCCACACTATGTCACTGGGCCACTCTGTGGACTTCTCATGCTGTTCTAACCCTCCCAACTTCATGACTGGGCCATTATTTTGCCTTTTTGGCCTGGTTGACCTCATCATTGATTTGACCCTTCTTCTGATCTGTCAAAAGGAAGGAAAAATGAGACACACAACAGATCCTGTCTGTGTAGCAGCTGTAAGGCCCATCAGAACTGGCTTATGATTTGGTAGCCAAAAGCAGGAGTGGGTACAAAACACAGAAGACTATCCTGAGGATAGACCATCAATATTAAAGGAATGGACAACCCCGTTAATCACTATGATGCCCTTGGGGCATTTTTTTTTAGTTATTGCATTGTACTCTTTTTGAGCTAAAAATATTTTTTCAGTTGTTCTGGAAAGCTGCCCAGTTGTATCCTGCAATGGATGACCAACTTGGCCATCCGAGGAGCATAAGTGTGACCAGTTAGACTGCCAACTTATGAATGTCCAAAAAAAGAGTAAAGCTATAGTGACACGGCGTGGCAACCCACACTGGGCTGTGGTTGTTACGGTGTGCTGAACTGAGGCCTACGACATGTGCATCAGATTGGGCGAGGCCTGCGATAGTAAATTCTGCTGAGTGGAGTACCACCTGATAGGCCTGCAATAGACTGTTATAAGAGACTGTTTGTCTGTTGTTGTAACTGCTGAGCATAGTGCCTCTGTCAACAAGTGTAACTGTCAAGCATTGTGCCTTGTAAAGTATTTGTAAAGTATTAAGCCTGTGACCTCTTTGAGAGAGAGAGAGAGAGAGAGAGAGACTGTAAATGCCAATAACGGCCTAGAATGTTACTTGGTGCGTGATATTCCACTTAATCTTGACGGTTAAGTGGAAGGTTCCTTTTGTTTGCCGAGGTCCAGTCTTTATATTTTTAGTTGTTGCCCTGACCTCAACAGCTCGGACACCTATCGATCAGCTGCTTCAGAGTAGCTTTAATGCCAACAGTCGGCACCAGACCTACACAGCTTTATCTAATGTGCAGTGGACGGAGATGGTTACTGCAGTGCTGCTGCATTCACTTCTATACTCAACTCTGACCAATACACGGAGTTATGTAGTTTTGGCACTGACTGTTTAGCAGTGGAGCTTCTGCAGAACAGCTGATCGGCAGGGATGTGGGGTGTTGAACCCCTGCCAGTCAGATATTCATGGCCTATTCTGAGGCCAATAGTAAATTCTTCCAAAATGGCTTTAGAGATTGTGATGTACTACTTTTGCAGTATATGGAGGTGGTGCCACTGTATAGCATTGTATGATAGTTTTTTTTAATTGACATTTGCCACTGTTTGGCCCAGATACTCTATGGTATCACAATGTTTTATATATACTTTACGACAGTAGATAAAGTTGTCTAATATTTTACTCTTGGAAAACCATATTTGCTCTGACGCACACATTACAGTCATATGGCGGATAGAAGCAGCCGAGCCGCCAGATTTACAGAATCCATTGAAATGAAGTGTAAGGTATTGTCCTGTAGGAGTTTAATTAGAAAAATAGTATCTGCTGTTCTCCAGTGCGTCACTACAGATGGCAAAGAAGAAGTAATTGTTTGTTTTAATCCTCGAGGAAGCGTCACGAAGCTTCAGTAAACTTTAATCTAAGCTCATTAATATGTTCCTGCTCGGAGAAGACACCAGTTCTTTCTGTCTGGAGGAGAATAATCTAGAGAGCTAAAATACTGCCAGGTAATCAGTAAGCAATATTATGGGGGAAATTCATTTTCTACACCTGCTTTGGGTATAGAAAAGTTGAAAATCTGGTGGACTTGCGACTTTTCAATGCTGCCCTCGCCAAAAAGTACAAAAAAAGTGTGGTGTGAGCGAGGCTATCAGCCCTGCTCATTCACCATTATTAGAGATGAGCGAAGTATTGAAAAATTCAACTCGGCTTTGTAAGTTGTGGGTGCAATGACAAGGAACGGCGATTGCGCCCCTCCCCATCATTGTACGCCTTAGATGCCGCGTTCATAGCTGATCGCCGCATCTGACATCAATATTACAGTGTAAAATAAAAATAAATAAATAAATCAAATCATACTTTCCTCATCTGTTTGAACGCGTAGAGCTGGCCGCCACCATCTTGACTGAAAATACAGCGTGAAATCTTGCACGCAGCATGATGGCGTCAACACGTCGGATGGCGTGATGGCATAAGTCACGGGTCACGGGATTTCGCTTGGGATCTTCAATCAAGATGGCGGTGGCCGGCTCTTCGTGCTCAAATGAATGAGGTAAGTATGATTTTTTTTTTACCACCATTCAGGGAAAATCGATTTGTTATCACGAAGCACTAGGAAATTCGGGTTTGCGGTGAATCTAATTTTCCCTGATATTCGGATCGAAGTACACTTTGTGGACTTTGATTTGCTGAACGCTAATCATTATTTACGCCAGAAATCGGTGTAAATAATGACTGAAAACTATGGCAGCTCTAGACTGCCAGAGGAGCCATGTAATTTATTAAATGGTTCTTCCGGCGGCGCAGGCTCCATTAAGACCTGCTCAGCAGACACTGGTCTTGATAAATCAGGGTCTATATGTCTTACCAGACAGGAAGGCAAATGAAAGCAAGAGGAAGTTGAGCCGTGTGTAATGATCCCGAATTCTCAACGGTTAATGTGTTTTGGTGCTTTATTGATTGATAGTGGAAGGCTCTTAGCCTAAAAAAAAGTTCCTGTTGTTATTTAGGAAAATGGTTATTGGTTTTTATGATAGACAAGGACAGACCATCAATATTATAGTCTAGGAAAAGCCCTTTAAGCATATGAGCGCAGTTTTTAGCTGGGCCCAAAGTTCACATTTTGGTTGTGTAAGTCCATCTTCTACTGATGGGCAGCCTTTTAGAAAACAAACAGGGATGTAGCCATGGGAGGCAGAGATAGTCACATCTGGCCTGGTGCAATCGTAAATGGCACATGGTAGGTTGGGGGGTCCTGTTATATGTTTTGGGTAATTGTAGCAGTCCCAATGGATCCTCTGCCTTGGACAGACCGGACAGGTGCTTGGCCTTGTAGATAGGAACCACCCAAATGTGCCAAGGGATGCACTTCCGATCTTATCACATGAGGGACACTTTTGTTATTCTCCTTTAACCAGCCTCAACTTTTTCCAGAGAACTGTAAAAACAAGACTGTAGATTTATCAGTGACTACATTGAACAGCAAGTGTTCGCAAAGGTGACAAAATGTCTGGAGAGAATCATGTTCCATATATGTGGTAACTGAGGATGGACGCCAATGTGCTTCTACATCTCAGAAGCAAGTGATAGAGGTGGTTGGAACTTTTAATGTCAGATTTCTGTTCTAGGGGAATGACGTCGGTCCAAAAGACCACCTTGGAAAGTGACTCTTGAATGGACATTTGTATGTTTGTGTGGGATGCAACTTCTGCTGCCTCCACAAGGGGAATTTTGTTTATGAGTTAATAAAATGGTACCATTCCCTACAGGGGCGTAGCTAATGGCTCATGGGCCCTGGTGCAGGAGTTCAGCTTGGGCCCCCCTTCCCTCAGCGCTTTGTGTGTCTTCTTATGCGGCACAAGTGTCTTTGGGCCCCTTCAGGCTCCTGGGCCCGGTAGCAACTGCTACCTCTGTACCCCCTATAGCTACGCCCCTGATTCCCTATTCGAAAACAAGACAATCACAGATCAAACAATTCAACTTCACAAATCACAGCAGTGCACAAAGCATTTTGGTTACTGTCATTTTAAGAGGCACAATATGCTTAGTGGTTTCAATTCGCAAATAAGGTACAAAATCTTGGCAGGGCCGTAGCATACAGTTCATTCTACTCTAGGCCTTCCCCCCACCATTGATGTCCATACAATTTCGATAGCTGAAGGCCAAATGCTCCCTAGGCCATCAGCTGTCCCTCCCAACTCCCCCATACGCAAGAAGGCTTAACTGCACTGCAAAAAAAAACAACAATCTACTAAACACCTCTCACAGGAGGATGGGCTATTCACACAGTGGCTACTGCTTCCTCCTTGGTGGCATTGGTGTATGTCACTGAGTGTGACTTGGGCAGCAGTTCCCACTGGTCAATCAGCTAAACACTGCACACAGGAGAGGAAGGAGAATTGTTATTTTCTCTCTTCCTCCTCTGGCCTGCTGATGTGTGCTGCTCCATGCCACAGACTGTGCCAACTTTGCCTCCTCCCTCTTGACCAGGTTACCCTGTTGACATGAGGTGGGGGATTTAAATTGCCTCTTTGGTGTCCCACCCCACCTGCTGGGCAACTCCCTAGGCACTTGCCCTCAAGTGCCTAGTTAAAAAAATATGGCTGTGGGTTTCAGTACACGCAAGATAGCACAATTTTACCTGACGAATAATTAAATGAATAGAACACTGAACAGTTTTATAACTATCTCCCTTAGGTCCCTGTTCATCTAAAAAAACACACAGCTAGGACTATATTGCTTTGTACAGTCCCACACCTTAGTGTCCACAATATATCCAGTGAAAATTTCTCTAATTCACCATCCCTGTTCTCAAAGGATCCCTCTCATCAACTCCTGCATCCTAAAAGTTCATGCCTAGGGTTGAGCAAACTTGTGTTTTAAGTTCGCCCTACAGGTTCGAGTTATCAGAGAATCCCGTTATGGATTCCTTTACCAACGGAATTCTCTGACAGCATGCACGACAGAAGCCTATAAGAGGCATTCCGTCATAATAGAAGTCTACGGCCAGCATAGACTTCTATTATGACCGAATGCAATATGGAATGCCTCTTATAGGCTTCCGCTTTGCATGCCGTCAGAGAATTCCGTTATGATCCATGGTAAAGGAATCCATAACACGATTCTCCGATAACCCGAACCCTGGACGCCTAACTTAAAACAAAAGTTCGCTCAACACTGTCCACTCATATGTTTCCTCTAGTGTACGTCCAGTAGGCAATCTCACTACAGGACAGAGAGACCACGCTCCAGACTACAATATGGAAGCCTTCACACCTGGCCTCTAACTCTCAACGGCTCCCACTGCATCACTCTTCTCACTATCTATTCCACTCAGTTTAGTCGGGTTCAGGACTGTATTTCCAGGCCACATATCAGGCCTGCAGGGCCCGCACACATTAATGTACTGTAGGTCTCTTTCTGGCCCGCAGAGACAGGGAGCTCCCTCAGCTACCCCACAGGACCCAACTACAACCCGAGGTTTGAGCACAGTACTGCTCATCCTATTACTGCTTCTCCAAAAGGCCTGGCTATTCTCACAGCCCCAACAGAGCTAACCAGTCCAGCTGACAATACACTTCAGCTGTCACTGCTTTCGTGTGACCTGCTTATTATACTTCTATAAATGTCTAGGCTGCTATAAGAAAACTGCATGTTTTATTAAAATTCCAGGAGAGAGGGATTCTATTTACCGTATTTCCTCTCTCACCATTAATTGCATCTTGAAAGATTCAACTCTAACCAGTATTGTAGATACCAGTATTGTCTTGAGGACGTGGTGGAACATTGCCCCTGTAATGGCTTTAATCTCAAGGGAACATGATGGATCATCTTATCGCCAATGGAGATTAGACGCTTATTTACTCAATGTACCGCAATATCATTCATCTCTGAAAGACGTCTAAGTATCTTCAGATCAACGGCAACAGAGAAGTAACAGATATGACCTTGTGGTAAGCTCAGGACGTACTGTATATATGTCGGTCTTTTTTTTTAATTAGCCTCATATGAAAAGCTATGGAATTAAATAAATAATGGGGCAGATTAATGGTATTGTATTTTGTAGTAGAATATTTTACCTCCATCATTTTTGCTTTGTGCCACATTTATTCCATTAGAAAATTGTGAATGATGTCTAAAAGACGTTTATGCTCTTAATTGCACCCAAGATTGTGAAGACAAGTGATTGCTACTATGATCACTCGTCTCAGTACAGATTCAACGTTTGCCAGCAGCAGATCGCTAAACATGCAAGATGATCTGCTGCCAGAAAATAATGATTTTAGCCATGGCATATCTAGTAATGACAGGGCCCCACAGCACATTTTTGAACTGGCCCTTCCCCTTCCCCAGCAACTTCTCTGCAACCCCTTCCTCCCATGCAACTCAGTCCGTTTCCTACACTTATATACTGTATGTCATGTCGTTGTCAGGGGTGCACCTAGCCATTCTGCTGCCTGAGGCAAAAATTGCCAATTTCTTAACCTAATGCCAATGCCAATTTCTTAACTTAATTCTTTGCCACAATGAAAGCGCTCATTGCCCTTCCGCTATCCCCTTTTGCCCCTATCCGGTGTTGCCTGAGGCGATCGCCTCACCTGGCCTCATTGGTGGTTCACCCCTGGTCGCTGTATATAATATCGCTGTATAATACTGTTAAGGGGGCCCTGACATTAAAATCCTTCGGGCCCTGTAGCAGCTACTTCCCCTGCTTTCACTATAGCTACACCCTGGATTTTAGGTGCCACATCAATAATGTCATCACCAGGGGAGCACCCAGAAATTTTGTATAGGGGGGGTCCGAAAAGAAAAAAAATTGTGCAGCGCCAAAAAATTGACCCCGCCCATTTTTCTAAGACCATCCTACATGTAATAGGCCACTCCCAACAAACACTGTACAGCTGAAATGATATTGATGAGGATGACGGTAAGAGTCTCACCCTCATCCTACATAGACACACTGTACCTAATACTCCACCATACAGGGCCCAACATAAAGCCCCTGTACTCACACTGCCCCCCACATAGCTCCGTGGCAGGAGCTGTTGCAGTTTCACTTCCTCCCTCCTAGTCCTGAAGGCACCAAAAGTGGAGTGGAGGAGGAGCTGCGCAATATTAAAGGTGTGTAGGTCCGGGTGGAGGAGCCCGGCTCTACACATCATACAGAGGGGATGGCGTGTCCTGGCTGCAGTGCCTGCTTCACATTATACAATGGACAACAGCAGGCTACAGCCAGGAAGCTCCTCCACTCTTCTCCCTCCCCAGATCTTGCTCAAGGCTTGTGATTCCCCCCCACCACCCGCCCCTGGCCTGCCACCCCCTTGGGCCGTCCTCACGTAGCTCTGAATCCTCCTTTTGCAAATGGCAGGAGGAGAAGCCCCGTGCATCTCCTCTCCTACATAGCGCTACATACCTCCTACATCCAGTGATGTCACCTTTGATGTAGACGTTCTCTTTTCTCATCTTCTCCATTCAGACCAGACCGCCATGATGATTTTTCACCCATCTCCTGTCTCTGCAGAGATTGACAAATAGACATTAGTTTCCCACTTTTCCATCATCTTCATATCTTCTGAACACCCCATCCTGCCACCCCCAATACTGTTCCCGCTGTGCTCCTCAATACTATACTGCAGAAACTATCCCCTGAAAAATACCTGTACCACACAGATAGTGCCCCCTTCTACAAATATTGGCACACAGTGCTCTAAAAACATAACTGTGCCCAGTATATAGTATCCCTGACACTAATAGAATAAACATATTGTCCTCAAAAATAATTGTGCTAAGCTGATACTGTGCCAGGGTGCCCTCCAAAGTAACAGTGCTCACCAAATTCCCACCAATAGAAATAATTCTCTGCCTGAGCACACTTAGTAATAATGCCCTCATAGTGCCCATACTAGTGTGATCATGTTCGCCATAGCCCCCCAGTAGTAGTAAAGCTCACCATAATGCCCCCTAGTAGTAATAATTCTCCCTATAATATTACAGTACAAGAAATATACCTGCTTAGTGCCCGCAGTTGAGCTAATGTCCCCATAATGTATGCCAGTATAAAATACCTCTATATAGTGCCCCAGTAAATGCCCCCGTAGTGCTCCTCTCCCACTTGACCATAGTGCCCCGAATCCCCGATAATTTGCCAGTATAAAATACCCCATCTTAGTGCCCCCAGCACATGCCTCCATGGTGCTTCTCTCCCCTTCCCCATAGTGCCCCTATAATATGCCAGCAAAAATGCCCTTTGTAGTGCCCCCAGCAGATGCCCCTATAGTGCTCCTCTCCCCATAATGTGCCAGTAGAAAATGCCCTTCTTTGTGCCCTTCATATTGTGTCAGTAACAATTCCCCTTCTTAGTGCCACCAGATGCCCCCATAGTGCTTCTTTCACCCATAATGCCCTCGCCCTCATAATGTGCCAGTTAAAAATGCCCCTTCTTAGTGCCACCAGATGCCCCCATACTGCTCCTCTCCCCCATAGTGCCCCCATAAAGTGCCAGTTAAAAATGCCCCTTCTTAGTGCCACCAGATGCCCCATAGTGATACCCGGCCCTATAGTGCCTCCCATGTGCCAGTAAAAAATACACATTAGTGCCAGCCAGATACCATAGTGCATATAGGGGATATTGTGCCAGTAAAAAAATACCATAGTGACCCCAAATAATGCCCCTATAGTGCCACCAGATGCCCCATAGTGCTGCTCTCCCTATAGTGCCTCCCATAATGTGCCAATGAAAAATGCCCCTTAGTGCCACCAGATGCCATAGTGCCCCCATAATATGCCTATAAAAAGCCCCTTTAGAGCCCCCAGATGCCCCCATAGTGCTCCACTCCCCATAGTGCCCCAAATAATGCCGCTATAGTGCCACCAGATGCCCTAATAGGGCCCCTCCAAAATAAGACAGTAAAAATGCCCTCAAAATGGGATAGAAATAAATAAATGCCCCCATAATGCTCCACTCCCCCATGGTGTGGTGCCCCAAATAATGCCCCTATAGTGCCCCCAAATGGGGCAGTAAAAAATCCACAAGATTCCCCTATAGTATGCCCCCAAAATGGGCTACAAATAAATGCCCCCAGATGCCCCCATAGTGCCCTCTACCCAAAACGGGCCAGTGAGAAATGCCCCATAGTGCCCCCACAAAACAAAATGCCACCAGGTGCCCCCTAAAATGTGCCACCATTAAAAAAACAAAAAAACCCACTAATACTTACCTTCATGAGGTTAGCAGCAGACCTCTTCCGGCCGCTGCTGTGCTGCCCGGCTCAGGCGGCGCGATGATAATGATGTCATCGCGCCACCTGAGCCGGCCTCTGATAGGCTGCAGGCACTAGTGCCTGCAGCCTATCAGAAGAACAGGGAAGGGAGACGCCTCTCCCTCCCCTGCCACAGCACATTGATCTGTATCGCTGTCCTGAGGACGGCAACACAGATCGATGAATATAGAGATGAACGCTTCCGCAATGGAAGCGCTCATCTCCTACTGCCTCCCCACCGCCGTCTGCAATTGGAACCAGGGCCGCGCCGCCTGTTGCGATCGGCGGTGCGGCCCTGAGTGATTTAAAAAAAAATTGGATCTGGGTTCTAGGGGGGGTCCAGACCCCTAAAACCCCCCCTGTCGGTGCGCCCCTGGTCATCACAGACAAATGAGCCCTGACAGAGCATTTTAATCTTGTATTTATCCCCACAGTAATAAACCCAGAAGCTACACCTGGGTCTGCCTCAGGCTAGGGGAAAGTGTTGTACTAGAGTGGGGAGGGAATGGCACATCCTACTACCAACACCTACATGCCATGCCATAAAAATCCATCCCCATAAAACACTTAGGAAAATTAGACTTTGCTGAAATCGGCCAGCTTTCCTGGTTTCTTTTACCTCACCCATCTGAGCATTCTGGGTGAGATATACACCCCCTCCAGTACTATCACCCACCATGCTACAGAAGTTAACTTAATTGTTTAAAAAATATATATATATATATATATGTAATTGAGATTTACTTACATTAATCATTCAAGTAGTACATTGTTGACGCATTGTTTCAATTAAGATAATCACTTAGGGCAGGTTCACATCAACGTTATAAATTCAGTTATTGCTCTCCGTTATAACATGGTTATAACGGAAAAAAACGGAATTCATAAGACAGAATTGAAAACGGAAACCTTTAGAGGCATTCTGTTTTCATCATAATAGAAGTCTATGGGCAAGCATAACAGATCAGTCTGGTTTCCGTTATGCAGGACGAAAAGAAAGTCCTGTTGACAGGACTTTCTTTTCCGTCCTACATAACGGAAACCAGATGGCGGCACCCCGGTTGGGAATTGCTGCTCTATATAATATACTGCATATTGTAGTACTTAATAAATATTAATATAACACACTGACCATTATTATTACTCCCCCAGGGATCAAGCTATACAGTGAGCAGTTCTGTACATATAATAGCTTCTGCTACCAGGTGATCCCATCTTTATTACCTGTCTTCCAAGAAGCCTTACCCAAAACTATGTCTTTATGGAAGGTGTGAGCCAAATGTATTCTTCTGCCTTTATTTCACTTTGTTAGCACTACGTTAGTAAAATAACCAAGCCAAAAACAAGAAATTCATATAATTGGCTGTATTGCAGATCAATATTGTATGGTTCTGTAATACAGTATCCATATGGTCAGTACCTCCATTTGCCTCCCATTTTATTTGGACGCACCCAAGAAAAGTAGAATTGTTCCATGGTTAATTATGTACAGTATTACGGATGATGGCAAGGGGGGATTTGATACCTTACACCATAACATAGGGCAGAGTACCTATAGAACCAGGAAGGTCCTTCATTTGCAACTAAACGTGATCTGCGCACATGCTTCCCTAATCCCCAGTTTATTGTCTTGTCTGCCCATTGCTGTTCAATATTTTTACTTTGACAAATTTATGTCTCTGGGTTTATCGTGGTTTTCACAATCATCGTGTTATTAGAAATGAAATGAGCTCCTAGTTAACATCAGAAATGAAAGCCATTTGTTACAATGTTCCCATTATGACTGTAACAAACTGACAATGTATCAATAATTGCAAATATCTATTTTCTGTTGTTGAGAAAATACATGGCAATATTGATACAAATATTCCCTGTACTGTGACATCACTGTGTGAAGTGGTACTGTGCAGTGTCCAGAATAACCTAGTATACAGGACAAAAGAATTGTACTGTGACATCATAGTGTTTATTATTCCTGTACTGTGACATCACAGTGTTTATTATTCCTGTACTGTGACATCACCGTGTGAAGCAGTACTGTGCAGTGTCCATATATACAGAAGTATACACCTAGTATACAGGACAAAAAAAGTGTACTGTGACATCATAGTGTTTATTATCCCTATACTGTGACATCATAGTGTTTATTATCCCTATACTGTGACATCATAGTGTTTATTATCCCTATACTGTGACATCATAGTGTTTACTATCCCTGTACTGTGACATCACTGTTTTTATTATCCCTGTACTGTGATATCACTGTGTTAATTATCTTTGTACTGTGACATCACTGTGTTTATTATCCCTGTACTGTGATATCACTGTGTTTATCATCTCTGTACTGTGACATCACTGTGTTTATTATCCGTGTACTGTGGCATCACTGTCTTTATTATCCATGTACTGTGACATCACTGTATTTATTATCCCTGTACTGTGACATCACTGTGTTTATTATCCGTGTACTGTGGCATCACTGTCTTTATTATCCCTGTACTGTGACATCACTGTGTTTATTATCCCTGTACTGTGACATCACTGTCTTTATTATCCCTGTACTGTGACATCACTGTGTTTATTATCCGTGTACTGTGGCATCACTGTCTTTATTATCCATGTACTGTGACATCACTGCATTTATTATCTCTGTACTGGGACATCACTGTGTTTATTATCTCTGTACTGTGACATCACTGTATTTATTATCCCTGTACTGTGACATCACTGTGTTTATTATCCGTGTACTGTGGCATCACTGTCTTTATTATCCCTGTACTGTGACATCACTGTGTTTATTATCCCTGTACTGTGACATCACTGTCTTTATTATCCCTGTACTGTGACATCACTGTGTTTATTATCCGTGTACTGTGGCATCACTGTCTTTATTATCCATGTACTGTGACATCACTGCATTTATTATCTCTGCATTGTGACATCACTGTGTTTATTATCCATGTACTGTGACATCACTGTGTTTATTATCTCTGTACTGTGACATCATAGTGTTTACTATCTCTGTACTGTGACATCACTGTGTTTATTACTCCTGTACTGTAACATCACTATGTTTACTATCCCTGTACTGTGACATCACTGTGTTTATTATCTCTGTACTGTGACATCGCTGTGTTTATTATCCCTGTACTGTGACATCACTGTGTTTATTATCTCTGTACTGTGACAGCACTGTGTTTATTCTCCCTGTACTGTGACATCACTGTGTTTATTATCTCTGTACTGTGACATCACTGCGTTTATTATCCCTGTACTGTGACAGCACTGTGTTTATTCTCCCTGTACTGTGACATCACTGTGTTTATTATCCCTGTACTGTGACATCACAGTGTTTATTATCCCTGTACTGTGACATCACTGTGTTTATTATCCCTGTACTGTGACATCACTGTGTTTATTATCTCTGTACTGTGACATCACTGTGTATATTATCCCTGTACTGTTACATCACTGTGTTTACTATCCCTGTACTGTGACATCATAGTGTTTATTTTCCTTGTACATTGACATCACTGTGTTTAATATCTCTGTACTGTGACATCACTGTGTTTATTATCCCTGTACTGTGACATCACTGTGTTTATTATCCCTGTACTGTGACATCACCGTGTTTATTATTCCTGTATTGTGAAATCACTGTGTTTATTATCCCTGTACTGTGACATCACTGTGTTTATTATCTCTGTACTGTGAAATCACTATGTTTATTATCCCTGTACTGTGACATCACTGTGATTGTTATCTCTGTATTGTGACATCACTGTTTATTATCCCTGTACTGTGACATCACTGTTTATTATCCCTGTACTGTGACATCACTGTGGTCATTATCCCTGTACTGTGACATCACTGTGTTTACTATCTCTGTACTGTGACATCACTGTGTTTACTATCTCTGTACTGTGACATCACTGTGTTTATTATCTCTGTACTGTGACATCACTGTGTTTACTATCTCTGTACTGTGACATCACTGTGTTTATTATCCCTGCACTGTGACATCACTGTGTTTATTATCTCTGTACTGTGACATCACTGTGTTTATTATCTCTGTACTCTGACATCACTGTGTTTATTATCCCTGTACTGTGACATCACTGTGTTAATTATCTCTGTACTGTGACATTACTGTGTTTATTATCTCTGCATTGTGACATCACTGTGTTTATTATCTCTGTACTGTGACATCACTGGGTTTATTATCTCTGTACTGTGACATCACTGTGTTTATTATCTCTGTACTGGGACATCACTGTGTTTATTATCCCTATACTGTGACATCACTGTATTTATTATCCCTGTACTGTGACATCACTGTGTTTATTATCCCTGTACTGTGACATCACTGTGTTTATTATCTCTGTACTGTGACATCACTGTGTTTATTATCCCTGTACTGTGATATCACTGTGTTTATTATGCCTTTACTGTGACATCACTGTGTTTATTATCTCTGTACTGTGACGTCACTGTGTTTATTATCCCTGTACTGTGACATCACTGTGTTTATTATCCCTGTACTGTGACATCATAGTGTTTATTATCCCTGTACTGTGACATCACTGTGTTTATTATCCCTGTACTGTGACATCTCTCGGTGCATTATCTCAACCATGTGAAAGCACTTTGCACACTATCCTTGTAATATCACTGTGTGCATGATCCCACTATAGTGAAAGCATTGTCCTTGTATTGTGACATAAACATGGGCTATTCCTTTGAATAAAGGAGATCAAATGAACCACACGCTGATCTTGCTGATCATGGTGGACTGAGGCCCCATTAGGTTTTGTTGTGTGGCACCATGGCTACTTGTTACACTCCTGCCTAGGAACTCTGTGTAGAACAGCTCATGGGCCCCAATTTTTCCAACTGATACTTTGGTTATTGATGAGTGCTAGTCATAGAGACCACTCTTATAGGGCTCTCAAGAAATGCCCCACTTTTGAGCCATGGATTGAAATAGTCCCTTCCATGCAAACCTATTGCACAGCAGGGAGTAGCAGTGGACCCCTGTGCAGATGCACAATTTATTTGCACAAATCATACGTCTGGCCCTGAATGAGATGAAGGAAATAAGAGACAAAGAGTGGGAAATTCTGGCCTTTAGTTACCTACTGAGAAATTGAAGTAGACACAATTAGCTTATTAGATGGCAGAGGAAGTCACTTAAGTTGCTGCAGCAGAAATGTGTCTCCTAAGATCAACGTAATCCAAGTGGAAGTGCCAGATTACTAAAGGCAAGTGCTTGTCATACAGATCAATTGATTGGAACCAGTGCCATTGATCTCCTCTGGTTGCTTCATGGCTCTAGAAATGAGTGGCAGTCTGGATAGATGATACACCATTATCCAGAGAAGGACACAATTAAGTGTGTCCCATTGCTAAATGAGAAAGTATATAGGTCCAGAAAAGCTGTAGAACCAGCCTTGGCGTCTAACTTTAAGGTTTTGTCAATGGCATAACTCCAAGCTCCTGGGTCCTAATGCAGAATCTGGAACAGTACCTGCCATCTGCACTCAGGACCACCTATCTACAGCCGTTTTGTGTGTGTCAAGGCAGGAGCAGGAATTGGAGAGCAGCAGGGACTGGAGCAGCATCGGAACGACAGTATCAGGGGATCGGTGAGGTGAATGATGGCTATTTACGTCAATTAGTTGTACTAGATAGGAATAACACTTTGAAGAGGCAAGAATGCAATTAACTTCTGTTGCAAGTGGGCCCAGTAAAACTAGTCTGCTCTTCCCAGTGGTCTGCATTATACACTACTCACAAAAGGTTAGCAATATTTGGCTTGTGGATCAAATTTCAGGATAATCCTAAAATGCACTCTAACCTTTACAGGTGAACTTAATGTGACCTTCTCTAAACTTTTGAATGCACATGTCCAACTATTCAATGTTTCAGTACTTTTTGCACAACTTGCTGTTGTCTAACAAGAAGCTGAACGGAAAAGTTCACCCAATAAGTTTCCTGGTCAAGTTAGAATTGGGATTTAAACAGTGCTCCTCATCATGCTGCTTACATTTTGACATCATGAGACCAAGATGGCACTTATCAATTGATCAACAGTACCTCGCCATTGTAAGGCTTCAAGCAGGATGTTGTCAGACAGAAGTGGCCACTGAAAAAATACAGTGATGGTATAGCCAGGATAGAGGACACAACATGGGGGAAACCTTGTGAGAACTTTATGGGGGTGCACTACAATGTGTTTCAGGGTTGGATTGACTCCCTTCTTCTTTTAGGTGAGTGCCATTGAAGAGTCCCTTCATAAAGGCTGTTCGTCCCCTTCCCTCTACTCTCAATGATGGCTCTAGTGTCCAAGGACACTTCACATCAAGAGGCTGCCTCCATGGCACAATCGGTCGTGGCACTGGGGAATTACAATTTCTCTTCCAAGAAGCATAGGTACACGCTGAGGTAGGTTTAAACAGCTTTATCCTTCACCTATCTATCTCTATCATCAGTTTTGGGGGGTCAAAGGTGCTGACAGATTCCCTCCCGACAGGAGTTGGGTCCTCCTTCCATGTCTTTAGTGTGGACACTGGGACAAGGTGCTTCTCAAAAAGATACAGGAGTATATTCAACCCTCCCCCCTTTGTATAAACTGTGTCTGGCCTGCGGCAGGTGAGGCCGCTTAACATAGCGCCGGTGGACAAACAACTCTGTCCCAGACTCATCATCCTGTATGATTCCCAAACCTTGTTCCGCATTGAACCAGACGACGGTCCTGGTTCTTTTCTCTTGTACCGGGTCATGAGGCAGAGGTCGGTCCAGCAACCTGACTACCCAGTTTTCAATTGCCTTTTCGATAGTCCCAGGTTTTGGTCGCATGGGCCGTTACTTAAAGGGGCACGATGGGGTTGAGACTATCGTAGGCCCCGCTTTTTCCGGGCAGCGGAGTGGGAACTCCTGACACCTCCGCCGCACCAGCCGACACGGGGAATGCGGGTGACTCCTTCCCTGATCCACGCATGAGCTGTGACACCCAGATCTTCTTCAGGTCATCGCACGAAGTAGGTAGCCAGTCACCACAACACATTTCTCCCCAGTTTGGCCTTGAGAGTGCGATTTTTTCCTTCCTCTCACTGGCCATGTCAACTGGTGATGAAGGAGGGGCTTCAGGAGAGGAGTTTCCACTTCCTCTCCTTGCACTGCAATATCGCTCCAGGTAGGCAATGCTAGACTTTACTGCTCCAGACAGGGGCGTTCCTCTACTTTCCCACGATGACTGGGCAAGAAGAAACTGTGCCATTGCATATAAAAATGGCGGATTAACCCTTCGGATGCTGGCGTGCACGGTTTTGCGCCTGTCGCTGCGCAGTAAATGTAATATAGTCATTTTTAAAGGGGTTTTGGTAAATCCTGTAGGCTTTGTAGTTGTAAGACACACAGATGCATTGTGTTCTATAGGCTTTGTGGTACAAGGACACACACGCCAATCCTGTTTGAGACGCCAAAATTGTAGCAGGCGCCTCCCCCCAGGGCCCTTTAAGAGGAAATAAGTACTTGTTTTTCATGACACCAGTTGCACTGAAGCAACAAGGGCACAGGGCCCCTTTTAGTGATATGGTAGATGGTACCTAGGTGTAGGAATGCCAGAGTGGCGCAAGGTAGCCTACAATGTCCCTGTAAGTGTACTTGTGTACGTGTCACAGTGCTCCTACCTGGATACGCTGGACCCTAGGCGTTGGCTCCGAAGAAATAAAAAGGGGGATTGTTGATGAAGGGGATAATGAAATAAATTAAGTCCTTGTGGTGAAGTTCAGTAACTTTACTTGACTAAACATTTCTTCAACAGTTTTAGGCTTTGTCTTGGTTCCAGCAGGCGTTAGCAGTAACTATGGCAGGCAAATTCCTCTTTGCTACATTTGCTCTTTGACTCTGCTGTACTAAAAGGGTAGCTGAATAACTTAGCTTCCCATGTATGCTGCAACTTCTCTTTTGTAGTCTGACTCTAGGTTTGTCCAGGGCTTCTGAGGCTCCAAGCTGTGGCCTCCATGTCCAGCAGAGGTAAAGGTGCTCTAGCTGGTCTAGACAGGGCTTATCCAACTGGGACGTGCTCCTGCTTCCTTCCCCTAGCGGGAGTTAAGCTAGACTGACCTCTAACTAACTCCACCCTCCCTGCAGAAAGTCGGGCATGCCCACCACACCACAGAGGGGGGTGTTAGAATGGAATGAAAGGATCCATTCTATGGATCTGTAGCGCTTCCATTTATGCTGCCACCTGCTGGTGAACCAGGCATATTACACGTGAACAGTTACATAACAAGATTATGAATGCACATCGTACAGGACCTGAGAATAAATACACAGATGACATGACACTAGTCCATTAAAGATAGTAGTGAGGCGCAAAGTGGTAATGCCACTCTGGGGAGTTACATTTCTTCACTCAAAGTGTCAGAGGAAGACGATACGTTATGTTATAGTACATCCTGAGAGTAGGGCCCCTATATCTCTCTCTAGGCGTCTATCAATGCGTACTGCAAGAGACACAGCGGCTTCCAGAGACTCAGGATTCTTATGAAAGGCCAAAGCGTCCTTCAGCCTCTCTGATAATCCCTGACAAAACTGACTACGGAGAGCTGGATCATTCCACTCAGTATCCATAGCCCATCTCCTAAACTCAGAGCAATAGATCTCAGCAGAGCGCTCTCCCTGAAAGGCCACGTAGCTTGGTCTCGGCCAGGGAGGTCCGATCCGGGTCATCATACCGACGGGAGAGACTGCAATCCGGTTGGCAGAGAAAAAGCCCATTACTGAGCGTCCCCTTTAAGCAATTAAATAACCACCTTAATTCTCAGATTTTTATCCCCAGATGAGTGTGGACGTAACCTAAAATACCATTTGCACGCCTCCCTAAACAAAATGAAATTATCACTTCTCCAGAGAATCCGTCCGGGAGGGCAACTTTAGGCTTGAGACAGGTAACCACCACTAGGACCAGCAGCCTGTGGTCTCTGGATCTGTAAGAAGGTGAGGGAATAAGGCCTGGAAACTAGGGAAAGGAGATGGACACCTCCTAGTAAAACCCTAATCAAAGTCCTGACTAACCAACAGTATGAACAGACCCGAGAGGTAGGTGAGTTCATACACCGGAATACCTTGTGTCCTAACTCACCCTATAGGACCCTGGTACTTATGTCAGAACTAAGACAACCTGTTTCTCCAAAAGGAAGGACAAACAGGAGTCTCCCTCAGGCCTTAATACAAACGACAGGGAAATGCAACACACAAAATAACCCAAACAAAATACAAAAGGGAAAGAAAACACTTAATTTCAAGTGGCTATGGCAGCACCAGGAACTCAGCAGAGATCCACACACAAGCTATTCACAACTCCCACAGAAGCTATAAACCTCATAGCATAGTGGGAGAAAAACAACAATAAATAGAGAAGGTTAAATAACCCTAATAGCCACACCTGGGGAAGGAAGGTGTGGCAAGCACCAGAAACAACACAGACGTCATTTGATCCAACCGGAAGACATTTTAGATCAAACCACATGTTGCCAGTCTCCCTGATCTCCTGCCACCTGTCGCGGAAACGTCTGTGACAACTTGAAACTGCAATTCCATATACAGCCAAAGCATGAGTGGTCGCTGTTTTCAGAATAAAACAGACTCTTTTTCTAATTACGTGTAACCCTTCTATAATTTTCAGTTAATATTTCTTTCTCGTGTACATCGCAGTCGGCTCTTGGTTCAGTAGCGGGAACAGATGGCCAGGGCTGGGTGCCCATATGCTCATTGTTTTATCATATTACACATTGGCATTCATCTGTATAAACTCCCCCAAGTTAACCAACGTAATCAGATCAACATGTCCACGAAAAGCGATTCTCACATTCCTTCTCTTCATCTGTCTTCGCGGTAATCGGGGCGATCCTGTCAAAGGAGCAGCTGAATTATATGAAGAAATGAACAGGAGGAGGTTCTCAAATCTTAAGGAGCTGAAGACAAACTAACATACTAGACAATCATACTAGACTCATCTCATACATTGATGGCCTATCACTAGGATATGCCATCAATGTCAGATAGGTGCCGGTCCCACCGCTTTGACCCACTCCTCTCTCCAGAAGGGGATCCTGATTTAAGGGACAGCAGCCGCTCTATGGGAGTTCTGAAAATAGCCGAGCGCGGGGGCGTAACTACCATAGCGGCGGACTATGCGACTGCTATGGGGCCAAGGGCCAGAGGGGGCCCAGTCTTAGTTGGGATTATTTGCTCTTCTACTGGAGGGGAAAACTTGGTCAGGACTCTACTAGTGTTGATTGCGAATATTCTAATCGCGAATTTTTATTGCAAATATTGGCACTTCGAGAATTTGCAAAAATCTAGAATATAGTGCCATATATTCGTAATTGTGAATATTCTAGTTTTTATTTTCATCAGTACTACTGCTTCTTGCTTGTGGGCCAATGAGAAGGCTGCAATATCTTTGTCAGAGCTTAGCAACATCCCTAGCAACCAATAGGAAAGTTGCCTACCCCCTTACTATATAAGAAACTCCCCAGCAGCCATTTTCTGCTGGTTTTTACAGTTCTGAGAGAGAGAGATCAGTGTCATTGCTGTGCTCTGCAGACTCATCTGGATCCCTATTTAATTACATTAGATAGTTAGCTCATATATATAATACAGATAGTTAGTGGGAGATAGTCAGTGTAGGTTAGATAGTGATATAGTGTAGCGGATAGGTTCCAGTGCAGGGTGTTAGGTAGTGTGATAGGAATTACTGTGCTGTGATAGGGATTAGTGTCTCTGTTAGACTCAGTGCTGTGATGTCACAACAATACAGTAATATACTAAATACTGCACCAATCAGTAATATCTACTCAGACCTGATAAAATGTGAAGTTGCACGTGTTGTAAAAAAAAAATGCGCATCATTAGTCCTACAATCGCAAAAATAATGATGGGAGATTGCAAATTCTAGAATTTGTGAACTTATTGCGAATATTATGTGAAAAATTCGCTAAATATCGCGAAAACTAATATTGCCTATGCTGCTCATCACTAGACTCTACCACCTAAAGGAACAACTTTTAGCAAATGTGGAAAAAATGGCCCAAGGGTCATTGAAAAGTGTTTAGGAAGAAACCCTTCTGCCTGTGTGGGGGCATGGTTTCATCCTTGCTATGGGGCCCTTAGTTCTCTATGTACGCCACTGGCTGAGCGGCAAATGAAGGGTTGGCATGCTTGTGCGGTGCTCTCTGTTCACTTCAGGGAGCCCCAATCTGGAGATAGGAGCATGCCCCAGAGGTTGGATCCGCACCTATCTGACATATCCTAGCGATAGGCCATCAATATAGGAGATGAACCAGCCCCTTTATTGATGGGCAGCATTTAGACTCCAATTTATGAAATAATCTAGAGAAGGGTCCTGGGAGGATTAGGTAATCACCTCCGGTCCTACTACCGCCCACCCTGCCGAACATCTGATTTTGCTGGTGGATAACCACAGACAGTCAGGTAGTATTACATAGCAATCATTCAAATGAATGGCCAACCACGTAAAACTTGATGGGCTCATGTCCAACAGAATGGGAGACTCTTTTATAGCGTGTCTCTTCATTCTCTCTCGTAGAGGGGGTCCTTAGCGAGGAAACCTGATGGTGCCCTAATGGCCTAATAGAGGTTATCTTCATGAGACAGCCCTAGGTGTTCCCTGAGGCTGGATCCGGAGGGAAGCTGGCGATGGTTTGGCTGCAAGAATGATCTCTAATCCGACTTGACCAACACATGTTCAAACCGCCCTCTTCTTGCAGGCACGATAGGATTGGTACTCGCACCTGTTTCTCTGTGGGTGGAAATTCATCTGCCATCGCCTGCAACAGCAGAATGCAGTATCTCTCGCAGCAAGGCCTGAAAATGCCGCATTCTGCCAGCCCTCTGTGATGCCGGTAACATATCGGCCATTTTGTGTTTGTACCGGGGGTCTAAGTATGTTACCACCCAGTACTGGTCATTGCCCTTTATGCTTTTTATATGGGGGTCCCTCTTCAAACACTGGAGCATAAAGGCCCCCATTTGCACTAAATTGGAAGTGGTGGAGTGTCCTGGCTCCTGCTCATCGCCCAGGAGAATGTCAACCTCGGTCTCCTCCTCCAGCCACGGACAACACCAGGGATCCCCGATTAAGTTTAAAGTCCCCCTCAAAGCCTGCTCTTCTTGCTCCTCCTCCTCCTCCCCCCCAGCCACCATCCTCCTCTGCCTCCTCTTCAGACTCCTGCTGACTTGTCTCAGGTGGAGTAGCCCCTCCTGGGAATTCATTCAGCATTGCGACTTCCTCATCTCCCAGCTCCTGCTTCTTGACAGCTTAATCAATGCACGACGCAATGCACGCTCCAGAAAGAAGACATAAGGTACAATGTCACTGATGGCACCCTGGCTGCGACTGACCAGTTTGGTGATCTCATCAAATGCTCGCAGAAGTCTGCATGCATCGCGCATTAGCAGCCACTGGTGCGGTGAAATGAAACCAAGCTCCCCAGAACCTGTCCTGCTGCAGAGTTCGTACAGGTAGTCGTTGATGGCACGTTTCTGCTGGAGCAGCCTATCAATCATATACAAGGTGGAGTTCTAGCGCGTCGGGCTGTCACAAATCAGATGTCTGACGGGCAGGTGGTGTCACCGCTGAACGTCAGCAAGGCGAGCCATGGCCCTGTAAGATCTTCTAAAATGGCCAGAGATTTTCCCGGCCTGCCACAAAACGTCCTGGACCCTGGGGTATTTGGCAACGAATCGCTGCACGACTTAGTTCAGGGCGTGTGCCATGCAAGGCACGTGTGTCATTTTGCCCTGTTTCAGCGCGCTCAGCAGATTGGCACCGATGTCGCACACCACTTTACCAACTGTCAAATTGAGCGGGGTTAGCCACTGATCGGTCTGTGACCGCAGAGCTGAAAGTAGTGCAGAAATGGTGTGACTCTTGGCTTCCAGGCACAACAGCCGCGGCACAGCATGGCAACATCTCACCTGGGCCGTTAAAAATAGGTTCTGGAGAGTTTGTGAGGCGCAGCGGAAGAGGCGGTAGCAGCGGAAAAGGTGGAGTCAGCCGAGGAGGAGAAGAAGGATGGAGGAGGAGGAGGAGAAGAAGAGGCAGGCCTGTATGCAATCCTTGGCGGTAACACCAAATCCACATGGAAGCCACGGGCTACATGCTTGACGGCCATCAGTGGGCAGTAAAAGTTATGTCCCTTACCTGCCCTTGTTTGGTAGACCACGTTTCTGTGGTCAGATGTATCTTGGCACCGACACTGTGTGCCAGAGATATATTCACTTGCTGCTGAACGTGGCCATATAGCTCTGAGATGTCCTTCCGAGGACCTTTCATTGCGGTGTGCCAATAGCCACAAATTTTCTAAAGGCCTCCGAGTAGTTGGCGGGCTAGCAGTTCCGACAAGCAGTCAGCGTTGGGCAAGAGGGTTATCCGGCGTCATCAACTTTTTACGCTCGAACATTTGGGCCATGGAAGCCTGCCTTTTGCCAGATAAATGCGACGACTGCACGGTGCAAGGTGGAGTGGAGGACAAATGAGAGAAGAGAGGAGAAGGAGAAGAGGCAGGACGTGGAGCACCGGGAGTGTGGCTTTGTGGGTTCTGAAGGCGTTGCTCCCAATGGGCTCGGTGATGGGAGGCCAGGTGCCTTCTTAAGTCGGTCGTCCCTAGGTGAGTTTTGGGCTTACCGCGACTTATGCGTTGACAGCACAGGCTGAAAATGGCAACACTATTGTCAGCAGCTGACACGTCAAAAAAAGCCCACACTGCAGAGCCATGGGCCGGCATCCTGGGAGCGCCAGATGTGACCGTGTATGGTGGATGGCTCGCTCCAGATACATTTGCAGTCCGCTTTTTGCCTCCTGTGCCCTGCGAGCTCTGTCTGTTTCTCCTCACTCTCTGCTGCTCCGTTTCTCCCTCTGAACTCCCCTCATCTTCCTATTTTGTGGGCACCCACATGACGTCCATCGACACGTCATCATCGTCACCTTCACCACCGCTGACATTCGAGATCCCGGAGTAGGCAGCAACAGCTGCCCCCCATTGAGTATAATGATTAGTGATGAGCGGCAGGTGCCATATTCGATTTCGACGAAATTCGCGAATATTCGAATGAATATTCGTTTCATATTCTTCGAAATCGAATATTCGTCATTATTCTAGTTACCGCGATTAATATGCAATTTAAATAATCGCGTATTGCGATTTTAACTTAAGGCTACTTTCCTATTGGTTTCATATCTAGAATTATAGCGAAGATGACGGATATGACGAATGTATTCGTCATATTCCTCAAAACGAAGATAACGAAGTATTCTACATCTTCGTTTTAGCAACCTATTCGTCAACTTCGCTAATTCTAGCAATCAAAAAGAAAGGTTGACTATAGAGACAACTGTGTTTAATTCGCTATGCGATTATTTATATATTTTTTTAATAAATAGAATAATTATAATAATTATATCAAGTAATATAATTATTCTATTAAAAAAAAAAAAATCGCATAGCGAATTTAACACAGCTGTCTCTATAGTCAACCTTCCTATTTGATTGCTAGAATTAGCGAAGTTGACGAATAGGTTGCTAAAACGAAGATGTAGAATACTACGTTATCTTCGTTTTGAGGAATATGACGAATACATTCGTCATATTCGCTATTCGCTAATTCTACCAAGCCAACCATAAAGTTCCTTGCTCATGGAGCGTCCCCATCACCATGGGAACGTCTCCATATACTAAAATGTACTGTCGGATATGAGGAATTACGTTGAAATCGCAATGCGATTAATTCAAGTTATATTAATCGCATTGCGATTTCAACTTAAAGCTGGGTTTATAATGGGTCAGCTTGCTAGAATGAACGAAGTTAACGAATATGGAATATAGCAGCACTGCTAAGTTGAATTCGCAATGCGATTAATTTAACTTGAAGTAATCGCATTGCGATTTCAACTTAGCACTGCTAGTGCTATATTCCATATTCGTTAATTCTAGCCTATGTAAGATAGCAGTGCTAAGTTGTAATCGCAATGCGATTAATATAACTTAAATTAATCGCATTGCGATTTCAGCGTAATTCCTCAAGTCCGACAGTACATTTTAGTATATGGAGACGTTCCCATAGTTGGGGACGCTCCATGAGCACGGAAGTGGGCAGAAGCGGCAATGGGCACTGACTAGAGCAGCCAGGAAGCCAGGAATCCTCAGGACAGGTAAGAACTACTGTTGGGAAGTGGGAAAGAAAAAAATATAACTAAAAAAAAAACAAAAAAAACCCGAATATTCGAAATAGCGAATTTATAGCGCTATATTCGAAATATTCGTGAATTAGCGAAGTGCCGATATTCGCTAAAAAAATTCGCTATTCGAATATTCGCGCTCAACACTAATAATGATCCCAATGATCCTCTATTCAGTATGATGACCACCAGAGCCCCCATTCAATATAAATGACCCCCAGTGACCACTATACAGTATAATGACCCAAAGTGCACCCACCATACAGTCTAACCCCCAGTGTGGGGGCCACTGGGGGTCATTATTCTGAATGGGGAGCGACTGGGGGTTGTTATTCTGAATGGAGGGCCACTGTGGGGTCATTATACTGTGTGTGGGGCCAATGGGGGTCATTATACTGTGTTTGGGGGCCTTGGGGGATCATTATACTGTGTGAAGGGCCACTAGTGGTTATTATACTGTATAGGGGCCACTGGTGGTCATTATACCATGTGGGAGCCAAAGAGGGACATGTATATGTACAAAAATGCCTCAAGGGGGCCAATTGGAATTTATCGCCCAAGGGCCCACATGAACCTGGAGCTGGCCCTGCCTCCAGCCACATAAGCACAAGTTCTTTTCTGTCAGGTGAATGCCTAATTTTTGAGGTCTGTACACCCAAGGCCTAAAATAAAAAATTTCTAGGCTCCAGCAGGGCACATTTCTGAGAGTTTCCCTTTAGGAAGCATAAAAATGGCCCCTGATTAAAATACATATTTTTTGTGGGAATTTTTGCCAATGATCCCCCTCTGGTATGTCACTGTCCATGTTGTGGGACTATTTGTGCACTTCCAGTAAGTATTTGGTGGCTGCAAATATGACCTGAAGGTTTTTCAGGTTCGCCTGCCATTATAGTCAATGGGGCCCGCCGCGAACAAGTGTTCGAGAACCGTCCCGGTATTAGTAAATATCAACTTTAATGGCAGAGAAATCAAATTACTAACTGTTTATGCTTCACCTGAACTTCATGAAAGAGCTGAGATGCTAGAGGACATACAACCTTTCTTAGCTGGTCAATCACCAGTGATCATGGCCGGAGACTTTAATTGTGCCCTAAAAGAGGAAGACAGAACTGGTGAGCAAGCAAGAAGAAAGGACAAGACAGTGCAGCAACTTAAAAATATGATTTTGGACTTAATTTAATTGACATTTGGAGTAATCTAAAGGACAATGAACCAGGATACACATGGAGTAACTCTTTAGTTCAATCAAGACTGGATTATTTCTTGATTTCAAAAGTCCTGAAGCCTGTGACGATGTCCCTGGAGGGTAATATCTTCTCTGATCATAAGTTGCTTCTAGCGCAAATTCAAGTAACTGAAGGTGGAAAAGGCAAAGGCATTTGGAGGCTATTGAATGATGAAGATATAAAGAAAGTATTTATTCAAAACTACAAGAAATGGACTCGTTGTAAAGAAAAGTTCACGTCACTATTGCTATGGTGGGATTATATAAAAGCCAAAACTAAAGAATTTTTCCTCAAAATTGGAATTAAAAAAGCAAAAGAGAAAAAATAGTGGTTCAAAAATCTTAATACCAAACTACAGACTTACCTAAAGCTGAGAAATGGAGGCATTGATGTCTCAGACCTGATAGAGAAAACAAAAGGAGAAATTGAAAAGGCAATCTACCAGAGAGGCAAATAAATAATATTTAATAGCAAAGTGAAGCAGCTTGAAGCACGATGAAAAAACGTACAAGATTCTTCTTCAAAAAAAACTACTGGGCAAAAAACAGTAATATTAACCACTTCAGCCCCCCTAGCTTAAACACCCTTACACTCAGTTCACACTTTCGCGTAAAACGCCGCTTTCGAACGCGCAAAAAAACGCACAACAGTACAGGAACCATGCATTCCAATGGAGGTGGTTCACACTTGCGCGTTTTAATGCGCGTTCGTAGGCGCCTATAAACGTCCGACGCATAGGCAAGTATGTTCGCGTTAATTCGGGCGTTTATCCAGCGTTTGGTTCCAATAGACTTCAATGGGAAACGCCATAGGCGTGTTGTTCGGGCGTTTGTGCAGCGTAAAACGCGCCTATGGATGCGCGTTTTACAAAGTTTGCAACATGCTGAATCAGCCACCATGGAATGTCACACCTCTAAAGCACTCAGATTGGCCAAACTATATCATTGATCATTGGCCAACTATGCAGTCAATCACATAAGCGCGCGTCAAGCGCGCCTACACTATTACCAAAGCGGCTTGAAAAACGCGCCTACACGCCAGTCTTGAACGCACCAAAAACGATAGGCTTCTAAACGCTCAGGTCTGAACCCAGTGTTAATGACCAGGCCACTTTTTACAATTCCGCACTACACTACTTTCACCGTTTATTGCTCCGTCATACAACTTACCACCCAAATGAATTTTACCTCCTTTTCTTCTCACTAATAGAGCTTTCATTTGGTGGTATTTCATTGCTGCTGACATTTTTACTTTTTTTGCTATTAATCAAAAATTACCGAAATTTTTGCAAAAAAATGACATTTTTCACTTTCTGTTGTAAAATTTTTCAAAAAAAACTACATTTCTATATAAATTTTTCTCTAAATTTATTGTTCTACATGTCTTTGATAAAAAAATCCAATAAGTGTATATTTATTGGTTTGGGTAAAAGATTATAGCGTTTACAAACTATGGTGCAAAAAGTGAATTTCGGCATTTTGAAGCAGCTCTGACTTTCTGAGCGCCTGTCATGTTTCTTCAGGTGCTAGAATGCCAGGATAGTATAAATATCCCCAAATTACACCATTTTAGAAAGAAGACACCCCAAAGTATTCGCGGAGGGGCTTGGTGAGTTCATGTATCATTTCATTTTTTTCACAAGTTAGCGGAAAATGACACTTTCTGAGAAAAAAAAAAAAAAAGTTTCAATTTCTGATAACTTCTGGCAAAAAAAATAAAAATCTCAGACGGACTCACTATGCCCCTCAGTGAATACCTTAGGGTGTCTACTTTCGAAATGGAGTCATTTGTGGGGTGTGTTTACTGTTCTGGCATTTTGGGCGGGGCTAAATTGTGAGCCGCCATGTAAAACCTAAAGGTACTCGTTGGAATTTGGGCCTTTGCACCCAGGCTGCAAAAGCGGCACTTATGTGGTATCGCCGTACTCAGGAGAAGTAGGGCAATGTGTTTTAGGGTGTATTTTTACATATACCCATGTTGGGTGAGAGAAATATCTCTGTAAATTGTCAACTTTGTATAAAAATTTTTAAAAGTTGTCGTTTACAGAGATATTTTTCACACAAAGTATGGTATATATAAAAATACACCCTAAAACTTGCCCTACTTCTCCTAGTACAGCGATACCCATGTGTGACACTTTTTGCAGCCTGAGTGCAAAAGGCCCTAAAACCAATGAGTACCTTTAGAATTTCACAGGGCATTTTTACGCATTTGGATTCCAGACTTCTTCTCACCCTTTAGGGGCCCCTAAAATGCCAGGACAGTATAAATACCTCACATGTGACCCCATTTTGGAAAGAAGACACCCCAAGGTATTCTGTGAGGGTATGGTGAGTTCATGTATAATTTCATTTTTGTCACAAGTTAGTGGAATATGAGACTCTGTAAAACAAAATAAAAAAAAAAAATAACAATTTCCGATGACTTGTGCCAAAAAATAAAAATTCTGACGGACTCACTATGCCCCTCACGTGAATACCTTGGGGTGTCTACTTTCCAAAATGGAGTCATTTGTGGGGTGTGTTTACTGTTCTGGCATTTTAGGGCGGCGCTAAATTGTGAGACCGCACATGTAAAATCCTAAAGGTACTCGTTGGATTTGGGCCCTTGTGCATCCAGGCTGCAAAAAGCGGCACTCATGTGGTATCGCCGTACTCAGGAGAAGTAGGGCAATGTGTTTTAGGGTGTATTTTTACATATACCCATGTTGGGTGAGAGAAATATCTCTGTAAATTGTCAACTTTGTATAAAATTTTTATTAAAGTTGTCGATTTACAGAGATATTTTTCACACAAAGTATGGGTATATATAAAATACACCCCAAAACTCATTGCCCTACTTCTCCTGAGTACGGCGATACCACATGTGTGACACTTTTTGCAGCCTGAATGCGCAAAGGGCCCTAAAACCAATGAGTACCTTTAGGATTTCACAGGGCATTTTTACGCATTTGGATTCCAGACTTCTTCTCACCCTTTAGGGGCCCCTAAAATGCCAGGACAGTATAAATACCTCACATGTGACCCCATTTTGGAAAGAAGACACCCCAAGGTATTCTGTGAGGGGTATGGTGAGTTCATGTAAAATTTTATTTTTGTCACAAGTTAGTGGAATATGAGACTCTGTAAAAACAAAATTAAAAAAAAAAAAAAACAATTTCCGCTGACTTGTGCCAAAAAATAAAAATTCTGTGGACTCACCATGCCCCTCACGGAATACCTTGGGGTGTCTTCTTTCCAAAATGGGGTCACATGTGGGGTATTTATACTCACCTGGCATTTTAGGGGCCCCTAAAGTGTGAGAATCAAATGCATAAAAATGGCCTGTGAAATCTAAAGGTACTCATTGGTTTAGGGCCCCTTGCGCATCTTGGCTGCAAAAAAGTGTCACTCATGTGGTATCGCCGTACTCAGGAGAAGTAGGGCAATGTGTTTAGGGTGTATTTTTACATATACCCATGCTGCGTGTGAGAAATATCGCTGTAAACGACAACTTTTACATTTTTTATTCAAAGTTGTCAATATACAGAGATATTTCTCTCACCCAGCATGGGTATATGTAAATACACCCAAAACTCATCGCCCTACTTCTCCTGAGTACGGCGATACCACATGTGTGACACTTTTTGCAGCCAAGATGCAAAGGGCCCAAATTCCAATGAGTACCTTTTAGGAAGGGCATTTTTACGCATTTTTCTTCTCACGCTTTAGGGCCCCTAAAATGCCAGGGCAGTAGAAATACCCACGTGTGACCCATTTTTGAAAGAAGACACCCCAAGGTATTCCATGAGGGCATGGTGAGTTCATAGAATATTTTTTTTTGGCACAAGTTAGTGGAAGTGATTTTTATTGTTTTTTCTCACAAAGTCTCCCTTTCCGCTAACTTTTGACAAAAAGTTTAATTTTTCATGAACTCACTATGCCCCTCAGCGAATACCTTAGGGTGTCTTCTTTCCAAAATGGGGTCACATGTGGGGTATTTATACTGCCCTGGCATTTTAGGGGTCTCGCGAGATGACGCCCCGGCGCGTCCAAACAGAAGATCCCGGCCGCCCGCAGGACGCAATCCTGCGTACGGCGGTCCGGGACTGGTTAAATATAGGTGGTGAAACAAAGCAAGAAGAAATGCTTAAAAAAGTCATTAATAAAAAAACAAATAGATAAAGCCTTTGTTGAAGATGCCTTAAACTCTTTAGAAAACAAGCTGGAGAAAGAGGAGCAAGAAATGCTCTGCAAGGACATCTCGCTAGAAGAATTGCATGCTGTCTTTAAAGGTTTCACAAAAACAAAACGCCAGGGTCTAATGGAATTACAGTAGAATTTTACTTAACGTTCTGGAATATATTGAAAGGAGACCTGATGGCTATCTTTAAGGAAGCTTTAAGTACAGAAGTGTTGCCAGAATCTTGGAGGAAAGGTATCGTGACATTACTATACAAAAAAGGCGACAAATCACAATTGGAAAATTGGAGACCAATCACACTCCTAAATACAGATTACAAAGTTACGGCCGAGTTGCTTGTGAACCAGATTAAAAAGTAATTGGCAAAGTAATATATAAAGACCAAGTATGTGCAGTCCCAGGTAGAGGAGTATGGGAAAATCTCAACATAATAAGAGACTGTATCTGGTATCAGAATGAGAGAAAACAAGATCTAGCCATACTATCCTTTCTCAAAGCATATGACAGAGTGTCACATGAGTTTCTGTGGTTGGTGCTGAAGCAAATGAACTTTCCAGATGTTATAATAAAACAGATATCATTGCTCTACAAAGAATCCTTCAGCCAAATTCTTATTAATGGTTTTCTGTCTGGAAAAGTCTTTGTTTTCTGGAGTCAAGCAAGGTTGCCCTTGTCACCCATTCTGTTTATTTGTGTTTTGAGGCCACTGCTCTCGCTACTACGAAAAGACAAGGTAATCAAAGATGTCTCTATACCTGGTGGCAATGGACTTACGGTTAAAACAGGGGCCTACATGGATGATGTCACAATCTTGTGTACAACAATACCTGGCATTGAGGAGAGCTGTACAAATTACGGAATTCTTTTGCCAAGCTTCTGCCTTTCGTCTTAATAGAACGAAGCGTGATTGCTTTGCCATAGGAGATTGGAGAGAAGCAAATATCCCGTATCTAAAAATACAAAAAGAGCAGATAATAATACTCGGAGTAATTTTTGAGGACAATAACAACGGTCAAAAGAGTTGGGAGGAATTCAAAGCAAAAGTCCAAAAGAATGTGGAGTTTTGCAAGCTGCGCAAATTAACAATAGAAGGGAAAAATTTGATCATTAAAGCCCTAATAATCCCAATTCTACTGTACTTGAATGTAGTCTTCTATCCAAGTGATCAGTGTCTGAAATATCTTCAGAGAGTAATCTTTCAGTTTATTTGGAGCTCAAAAATGGAAAAAGTCAACAGGGAGACAATGTATAAACAAAAAAAGTTTGGAAGCAAAGGGATACCTAATATTAAGAAAATTCTGTACCTGCATTTCTTTTCCCTGTGCTTCAGGATGATTAAAAGAACTGAGAATTCCTGGTCTTTTTTCCTAAAGCATGCAGCAGGACATTTGTTCCGGAAACGCCAATGGATACAAATTCCTTTGACAGTACCAGTGTTGCTTGTCCCACCAAGGCAATATGTATTCATTGAGAAGATCATTCGACAGTACTCCCAAGAGAATTGTTAAAGAGACTGTTTGGATAATGCTAAAAAAATAATGCATCTGAATAATAGGGAACAAGTCTGTCCAGTCTCAAATTATACAGAAGCCAAGTCTATGGAATGTTGGAAGCTGTGTAATTGCGCTTACCTCTCAAACTGTTTAAAAGACTTAGCCTGGATGGTAATGCACGATTGTCTACCGACGAGAGGCTTTCAGCGCAGGAGAGGACTGGTGTCAACGGCAAAGTGTCCATAAGTGACTGTGTTATGGATGAAACCTCTCTCCACGTAATGTGAAATTGCAAGTATGCGCCAGAACTTATGGAGGAGGGTGTGCTGAAGTATACTTGTGATCTGGGCTTCTTGAATCTCGAACTAGTAATGTATGGACTTTGTACTGTGGCGCAGACAGGCAAGAAGCAAGTATTATGGACTATGGCGAACTGCTTAAAAAATGCATTATGGAAAGTTCGTAATATTTTGTTGTTCAGGAGAGACTTAATTGATGAAAAAGAATGCATCAGAATTGCTTTAAGTGAGATTTATGTTTTCTATTTACGTGACAGAAAACGTTTAGGTGTTAGAGCTGCTACATTGTGGAATATTAACATCTGGAATGTGCTTCTTGAGTAACTTTTGATGAAATTGTTTGATTTTAAGTTTTTTAGTTTTATAATAAAAATTTAAAGCTGGGCTTGGCAATATCATAGCCCATAAGGTTTATCCGAGGCGCAATTATTGCTAGTTGTCTCATAGTGCACAAGGCTGCCATTGTAAAGTATGCTAACTGTACCTGTCTCACGGATAGGTTGTTAGCTTGCACATACCCAGCTTTTGGCTTACAGCTTTTGTGTGATTGTCTGTTTATTATATGTTATAGGTAATGAAATTGTGCAAGCAATACGTGCATATTACATTGCCAATTTTTGCAATCACAAATTCTCAAATTTGCGAATTTATGGCGACTATTTGGCTAAACCTTCGCAAAATATCACTAATTCGAATATTGCCTATGTTGCTGATCACTAGTTATTAGATCTCACTTTCGTTGTCGTTTTTCTAAACTGAGTAACCCTAATTTTGATAATCTTTCAGGGTACTGTAGTTGCCCCATTCCAGTTATTACTTTAGTTGCCCTCCTCTGAATCCTCTCCAGCTCTGCTATGTCTGCCTTGTTCACAGGAGCCCAGAACTGTACACAGTCCTCCATGTGTGGTCTGACTAGTGATTTATAAAGTGGTAGGACTATGTTCTCATCACTGGCATCTATACCCCTTTTGATGCAACCCATTATCTTATTGGCCTTGGCAGCAGCTGCCTGACACTGGTTTCTACAGCTTAGTTTTCTTTTCACTAAAATTCCTAAGTCCTTTTCCATGTCAGTGTTACCCAGTGTTTTACCATTTAGTATGTACAGATGACTTGCATTATTCCTTCCCATGTGCACCTCTCTGCCCAAGGAGTGACATGGATTTGTTTTTTCTCACTTTTTTTTGCAAGTTGATTTTGTTTTTTGTTTTCCCCTACTTTCATGATTGAACTAATTGGGGGTGACCAAGGGCATAGATAAAGGGGGTGTAAAGGTAGCAATGGCTACTGCACTACTACTTGCTACTGCAAATGCCGGTGACTTCGCAAATCGGCAGGGG
This sequence comes from Bufotes viridis, assembly GCA_033119425.1. Lineage (NCBI taxonomy): Eukaryota > Metazoa > Chordata > Amphibia > Anura > Bufonidae > Bufotes > Bufotes viridis. Next base: position 418,775,106 of record CM065592.1, on the reverse strand, counting down.
TCCTGGGTGTTGAACCCCCACTGATCAGATACTGATGACTAGTGTTGAGCAGATCGAAGTTCAAGAAGTGGACTTCGATACGAATTTCAGGAAAAATTTGATTCGCCGCTCAGCCAAATTTCCTTGTGCTTCGTGGTAACTAAATATAAAAAAAAATCATACTTACCGCATCCATTTGAGCTTGTAGAGGCTACCATGGCCATCTTGGTTGAAGATCCCACGCAAAATCTCGTGACGTATGATGTCATCATGTTGGCCGACGTGATGACATCATCACGCAGCGCACAAGATTTCACGCTGGATCTTCAAGCAAGATGGCCGTGGCAGCCTCTTCGCTATAAAATGAATGAGGTAAGTACAATAGAAATGTTTTTTTATTGCAAACACTACAATGCTTTATTATGAGTCCCAGATATCGTGATCATTGGTGAACACGGCATCTGAAGGATTCAATGGGGGGACGGTGCAATAACCGCCCGCCGTCATTACACCCGCTATTTACAAAGAAATGCGCTTCGTTATGCAGTAATTGTCACAAAGCGAATTTTTTGTAAAATTCGGCAAAGCAGCTGAGTTGAATTTTAGAGAACGTCGCTCATCTCTACTCATGACCGATCCAGAGGATAGGTCATCAGTATATAAGTCTTGGAAAACCCCTTTAAATAACACCTCCTCTGTGTAATCTAAGTAATAAGTCAGGGTAGGGTCACTTGGGGTGGTAATGGTGCAGCAATTGCAGTATAGCTGTCGCAAAAACAACATGTATGTAGAGGCAGTTTTGCTACAGGACACTGGACATTCAAAACTGATGCCAGGCAGCATCCATAAAAATGATGCGTCCAGTGGCCACAAAGGTCAGTCACACCATAGCAGCTGCAGTCATTACACCGGCTGGTAAAAAGAGGAGTGATGTATGTTTTCAGGAGGAATAACAGAGGAACGACACAATGCACATTTTTAAAATAAGATGCTCCAGACCCATTATTTCATGGAGAATTCAAGTATTTGCTAAAACAGACATATCAGGAGAGCAGATTCCTCTTAAGAAAGTTTTGCGCTTTCGACATTGTGTAGAACAATAGCCAAACTTTGCATTTTAAGCGCCATTTCACCTCGCACCATCCTGTGCATCGTAAATCCCTGGATAAGCCAGTCTCACCGCCTCCGGCTTCAGAAGCAGCTGCTGACTATTCTCCAGCCTCCGTGCTCCTCACAGCTGCCGCTTCCCACACAAAGACGGAGATTACCTGTGTTCACGCTCCATCGTCTATCCCCAGACAATAGCCGCATGCAGAACTCATGATATCGCTTTACACATTACACGTATGTTATATTTACTTGCAAGGAAGGAAACTCCTAGGATATTAGCTGATTATCCAGGCAAACATGAATCTTATTCCTACCTCTGCTTCTGCTGTGCACAGTGCTTGCTGCCCCTCTGGTTACTAAAGTGATTAAGGCTGAAAAAAGTACATTTTTCGGGAACACAAAATTCAGTTTCCGCAGGAAATTTCATGTCCCAGAATATCATCCCGTCAGTTATGGGCTTTCTTTTCCATCAAAGAAATATAATAAAAAAAAACACATGAATATATCTGCATATATACATACATACTATATATCTGCTGCACATGCCTCATATTGAGCACAAGCCCCACCCATGAGGTTCTAAGCCACACCCACTCATCACTGATACGTCATGCCTCATGCTTACCTCCCCTGCAGGAGAAATATAATATGATATTCTGATGAATGGCTTTCTCAAGTCCACCAGAGTTCGTCGGCAGTTTTCCACTGCCATCTCTAATATACCTGCTTTAACACCTTAGATGCCAGAAACTGCAGAGTGTCAGAAATTTTCAAAGAGCATGGGTGCCCCCTGTATGAGATGTTTTTGGGGTGCTGATGGTAGCAAGGGGCTAGACTAAGAACCCCAGTAGTTACCCCGGGGCTAGTAGTTTGCCTGTGTCACACTGACAGGCAATAGTGCTTTGAAAAATGAAAGGGGTTATTCGGGCGATTTTAAGGTATACCTTATCAACAGGATAACTATTAGATCCACAGATTTGCATGCATCATATTTGCAATGTCCTACAGTAGTAAAGTATGAGGTTTTAAGAAATTACATTCACATGCTCTGGCGCCGGAGCTCTTTCAATGCAGCCAGCCCATCCTAGTTACGTCTAGGATTGGTTGCTGGAGGCCATTTTTAATCATTCCCGGAGAACCCCTTTAAGTAAAAAAATGTAAAATTAAGTCCAATGAAATCAGAATAAATAGAAATAGACTTAAAAATCCCTCCCCAGAAAACTTAAAATACATTTTTATAAAAAAATATTTATTTTTTTAAAGATATATATGAAAAAATAAATATTTAGTACCGCTGCATTTGTAGTATCTTGTAGAAAAAAAGAGACCCATTATTAAAGTCAATTCTTGCATACCATGAACAAAAAAAAACACACAGAAAGCAAGTCTGGAATTGATTTTTCACATTTCCCTGTAAAAGCAAAATAAAATTGTATATAGAAATTTTTAAAAAAGTAGAATACTATAGAATTTATACACCAAAAAAACAAGTGCACACAGCTTTGTTGACAAAAAACAAACAAACAAAAAACAGCTCTTGGAATACACTGATAACAAAATAAAGAAAAACACTTGAAGGCCCAAAAATAGACGGGTTCTTAAAGAGGCTTTCCCTCCGATCTAGAAATAGAACCTGGTCTTTGTGTGGGAACAGACTCGTGATTGGTAGAGTTCCAAGTGGTCAGATTAGTGGTCAGATACTTATAACTTACCCCTCAGGATAGGTCATCGATATCAGGTCGAGGGAGGTCCGACACCATGCACCCCCACAGGACCAGGGTACCTATACAGTAGACAGAACCAAAGCAGAAAGCTCCACACACTCCACTATTGCATTGGAATGTATGAGAATAGCAATCTAACGATTGCATGTCATAACTATAGGAAAGTGTAAAAAAAAAAAGCAAAAAAAATAAATAATTAAAAATAACCTAAAAATTAAAATCACCCCCCTTTTGCCAAAATGAAAATAAAATAAAAAATAAAATAAAAAAATACACATAATGGATATGTGCCAAAAACGCCCATACTATAAAAATAAAAAAAAATATTCCCCATACGGTAAACGTAAAAATGGAAAAAAGCGTTCAAATTGCCGATTCGACATTTTTGGATGCTTCATTTCCTAAAAAATTTTTAATAAAAGGTGATCAAAAAGTCATACACAACTGAGAATGGTATCAATGAAAGATCAGATTGTGCCGCAAAAAATTAGCCCCACACAGCTCCATACACATAATTTAAAAAAAATAGGGGTCAAAATATGGTGACAAAAAAGTAAAACTGATCTTTTTCCCACTTTCGATTTTTTTTTCACTATCAAAACGCAAAAAAAACTATACATGTAGGGTATCGCTGGATTCGTACTGACCTGTAGAATAAAACGAACTGGTCAGTTTTATCGCACATCAAATGTTAGAATTTAAATACCCGTAAAACTGTGGTGGAATTGCTTTCTTTTTGCAATTTCACCCCATTTGGAATTTTTTCCCCTCTTCCCACTACATCATATGCAATATTAAATGGTGGCATTGGGAAGTACAACTTGTCTCGCAAAAAACAAATGGCTATGTGAACCGATAACTAAAAAAGTTATGGCTCTGGGAAGGCAGGGAGCGCAAAACGAACACACAAAAAAAAAAAAAAATTCTGGTCCTTAAGGGGTTAATTTACTTTTCTAATGAAACATTGAGTTATGGCGAGAAAACCTGCCTCCGTAGATTAATCGCGCCCTCGGGGCTAATGCATTATTATTGCGAGTCTTCAATGATGATAACACATGGACTATATATGTATATACTCTACAATAAGTAAACCAGTGACCAGTGTGATCATAGCCCCCCACACATGGGGATAGTCTAGCATAGTTAAATGGGTTTTCCGGGCGTTTAATCTGCTCAGGATAGGTCATCAATATCAGATCGGTGGGGGTCTGACACCTGGTGCCCCTGCCGATCAGCTGTTTAAGAAGGCCGCTCACCTCCTCGGCTTACCAAGCACAGCGCGTACATTGTATAGCGGCTGTTCTTGGTATTGCGCTGATATTCACTTGAATGGGACTGAGCTGCGCTTAGGCCATGTGACCAATCAACGTGACTTCAGTGGACTAGGAAGAGGCCGCAGCGCTGCAGCCTCTTCTATGGCTGATCGGCAGGGTACCCAGAGTCAGACCCCTGAAGATCTATCCTGAGGATAGGACATCAAAATCTAGAACAAACAAAAATCTCCTCTATAGAGCTAAAAGTAAATGATACAATGCTGGTAGTCTGAAATCCCCTCTAGAGGGAGCTCTGGAGCTTACTGTTTATACATTGAATGCAATAATACCACAATATGCAGTAAGCAGGGTCGTAGCTAAAGGCTCATGGGCCCTGGTGCAAGAGTACAGCTTGGGTCCCTGCTTCCCTCAGTGCTTTGTGGCCAGGAGCAGGAAAGCACATAGCCTTCCTGCTGCCTGAGGCAAAAATTGAAACGGCACCCCCCACCCCCACTCCCCATAACAAATTCTTGACCTTACCCCTTCCCTCCAGCCATAGATGTAACTTGACCAGCATGCACTTTCTATAATACCAGTGTCTTCTTATGCACCGCAAGGGTTTTTGGCCCCCTCAGGCTCCTGGGCCCGGTAGCGACTGCTAACTCTGCACCCCCTATAGATATGCCCCTGGCAGTAAGCTTCCTATTTTTCCATGTATATGTGCTGTACTTTAAAAAAATAATAATCCTCTGAAAAAATTTCACCAAAATTACCATATTCTGAAAGCCATAACTTCTTTGTTTTTCCATCAACAGAGCTGTTTGAGAGCTTGTTTTTTGCAGGAAGAGCTGTAGTTTTTTGAGGGTACATAAAACTTTTTGATCGCCATTTATTCAATATTTTTAGGGAGGTGCAGTGACCCAAAAAAAGCAAATTGACTACTTTTGTTTTTAGTTCTTTCTGGCATTCACACATGATAAATATTTTTATTAGTTTGGACATTTTCAAACGTAGCGCTACAAATTACACCTATTTATTTTGTTGTTTTTATATGTAAAACTTTTACATTTTTTATATTTTTAGTGGTTTTTTTTTAGTGTTTTTCTTTATTTATTTTACTGTATTTTTATTCCCATTAGGCCTCATGCACACGGCCTCTGTTGTGGTTCGCGTCTGAGCCGCATATTTTGCGGCTCAGGCATGGACCCATTCACTTCAATGGGGCCGCAAAAGATGCGGACAGCACTCCGTGTGCTGTCCGCATCTGTTGCTCCGTTTCGTGCCAAAAAAAACAGAGCATGTCCCATTCTTGTCCGTTTTGCACACAAGAATAGGCATTTCTATAATGGGCCGCGTTCCATTCTGCAAATTGCGGAACGGAACGTGGAGCAGCTTCCGTGTTTTGCGGATCCTCGGTTTGCGGACCGCAAAACACTAATGGTCGTGTGCATGTAGCCTTAGTGGACTTTTAAATGTGATCGTCTCATTGCTTATTCCATAGTATGTAGTGGTAGTATATTATTTCAGTCTATGGGATTTTCACTGCCTGCCTATTAAAGGGAATCTGCCACCAGCGACCTCCCTAACCAAGTGTTTGCATATGTAGCGCCTCGCCGAGGAGCCAGAACAGAGGACAGTGGTAGTGACCTTGATGATGATGTGTCACGGCGTACTCCCTCAGGCTGTCACTCTCTGGGGTTGGTGCAGTGAAGAAGGGTCACCATATATATTCCCTCGGTGCACTCCCAGTCGCTGGGGCTCCTGTCTGATGGTAGTTTGGGGTATACTTGATGTTAAATGTCGGTGTGGGTCCAAGGCAGGGCTTGAAAGTGGCCATGGCCAGGCTTTGGTGTTAGGAGAGTCAGTAAGGTCCCTCTCACACGGGCGTGATTTCCGCACGGGTGCAATGCGTGAGGTGAACGCATTGCACCCGCACAGAATCCGGACCCATTCATTTCTATGGGGCTGTGTACATGAGCGGTGATGTTCCCGCATCACTTTTGCGTTGCGTGAAAATTGCAGCATGTTCTATATTCTGCGTTTTTCGCGCAACGCAGTTTTGCGATTTTCCATGATGGAAGCAGGTGATTGGACCATGTGACCCAGTGATGTCACAGTCTCTAATACTGGCATCTCTGGCTAGCAACCGTAATCTGTCACAATGTCTGCAATTCGCACAATGACATGTAGTTTCAATAATATGACTGGTCATATTGTACCTGAAGTGTGCAGGGTGTCTTAACTCAGTATCCCTCCACTGCAGCAGGGCATTAAGATGCTGTACGCTGATCACCTTGCTGACTAAAAGGTTGTAGCCCTTGAATCCACTATTCTGGGGTGTATCGGGTGTCTTAACTTGTTTCCCAGATGTACTGTAGCATCAAAGTCTGTAATACTGTATGCTGGTTACCTTGCTTACCTTGCTGACTCTTACACTGTAGCCATGAAAAATTTCCAAACTCTTCTCTCTTTCTGTGATGTTTATAGAGGACTACAAGAGCAATGATGATACCCTCATTGCACCATAGACCCGATTTGCATATTAGGAAAAAGGGAACTTGGGAATGGAGCTTTAGGTGAAGCACAGCTATGCGTCTATGTAAATAGTTTGATATCGAGGTGGCTGGGGAGAGATTCCCTTTAAGTCCTGGTGTACAAGGGCCCAGGCTGTCATACTAACCAATCAGAACCTTGCAATTTGGCTGCAGGAGCTGTAATCGGAGGACAGAGGGAGCCCCCTCTCAGATGCCATGGTCGATATTGACCGCGGTTGCTACACAAACATGTGTAGTTCTGGTGTGACAGCTAGTGACACAGGTAACTGGTGGTAATCAGACCCCCGCTGATCTGATTTTGATGACATATCCTAAGGAAAGGACATCAGTAAGTTCTTGAAAATTCCTTTAACATAGAGACAATTTAAACAATAGGTTATTTTCTGATTAAACATTCCCTTTAAATAAGAGGAGCCCAATACATAAAAAAATATAAAATATTGGAGCAACTATAGATCCAAGATGAATAAGATAAATCCACATTGCAGAATATGTGGTCAGGAGGCAGCAATCGAATTTCACTCTGAGGATTTCTTACAGTTCAAGGCTAATATAATTGTCATTACTGCTGTTTGTAGGAATTTATTTTGGCGACTGATTTATTGCATTTAGATTGAAAATGAATCATGGACGGCCTTTGAAGTGGTTATAGTCAATGTGACCCTTCATTCCTTGTCTGTCAGAAAGATACTTATTTGCAGTTACAAAATAACACTTCTAAATGCAAACCTTTAAATTAGTAATGTTGTGTCAGAATTATATGGCCACTATTCTACAGTAGGCAGGTGCTCTACGCCTGCGCAGCATGGTGGCCTCAACAACTAAGTGGGGGGATCATCATAGATGGTTACCCAGCAGGGCCCTCTCTTAGAGTATAGTCACATCTGCACATCTAATCCTTTATCTATGATGGACATGATAAAGGACAACATGTGTTTGTCTGAAACGCGTAGCATGTGAATTTGCACCAATGTGACAAACAGCTACCTGATACAGTAGTCTATTCCGGCAGAGGAATAGGCTGACAGATTTCGCTATATCCGACATAGCTGAAAACCGCCGTTCACTTCTGGACCCCACTAATTACAATAGGATCTAGCGGGGATCCCATTGTCTATAATGGGATCCAGCGGGGATCCTGCCGTTCATGGATGGACCTCATTGACTATAATAGGATCCAGCGGGGATCCGGCTGATACCAGGTTTTGGCCGGACAAAAACTGCTGCATGCTCCGGTTTTTGTGCAGCCAAAACCTGGCACTCATACTAGAAACTGACCGGATCCCCTTCAGATCCCATTATAGTCAGTGGGGTCTGGTGGTGAACAACAGTATGCAAATATGCCATATGTGATGAAATCTGGTAGTCTGTTCCTCTGCCGAAACAGACTATCAGGTCAGGTATGGCAGATGTGTAGCATTAGGGCCATAGTCCCTGGTGTTGACTGGCTTGTTCACCACCAGTATTTGTTGGCATTTCTTTGCTTCACCAGTCTGTCCCCAGTGTCCAGTGGTTTGTCAGTTCAGACCATTCCTGGTGCTTAATGTAGAGCAGGGTGGGAGATAGAGCTTGTTCATCTGCACAGGGGTTGGGGGTCTGCTTTTAGCCACAGGCTCCTTCCTTCTCCATGGGTCTCTCATAGATTACACAGACACTGCATTTTTTTAGTCAGGCAATCACATTGACTATTGTCTAAGCTGCAATGTGATTGGTTCGATAGCTGATGAGTGTATGAACAGTCTACAGACCACCAGGGATAAAAATATTAGCTCATTTACTGAATCCCTAGACCACCAGAGATGTTATTATTAGACCCTTCACTGCTCTAGACCACTGGTGATGGTATTAGTAGCCTCTTCACTGCCTTAGACCACTAGAGGTATCACTGACCCCTTAGCACAATGGATGTTATTACTTGCCTCTTCACTGGCCTAGACCACAAAGGATGTTATTATTAAACCCTTCACTGCTCTAGACCACTGTGGATGTAATTTGTAGCCTCTTCACTGCCTTAGACCTCTAGAGACGTCATTGACCCCTTTACTTCCCTACAGCACAAGGGATGTTACTTGCCTCTTCACTGCCCTAGATCACTGGGGATGTTATTAGTAGCCTCTTCATTGCTCGAGTCTAGACCACTGAGGATGTTATTACTATCCCCTTCACTGCCCTAGACCACCAAAGATGTTATCATTTGCCACATTCACTGCCTTAGCCCACCAGAGATGTTATCATTAACCTGCTTACCTGACTAGCCGATACTGCTCTTAACCACTTTACTGTCCAGAACCACCAGACTGTCTCTGGTCTACCGTGGTTAGTTGGTATATTCCATTAATGAGGACATATTTATCCCTGAAGTCTAGTGATTTGTCCCAGCCATCCATTGGTGTCCAGTGACCAGCGATCAATTTTTATAGGCCAGTGACTCATTTTGGCCTAATTTTGTTCTCCTCCGATTGTCCAGTATCCTTCTGGTGATGAGCATCCAGTGAAATCCCATTTGTCTACAGGTTTATTGCCTCCTGTCTTTGTTTTGTATCTACAAATTGCAGGTTCCAGAAAAATAACATAATGGAGTGATTCTCCTTGTCACTTGATGTAAGACTAATGTTGTGTGTAGGTTTAATTAGAGAAGAAGGAAAGCTTCCGTTAAATCATTGCATTGTGAGTTGCGGTATTTTATTAATATTGCTTTGTGCATGTTGACGGATACTACACATGGCTTGGCTATATATTACGCACACAGCATTAGATAGATTGCAGCGCACAGAATATTAAATATCCATCAAGGTAAAATTGGGTTATGTAGAACATGTAGAATAGTGTGATGGGAATTCAACAGAGACCAGATGGCATTATTTATCAGGAGCCCCATGTCTCAGAACAGAGTGACAGAATGGATTGTGGCAATCTGTATTGTAAAAAGCGCATAAAGAAATATGGAGCTGGTAGCTGGATCGGATTTGTATTGGACCACAGGCACGGAGCTGTGTCTGGGCACCAGATATTTCATTTGTACAGATAATATAAATCATAGTATTCAGTCTCTCTCTTATTTCTGCACGTACAGATGTAGCAGAGCTGAAATTGCTGCTGTACATCTAGATAAATCATTGAGATTGAGCCTATTGTAAAGCATAAGGCCCGGGCTACATGGCAACGTGATGATCTGAATGGCTCATTGCAACAAGCAACACACCACGAAGGGACAGTTGCAAAAAAAACAATGCTGATGGATTTTTGGTGGCAATGCGCACGACTTTGCCTTCTTGGATCACAATGTAAGCTGATTGAGACTGCGACTTGGCTGCAACTTTTCTGCGATTTGGCTGTGTTTTTACAGCCATATCACAGCTGTAAGGTTGGGACTACAGACACAGCCAAAGAACCTAGCGTACTAGTGGAGCCATACAACATAATGGGAGTGATTGGAGTCACAACCTCCACCCAAAAATGGAAGAAAATCCATCACTGCTAGAATTTCTGAGATTCTAGGGTTACAGCTTGTTGTGTTGCGATCCCATTGACTTCTATTGGTCTCATGTGTAGCCCAGGCTAAAAATAGTTGTGTTGCAAGTTGTGGAATAACCCAGAGGACTACTGCAAAGGGTTAACTAATGCTAAAAGAGTTAATTTAATGTTACCATGTGATATGTTGTCATTTATTATTAAAGTACTTAATTATGTATCACTTATGTACACCTAATAGCAATGTATAGGCAACAAATGGTTATTATGGTCAGATAGGTTTGGTTACCAGGGTGATGGACCAGAGCTGCCCCTTGGTTAGTTAGTTAGGGAGGCAAGTCTGAACTGAGCTCAGAGAACCTTCATCTTTAAGACTACAGCTGTCAGACAGGATACCTTATCAACAGAGTACCCCTTAGAGAAGGAGATCAGAAATCTTAGATGGTCCAGAACCAACAATTCCTGCAATACTAGACACAACCCAAGAAAAAAAGTTTCTGTTTTGAGAGTAAAAATAAGCAGGCAATCTTCAAATTTGTTTATGTCAAATTAGCTCACAATGCATCCTGTGTTTACCTATATCCTGCATGGCTACCATGGCCAAGCAGTACCTGGTTTTATTATCAGATCAGTATGCCCTTTAAAGAGTTTAACCAGAAATTGCAACCTCAATGAAGTAGATTTAAGGGTCAGTGTCTGCTGTCTCTACTATCCAGGGGCAAGAGAGCTCTGTCATTGACTTTCTTCTGATCCATAACACTAATATCCTCTGGGTTATGCTGTCTGGCATAGAGCTCCTACAGGACAAGGCAGGGTTGGGTCAAGCTCTCTTGGTCCCCAAGTCAAGGGTTTCAGAATGCGTTCTACAACCCTTGGTCCATGAAGATCTGCATAATATGGTAGCTGTTGTTTGAACAGTCATTCATTTTCTACCACAAACTCCCTCCCAGCTCCTTCCTGACCAGTTCTTACTCCCAGTTTTACTTCATCCCATTTACATGTGCATTTCTCAATGCAAGACTGGTTGGCCACTCAACCATATAATTGTAGTAGGGTTCGCATGCCCCTGCCTCTCTTCTCCCAGTGCCAAACTTTTGACACAAAGTCCAATTAGTACAAAGGTAGTTTCAAACTGTTCTCCTGCTGTTCTACCAAAAACGTTCTAATTCAGCATGTCAGCTGAAGGACCTTAGACCATCTCCAAGGTCTTGATGTGGTAGTCCCAGGCAGCAGTCCAGCAGTCCAGCTGTCAAGCCTGGTCTGGAGGTTGTACCAGTTGGTTTATCTTATGATAACACTGGAAGAGCTCCCCAATCCTGTAGGATTCATAAAAGTAATTTTCTCTAAGAATCTGATATAAAATACTGTATGTAAGTGGTATACCAGAATTTACTTACCAAATACCAGATTAGAATTGGGATAATATGTGTTTATGTGTGTTATTTTTAATAAAAGGGTACCTTGAAAAAAAAAAACATATCACAAAGGGAATCATGGCAGTAAGTGGTCAGTTTCCCTGCAGCGCCACCACGGGGGAAACATAGGATTACACAATATCCATTTCAAATCAATGGGTTATCTGTTTAATGCAGGACTGGACAGGTCCTCCAGGGAAAAGAGACACTCTTTATGACTGCTCTCCACTTTGTGAACAGGGGACACCTTCTATTAATTCAGAATCCCCTAACATATAACAATTGCTTTCCTAAACTATACATACCCTTTAAAAAGGTTATCTGGGTTCAGAGAACCCAGACATATGCCCTTTTTCATCCAGGCAACCCCTCTGACAAATGCTCCGATGCTCTCCCTTGCCATGCACGATGCAGCTTTTTTGTTTACATTTTTACACTGCTAGGCGGTGGCGTCGACCTAGCAGTGTTCCCGGTGATGTCAACGACACTTATGGGTGGGCTTTAGCACTGCCCCATGCATTTTAAAGGCTAGGGCACCGCTAAAGCCCATCTATTAGTGCCGTTGACGTCAACGGGCTCACTGCTAGGCGAAAGCTTCTGCCGTGCTTACCCATGGAGAGCCCCGTAGGTCACTGGATCTCCAGAAAAAGCCCTTGCCATGCGTGATACAGCACAAGGTGAAGGAGACCATCAAGGCATGAAATACTCCAATGCTCATGTCAGAGGGGCTGAGTGGGGGAAGAAGGGGATGGGTACAGGTTTAGCTCTAAACCTGAACAACCCCTTTAAGCTAGCCCCAAAATTTGTCTATTTTAGAATGGTCCTTTATGATAAGCTCTGTTCCCTGTCATTTCTTCACTTGAATATATGTCTTAGATCAAGGTGGAATGTAATTTTAGGAATAACTCATTTTGTCTTTTTGTACTTCTTCAGTTCATTAGCTTGTAAGTACAAAATTGAAGTGGTCTTTCATTATATGGAGAAATTGGTTATGCTGGAAGTTTGCGGTTGCAATCTGAAGAATGTTCTTGTTATGTATTTTAGTACATTTTCAGTTGTCTTTTCCATTTTCATAGATAGCATTATTAGAGTATGGCAGGGACAGCAATGAAAAAAATTATAGAATACCTATATATTAGCACAGTTAAAAAAAGTCGAGTCTATCAAGTCCACGGGAAAGGAAGAGGAAGGATGTGGATGAGGGCAAGGGTTAGGGGCAAATTTTGCAACATTATTTCTACCTATTGACACAGAGAAGGGCAAAAAAATCTTACAACGGGGTCATTTATCAAACTGGTGTAAAGTAGAACTGGCTTAGTTGACCATAGCGACCAATCAGATTCCACCTTTCCTTTTTGACAGCTTCTTTGGAAAAAGAAAGGTGGAATCTGATTGGTTGCTATGGACAACTAAGCCAGTTCTACTTCATACCAGTTTGATATGTTTTTAGTAAGGTCTCATGATTCACCATTTCCAGCCACTGTTGTGAGAATGGTTCACCCCTTTAGTGGAGCTTAATTGGAGTCAGACTATTTTCCTCTGACAACTCTAACCTATGTGGTGAATGGGTGACAACTCTTCTGAGCAGGTTTGAAACCCCAAAAAATATGACACCTTTCAAAAATATATAATTATAGTTTTTCTAGTGAAAAGATGTTTTAAAGGGAGCCTGCCGTAAGGAAATTCTCTGATAAACCAGGCACCATGCCTTGTAGGGCTAGCTCAGCTGAATGTAAGGATACACTTCACTTCGCGATCTGTTGATGCTTCATTCTGGAGAAAAAGTACTTTGAACCCATATGCAAAGAGCAGTTAAGTGCACAGAGGGCGGGCCCAAGCCACTCTGTGATCCCTTGCTCCTCCTGCTTCCCCTGCCAGCCCCTTCCTGTCCTTGATTGACATGGCTAGGTTCCTGCATAGATTTTTCACCTGGCCCTGCCAATCAAAAAGTAGACGAGCAAAGGTGCACAGAGAGGCTTGGGCCCGCCTTTGCTGCACTTAACTGTTCATCTGCATATGAATTAAAAGCAATGAATCGCTAAGTGAAAGCTCTCATTACATATTCAGCTGATCTAGCCTTACAAGGTACTGTGCCTGGTTTAACAGTGAATTCCCTGCTGACAGGATCCCTCTTTTTGATTTTGTGAATTATTGAAATGTTGGTGACATAAAACTAAAACCAAAACCAATTCATAGATAAAAATAACATATATTTCTTCTTTTTCAGCGCTTCTATATGCAACCATTTTTGGTAATGTGACAACTATCTTCCAGCAAATGTACGCCAACACAAACCGATACCACGAGATGCTTAACAGTGTGAGAGACTTTCTTAAACTTTACCAAGTGCCCAAGGGTCTGAGTGAGCGAGTCATGGATTATATTGTGTCCACCTGGTCTATGTCCCGAGGCATTGATACTGAAAAGGTAAGAATATTTTTTCTAGAGGTCTTTCCACTATATAACTACCATAAGGATGAACATATTATTTTTACGATATATAAGATAGGGTGTACTGGCTATTATTTCTCTCCAGTGGCATACATACATATGAGAAGGTCCTTAGAGCCAAGGTTATGCCAAGTCCTCCATTATGGAGATGGGATTTTCTATCCATACCAGAAGCGACTGGTGGTTTGTTTCTCCTCCATGTGCTTTCCAAGACCCTTGGGGCAATGTCTCACCACTTTTGACTACAAACAATGTAGTTCTGCTTGCAGAGTTCTCACTGCCCAATAGAAATAGGGATACAACCAACCAAGGCTGTTCCCTTCCAAGCCAAGCGCCTGAGAGCAACCACATTGACCATCATGGTGTGTAGGCTTCTCCTTCTTCCCTTTTCTGGATCCAGCATAGCATTGTCCCAGTTTCACATGGCCATAATTTGGCCCAATTATATGCTTTCGCCCCAGCATCCAGACATCCTGTGGTTCTTCTAACCCAAACTCAGATCACCAACGGGTTGTACGGCAAACTAAGTTGGGGTTTGTAAAATCACAGGAGTCCGTGAGTTGCAAACACCAAAGCTTGGCTGTATTATGGTCATGTGAAAGTGGACTTAAAGGAAATGATCATAATTGAAGGATTAATAAAAGGAGGCGGCACTCACCATGGGAATCTTTTCACTTGCTTTATTTCGCTGTCAAAACCAGCATACAATCGCAGGAGAGGGCTTGCGGGCAGACGCCAATGCAGAGAACTATAGCGGGACGGCCGTTTCGCGCGTACTCTTGCGCATCATCACGCCGCTGTCACGTCCATTGCGTCAGTCCGCAGTTTTAACCCTCTGGCTAACACAGTGATTGGTGCAACAAAACGGCACCAATTGCCTGAGATACATGTAGGACGTTTAAAACTTGTTACATCATGCGAAGGGAAGGAACAAGATATACTTAGACATATACAAAAATTATCCTTATTAATTGCGAAATATTCGCATCACATATATCACAGTCAGTAAGCCTGGTATACACTAATATTACGCTTACAAAATTAATTGGAAAGGTGTTCATCCTATCTATCAACATCCAGGCGTTCACAAAAAAACTGACATATCATTTTTGTCATTAAGACCATGGGGACCCATAGCCTGGGTTTTCATGATCCACTTGGCTCACAGCGCAGGAGTGCCCGGTGTCTATCACCACCCCGGGGAAGGCACCGCACTACTTCAATCCCTGCGAATGTGAGGCAACGTGGGTCACCCCCATGTTGTTCGCGGACATGTTGTATCAGTCTAGGTGAGCCCCTTCCTGATTTAATGGAGCCTATATGCTCACGGACCCTCTCAACTAACGCTCTAATCGTTTTGCCAATATAAAATGTGTGACATACACATAACATTGCATAGACCACAAATGGGGTGCGACAAGTTATGAAATCTCTCACGACCCATGTTATTCCACCTAACTGAATGACCTTACTCCTTGCATTATAGGGGCAGAAAGAGCAAAATCCACATTTGTGATTCCCAATCATGGATCTTGCAGATAACCAATCGCGTTTCTTGGGTTCTGTAAAGGTGCTGCGGACCAACTTATCCTTTATCGTGTGGCATCTCCGAAATGTAACAATTGGACGCTGTCCAGCTATATCAATCAGTGCAGAATCACCACGGAGTATATCCCAATTGCTATGTATCGCTTGTTTTATGGCATCTGCCATTGGACTAAAGCGAAACGCAAGGGTAAACCGCTGATTGTCTCTTTGTTTCTCTTTTTCAACTAACAACTTTGTGCGGTCTAATTTGGCTGCACGGTAGAGCGCCTGCAATACTTCTCTCGGTGCGTAACCACGTCTTATTAATCGGTGCCTCAATTCATGGGCCTGTCTAAGGTAACCCTCATCACTGCTATTGATCCTGCGGAGCCGGACGAACTGTCCATAGGGGACAGCTTTTTTAACAGTATCGGGATGGTAACTTGTCTGGTGGAGCAATGAGTTTGTGGTGGTGGGCTTACGAAACCCGGTGGTCTGCAGAACCTCATCCAAGACTGACACCTGAACATTCAGAAAGTCGAGAGAAGACCCCCCAAAATGCATAGTGAACTTCATGTTCATATTGTTACTTGTATTCAAGTAATTCATGAACTGCTCACATTCTAACTCATTTCCGGACCAGACAAGGAACACATCGTCCACATATCTGAGGTAAAGGTGAATGAATTTCAGATAGGGGTTATTCACCGAGAAAACATACAGTTCTTCGAATACCGCCAGATACAGGTTGGCAAAGGTACATGAGACTGGTGTACCCATTGCCGTACCTAGTATCTGGCGGTACCATTTATCGTCAAATTGAAAAACGTTGTTAGTTAAAATGAGATCCAAGGCTTCGACTATAAAAGCCTGAAACAAATCTCCCTTGCCTGCATGTCATAACACATACCGGATGGCTTGAACCCCCTCAAGATGGGGAATGCGGGTGTAGAGGCTCTCCACGTCCAAGGACACCAACCGATATTCCTCCCGCCACTCAAAAATATTGAGTGCCCGGAGAAAATCGGCGGTGTCCTTAAGATACGTGGGAGTGCCCAGGAGAAGTGGTCTGAGGAGCCAATCTACATATCGCGAGATCGCTTCAGTCGCTGACCCAACTCCCGACACGATAGGACGTCCAGGGGGGTGGGTCAGCGACTTGTGGATCTTCGGAACAAAATACCAAGTAGGGTTGACTGGGATTTTAGGAATCAATTTCTCTTTTAACCCCTTGGGCAAAAAGCCTACCCCAATGAACTTGTCCATTAGGGTGTGCAGTCTGTCCATCACCTCGGGGATCGGGTTATTACCCAGTCTTTTATACACTGTGGTGTCATTCAATTGGCGCATTGCCTCTTGTACATAATACTGTCTAGTTAAAGGACCACGTTTCCGCCCTTGTCGGCCGGCTTGATTACTAAATCGACACAATTTTTCAACCATTTGAGTGCTTGCTTCTCTATATTGGTGATGTTCTGTGGTGCCATTGGAAAAATCAATGCATGCATATCCGACAGAACTTTTTTATAGAAAAGGTCGATAACCGAACCGGTCGACATTGGCGGAACAAACGTGGACCCTATACCTCCTGTAAACCTGCTCTTCTGTATATTCTCCTCTACATTCTGTCTCTCTAGGCCTGCCAAAAATAATACGCATTCTTAAAGGAAATGTTTCACAAAAAAAAATTCTGCCTGATCTGTTTTTTCCAATCTGTTTTTATTTTCTGATGCCAGATTTTCTTTTATTTCCTGAACATGATTATAAGGGGGCTATCTTGTCTGAGCTGTTTTTAACAGCATTTAGAGAATTGCTTTACGCTTTACAGCAGCCACCATGGGCCATAGACACAATAGACAGGAGCTGACCTCACTGACTTCTATGGGAGTGTTTTCTAGGCATGCTCCGTGACCTGTGCAGAGGTCAGGAGGGAGTAGAAAAGATTTGATATCATCTATTGTGAATGGTGGACTATCTATACACATAGGTTCTATCTGTCATTCTAATCTTTCCTGTAATCATAAGCAGATAACTGCAGTAAAGTGATCTGTACAGAACAAGAGGCGGCACCTGGTATAAGGTGTAGTGAGTGACCAGTGTGAACTGCAGGATTTTATGGGGTTTTTTTTAAATATGGATAGACATGGAAAATTAAAAATAACACCATCAAAAATTCTGTAAAAACATGTTTAACATAAAAATGTGATTTAATCAATAGGTCATTTTCTAATGATTAATTCTAGTGATGAGCGAAGTATTTAAAAATTCGATATGGCTGCTTCGCCGAACTTTACAAAAAAATCCGCCTTGTGTTCATACAGTATATGATTGCGGCATCTGATATTAATAACAGAGTTTAAGATAAAACCAAAAAAAAAAAACCTGATCCATTCGCTTGTGATAGGCCGCCCGTCGCCATCTTGCTTGAAGGTCTGGCACGAAATCTAAAATGGCCCGAGATGACAGAATCACGCCGGCCTGGTGGCATCATACGTCACTGCGCACAGGATTTCGTCCGAGATCTTCAAGCAAGATGGTGGCGGGTGGCCCGTCACGAGCAAATGGATCAGCTAATTAAATTTTTTAGTTTTTACACTATTTCAAGTTAAATCGCCACCTCGAAGCACAAGGAAATTTGGCTTTGTGGCGAATCTAATTTATTCTGAAATTCAGATTGAAGTACACTTTGTGGACTTTGATTTGCTCATCACTAATTAATTCAGAAGCCAAATTACTAAGATTTTTCAAACTATTGGGAATTTTTAAAGTCCAGTCAAAATGCATAGAAAACATTAATTCCAGAGTCTTAACCTGATGCTGATCAGAAATTTGGAATCGAAAACATTTCTAAGAAATCTTCGTTTTGTCTTATTTTTAAAGGAGGACAGAGCAGTGGAAGTGTTAGGGCATGGAATGCTTTAACACGTAAGGCTTTAGCAAAAGCTAAATAGAGAGTTTTCTAGGAAAACACATATTTTTGGGATAGGCCATCAGTGTATGGTTGATAAGGGTTTTCGGTTTGGAACTTCCATTGATCAGTGGAATGAAGGCAGTTGGGCCTCAGAACCAGACACAGCCACAAGTACAGATGAACCACTGTCCCTTCGGACACACCCATCAACGGAGATGGATAAGACATTAATGATATTCCAGAAAACCCCTTTAAAATTCATTTTTACCCAAAAACAATCCAATGGAGACTCCATTATTTTCCTGCCTTTTCTCCTGCTTTTCCATCCATGACTATGACACACCATGTCATGTCCATCTCTTGAGTGAGCAGAGGAAGTGTTTAGCATGCAAGTGAATGAACTGCTCATGAAAACACTTCTTCATAGCCAAGAAGCTTGGTGGTGCGAAGATATCTCCATCATTAGACCCTGAAGGTAGTTCTATGGAAGTAGAGAAGCTCTGAGCAGAATCTAAAGTTTTAGTTTTTACCTGGGGTTACGTCTAAAAGAAATTCCACTGTTATATAAATTCCTACAGTATATTTTCATGATTTATCATCAGTCTAGAAAAGAACCACCAAAAATGTATCCTAAATATATTCCTGAGCCCGATATTCTGATAGCGTACAGTTTTCCTTTGCTTAGGTAGAGGAATATTGTAGGTGTTAGATGTCGGCATGAGTTCTTTCTTCTTCCTCTGTTATGTTTCATAGCCTACCCCAGTAGGTCAGAATAAACCTTGGGGAGGGCACCGAGAACATATCTTAATTTCTTACGATGACTGTTCCTTTGTTCTAACTGAAGTTGACACAACAGAAAAAGCACAGAAGAAGAAATCTTTTTCTTTTTAGGCGGAGAAAAGTGATACTTAGGAAAAATACAACACAGCCGACCCATTCCCTTTAATATTAGCAATGCAAGGAGCTGTGTTTCTCAAGAAATTTTTTGAAAGTGGAGTTCAGGATTTCTGCATTGGGTGAAATCTGAATTCTTCTCTCTGTTCTGTGCAGAGGCATACATGACATATAAGTATGGACCACTGCATTACAGAACAGAAAAATGAGGCTGTCAGAATGAAGTAGAATCTGGCCTTATGGAGGCTGCCTTACAGCTATAAGGTGATACTACAGTCAATATCCTAGGCACATGGATCCAGTAAGGGGGCCCACAATCACCTCTTGCTTACCAACCACCAGTCCTCTCTTGGGGCCTGCACAAAGGTCAGATAATTACTGTGCCCCAAAAATTATTGTGCAAAATTAGGGCCCATTTAATTTGTGTAGGTGAAACTGCACAAGCCGTAATAAGTCTTCTGTTTCCACATTCTTCAGAGTCCCTATGGGTCCCGCTGATCTAAGGACCATTGTGTAGGGTAAGGGGGCAGGGGTGCACTGGGAACTTAAAGTGGCCCTGGAAAAAATACTAAAAGTGGTCCCGTGGCCCCGTTTTGTCGTCAGGTCCAAATTGATGGAAGGCAGGGCCAACCATATTGTGGCACATTATACCACCCCAACAGAGCCAAATACCACAGTTCATCACAAAATACTGCCTCTAGCAGCACAAAATACATCCCCAAAAACTTCCACTGGCCGGCCGTGAGAAGGGCTCAGGTGGCCCCCTGGCCATTAGCCCACCGGAAAATTTCCCTGTAAGGTCTATGGCCAATCCGCCCCTGTAAGGGGGATAACATAATTTTCATACTAGAAATGTATTATGTAGCCCTTTAAAAAAGTAAACTATGAGGTCCAAATGATGTAAGGAGTACAGCCCAAAAGACCCAAACCATAGAGTCCAGATACTACTGGAGATCTGTTATAGGTTACATTCCTTGTAATGGGATTCATTTAAAACTGCTTTGTGAACCTTGTCCATGAGGGCCGAGGGGGCTGCTATTTTTTTGTTTTCTATCTGGTATTTTTGTAACTGTATTGTCATGATGGGAAGTGGGGGAAACATCCCACTGTACAATGTCTAGGAAGACTAGGGAGCAACTAAGCCCGGACACTGGGAAAAGGGACCTGGTCACCTCCTATAGCAACCCTAATCCTATCCCTTACCTCCTCACCGTATGAGCGGACCTGGATAGTAGGACGGCTCATACCCAGTAAACCTAGGACCCTGAGTCGCCCTGATAGTCCCTCACAAAGGAACAGGGGTGAGACGACCCATGCTTCCAATACACAGATGCACAGGGAAAGAGGAAGCTGTATACATAAACTGGGACGGCAGGTAAGCACACAATACAACACACTTACCTGCCACTGACACCACACCTGGAACCCATGCATAGGTACTGGAGCGCACACGAAAAAACGTACACCGTACCAACAACACACATACAGAAATCAAGTATACCAGTTACTGTCTGGACCCTCATGCAGATAGATGCACGGCGGCCCAAGGCAGCGCTGCATACAGATGTGAGGTTCACCCCTCCAGGAAACCATAGAGCCCACTTCCACAGGCAAACAAGGGAATATCTAACATACATGCTGGACAACAACAAACAACAGACCAGAGATGAAACAACAAACTAACAACAAATCTCCAAATCAAACCCACACCTAACAAAACAACAGATAAGGTAGGGAAAGGACAAGGAGGAGACAAAGATATGACATCGATGTCAAATTAGGATGGCCCTCGGTTTTCATCCTAGAAAGGAGCAAGCTGGCAGACATAACCAAGAACTCAGTCTCGCAGCAACATATATAAGAACAGACCTGAGTCCACACCGAGCTCCCCCTAAGTCCACACCAGCCAGAGAATTAACCCCTTTGGCACCAAAAAGGGAAGGACCCAGGAGAAAGGAGAAGCCACCTACATGCAGCAACAACACATTGCCACCGGCAAACGCATGCATGGCAACCATGTCAACACAACCGAGGCCGTGACATGTATCCTGTACCAGGATTGATAAATTAGATTTTTCTTGTGTATTGGGATATGCGGTAGATGTTGGCAGCAGCTAGTTATACCTAGTATTGAGCAGAAATATCATTTCTATTGAACACATTTTTGCAGATGGTTGTATTATCAGTAACGGAAGCGTTTTTGCTGAACCCTGCCGGATCTAGTAAAAACGCTAGTGTGAAAGTAGCCTTACAGTATGGCTGAATTGTACAACAAATGGGCAGTCTCAAAAAACACATAAATGAAGCACTTATCAATACAGACAAAAGAAGAAGACAGTAAAACAAACTTCCTACGGTCAAATTATTTTCAAATTTTTTCTAGGGGTACCATCGTTCTTGTTCAGGCCAGTTTCATTGGTTTGTTTTTAACAATTATTCTTGTGTACCACTATTCAAAAGCAATGTCTGATTTTCAATAATTGATTTTCAGTACATTTTTATTTATTATTACTTTTGTCCAGTACAGTAGATATATAATTTTTTTGCCTCAACTTTCTTCCACCATACATGTGATGTCTGGATAAGGACTTGCCAGTGCATTCGGCACTTTAACCATTGTTCTCATCTGTTGGTGAGCACTCTGCAGCTCTTACTATGGTGCTGTCTGCCTTCATGGAATGTGTAGCTTATAGGAGGCACTTTGCCTAGGAATGCCTTATCCACAACTGCTCTCCCAACTCACAGAGCACTAAGTTGCCATAATGGATGTCATAGATTTTCATGCCCATGTTTTGTTAAACTTGCATTGCAGAGGAATCTTTAAAAAAGCCAAAGTCTAACATGGGGTTGTCCAAACAACACATTTTCTTTAAAATAAATTTCTACTCTTCAACAACATTTTATTTTTTTAATCGAAGTCCAAAATTCTACGCTCATGCTTTTTTGAATACAGAGCTACAAATGCCTTGCATGGACATAGAGTTAAAGGCCATGGACACCTGACCTTTGCACTGCATTTTTTATTGTTCATAGGCTAAATCCAGAAATTAAGCAACTTTCTAAATAGTCCTTATTAAAAATGTCCACCATTTTGCTTTATGTGTGTCCTTCACCTGGCTGGTGGTGCTACTGAATCTGACATAAATCTGTCAGAGGTCTGGTCCTGTTTCTAACAGCTCTATATGCTCCCTCTTCTTTTTTTCAATGTTAGAGATAGCAGCAGGGAGGGGGAGAAGGTCGTACACTGCAGATCAGAGAGTGGAGAGGGTGAAAGGATCTGGGGAGGGTAACTCCCATCAGTCTGTAGATATGAGGCAAAACACACACAAAGCTTTTTGGAAGGGGGAAGGTGGCAGCATCCTGGGCAAGCATTACTGGGAGAATCATAGCAAAATGAGAAAATTCGGAAAAGGTTATAAACTGAATATCAGGGGGTCTGAAAATAAATGAAAAAAATAAATATTTCAGACTGATCTTTTTTAATGCAAGATCACCTCTAACATATGTAAAAATTATGTCCTCTGTGTCAAAGTTGTTTGTAGCCTTGAAAAGCTAAATTATAGCTGCTAGCAGCCACCACTAGGGGAGAAAAGGCGCATACAGGATAAAGGTGTGTCTGCAATCCTATTATACAGAAGATTTATATTAATCCTTCATATTTTTGTTTACTTGGGTGAGTCTGCAGCTTTTAAAAAGAGGTTAAAAATTCCTGAATGTCGCAGGAATTCATTTTGAGTATATATAGTAGATTTCTTTGAAAAAATTATGAGTAAATCCTGCATGTGATGCACGGAGCTTATGTTTCGCCATATAAAATCTTGCTGCCAGCGCCGGCCCGCAGCGAGCTGTCTCCTATTTTTATTACAAGCTGTGCACATTTGAATAAACCACTTAATGCATCAAATTGCTGCTTGTTTTGTAAGAATCACAGAGGACGTAGATAGGTGTACACCGGGGGCTGTCACTGCCACTGACTTGAGTAATGAGTTTGCTTCTTGGATGGGAAATAATACAAATGTTTCAGTAAATTAACTTCAGGGTTCCTGCTCGTCCTAGCACTTAGAGCTTCGACATTTCCACCATTGTTCTGGATGATGCCTTTTCCAGGAATCCAGTGTTATGTTATCTAGAGGGTAACATTAGAGAGTCGATGATATCCCCTCTCCAGGGAAAGGTAGCGTATTGATTAAGTCTTCGATAACCACATTAGTTACAGCCCATAGGATAACGGCATTACATTGAGTGACTCTGGGAATTGGCCACTCAGTCTGGCACTCTAATGGACGAACAATGCATCTGGATTATAGTTTCCCCTAAAATGAAATACTCTAAGAAAAGAATCTGGGCTTTCTGCACCGAGGAGCCGGGACAGAGGATGGAAGTGGTAGTGGCCTTGATGAAGTGTGTCACGGTGCACTCCCTCAGGCCATTGCTCCCTTGGGATTGGGGCAGTGAAATTATAGAATGGAAGAAGGAGGCCAGAGTTAAACGTAACAAAGTCTTTTTTACTAAGTTCAACATAGAACTTCAAATGCATTCAATAGCAACAGATTTCAAGTGCAATTCTCTGGAAGCAGTAAGGAATATGGAGGCAGGTTGGATGGCTGCAGTTTAGCACTAGTATTGTACTGGCCTAGTAGTAGTCTGGGTGATGGGTGTCTTAGCAGTAGTCCCTCACCTTACACTAGTGTCTCTAATGCTGGTTGTATCTGTTCACTCTGATGTCTGTCTTCTCAAGGATTTACTTAAGACTTCATCTCCTTAATCCCACTGGAGAATCCTCTATATGGAGGCACTCTGTCTGCTGCTGTGTGATACTTACTATGGCGTTATTTTACATTTATTTATGGCGTTTATTTGCGTTTATTAGCAACATGGCTATGGGAGAATAAGTTCATAAAGCATAATCTAATATTTGTTGAATTCATACAGAATCAAACAAAAAACATATAAGATCTCAGACATAAGGAGACACAGTAGGGCCCTCTAGACTTCAGTCATGTGCATGTGGCCTTACTGAAAGCGTCGTCAAAACTCAATAGCAGCGCTGTCCCAAAGAGGAAAATGATCGATTCAGCCCTGCTACATCTTTTTTTTCTTGAATTACATTTTATTATTCATTTTATGCACTTATATATTACAGTGCTTTACAGAGATTAGCATCACACTGTCCCCAATGGGGCTCACAATCTAAGTTCCCTATTAGTATGCCTTTGGAGTGTGAGGAAACTCAGGCAGAACATACAAACTCCATGCAGATGTTGTCCTTTGTCAGATTCAAACCTAGGACCCCAGTGCTGCAGGATACCAGTGCTAACCACTGATCCACCCTGCTGACCACTTAAAGGAAGCTTTATGGGATTGTTCTAAGATCTAACTTATCACCTGGAACAGCGTCCAGCATGCATATTGCAGTTCTATTCAACTCTATGAAACTCACTATGATAGTCAAACGCTATACTTGCCGATTCTTCATCAGTCCCATAAAGATGAATAGCGTGGCAGTGTGCATGCTCGTAATTGGTGGTTACGCCAGCAGTAAGAACCCCAGCCATCAGTTATCACCTAAGTGTAAATATTGGGACAGCCCCTTTAACCAATATACAGTGAAAATCTCTGCAACGTTTCAATTCCTCATTATTTATTGCTTGCTGTCAATGAATGAGGACACTTGTTTCCATTCAGAAGCTGTAAACCTTTTCATAGCTAGTCCCACTCTCAGCTGACAAGTGGATACAACTGTAAATATATCCACAGCAAATATATAGTTTGCTACAATGTATCAGTCTGGAGTTCAAGATGTTTAGCTCACTGAGCATATACTAGACTGGATAGAGTCGTATCCACTTCTGCAGGAATGAGTCTAGTACACAAACCTCACCAGCTCACATACAATATAGCCCTTAGAACTATCCCCCCACATCACTGAAAAATAGCAGCACGCAACACGTGTTGCCGCAAATTTTGTTTTAGTCGGTTATAGCCCTCACAACTAATCTGACCCAATACCCCTTTATTTACCAGTCCAGGCTGCTCCACATAATACCCACTTTCTCACAGAGACCGCTTCCCATGATCCTGTCTTTCTCAGATAGTCTGTCCATCATTATGGTCTTCTATCATCCTGTGTCCTCCATTTCTATGGTATTCTTTTGGTCTGTGACCTTCAAGTCTATGGTGTTCTTTCTGGCCTATGTCCTCTATCTCTATGGACTTCTTCCATCTGTCATCCTTCAGCATGTGCCCTTGATCTCTATGGTCTCCTTTAAGCCTGTGTCCTCCATATCTATGGTGTTCTTCTGACCTGTATCCCAAATCTCTGTGGTCTTCTTTTGGTCTGTGTCATCAATCTCTATTGATCGACTTTTGGCCTGTTTCCTCCATCTCTATGACATTTTCTTGGTCTATGTCCTCGATTTCTATAGTCCTCTTTCAGCTTTTGTCCTCCATCTCTCTTCTTTCGGCATGTGTCCTTGATTTCTTGGTCTTCTTTCGGCCTGTGTTCTTCATCCCTATAGTCTTGTTTTAGCCTGTGTCCTTAATCTCTATGATGTTCTTTCAGCCTGTCTCTTCCATCTCTATAGCCTTCTTTTGGCATGTGTCTTCCATTTCTATGGTTTTCATTCACTCTCTGTCCTCCTCCTCTGTGGGGCTGGTGCGGGACCTTTGCTATGTAAGATGTCACCAAAGGTCCTATGCCCATTTTATTTGGGTTTGTCTGTAAAGAAGGGTGCTCTCATTCACTGACGATAAAAAATGATCTTGAAAATGGTAAGGAACTGAGACTAAACCCTCCAGCCTGGTCTTTGCTATCAGATACCCTCATAATGTGGAATGCAAAACATTACTCTGAGAATTGCAGCAATCTTCCCTTGTAAAACACGTCGAATGTCTCCATAATTATATATATATCATTTCTCACAGCTCCGGCACAGCATTGTATAAGCAAACAAATCACGAAATACGGATGGCTCTTCCTAGTATTTGGATTACAAAACCTTAGGAAAGGATGGGACTAATGACACAGTGCCTGAAAGTAACACTGTATAACCCTAATATCTGCTATTTATCGCATATTCTCCATGTCTGAGCCCCACGGCAGTCTGAGGACAAGAACAAAGTATTCCTAAACTAAGGAAAGAACATAAGCATATTTTATAACCTGAAGGCTGGAAAGTTCTCCTTATATCTACCTCCCTACACTGTGCTCCTGCCTGGCTGTTGTACAAGCAAATCTCTGCATTCTATAGACAATAAGTTATTTGCAAATAATTAAAGGGGTTTTGATTTGAATCTTGATGTCTATCCTCACTATATCCAGCACTGGAAGTAGGCGCCAGGACTACACAGCTCCATTGTGTAGCGGACGATGCTGGTTACTGCAGCACTGCTCCTGTTCAAGTGTCAATGTGCCACCGATCACCTTAAAAACATACAAGCACTAGTTTGTCGGGTGATCTGATCTTTTCTGTGGCACATAAAATCATTGTTTGCTGGCAGCACATCTCCTTGTAAACCTGTGGGCCTTGCGTCTGCTGCCAGCAAGCAATACGTCTGTATGGGGATGAATGATCACTATAATCATTCATCCCCATGCTGCGGGAGAGAAATGCAGTTAATTAGCAGGCAGTGATCAATGTATTTTCCCTTGTAAAAGGATCCTTAGGTTGGTTTAGTATCTTCTATTGATACCCCCACACTTCTGAGGTACCATATAGTGCTAACAAATGCAATTGGCTCAGTGTGGAAGTGATCTGAAAGGAGAGAGGGGAGAAAGCCATTGCCATACCCCTCTGGCAGCTGCTTACAGTATCTCCCTGAGAACAAAAGGATCGGGCATGTTGAAATTCCACTTCCCAATTCTTCTCACCCCATCTGCTGAGGAGGTCCCATACACATTAGATGGTTAGCTGGTGCTGCCAAAATTAGCAGGTTCATCCCACATGGCAAGCCTTATCATACAGTACATTGCAATGAGGTTCCCAAATAACACTACTAGATATCATCTGTAATTGTGGGTATATGTTGCTTGGATATTAAAGTCCAGATGTTTCTATCTATAATGGAAAATATGGTGGTATTATGTGGCCCAGAGATTAGAAGAACTCTCCAGTGAAAATTGATAAATGGTGCACAGCCTGAGGAAGTTCCTTTAAATGAAAAATTACACTCATTGCCTTCAAGATAAATCACTTTCATTCTTAGATAGTAGTAGTCGCCTTCCAATCCCTCAGCCAACCCTGAGTTCTATGTACAATGAATTGCTCGGCATCACCGCACATACTGTATAGGACCATGCTCTGCTGCTAGTATGCTCCATTCCTCTGGCTTGCTCCACCTGACTATCTAGTGCTTTGTTTTCTTCTAGGTTCTTCAGATTTGCCCTAAGGACATGCGAGCAGATATCTGTGTCCACCTGAACCGCAAAGTATTCAAGGAGCACCCAGCATTTCGACTAGCTAGCGACGGCTGCCTGAGGGCTCTGGCCATGGAGTTCCAGACTGTGCACTGTGCCCCAGGGGATTTAATCTACCATGCCGGGGAGAGTATAGATACACTGTGTTTCGTGGTTTCCGGGTCTTTGGAAGTTATCCAGGATGATGAGGTCGTGGCTATTTTGGGTAAGTTGCATGACTCTATATGTGCACCATCACTGGGCAGTTTACTGCTATCACAGGATAGGTGATAAAGTTTAGATAGTTGGGGGCTTCATCCCTGGTACCCCGATTAGTGCAGGGTCCATTTCTCCTCACTACTATGACCATGGTAAGGAAGAATTTGTATGGAGGGGTGGTCAAGCATACATTCTGTCGCTCTATACAAACTGTAATGGATCAGTGTGTGAGCCCCCTGTGCCAACAAACCGTTTTGGCATAGGGCTAACCCTAAGGGCGTTATTCTGGTGCTCTCTTGGTATTCATCCTTTAAACTCTATTCAGGGATCTGGACTTTGCTGCAGGTTACCAACTGGACCATTACCTCCTGGGATAATCCCTGTGTAGTTGGCAGCCAGGAAAGACTGGGAACTTAAAATGGCCATGAAAAAAAAACTAAAAGTGGGCCCAAACTGACAGAAGGCAGGACAACACAAGTAGGTGGGATCACTAATACCATAGCACAAATTTATGTCCCAGCAGAACCAGCTTAATATAGTGCCCAGTTAGCAGTCCCTCTGTGGTGGCCATTAATAGCTGCCATTTTCTGTCCTCCCCCTTCAGCTTGGAAAAGGGGGCTTAGGAGGTGAGGTGTGGGCCACAAAAATTGAATTCAGGAGGGCATGTGTAGTCACTGTAATAAAATAAAATAATAAAATATGTCAGTCCTGCGTCCGAGACACAGACAATGTTTTACTTGCGCTGCTGGTTCCGAAACAGTGTGGTGGGCAGTTCTCACTTGAAAAGTCATTCAGTAAAAGATGAAACCGCGCTGCTTATAATCCGGTCGTCCAGCACACAGGTGAAATGCTGCAGGGTGTTAGTGTCAGCCGTCCACTTCCAAAGGATTCAATCTTCCTCAGACCGCCTCCTAAACAGAGGTAGATAAAATCGTATCACAATATAAAATCAATCTAACTCCGGTCTCTGCCCGACCCGGGTTTCGCTCTTTGGCTTCCTCAGGGGCGACAACTGAGCATGTCCATAGCAGTGCCCTTTTTATACCCCAACTTCCACACATTAAACTATAAAAACCAGATTATAATCCATCAAATAATTGTTGGATTATAATCTGGTTTTTATATGTGTAGTCACTGGTTGGTAGAGCGAAGGGCTTGGGCTGCCCCCTGGGCATTGGCCCACTAGGAAATTAAATGCTTAACACACAAGGCAGGCAGGCTGAGCACAGACAGAGAGGACAGACTGGGTTATCCTAAAAATAAACTTAACTGAACTTGGACTTAAAAGTGTGGGCGCACACAGCCAGGATGGAAACTTGGAGCATGGCAGGAGCACAGGCAAGTAAACACTGGTAAACCGCAATAGCACTAGGCTGTCATCAGGGAACCTAAAGCTCAGGCACACTCTGCCTGGAGTGGGTGCCTTAAATACCCAGGGACCTTAAGCCACTGGCTGGTGAAGGATTTCGAAGCACACACACCACATTAAGAGGGCAGAGGTGAGTGCACACCCTAAGAGAGCATCAGGCAGGAGCATGGAGAGGACGCTGCCGGCCAGGATACTAAGAGAGCATCAGGTAGGAGCATGGAGAGGACGCTGCCGGCCAGGATACTAAGAGAGCATCAGGTAGGAGCATGGAGAGGACGCTGCCGGCCAGGATACTAAGAGAGCATCAGGCAGGAGCATGGAGAGGATGCTGCCAGCCAGGATACCAGGTGGCATGGATACCAATGGCCAACAGGAGGACGGTGGGCATGGACTGCAAGCCTAACACAAACTGTAAGGGAGTTATAAACACAGCCAAGAATCATTATACCTATTGATAGCCTGTCCTCTGGGCCCCCATCCAGCATGTGGCATTTTGATACTGGTATTTTCTTATGTGTCTTTGAGCCCCCGTAGGCACCAAGGCCTGGGCATGTCTGATTTCTTTGCAGCCCCTATAATGTTCTCCCATGCTATACGGTTATAGTATTGCTGTATAGTAGATATAGAATCAAATTCTTCGAAGTCTTCATTTACGAGTCCGTCTGTCATCATACATCCATAGCTGATGCCCTGGTCTGATTGTAACTTATAACCTGATGTGGGTCACGGTGCCATCTCCCCTGTTTGTATGTATGAAAGGAGGATTGATATAAGTGGTCTGTCCTTATAATCCCATTGTAAATCATGCTTTGTAATACTGTTCTCTAATGTAAAATAATAAAGTATCCGACCATTTATGGGTAGTACGATCATCAATAACAGGCCAGCTCTGCACGGGTGTATCTGTCACAGCATGTGTGGCAACCATTAGTCATGCATAAACAGTATAATCATATGATTGCTGTGTTATATTTGAGTTTTCTAGTTTTCTCGTGATTGCCTTTCTTTTTTGAGATACATTTTTTATGCTGAAGCTCTTTAAAGAGATTATGTCACCTCTTTTTACCCTATAGAGATGCGGACATGCACGGCTAGATCGCCGCTAGCATGTCCGCAATATACCTGTCCCATAGTAATAGTAATGAGTATGTAAATCAGCCTGGTAAGGAGCCCAAGGGGCTGTACTAACCATTCTGGAGCCCAGCCACGCCCCCCTGTGAAGGAGCCCAGCACCGTCTGCATCCAGGAATCTCCTCCTTGCTCACAAAGACAGATCGCCGTAATCTTGCGATGCACGAGCTCGCGCATGCGCAGTGCCGGTATAGTCTTCCTTCCTTGTGCTGGTATCAGTCTCAGGGAAGGAAACTGCGCATGTGCAAGCTCGTGCATCGCGAGATTACGGTGATCTAACTGTGAGCAAGGAGGAG
The DNA here is from genome assembly GCA_033119425.1 of Bufotes viridis. Taxonomy (NCBI): domain Eukaryota; kingdom Metazoa; phylum Chordata; class Amphibia; order Anura; family Bufonidae; genus Bufotes; species Bufotes viridis. The sequence continues at coordinate 418,744,406 of CM065592.1, read as the reverse complement.
ATTCCTGGATGCAGGCGGTGCTGGGCTCCTTCACAGGGGGGCATGGCTGCACTCCAGAACGGTTAGTACAGCCCCTTGGGCTCCTTACCAGGCTGATTTACATATATATAAAATCATTTTTTACACTCAATAAAACCAACCAGAGCTATGGGACAGGTATATTGCGGACATGCTAGCGGCGATCTAGCCGTGCATGTCCGCATCTCTATAGGGTAAAAAGAGGTGATAGAATTCCTTTAACTTATATTCAGGTGCTGTCAGATTTCGCAAAGTGAAGACGCACCTATGTGTTTATGACAGTAATATGTGGTGCTGTATGACGGTATAATTTGGAATCAATGTGGAAGTATCATCTGAACACGACATAGCGATATTATTTATGCAACATTAGACACAGTTATTTAAATACCTGTCAGGTAGAAACCCTTCCGTGCTACTGCGGCGAGTCTGGCCTCTAATGTGGTGCCAGTGGCATCACTCCAATACCATGGTAACCAGCCCAGTTGACAGCGGGGCTGATCGGGCTATCAGATAGCAGGGATGCGGGGCCAATTAGACTTGGCGCCAGCATCATGTACTTTCTGTCGGTAGGGTATTTATATGCTTAGTTTGTGCTTCATGTGCTATTGTTGGACTTCTGACCTTCTGCCAGTTAGTGTCTTCTCCTATGACTGCTTATTCTTGTTCTGATATTACCTCCTAGTTTTGGCCCTGCTTAGTACGTTACTTAGCGTTTGTTTCTTGATTGGTTCTGACGTCTGATAGTATTCTCTAGTTTTGGCTTGCCCTGCCTGACTTCCCATTTTGTCTCACCTAAAAAAGTGGGTCCTGTGCACTTAGTCAGGTTAGGGACTGTTGCCCATTTGGAGGCCGCCATTAAGGGTGGATCATCCAAGTAGGTAAGGTCTTCACTGTTACCTAGCTGAATTGACAATACCCTTTGGATGTATTACCTGTATGCTACCTTTGCGGTGGTATTAGATGTGCACTATATGGCATATATGGGCAGCATTATTGGTGCTGAAACGCCTCCCTCTCCATGGGCACCATAGTAGCAGCCTAGGTTTCATGTATAATATGTGACAGCTTTTGATTCTGTCATATTTTAAAGGTCTTTATGTATTAAGAAAAACTTATAGAGGCAAAAATGGAGAAGTTTCTGATATCAAGCAATGAGATTATGGTTTTATTTTTACAAATGCACAGAAAAAGCTAAAATCTGTTTAGATGCTGTGGGCAGCATCTTTTTTTTGTTTGCAGTAGTTTTTTTGAATGTATGAGACCCAAAGTTTTTGCGTGTTTTTGACTTTCAAGTTCAGTGCAAATGGGTATTCTGCAAGAGCTGACCAAAAGGTATACAATACAGTACAGTATATAGATCCTGGCACATCTCTCAGGTGATGGTTAATCTTTCATCCAGCTACATAAGAACAATAAGGACAAGCCCATCATAGATAACTTGGGTCTCCGCATTGAGGTGCTCTGAAGTAATGGAAATCTGTGGATGAGATAACGTGATTGAACCAAATTGATCTTGGTTTGAAAGCTCATCAGGTTTCAAAGAAATCCACTTGTTTTAAAAGAAGAGACTGATTTATAAAATACTTGAGTTGGAATCGGTCCAGTCCTAAGTGGTAAATGGCATTGACATCTCAGGACCAAGGTCTGTATTAATTAGCGAGGCTACGTCACTGGAATGATACATTGAGACAGTCACTCTTCATGGTTCTTGATATGTCTGTCACTGAAATCTTTATCTGCATCTCACCCAAAGGAACAAACTCTACGCGATTCATGGCAGGATGTCAGTCATCTCCTAATGTGGAATAGACTTTATAGTCATCTACTCATATGTAATAGACTTCTTATGAGTTATGACCAATAAACCATAGACTTGATTAAATGATCAAATTATTTATTGCTTCAAGTGCAGAAGATCTGAAGACCTTTCGACAATATTCTACTGATGTGAACTGTCCTGTGAGGCAAAATCCAGAATATTGTCCTGAGTACAAGTACTGGGAAGACTATTGACTTTGTACCTGGTCCTTCTTCTCATGGAAACCTTCAAGATGTCCTTGTGCTTTTCCTACTCTTTGCCAATCTATGTGGCCACAATCAGTGGGAACTCTTCTCCGCAATAGCAATGTCCTAAAAAGGGGTCATCTGGGAGTTGTGATGTCAGGGAAATGCTTCATGGACGTATTTTTTGAGTAAATACCGGTAATATATATCTAATTATCTACCATTCACCTGTGGCGGTGTTTTTTTGGACATTAGCATCAAAAACTGATTGCAGACAAAACCATTAGTTTCTTTCCTGAACAGACGCTGAGAGAATCCATAACGCTCGTGTGAAAGAGGACTAACCTTTTGTTCAACTGGTAAATAAGCAGAGCTATGATTTGGTCGAATATCCTCTTCTCACTATGTTGATGTAAACAGACGCTCGGACACCAGATGACTTCTGGTAAGCAGGGCAGGCAATTGGGGCAAGAAAACTCCATTATAAAGGGAGCAAAGAACTGAACCTAAGGCCTCATGCACACGACCGTTGTTTGATTCCGTGTCCGTTGCTCCGTTTTTCGTGATTTTCTGCGGACCCATTGGTTTTCAATGGGTCCGTGGAAACCTCGGCAAATGCACCGTTTGTCCTCCGCGTCCGTGGTCCGTGATTCCAGTCCGTCAAAAAAATATAACCTGTCCTATTCTTGTCCGTGAAAAACTGTTCACGGACCCATTCAAGTCAATGGGTCCGTGAAAAATGCGGATGGCCAACTGTGTGTCATCCGTGTTCCGTGTCCGTTTTTTTTGCGGATCCCTTGGCAGGCACTTGGGAAACATTGTCAGCCTGTCTTTTGGTAAAATCTTTTGGGTCATGTCCGCTAAAAAAACGGAAGACACACGGAAACACAACGGAAGGCAAAAACGGACACGGATCACTGAACAACGGAACCCCTTTTTGCGGACAGCATAAAAAAACGGTCGTGTGCATGAGGCCTAAGAAGTATTAGTAAAAGTTGCATAATCAACTCTTCTGCCACATATTAAAACTTCTATTATGCTGGGGCATGTTTTTTAAAGGGGTTCTCTACCAGAGACAGCTCTTTTTCTTGGAAGAGACCTAATCTGCATATCATTTTTCCCAAGAAGCATTGCATGGCCTGTAAGACTCCCTAGGCACCCTGCAAGGATACACAGTACCTCTCAAGACCAAAGACAATTCTTTAAAGTCAGCCCCTGATCATTTGCTGTCATTGGGCATATGGATTTTAAAAAATGGGGCCTTCTCACTCAGGACCCCCCTCCATGAGCTAAAGTGCACCTGAACTGTCCATGCTTTCATTTCAACAACTCCATGTAATTAGTTCATGGACAAATCCATTAACTTTTTCAACCTCCCCTATCTTGAGTTTGGGAGTGTCTGGGAAGAAATGGCTATTAGAAGCCCCTGAGTAAGTCCTCCTTCGGCCATGGATGTGAAACATCTGATGATGAACGCCCCTCCAGTTTGAGAAAAACAAAACACATTAATTGGGGAACAAACACAATACTTACCTGGTGACTACATTTTCGTCTTTTCTTCTTCAGATTCACCAGTTCCTGGGCTCCTCTTCTGCTATACAAGATGGTCACACTGCTTCACAGACTACCTAATGCACACCGTGTATTTGGTGGTCCACGATGCTTCCTGATTGTCCAGCCCAGCTCTTGCATTGGCCATCATTTCTCACGTGAGCAGCCCTGGCCAATCTGAGGGCAGCAGGAAGTGTCTTGGAACAAACCGCGTGCATCAGGCGGTCTGAAAAGCGGTGCAGCCATCTTGGATGGCAGACCAGGAGCCTGAGAATTGTTGGATCTGCAGTGGAAAAGATGAAAAGGAGGGCACCAGGTACATTAAGTGGTCTGTTGGTTTCTCAGTTAACATGAATTCTTTTTCTTAAACCGGAGGGTCGCTTTAATTTTTTAAAGAAGTCTATAACGACATGGGACAAGAATTTTTATTTACTACTGATTTTTTTAATGGTAATTTTGATTAATTTCTTCACCCCATAGGGTTTACTTATGTACAGTTACTGATGTGTATGCGTCACCCATATCCATAGGTCAGGAAGCCATGTAAGGTCATTAAGGCATTCATATTCAATTCATATTCGGCAAGTTATAAATGTGCTGTATGACCCACATGGGCTCCTGACAAACACCTGCACACTGTGCCTATCTCACATGATAGTTAAATATTATAGTCTCACAGCCATGAGAAGATCTTACACTCAACCATTTTATCTTCTGTGACAATCGCAGCTATTATCTTTCTCAGTGGTCCGGTCGCTGAGCGCTGGAACATTCCCGCTGATTTAATTTTGTCTGATTGCTCTCTTCTGCTTCATACAGAATGTATTTTTGTCCCACTCTGTTGCAGTTTAGTTTTTTATGTTTCATCCGTGATAAGATTTTATGGACATTGAGACTTCAACAGACATTGTAGCTGATTTATACAAGGTAAAGTCATTATGTAAACGATGGTATAGCGCATGTGATAGATCAGGGATGCCCAACCTGCGGCCCTCCGGCTATTGCAAAACTACAACTGCCAGCATGTCTGGACAGGCTACAACTGGCAGTTTACAGCAGGGCATTGTGGGAGTTGTAGTTTTACAACAGCTGGAGGGCCACAGGTTGGGCATGCCTGATCTAGATGGACTGAGTGTCTCAATGAGGCCACTAAATAGTATCTAGAATGGTCTGAATAGTCCAGACTCCAGAGCAATGTTCTCCATGCTGCAGTTCTCCAGCCAGGCGCGTACTGGCCCACAGGGGTACAGATGAATCCCCCGGTGGGCCCCTGAACAAGATGGGCCCCTAGTCTCCCACCCCCTGCACAAGTGGCACATAACACAGTAGGCTTACTGCACTACATACATATATTCAATGTACAGCACCTCAACCAGCCTATTAGAGATGAGCGAATTTCATATTTTGAAATTCGTTCACACTTTGTTTACAGGTAAAGGCAGGATTGCGTCATGGATTCCGTTACCACGGACCATAACACAATTCTATGACGGAATGCATAACGCAATGCCTATAGAGGCATTCCGTTAGGCTGGGTTCACAACATAACCATGTTATAAGGCAAAATAATAAAATATACAGAATACTCAACCCAAAACCAGACTTCAGTGATGAGGTTCGGGTCTGGGTACCAAACATGCAGATTTTTCACACACGCGTGCAAAACGCATTAAAATGCTTTGCACTCGCGCAGAAAAATCACGCATTTTCCCGCAAGGCACCCACCTCTGATCCGGGCGTCAAACATGACGTCCGGATCAGAGGCGAGTGCCTTGCGGAAAATGCTGCGATTTCTCTGCGCGAGTGCAAAGCGTTATAATGCGTTTCACACACGCGTGTGAAAAATCCGCATGTTTGGTACCCAGACCCGAACCCAGACTTCATCACTGAAGTCCGGTTTCAGGTTGAGTATTCTGTATATTTTATTATTTTCCCTTATAACATGGTTATATGGGAAAATAATAGCATTCTAAATACAGAATGCTACGTTAGCAGGGCAATAGAGGGTTAAAAAAAATATATATTTGAACTCACCTCCTGCCATTGATCGCGTAGGTGCAAGGAACATCTTCTATCTTCATATCTGTTGGTTGAAGGACCTTCGGTGACGTCACTGGGTCACATGGTCCAATCATGGAAGCTTTTGATTGGACCATGTGACCCAGTGACGTCAGGGAAGGTCCTTTACCCAGCAGAATGAAGAAAGAAGAATGATCCCAGTCACCTACGCGATCAAGAGGAGGAGGTGAGTTAAAGTTTTTTTATTTTTAACCCTCTCTTCCCATTTTTACATAACATTCTGTAATTAGAATGCTATTATTTTCCCTTATAACCATGTTATAAGGGAAAATAATAAAGATCGGGTCCCCATCCCGATCGTCTCCGAGCAACCATACGGGAAAATCGCACCGCATGCGGACTGCTTGCGATTTTCCCGCAGCCTTATTCACTTCTATGGGGCCTGCGTTGCGTGAAAAACGCAGAATATAGAACATGCTGCGATTTTCAAGCAATGCAAAAGTGATGCGGGAAAATCACCGCTCATGTACACAGCCCCATAGAAATGAATGGGTCCGGATTCAGTGCGGGTGCAATGCGTTCACATCACACATTGCACCCGCCCGGAAAACTCGCCCGTGTGAATGCAGCCTTATTCATTCTGTCATAATAGAAGTCTATGGCCTGCATAACGGATCCGTCCCGTTTCCGTTTTGCAGGGGAGTTCCTTTAGGGAGTCCTAACAGAATCTATATACGAAATTCACCTTTTACTAGTGAACAAGCGTGAACGAATTTCATAACCTGAAATTCACTCATCAGAGCTGAGATGGCTTCTAGGTATAGAGGAAAGCTACCAGTGTCCTCTTTTCCCCAGGACCTGCCTTCTCAAAGTCACCGCAGGGACCCCCATATTCAATCATGTGGTAACATCTTGCTGCTGTGTGAGCAGGTAATATTTGAATGTATCCGTACGGTGGACCCCCAAAATAAATTTTACTGGTGGGCTCTAGGCACCCCAGTCCGACACTGTATCCAGCTATTGCAAAACTACTGCTACCAGCATGCAGAGGAACACCGGGGGGCTCAGGAGACCATCCATGACAATCTACTGTAGCTGTCCTGCAGCTTTCCTGTGGCAGCCTACAGAAATGAAATGATCATGTGGGTACCTTGCTTTTGAGATGTTCTTGTTCGGTTATGACAACTTAGTTAATATCCTACAAATACTGCATCAGCACCAAGCCAACATGGGCAGACACCACTGCCCGCTGTGCTTGGGGGACGCTTGGCGTCCTTGATAAACACATTCTATGCATATCAAGCTGAGGGAGCCCACTGTGACACCTGGTGCTGGCTTTGCTGGGGAGTCTCCATTCCTTTAGTGTACTTACAATAGTAGAGAAGAATAACTCTGTCGCTGTCCATACACAAATAGCTGTCACTGAAAGCTTGTGTGGCCCTCCCAATGACCCCAATATACATGCCCTCTCGGCTCAACTAAAGGCGCATGTGTCCTGAATGGAGAGAGGGTAGAAATGTACTGTCAGATACCTCCAAAAGGAGCTTATCTCCCTGAGAAGAAAAGCATCAGACAGTTGAAGTTGAAAAGCTCCATACGCATTATATGGTGAACCAGTCCCATGGAAATCGGCATGTTGGCCAACCCAATGGGTAAATTTATCAAAATGATGGTCATTTCCAGATGACTCGAGATGTGAATTGAGTCTTGCTTTTGACAGTGTCCCTTTGTTAAATTCCCACAGAAAATAAGCTGATCTCTTAAAACCATCTTTCCATTCTGGCTAATGAATGAAGGTCCTTAATGGAACAAGCACAATAACATTTTGCGAGCTTTTCAACATAAAACACTAAAGATAGATGAATAAAGTTGACTTATCATTCCCTCTAGTTGGCTTTTCATCGACGTGGAGAATCACTTTGGTTATGCTATTGTTCACACTGTTCAAAATGCTCTAAAGTGCTTTGTTGTTCTCAAGGTGACCACAACTGCCAGTTCTACTACTAGAGGACACACGGAAGTAGGCCACACATGATGAAGAACATCTGATCTGCGCAATGAATTTATTGTACTGTAACTTTGTTTTTCTTTTTAGGCTGCATTCACACGTCCGTGGAACACGGACCGTGTGATACCGGACTGGCACCCAGCTTACTGCAGGAGCGCACGGCGTCATTCGTTCCTATGACGCCGTGCTCTTCCTGCTGCTGGCGCTGCACAGTAATACACTCCTATGATCTATACGAGTGCACTACTGTACTGTGGCAGCAGCAGGAAGCGCACGGCGTCATAGGACGAGTGACGCTGGCAGTGCCAGTCCGATATCACACGGTCCGTGTTCCACGGACGTGTGAATCCAGCCTTAATAGAAATCTATTCTGCATCGGAAGTTCTGCTAGGAGCCTGTGTCGTCCATTTTTGAAGGGAAGAATTAATTTTTTCCCATTTAAACGACAGAAATGGCAGCGGACCCCAATGCACTCTAGTAGAGATGAGAGAATCACTCGAAATTTGATTCAGCTGAATCGGTTCTTCGGAAAATTGGTGAATGAAACTCTCAGATCTCCTATTTTTTTTCTTTCTAGTTTCACTATTTTCTTTATTTTTTATTAGGTTTTCAATCTCTCTCTTTCTTTCTTTCTCCCAAACCCGAAAGTTCACTCAAATCAAATCACCAAAAATTTGGTTTCTATAGACTCTAGGATGTCAATGGGATATCTATCATGCATTAGATCCACCACTGTTTTGTGACACATTTGTGCATGTGACTTACATTATCTACTATGGAGTGTGGTTTTCTAGCATTAGTGTTTAATCGCTCAAAAAATGTTTCAGCCGACTACAGCCTTTTGGTAGCTGTTCCTAATGAGTACACATCATGGTAAAGATCAGATACGTAGCTGTCAGCCATGCAAGCGTTTGCTTAATATCCAGTATCTCCAAATAATTTCTTACATGTTTGGGTTGGCCAAACTATCAAGTGTGAGTGGTATAACTTACACCTGGAAAGAGCTGCAATACCACATGAGCCCATGGACAAGAGTGGCGCTGCTGCTGGAAGAAAGCAGACAATTTTTTTTATGTCATACAACATGAAAGAAAATATACATCTGCCAGACACCTCTGTTTCCAGTTCATCATCCCCTCAGGAAATTGTCTACCCACCTGATAGATGTTGGATTGTTGAGAAAAGGCAGAAGGTTGAGTTAGGGCTCTTTTACACGGGCAGATTTCCTGCGGCAGAGATTGGCGAGCAACGATACAGACTGTGTCTCAGTGCTCGTTTAAGCTCCATTTAAACACAACAATTAACATTAGCACTTAAAGCGTATAGCAATGAGCGATCATTATTACGATCATTCCTCCCCATTCAGTTTGCATTTGTCCACATCGCTGTTTAGATGTGCCACCGACAAACCATGATGTGTGTGCCTGCATGAAACATGCTATAAGCCAAGGGACAAAGCCCATGTGCAGCGAGCCCTTGAAGAGCTTGTGCAGAGGATGGGAGTGGTTGTGGCCCTGATGAGATTTTGTGTCACGGTGTACTCCCTCGGGCCATTGCTCTTTTGAGGATCGGTGCAGTGGAAAGGTGATTTAAAGAATCTGGCCAGAAGATAATGTATAACAGTCTCTCTTTTGCAAAAGATAATGTCTGCACATCCAGCGGTAGTAAGTACAAAGGGCAATTTCCTTCACCAGGTGATGATGTATGGTGGGCTGGTTATGTGCCAATTAAATGTCTCTTTAAGGCACTTGTGGATCTAAGTGTCCACAGTGTAATACAGGCTTGCAGTTGGTCTGGGCTGAATGCTGTTTAGGTAAGGGGTGTCTGCACTGTATCTCCCTCACCTGCAGCAGAGTCTGTTAAGCTATGGTTGCTGGTGACTCTGCTGACTAAACACGCTGTAGCTTCAAGGATGGAAATAGTCATGGTTCTCTAAATCTTTCTGGAATAATGGTGTCAGAAAAGAAAGGACCAGGTTCCATGGTGAAGGAGCTCAGGCATGTGCTTCCTTCCTCCACCCTGTCTGGATTCGAACGTCCCCTTCTGGCAGGAAGTAGCACCAGCCCACTTCTACCAAGAGGGGAGCAACAGGGTGGCTAACCCTGTCCCTGCCAACCATACAACTCATGCTGGTCTACAGAGCATAGCAACAATACAAATATATAACAAACAATTGCAGATACCCCCAGATTTGGGGTAGTGCACATGGACTATTGTGTTGTGCAAAGTTAGCAGTGTTTATTTAATTTCATATGAGATTTTGGGAGGTAAAGGAGTTTTTGTTTTATGATTTTCCATATTAGATTATACATTCTGGATAGAGACACATTTTAACCTTATTGTGACCTTATTCCGGCTGCACGTCATCGCTCATCGCAAAAAAAATAAAAAAAAATAGCTGAGTAGTTTTATATTAATGCATATCACTGGCATACAGAATGTGCTGAGTAAGGACTGTTGCCTGTATATTGTTCCACAGGGAGCTGCTCCGTGTCATATTAAAGCTTCTTATAATGGAGTCATCGGCCAAAAGAAAGAACTGCACTGGCTTGGGATTAGACAATGAATACACTATTTTAAAAATCAATATCCTACCAATCTCATTAAAAAAAAAAAAAAAATGTCCTCCTTTCCTTTGATCCTATATGAAATATATAAAGAATTCCACTCTACGTATACCAAGAGCTCAGCCATTTCCCCCACTTCTTCTCTCCAACACGTGTCTGGTTGTAAGGTAACAGGCTGCAGCAGGAGCCTCCTCCTTCTGCTCTGTCTGCTAGTACCTTGGCCATACCATCCGCGGAGGCATAACTTCATGCTCTTGGAACTCAATGCGAAATCTGTATCAGAGCTTTGACCTACCATGTGCCATTTATAATACTGGTGTCTTCTTGTGTGGCACACAGTGGCGTACCTGCAATGTAGGTGACGGCTACGGGGCCCCAGGGGAAGGATGGTCCGGCACTGAACAACCTTTCCAGACATGAAACCACTGCATTTTTAAGCAGCCATCACTAGGAGGAGCTCAGTACAAAAAGATGATTACAGCTTCCATGGTAATTGTATACATTCCTATGCACTGAGCTCCCCCTAGTGGTGGCTACAGGCAGCCATCTAGTATTGTAGTAGATAGCAGTAGATTTATCAATGTATTTTTGACAGTTGTGTAGTGCTCAGAGATAGGTTTCTGTAGAGGAGTCCAGCAACTGCATTTTCCCCCATCACTACAAGTGCATGCCTGGCCAAGCTGAGCATGCATATATAGGGGGGGATCAGGAGAGAAGGCTGTCAGCTGGATGAGCATTCAGCTGACAGTTATCTCATTAGTATGGCCAGTCTTATAGCTCCTTCCCTGGCTCTATGCAAGTAAACACTCGAAAGGATCGGGAGAACATGAGCCCCTGACTCCACTACCATCGTTCATTTCTAGTTTTCATGTTCCTGTGCAGTTGTAGTTTACCTGCTGGGTGTTATCTTATGTGCACAGTCCTGCAAATGGCGTTTCATCAAACTGTGTGAACTGTCTCTATTGTGTGGGGGACGTCACTGTCTCAAATCAATTGTGGACTGCTGCGAAAGGTTAAAACCAGATAGAATATCCACTGGGCCCCCCACCGATCCCGAGATTACTTGTAACTAGAAGAGAAGGGGCTGCTCATGTAATGGTCAATCTCTGTCAAAGAGACACAAGGGCGATCACATTTTGACACCGTAACATACTGTACATTCACATACATGACTGAATTATAGGGAGGGCAAAGGAGGCAAATGCCCTTGGTGTCCACTGGCCAGGTACCTCCACCTCCAACTATAGCAATCGCAGATGCTTCCCTTGGAAACCTGGGACCTGAGTCCTCTTATCTGTATAGCGCAGCTCTGTAGGGATTGTATGGCGGTATTATCAAGGCACTGCACTGCATTATTATTTAGGAATATGGGGCAAAAATAATCGGCCATTGTATAGGCATTATTTTGTTCATTTATAGTAATATTTGGACAGTATTATTTGTGCACTTTACAGTCACTTTTGAAAAAAAAATATTGATTGTGTCACTGTCTGAAATGGTTTAAAAAGTTCAGGTTTATTTCAGTCTTCAGGATCAGGCACAATTGAGCCAGTTTTGGCAGACCTTACTTCAACAGATATATATATAATTAGGCCAGTAATGTAATGTTATTCTGCATTTTTTCATGAATAATTCAGATTTTTCGTCATAGAATGTTTACATTTTTATACATATACAATTTATAGGAGTTTTTTTTAAATTTTTACGCATATAAATAGCATTTTTTTTTACAGTTTAGCTATTTATTTATTTTTTTTAGTCTTTTGATTTGTGTTCGTCATGGTCTACCACTGCTGGGTCCTCAGCAGTCTCTATCATTACGGGAACCTAACATTCAGCTTCCTGATCACTCAAGCAGGGCCTGGTATACCCACAATATATGTACGGCAGGCATCAAGTAGTTAAAGCAAGCCTCGGGTTCATAAAAAAAATCACATTAACTGAACACTTACCGAGTGACCTGGTGACCAGATCCAGCAATTCCTGTACTCCTCCTCTGCCATCCAACATGGCTGCGCCCCTTCTCAGACTACCTGATGCATACTGTGCATTTGGTAGCCTAAGAAACTTCCAGCTGCCCTCGGATTGGCCAGCACCGTTCATGTGAGCAGTGCTGGCCAATCCAACAGCAGGGCTGGACAAGCAGGAAGTTTCTTGGACTGCTGATGAGCAGTGCAGCCATCTTGGATGACAGAAGAAAAGCCAGAGGAAATGGGGCAGATTTACTAACCTCGTCTAATATTTGGACAGTGCAAATAGACTAGATAGCCTAAAAATGCTCCAGATTCATCACAGGAGCCCAGGCTAGTTGATAAATTTGGTGCACCTATAGATGGTTTTGTCTAAGATTATACCGCCCATTAGGCCCAAATTATACCGCCCAAAAATGTTGTGTCAAATCTTAAAAAGGGATGGCATATTGTTTTATTACTGGTAGTGGTTCAACCATTGGGACCCCCACTGAACCTGGGAATGTAGATAGCACTGCTTTCCTCTAATAAGGTTTAGATGCACAATGGCAGTCCTGCCTAGGCCCCCCTTCCGCCAGCTTTTCCCTACACAGTGGGTGGTCGGTAGTGTTGAGCGCGAATATTCGAAAAGCGATTTTTTAGCGAATATCGGCACTTCGCTAATTCACGAATATTTCGAATATAGCGCTATAAATTCGCTATTTCGAATATTCGTTTTTTTTTTTTTGTTTTTTTTTAGTTATATTTTTTTCTTTCCTACTTCCCAAAAGTAGTTCTTACCTGTCCTGAGGATTCCTGGCTTCCTGGCTGCTCTAGTCAGTGCCCGTTGCCGCTTCTGCCGACTTCCGTGCTCATGTGGAGCGTCCCCATCCATGGGAGAATCTCCATATACTAAAATGTACTGTCGGATTTGAGGAATTACGTTGAAATCGCAATGCGATTAATTCAAGTTATATTAATCGCATTGCGATTACAACTTAGCACTGCTATCTTACATAGGCTAGAATTAACGAATATGGAGTATAGCTATGCACTAGCAGTGCTAAGTTGAAATCGCAATGCGAATACTTTAAGTTAAATTAATCGCATTGCGATTACAACTTAGCACTGCTATCTTACATAGGCTAGAATTAACGAATATGGAGTATAGCTAATGCTATGCACTAGCAGTGCTAAGTTGAAATCGCAATGCGAATACTTTAAGTTAAATTAATCGCATTGCGATTTCAACTTAGCACTGCTGCTATATTCCATATTCGTTAACTTCGTTAATTCTAGCAAGCTGACCCATTATAAACCCAGCTCTAAGTTGAAATCGCAATGCGATTAATATAACTTGAATTAATCGCATTGCGATTTCAACGTAATTCCTCAAATCCGACAGTACATTTTAGTATATGGAGACGTTCCCATGGTGATGGGGACGCTCCATGAGCACAGAAGTTATGGTTGGCTTGGTAGAATTAGCGAATAGCGAATATGACGAATGTATTCGTCATATTCCTCAAAACGAAGATAACGAAGTATTCTACATCTTCGCTTTAGCTACCTATTCGTCTCGTCATCGTCAACTCGCTATTCGCTAATTCTAGCAATCAAATAGGAAGGTTGACTTACCAGACAGCTGTGTTAAATTCGCTATGCGATTTTTTTTTTTAATACAATAATTATATTACTTGATAAAATTATTATAAGTATTCTATTTATTAAAAAAAAAAAAATCGCATAGCGAATTTAACACAGCTGTCTCTATAGTCAACCTTCCTATTTGATTGCTAGAATTAGCGAAGTTGACGAATAGGTAGCTAAAACGAAGATGTAGAATACTTCGTTATCTTCGTTTTGAGGAATAGACGAATACATTCGTCATATTCGTCATCCTCGCTAATTCTAGATATGAAACCAATAGGAAAGTAGCCTTAAGTACAAATCGCAATATGCGATTATTTAAATCGCATGTTAATCGCGATAACTAGAAAAAATGACGAATATTCGATTTCGACGAATATGAAACGAATATTCATTCGAATATTCGCAAATTTCGTCGAAATCGAATATGGCACCTGCCGCTCATCACTAGTGGTCGGAGAGCCACCGTGCAGGGAAAAACAGTGTAGGGGATGCAGTTTGGTCAGTTTGGATTAGCTAGTGGGGCATGGTGCACCTGTCTTATATGCACTCATCCCAGCTCTGTACCCAATCCTAATGCTGCTTCTATTGAGGGTGGACAGTGGTGGAGATGTAAGAGACATGCTGGGCATGTCATCCTGAGAAAACACTCCCATTCATACAGGGGCATATGCAGATCTCTGAGGGCCCCATAGCAAAACTTAACATGGGCCCCCTACCCCACCTAGTTTCCCAGTACACATGAGTCAAACACTCCCACGTGGAACATAACGTGTGACGTCTTAGATTTATGATCAATTTGCAAGTTTTTTGTAATAAAAGGAAGACATTATACATTGAAAAATGTAATAAAAACTGCCACCCTCTGCCTCACCCACTATATCTGACTTCTGTATATGGGACTCCTCCTGAACACCATATTTTTTTATGTATTTTATCAGACAACTGGTATAAATACATAACTCAATACAGTATTTTAAAAACTGTCTGCCTGCAGCCACCACTAGGGGGAGCTCAGCGCATAGGAATGTATACAGTTACTGCTAAATTCAATGGAAAGCTGTAGAATCTCTATGCACTGCGCTCCCACTACTGGCAGCTGATAGAAATGCTGTGACTCTACAGTATGTGGGGAACTAGAGAAGCAGTTTAGCGCTGAGCCCCTCTCTCTCTAGGGCACCATAGCAGTTGCCTGGTCTGCCTCTATGGTAGGAACACAATTGTATTCATATATATATTGTATAGCCCAGTGTTATCAAAGAAAATGACTCCAGTCTGGCAGAGCACCGCATCCGAACCTTGTCCGGCCAGAAAGAATAAATATATGGAGGGGGCAGAATCTGCTCTGAGATATCACCTCTGGGAGTACATTGCACTTTATGAAGTTTATTTGGGGAACTTAATGGTAATTATCCCATTGGACTGTAGCTCAAGCTGTGAGAAGTGCGGTCGCCCGTGTTGATGGCTCTGTTTTATGTACTTCTTAAGAGTCTTGTAATTCTGCTGCTTGTTGTGTTGGATAATTTCAGCACTAATGTATGTGCAGCTGGCAGGATGATGTAGTTACTGTGCACAGGTCATCGGTGGCCTCCTCATGGATAAAGAAATCATCCGTTACGTAGAGAGGAACAGAGGAATGTGTGTCGTCATACAGTGTATGGAGTGGACGGTCTCTTCCTCCTGGAGGACAGTTATTTTGCATACCTTTTCCTAGAGAGCACTGCCTGCCAGACACCTATACCAGCCGGATCTCCTCAAGGAGAACCAATATCCCCGAGAGCCCTGGCCACCAGAAAGGCTGGCACCTTTTTCCCTATAGCGTGCAAGCATGACCACCGATGCTGGATTGCAGGGTGGTCGTAACCCCTGGAAACGAGCAGTGTATAATGTGATGGACAAATGAATCCAGCCATCAAAGGAGGCAATATGGACGATCACAATACATTAGTAAGTGCCTTGTAGTAAAAGGGTTGGACATCGCTAGGATACGCCTCGAATGTCTGATAGGTGCGATTCCCACCTCTGGGACCCATACATATAATTAGAACGGAGCCTGCAAAGTGCATGCGCAGTGCACTTCCCATTCATTTCAATGTAACTTCCTAAAATAGCCAAGCGCATCGCACAGCTATTTTCTGCAGTCCCTTACAAATTAATGGAGGGCAGCTGTGCATGTGTGGTGTGCCATCTGGCACTTTGCGGGCTCCGTTCTAAGTATAGGTGCGGGTCCCAGAGGAGGGACCTATCAGACATTGGGGGCATATCATAGCAAAATGCCATCAATGTCCAAGATAAGAATAACCCTTTAACTTTGCTTGATAAATATAATTTACTGAAATGAGACAGCCTCTTTAAGGTTATTGCCAGGAATCGAATCAATTGGCCTAAATATTCTTTGAGAGGGGGGGGGGGAGGGCTTAAAGGACAAACTCTAAAACCAGATTTATTTTTCTAGATTTATTTATTCTACTTCCTGAATATGATTACGGTGGCTGCCATCTTGCCTGAGCTACAGTTTACAGCATTTAGAGTGCAATAAGAATAAAGAAATATGAGTATTCAACTACTAGTAGTTAGAGATGAGCGAATTGAATCACACGAAGTAGAATTCGATCCGAATTTCAGGATAAATTCGATTCGTCTCGAAGCCAAATTTCCTCGTGCTTCGTGTCAGCAAATCGATTTAACCTGAAATAGTGTAAAAAAACTAAAAAAAACATACTTACCGCCTCTATTTGCTCGCGATGGGCCTGCCAGCCTCCATCTTGATTGAAGATCTCAGCCGAAATCCCATGCATGGTGACATATGATGACACCATGCCGGCCGGTCTGATGACACAATCTCGCGCCGCGTGAGATTTTGCTCCATATCTTCAGGCAAGATGGCAGCGGCCGGCCCATCACGAGCAAATGGAGGTGGTAAGTTTGATGTAATTTTTTTAAAAATGTTAATTTCACACTGTTTTTACACTCAGATGCCGCGATCATGTATGGACACGGCATCTGAGGGGTACAATGATGGGGGGGCAGTGCTATCGCTGATCCCTGTCATTGCACCCACTCCTTACAAAGAAATGCACTTTGTGACGGAGTTATTTGTCACAAACCAAATTTTTTGGTACCATTTGGCAAATCGGCCCAATTGAACTTTTCATAAATTCGCTCATCTCCACTTATTGTATGTGCTCCTGTGAGATCAGAGAATAAATAGCAGGAAACGTAAAATCTATAAGATGCCAAGTTGAAACCTCCTCATCTCACAATAGATAACAGCGGTTATACCATAATTGGTTAAATTTCACCAAAACCAGGAGCAACTAATAGCAGATGAACAGGGAAGTGTCCCCATGTGTCTCACCAAGTTGCCAGTGGCGGCTCTGAGCCATGCGCCACCTCCTCTATTTAAAATCGGCCAGCCTGTTCCTAATGCAATGTCCCGCCTACCGTCGTGGAACGCATATGGAGCGCACGCTAACCGCGTGTTTCCTGGCAGCCAGTGAAGAAGGCCGGAACCATGTGACCGGAAGACAGGCCTTACAGGAAGCGATGGCGATAGGCTAGCGCCTATGGTTGCTTAGCAACCTCCTCACCGCTCATAGCTCCATAAGGTGGTGATTCCCATAACAATGATCACCCATTTATCACAAGATAAGCTAATTCAACAGATTTATATTGGCTAACGGTATCCTGCCACTGGAATATGTGTGTTTTACAATCTTACAACATCAATCAGGTTATAATTGCAAAATAAATATTAAATAAAAAAAATAAACAATTTCAGAAATAAAAAACATCAAAATTATTATTTATTCATTTAGATAAAGCAGCTGTAGTTTTGATACTCGTTCAGGCCATTGGGATGAGCAGTCTTCAAATAAAAAATCCATTTGGCTTCTCGCTGTAGGATTTATTTATTTTTATCCCAATTTCCTATTCTTCCTATTTGTTGAACTAATTCAATGCCCACGAAACTGAGGCAATCTACCCTCCCTCCATGTTCGTTTCTCACATGTCGGGCTATCGTTGTATCCCTGTCGTTGGTTACATCGCCAATAGGCTCTCTAACTCTACGTCTCAATTCCCTGCTAGTCTTTTCAATATATTCTTTTCCACATGCACATGCCATTTTATAGATGACTCCCCTGGATCGGCAATTAATCATGCCATTGATGAAATATTCCTTGTTGTTAGTCACATTTGTTTTACCATTTTTTTTTATAAATCTGCGTGCTACGCAGCCTCTGCACCTAAAGCATCCTTTAATAGGTTTTTGAAGCCAAGTGTTAGGGGCCACAAAATGACTATGTACTATTCTATTTTTGATTCTCCTACCCCTCCTGTATGTAATCCCGGGATGTTCACTGATAACTTTTCTGATGTAATGATCCATCCGCAAAATGTTCCAGTGTTTAGCAGTTATTTCCCTGACATTGGCTGATCCCTCATCAAAGGTGCTGATAAGACAAATCAGTCCCTTTTCGGTCTGTAAACTTCCAGTTTTAGATTTATTTATTAGAAGGGATGTACGCGACTTTTGAAGTGCTGATTTAAAGGCTGGGTTAAGACTCAGTACTTAGTGGATACCCCAGATCTAGGAACCTATCCGTAGATCCCTGGCTTGTTTAAGGAACTCATTTCCTCCTCAAGTTCACATATTGTCCTCGGGAAATTCCCTTTTTAAGGGGATAGGGATGACTACCTTTCCCAACATAGGAGGTAATTAGTAGATGTTGGTTTCCTAAAAATGGAGGTATCTATATCTCCTTCTGCATTTTTCATGATAATGACATCCAGAAATGGTAGCTTCGTGGGGTGGCACTCCGAAGTAAATCTGAGTCCAATCTAATTGTTATTGAGAGTTAACACCCAGGTCGAAAAAGACTCTTCCGTGCCATTCCGTACCACAAAAATATTGTCGATGAATCGCAACCACATGTCAATGTGGCCTACGTCAATCGACGAGCTATCTTTAAATATGCACATGTTCTCCCACCAGCCCAGAAAAGAGTTTGCATATGATGGGGCACAGGAACTCCCCATCGCAGTGCCCCTGAGCTGGTGGTAGAATCTATTGTTGAAAAGAAGTGAGAACTCTAATAGTTGGAGAACAAAGAGGCTATGCTGTTGGTATTGTCGCCCACGTGTAGACAAGAAGTGTTCCACTGCCCTAAGGCCCAAGTTGTGATGGATAGATGTATATAGGGCCTCAACATCTATGCTGGCTAAAATGGAATTAGTTTTCAGATGGACACCATCTAATTGTTTCAGGAGATCCCCTGTGTCTCAGATGTAGGATGGTAAAGCTACCACAAAAGGTGCTAATATTTTGTCAATATATACTCCAATATTTTGACTCAAACTTTTACACCCGAGACAATAGGTCTTCCCTTCAGGGGGTTGTGTCCTTTGTGAATTTTTTGAATTAAAATGTAGCAATTTGTGGATGAGATGGCAGCAGGAATTTATATTCATCCTGGCTGATAAGTTTCTCATGTTTTGCATTATGTAGTATTGACTTCAATTCAATTTATCTGAGGATTTTATTGTTATATTTTTATCTTCCTCTAAGATGCTCAAAGCTTCTAATTCCTCTGGGGTACAGTTAGGTGCGGCAAAATGGAAGAAACACTTCTATACATGTAGTGTCACCACTGGGTGGCATCTTCGTGCTTTTAGTTTTCAGGAAAGTGACGGGACCTTCACCTTCCATTTGATCACCCTGTGCTGATAAACCATGTAATAATTCGACATCGGCCAACATTTCTTTGGGAATACCTAATTCTAGGCACTGTTTTTCATTGATATACCAGCAAAGGGAAGCATACTTACCTGTTCCCTACCACTGGGCCATGGCTCCTTCGCTTCCTGACCTCAGCTGTCTCGCTCAGGTCCCCTAATGTCAATATTTATTTTGACACCGCTGCAACCAATCTCTGGCTGCAGCAGTGACCTGCTGCCCTTATGTCACATGACCTACTGACATAAAAACCCCAAACTCTGTATATTTTTCCTCCTATGTATAACTGTTTTGTTTTATGTAAGAACTTTCTGCCCCCTGTTCTCAGCATCACTGCATCCAGGCAGGATGTTTACATGCAAAACTTCCTGTTTTTATCAGCTTCCTACTGGGTTTTTTAACCAATCCCAGCATGCTTTGCTCTGTTATGTTTCACAGGTCTTGCTCCAACTAGCTAACATGGAGAGTGGAGGGGTAGGGGGCACGACTACTGTAGAGGCAGGCAAAGCAAGCCTTGAGAAACATTGCAAGCTGGGATTGGTTTGAAAATCCAGCAGGAAGCTGATATAAAGAGGAAGTTCTGCAGGTAAACTTCCTGCCAGGATGCAGTGATGCCAAGAACAGGGGAAGGAATGGGAACATAGTTGGCACATAAATATGCAGTGTTTGGGCTACACTGCGAGATATGCATCCCCCCGAGGACACCATGGAGTTTTTTAATTCATGTAAATAAAAGTTACGTTTTATTTTAAATTCTAAGGCGCTCGACCTATTGAAAATTTATTAGTGCAGATGAAAACAAAATGCCATTATGAACTTCATGTAAGGTAAAAGTATATTAAGTAATGAATAATTATATATTTTTTTAACCTAAAAACGACATGATGTTGAAAATAAAGAGTGCCTTTACCTTGCATTAACCACCTACGTAGAAACGTCATTTCATTTACTTGTAAAAGAGATTAGTAACCATGGATCCAAGGCTACGTGCATACAACTGAGCGTGTAAGACCAGGTATCCAGCTGCTGAACGCTACATCTTTGCTGCTGATGTGGAACAATCCTGTCACTTCCAGCTGCCCATCTTAAGGCATACACACCTCCCATGTATAACCAGCCGAGGTCTGTACGAGTGTTAAAGCTGATTCGGTGTTATTTGTGATTGTACAATACATAAGACTCATTACATACTTGTCTCCAAGTCAGCAAATACCGGCAGATGTCTAAACAAATGTTTATAAAGTGTTTTTATAACGAGCGCTCGAAGATGATAATTAATTTACATAATAAGAAGGATGAGATGAAGTCTGAAATGTCAAACCACCACTCTGCTTCCATAGCAAAACGGTATTAGTTTATGTTAGCATGTTTTTTTGCATTACAATGCACAACCTTTTGCAAGTTAGTGTTTTTGATACAGTAGTGATAGACAACTGCCACTGTTAGGTTATCCAGACCCATCACATCCACAGAGAGATCTATACAAATCAGTGCAGCAGCTTCTCACCATGACAATCAATAATGACTGACTAAAGGGGAACCTGTCACCTGGTGTGGGTCCACTAAACCACCAGCATGCTGTTATGTAACTGGGGTTTAAGGTCCTGCACCTGCCCATATCAAACTTCTACAGCCCTGCAAAGTTCAGTACATGAAGATGTAACTTTCTGTGAGAAGAGTCCAGGACTCATCACCAGCAGCACTGAGCGAATGTGCACTGCTAAAGCTGAGGACAGTTCTCCTTGCTTCACTGCAGATGCCCTACACATCGGGGTCATGAGCAGCGACTCAAGGAGTATCATCCTCGGCTTTGCCAGTCCAATGCGCATGTTCAGGATGCTGCTGGAGATGAGTCCTGAACTCCTGAACTAATTTACTGAACTTTGCAGGGTCGGGCAACTTTGATATACTCAGGTTTAAAACCCCAAACTCCAGCTACATCATGGCATGGAGGTTGTTTAGTGACCCCAAACTAGGTGACTGGTTCCCTTTTAAAGGCTTTCAACAACTTTGGAGAAGAATTTTTTATGATTGTGTTTTACTCACTTTGAGCTATAAATCATTTTTTTTATTGTTTTTTATAAAAATTTTATAACAGTTTCTGTTCTGCAGGGTTGTGTTTCAGTGTCTCTTTTCACTTCCAAACTAAAGCCATCAGGTTGCTGCCCTGATGACTGGGTGTTTAGCCCTTATCTCTGAGCACATGGCAGCTCATAAATGCTCATTTATGCCATATTGTTATCATTTGATAAGATAGCTATAATGAGTGTTTATGAGTTCAGAGATAAGGGCTACAAATCGAGCTGTCAGAGCAGCAGGCTGATGGGTTCAGTGCAAAAAGCAAGACATTCTGCAGATAGACTGAAACTTTACCCTGTAGAACGAAAACTGTTGAAATTTTTTATTAAAGACCAATTGAAAAAAAAAATTTTAGCCCAAAAATAGTAAAAGGCAATTATGAAAAAAAACTGCCCACAAAGGTGTTCATAGCCTTTAAGTGCTCCCAGTGGGATGATCAATGACTTTTCAGGAATCCATCCTCTGACTGGTACTTTTCAAAAACCTTATCATTCCTTTTTAGAATGAACTCAGGGCCCCAGTGCTACAAGGCAACCGTTTTAACCACCTTGCCTGGACTTCATTGGTTTTTCATGTTTCCATCCCCTGGTATTTTACAAAAGCTAATTCATCTATGAAGTGGTAATTTGGAGTTTTCACCAGGAAATTGATTTACCATTTGGACCTCCAAATACATTTTTTTTAGCTATTCTAGATTCTTTATTATTAGAATTCTCCGAATATTTTTGTGTCATCCCGAACTATTGGAATTTCCAGACCATGCGATGTTGGAATTGAAGATTTGCACTGTGCTAGATGGATATTCCTACCTTTTAGGACAAAGAATGCTCTGCTCTCCTTTCAAAGTGCCCACCATGCCAACGCCAAATGCTCCCAGACTTCTGCCAATTCTTATTTATTGAATTATGTCCCATCGTTCCGACACAGGAGTCACAGTCAGCTTCTATCTGCAGTCATGTGACTCGTGGAGAGCCAGCATCAGCAGGGACCTTCAAGTACCCTTCAGTTTTTAAAACTATTCAGAAACTGCTTTAGAAGGACGCCTGAAAAATCCTAAAAACTGCA
This sequence comes from Bufotes viridis, assembly GCA_033119425.1. Taxonomy (NCBI): domain Eukaryota; kingdom Metazoa; phylum Chordata; class Amphibia; order Anura; family Bufonidae; genus Bufotes; species Bufotes viridis. The sequence goes on along the minus strand of CM065592.1, from coordinate 418,721,756 downwards.
CTGTGTGAACTTGGCCCACATTTCCTATGGTCTGTTACTTTGTGTCCCCTGTTATGTTTCCTCTGTAGTTATTTCGTATTGTTACCATCCTTCCACTGCGCATACCGTGTTTCCCCGAAAATAAGCCCTACCCCAAAAAAAAGACCTAGCCCTATTTTGCAGGGTTTTTGGAGTAGGGCTTAAATATAAGCCCTACTCCAAAAATAAGCCCTAGATACATTTTATATTTAGGGAAGTGTGGGGGATGCAGCAGCACAGGAGCGCTCACTAATGGCTCCTGAGCTGCCAGGGTGGACGGGCAGGACCTCAGCGCCAGAAATCTCCACTCTCCCAGCTGATCAGAGGCGGGCAGGAGTTACAGCAGCGCAGGCTGGCAGCACTTAGGTTTCAGTGAAGCCGCTAGCCAGCGCATACATCGCTTCTGGTGGCTTCCCTAAATGCTAATTTTTGCTGGCAGCCGCGCTTCCATCTACGGTACATCGTTGGGCGGGCTGGACGGCTGCTCTGCCCTGTACTGCCGTGAGCCCGCACGTTCTAACTTACCGGTAGATGAAGGAGGCAGCAGAAGGATCTCCTTCTCTCTGCTGCCTTGAGCTGGAGGTGCTGATTGGTGGTGAGCGCGTCCTGCTCCCTCCCCCGCCTCCACCAATCAGCTCCCTGTGATCTCTCACGCCGTATCTCCCTGGTACCGTACACATTGCTGCCTAGGTCCCTTGGGTAAGGACAGCTCAGGAGCAGTATACGGTACCAGAAAGAAGTGTGGCAGCCTGTATCAGAGTACTGTGCCACCGACTGACACTACATGTTGTTCATGGAGCCAAAATAAGCTCTACCCCAATAATAAGCCCTAACCCTTTATTCAGAGAAAAAAATTATATAAGACCTTGTCTTATTTTCGGAGAAACACGGTAGTTACATAACCTGCGGCTGCGTGCCTATCACTGGCAGTGCTGGTAAGGAAGAATTATGTGGGTCATCACCGCGCTGTGTGTTTGTTGCTTTCAGCACTGAATTATATTATAAAAAATGAACGACTTCTATATATAGATGTTATTTAGAGGCATCCACTCGAGGCCTGTGCACTTCTAGCGGGCACCCTATTATGGGTCTGTTTTGTATGATACCTTATGTGCTTTCATTACTACCAGTTTCTAGATCTCTGCATGTGTTCAGTGAATGGAAGCATTCTTTCATGCATATACATAGAAGCTCAACATGTCCTCCCATATGCTGCAGACAGATGAAGGTTTGTTACAATGTTTTGGCTTAGACCATTGGACAACCATGAGTACACTAAATTCTGCACATCAATGGGTTCATAAACCTCATGGCCTTGACACCAGACTGATGCCTGTCATATATACTGCTCAGATGCATAACCTAAAGCTCCTGGGCCCTAATGCAAAATCTGTACCAGGGCCCCCACCTACCATGCATCATGCATAATACTGAAAATAAGAAAGTTGCTAGCTGACAATGTCTCTCTCCTCATTTCCTACGCTACGGCTGTACTCTGTAACCTTTGGCTCTAGGCATCCACTGTATGATGCAGGCTTCTAGCTCTGCCTGTCTTGAACTGTGGTGGTGGTGTCTTGATGTGTTTCCCCTCACCATGCAGCAGAGTCTGTATAGCTTGATTGCTTGATCACTTGCTGACAATAATTCACCATAGTTTACATATCTTCTGCAGTCTGGTACCATGCAGGCTCTCTAGGGCAGTGTTCCTCCTAGATGAGCTGCCTCAGGGGTCCTCATGGCCTAGAGGAGTAGGAATTGGATCTCAGGCTCCCTCACTTTCTACACTCTCGCCCTCTTTAACTAGCTCTGCCCCTCCCTTGGCAGGACCAGCCCACTCCTACCAGGAGGGGACGGATAGGATGGTAAGTCCTATTCCTGTTGCCAACCAACCGTAATGCACCTGCTGGTTAACAAGGTTCAGATTTTTTACATTTCTGGGGTTGTAGTTGCAGTAACCTGCAAGATGTGCTATGGTGCTATTCAGATCAGTGGCTGCACTGCTACACAGTGATCGTTGATGGTCTCCCGCACCAAGAACACCATATAGCCCCAGCCATACTGATAAGTGAGGAGTTGAAATAATGTTCAATAAATGTTTGCTGACATTTAACTCTACAAGGACTAAGGGTACTTTCACACTAGTTATTCTTTTCCGGTATTGAAATCCGGTAAAGGGTCTCAATACCGGAAACAAATGCATCAGTTTTGTCCTAATGCATTCTGAATGGAAAGCAATCTGTTCAGTATGCATTAGGATGTCTTCCGTTCCGTCCCTTGTACGGTATTTGACCGGACAACGGATCCGGGAAAAAACGATATCCGTTTACACACGGAACTGCCTGCTGAATCCTCACAACGCTAGTGTGAAAGTACCCTAAGCTTTACTTACATAACCACAGGCACCACATTATGGCTGTCGTCAGTATGTATTGACAATCAAAGGTTTTAAAGGGAATGTGTCATCTGAAAATGATATACAGTGGTCGATCAATTTACAATATCAATTGGCTTTAGGGCGACCATTGTATCTTGAACCCAATTGTAACTTGATTCCATTACTCTATGGAAAACAGGTAATTGGTTCCAGAGATCCAAAATGTCATCCCAAGATAAGAGAAAATGAAGATTTAAGAAAAAATAAGCAGATAACTAGAACAGATACCGCAAGTCGTTACATATCGCTGTCAGGAATAGATGCTGGAAGCTGTAAATCACTTTCTATGATGAGGACAGCCAATACAGGGGTTTTACCATAGAAATTATTGGTTGAGTCTGTCATTGTATGTTGAGTCTAGTTGCACCATATGCAGGCCCAGGAAAGACCATTGTGAGTTGAAAATATTGTATCCTGAGGCCTTTGTATCTTGAGGGATCATTGTACCGTTAAAATGTTTTCTTTTGTTACATATATTCTAAAATGGTTTGTCACTATGTCACTATATTTATTGAAAAAGTGCAGTCACAGCTCACCTCCTCCCCCTCTCTGCACAATGACCTATGAACAGATCCTAGAGCATGCCCACAACACTCTGTCATAGAAGTAAATAAGTCAACTCCGGTCTAATGTTTCTTATAGTCCATGTGGCACTAAATGCTATTAGTGGCAGCTCAGGCAAGATGGCCGACCACCTTATCATGGACAGATAAAAAGAATTTAAAAGACTACAACCATAAAATAAAAACAGATCAGAAAGAAAGAATATTTATGTGGTTTTAATTAGTAGAAAAAATGTAAGCAATACAATCCCTTTAATTGGTTTCTGAAGAACATTCCTAATGTCTTTGCAGGTAAAGGTGATGTATTCGGAGACATATTCTGGAAAGAGACCACCCTGGCCCCATCGTGTGCCAACGTTAGAGCGCTGACGTACTGTGATCTTCACGTAATAAAGAGAGATGCCTTACAGAAAGTCCTGGAATTCTATACTGCCTTTTCTCATTCCTTTTCCCGAAATCTTATTCTTACCTATAACCTGCGTAAAAGGGTGAGTGCGACTCTAAATGATGTTCTCTGTGGATTTCATGATGATGCGTTATTGGACTGTGCATTAGAAATATGATGAACCTAAAGGACTATTACCTTATTGTACTGCTAAGGTAATTGGGTCTACTTTTTATTATTTTGACAAACAGAGCCACTCTTGTCTGTTGACTGATCCTGGTATAGCAGCTCAGTCCCATTCAAGCGAAGCTTAACTGGAAAGGGGTCAAAGGGCATGACCAACCTACTGTTTTGCCAGCCATGGCCATGAATGGTTATTTTATAGGTACTAGGAAGATGTACTAGGTAAGGAAAGATTGAGGAGACCCTCCATAAGAGATGAAGGGTCCCCAACCATAACAAAAATAGGGCCCTCAGCTGGTGCTGGTTCGTCTCAACCCACCTTGAGACAGGAGAGCCCCAAGGTTAATAGGACTCTTGCTTTTTTTTCACTTTTGGGTTTGTAAGCAATGATGGACCTGTGGAGATAGGGGTATGTGTGGATTCACAGTGCCCCAGGGCCAGTTTTAGGGTGTGGCACATTTGGCTGTAGGCCAGGGTATCCATTTCATTGGGTGGGCCTGAGAAATGGAAATATATGGCCAGTTCCAGCACCTAGCAACCTCCTCCTCTGATTCCAGTTTCAATTAGACTTGAAGTGTGATGTGCCGTCTACACACATACATCAGCACTGGTGACGTGTGCCGGAGGCCATTGATTGGCTGGCAGGGGTGACATGCGGATAGATGGCATGTCACACTTCTGGTCCAGTAGCCGAGATGGGAGCTCACCACTGGAACTGGCAGGTAAGTCTTTTCTTTAAGCCCTGCCTGGCCATCTGCAAAGAGGTTCCCAGTCTCGGAGAACCCCTTTAGGAATAAAAAAAAACTCCTCTGAAAAGTGCATATATGTTAAAATGATTAGAAAAACTGTACAACAAACTGTATTGACAAGCTACTTTGTTTGTTGCCCGCGGCTCCATTTTTTATAAAACCGAGGCCTCCCCCTACTCATTGGCCCATAAGCAACTGCATGTTCTGCCTCCACGATACCAACGCCCTTGGAAGAGGACAATCAAGACTTCTAATTACACGGTTTTTATATTGATTTTTATATACACAAAAAAATATATATATTAATCATCCGCAACAGTTTCTTTTACCATGATTGTGACTCAAAGGTTTATATGGGAATTGTCGGAAACAAAACCTTCTGTTCATTGTTTTAAAGGTGATATTTTTCTTCAGTTATTTTTAGACAGCAAAGAGCAAAAACATGTCATTTCTGTCACTAATAGGATGTCAAGAGAGCAATTCTGAGCTTGTGCTTGGGGTTAGGAAATGAGTCAGAGGCCTCGCTGTGATTTATGCCTGAAACCGGAGCGCACCGAGAGAATATTTGGGATTGCAGCTTTGCACTCTGCATGGGACGATGGGATAAAGTGGTCATAGGTGGCAGCGAGTTCGGATTTCATAGTTGCCTGTCAATCTAAATTGGGTCAAAGGGAGTCTGTTACTGACATTTCCATCATAAAATTATTAGTGACATTACCAAGAGACTCACTGCCAACTGAATGCAATAGATCCTGCCATACATCCTGATCACACTAGTTAAAGGGGTTGTTCCATTAAAACACATTATCTCATACCTACAGGGTAGGGGATGTGTCCAACCACTGGGGTCCAGCCGATCATGAGAATGGGGGCTATCACAATTTCACAATTTGAATGGATTGACAGACATACATTTGCCCTGCCACTCCATTCCATTCCATGGGGCTGCCAGAAATTGCAGAGTATTTGTACTCGGCTGTCTCCAACAGTCCCGTAGAGTTGAATGAAGCGGTGGACGTGCATGCATGCAGTTTTTGGTTAATATATCAGTGACCCCTGTAAGAGGGCGCAAGGTGCCGTCATGGACGGAAGATATGTGTCACCGAGGTTCCTGGCCTCGGTGAGGTGAGAGCCGGGTTTTATGTGTCTGCAGCAGCTAGTGCTGCTTGACATTGATAGTTAGTTTGGCTGCAAAGCCAATCCGGGCCGGCTCTTACTGGGAGTAGGCAAAGAGTTGGGTGGGTGCCTACTCCCCACGGTCCAGGCCGGACTTTGCCGGGCTTTTTAAAGGCAGCCACATCAGCAGGTGTGGCTGTGATTGTCCTGGAGCTGCTGCTAGTGTTGTGTTGCTCTCTGGGCTGGAAGGATGAGCTCAGCAAGGAGTCGTGCAGTCGTCCTGGAAGCCTGAAGGTGGATTACCCTGCAAGTCAAAAAGGCTGGAACCGCCCTGCTGTATTCCCGATATTCAATCCCGGTGCTCTCCTATGACGTGTCCACTCTAATGGTCCTAATCCTCAAGGCTTCAGTACTCTTCAAAGACCGTTACCTCTAGAAGACCAAATTCACACGAACATAGTGAAGGACCCTCACAATAAGGTATAATCAAAGGGATTTATTATACTCACAAGCGAATCAATGGTAAAGGCATATATAAAAGATAAAATCCGTGGTATCTGCCCGACCCGGGTTTCGCTCAAGGCTTCCTCAGGGGCGATTGCGCATGTCCCAAAAAGACGTCTTTTTATAGTGCCTTAGTCCGGAAGCATATTAACACATAAATTGATCCACCGTAAAATTACGTTACACTAAAACATAATTCATTCATAAAATAATTGCACTCAATTATTACAACTAAAAGAAGTCGTCTCACCATACTCATTCTTCACTTATTTCTTACATTATTAATCATAATATCTTTATCCACTGTCTTTTTCACTAAGTCGAGATCATCCTTAAAGGGATTCATATCCCTTTCCATTATTCCAACTATTTGTTAAGTTCGCTACGCACCATTCATTAGAAAAGGGGATGGGTTAAATACGTGGGTTTTTCTGGTCATGTGACCCTCACATGACCGGGGGAGGAATCCTCTCCATTGATAAAAAACTATGTCACATGTATACAGCAGCCTATCACCAACTACTATCCATGGGTGTGTATCTCACAGGTCCTGCGAACCAAAGAAGGGAACTGCGGCTGGGCCGACCGCCAGGTGCGAACGCGCACCTAAACATCTCACAGGTTCTCACAGGCTTTTTTGTGTTTGCTGAGTGTGAATTAACACCAAGAGACTGTTTATCGTTTATTTTGTGCAAGTGTGAATAAAACACTGTTTATTGCACTTTCTGGACTTCTTGTTTTGCCTCTGTACTGCACCCGCACTGCTATCTACCAGAGCGACTCCCCACATTTGGTGTCGGATGCGGGCATGCGCAGTGAGGCTGGCGTAAACGCCGAAGTTTTTTTCCCAAAGTGAATGTCATATGTCAAGCCGGCAAAGTTTCAACACGTGAACTCTGATAAGACGGAGGCCGTTGTAAAGGCTCTCGTGGAGGCCAATTTACAGCAGCGGGAGGCCAACAAGCAGCAGCAGGAGACAAACCAGCTGCTGTTGCAACATGTAATGGCTTTGCAAGCGACTGGAGCCTCTCACCGTGCCCATGATGCCCGGAAGCGGTCCGTGCAGCAATTCCCAAGATGACCCCGAGGATGATGCCGAGACCTACCTGGCAGTCTTCAAAAAGTGGCCGTGAGGGAGAAGCTGCCCCGTGACCAGTGGGCTGAGGTGGTCGCTCCGTTCCTGGCTTCCGGACCCCAGCAGGTGTTTTTCGACTTGTCGGACGACCAAGCGGCCGATTATGACACCGTGAAAGGAGAGATCCTAGCCAGACTGGGGTGAACGTGCTGGTCCGCGCTCAAAGAGTCCACCAGTGGGACTTTAAAACGACTGAACCTGCTAGGCCGCAGTACTACGATCTGCTGCACAGGCTGCAAAAGTGGCTGCAGCCTGATCTACTAAGTCCCACTGCCATGCTGGATCGACTGTTGGCGGACATCTTTTGGAGGGCCCTGCCTTATCCCCTCCAGCACTGGGTCGGCCAGGCGTCTCCGGTAAGTGCCCTGGAGATGGTCGACCTGGTGGAGCGTTACGAGGCCACCAGAAACCTGCAGGGGGTCTTGCTGGGAAGGGGCCAGTCAAACCCCGGAGGCCTCCACCCCAGTTCCGACGACCGGCGACAGAGAGACCTGCACGGAATGTATCCCCTGCGGATCCGCCTCCGTGGTATGCTGGAGGTGTCAGGAGCCAGGCCACATCAGGGCCGACTGTCCGCATCAGGGTGAGCCGATGGATGTGAACTACGGGTATCGCCACTCCCTGTATGCCCGGAAGCTGTGTGCAACTGGCACCCGTGAGGGGCAGGACAATAACCACCTGTGTCAGGTAGAGGTGGGAGATTCTCTGGCGGTGGCCCTGCTGGACTCCGGGAGTTTAGTCTCCCTGGTAAGAGCTGCCCTAGTACGGCCTGCGGAGTATACCGGCCGTAAAGTCGGGGTCCTATGCATCCACGGAGACTTAAAAGACTACCCCACTGCATTAGTGACTTTGTCCACAGCTGCTGGTAAGTGGACCCACGAGGTGGCTGTCGCTACCAAACTCCCACATGAACTGATACTTGGGAGGGACTTCCCAGGTTTCCCGGCGCTGTGGCCGGCTATAAAAGTGTCTGATGGGCCCGAGACAGGGGTAACCCTAGTAGAGTGGCCTGATACCACTGGAAGGCCAGAACCCTGGGAGCCCGAATCTGAAGGGCCAGCGGTAGGGGTGACCACTGCTCCAGCGGTAGAGGGGGAGACAACCCCACTGAGTGTAATGGTGGGAGACACGGAGGACTTGCCACCGGGACCTGAGTTGGCAGACCTCAATGTCTCCGGGGAAAATTTTGGGACCGCACAACACCGGGACCAAACCCTAACCAGGTCCGAGGTGAGCCAGTTGAACAGTTGGTGGTGCCCACCGCATATCGCAAGCTTGTTATGGAGCTTGCCCACCAACATGTTCTTGGGGGACACATGGGGTGGCAGAAAACGCAGGACCGCGTACTACAGCGATTTTACTGGCCCGGTTTGTTTAAGGAAGTAGAGGAGTTCTGTAAGTCCTGTCCGACCTGTCAGGTAAATAGCCCCCAGCCGCATTACAGAAGTCCCCTGGTCCCTCTCCCAATAATTGAGGTCCCATTCGAGCGTATTGCCATGGATCTGGTCGGACCCGTACCGAAGTCTGCTAGGGGTCACCAACATATCCTGGTGATTCTGGACTATGCTACTCGATATCCAGAGGCGGTGCCTCTGCGACACACATCGGCTAGGCTCATTGCAAAGGAGTTAATGGAGATGTTTACCCGGGTGGGCCTACCTAAGGAGGTTCTGACGGACCAAGGGACCCCTTTTATGTCTAAGATTATGAGGGAATTGTGTAAACTGTTGCATATAAAGCAATTACGGACGTCCGTTTACCATCCGCAAATGGACGGCCTTGTGGAAAGATTTAACCAAACTTTAAAAAATATGCTAAAAGGGTGGTGTCCCGAGATGGGAAGGACTGGGATCTGCTTCTGCCCTATCTCATGTTTGCAGTGCGAGAAGTGCCCCAGGCCTCTACTGGGTTCTCGCCCTTCGAACTGCTTTATGGCAGACGCCCACGGGGCCTGTTGGACATCGCTAAGGAAGCGTGGGAACAACAGCCCGTCCCCACAAAAGCGTAATTGAATATGTTACCCAGATGCAGGAACGTATGGAGAGGGTGTTACCGCTGGTCCGGGAGCATATGGAGGCAGCACAACAGGCCCAAAGTAGAGTCTATAATCGTCAGGCTCGGGTACGAGACTTTAATCCCGGAGACCGAGTTTTAGTTCTGGTACCCACCCTTGACAGCAAATTTCTAGCTAGGTGGCAGGGGCCCTATGAAGTGCTCGAGAAAGTGGGGAAGTAAATTACAAGGTGCACCAGCCAGGGCGGCGGAAGCCGGAGCAGGTGTATCATGTGAATTTGCTGAAGCCATGGAAGGATAGGAACTCGTCCAGCGATGACAGCCCTCGGCCAGGGCTTCTAGGTGAGAAGGATCCAGCCCCTCACCTCGAAGTCCGGGAAGCAGCAGCCACCGTAAAAATTTCAGATAGCCTATCCTCCAAACAGGTCCAGGAAGTTAAGGAGTTCATTAGTCGGAACACGGATGTGTTCTCGGACCTCCTGGGCGCACATCCCTAATCCAGCATGACATTATCACTGAGCCTCAGGCCAAAGTCCGGTTAAAGCCGTATCGGGTACCCGAGGCTCGGCGACAAGCCATTGTGAAGGAAGTGCAGCTGATGCTCCAGTTAGGTGTCATCGAGGAGTCAAAAAGTGATTGGGCCAGTCCGATAGTCTTAATACCCAAGCCGGACGGGACATTGAGATTCTGTAACGATTTCCGCAAGCTGAATGAGGTGTCCAAGTATGACGCATATCCCATGCCGAGGGTGGATGAGCTCATTGAAAAATTGGGCCAAGCCAGGTATTTTTCTGTCTTGGACCTCACCAAAGGGTACTGGCAGGTACCCTTAACGGAGGCTGCCAAGGAAAAACTGCTTTTATCACACCGGAGGGGTTGTATCAGTACAAGGTATTACCCTTTGGTCTACATGGCGCCCCGCCACGTTTCAAAGGCTTATGGATATTGTGCTTCGTCCACATCGACGGTACGCCTCAGCGTATCTGGATGATATCATTGTCCATAGCACCGACTGGGAGAGTCACCTACCGAAGGTACAGGCCGTAGTGGACTCCCTTAGGAAAGCTGGCTTAACTGCTAACCCAAAAAGTGTGTGGTAGGGTTAGAAGAGACCAAATACCTAGGGTATGTCATTGGGCGGGGTGGTCAAACCTCAGGTAAACAAAATTGAGGCAATTAAGAATTGGCCCCGACCTGTCACTACGCGGCAAGTAAAATCATTCCTGGGCATGGTGGGATACTACATGAGGTTTATTCCCAACTTCGCTACAATTGCTGCTCCATTGACAAGCCTTTTAAAGGGACGCAGGTCAGTGTCGATCCAGTGGAATGAGCAGGCGGATAAGGCTTTCTCTGCTCTGAAGTCGGCCCTGTGTGGGTCCCCGGTTTTGGTGACGCCCGACTTCAGGAGAGAGTTTGTGGTACAGACCGATGCCTCTGAAGTGGGCCTCGGGCTGTACTCTCTCAGGAAATCAATGGGGAGGAGCATCCCGTGGTTTTCCTGAGTCGCAAACTCACCCCAGCCGAAACCAGGTACAGTATAGTGGAGAGAGAGTGCCTGGCCATCAAGTGGGCACTAGAGTCTCTCCGCTATTATCTGCTAGGGAGAAAGTTCCGTCTGGTGACCGACCATTCCCTCTAAAGTGGATGTGCCAGGCGAAAGACAGGAATGCTCGGGTCACCAGATGGTTCTTGTCTCTGCAGAACTTCAAGTTCACAGTGGAACACAGGGCAGGCCGCTTGCAAGGAAATGCGGATGCACTGTCTCGAGTACAGTGTTTGGCGTGTGTTCACCCTGTCGGGGTTGAACAAAGGGGGAGGTATGTAAGAGGGCGCAAGGTGCCGTCATGGACGGAAGATACGTGTCACCGACGTTCCTGGCCTCGGTGAGGTGAGAGCCAGGTTTTATGTGTCAGCAGCAGCTAGTGCTGCTTGACATTGATAGTTAGTTTGGCTGCAAAGCCAATCCGGGCCGGCTCTTACTGGGAGTAGGCAAAGAGTTGGGTGGGTGCCTACTCCCCACGGTCCAGGCCGGACTTTGCCGGGCTTTTAAAGGCAGCCACATCAGCAGGTGTGGCTGTGATTGTCCTGGAGCTGCTGCTAGTGTTGTGTTGCTCTCTGGGCTGGAAGGATGAGCTCAGCAAGGAGTCGTGCAGTCGTCCTGGAAGCCTGAAGGTGGATTACCCTGCGGCTGGGCCGACCGCCAGGTGCGAACGCGCACCTAAACATCTCACAGGTGATTGAACCTGGTTTTGGACTCTTTGGTTTTGCTTTTTTGTGTTTGCTGAGTGTGAATTAACACCAAGAGACTGTTTATCGTTTATTTTGTGCAAGTGTGAATAAAACACTGTTTATTGCACTTTCTGGACTTCTTGTTTTGCCTCTGTACTGCACCCGCACTGCTATCTACCAGAGCGACTCCCCACACCCCATATAAGTAGTATGCAACACCTATTTAACAGGGTCTTAACAGTATCTTCTTAAATCATAGTGTTATACTGGCGCTCCATGCCCACCCCCACCTCCACCTCCCTCTTCCCATTGGAAATGGCCACAAGAAGCCGCAACACCTGCCGTTCCCAACTGTGGCCTTATCCTTACTGCTGTCCCTTCCTCCCCTCATAGGGTACACTGACGTACTGTACACATATTCTCACCAGCGCTTTTAGGGACAGCGCACACACATCCTAATCAGTTCCAGTCTATTGTAGACCTTCCTTTGGTATTTTAGGAACCTTCCCCTATGAGAGGTACTGCGAGCCCCTGGGGAGCTTGTGCAGAGGAGTGGGAGTGGCACTAATGAAGTATTGTGTCATGGTGTACTCCCTCAGCGCGTTGTGCCCTTGGGACTTGTGCAATGGAGGATGAGGCCAGGAGTGAATGTTTAACAGTCTCTTTTTACTAAGTGCAAGATGTAAGGTATAATACATGCCATAGCAGCAGATTTAAAGTACAGTTTCTGGTACTAGTAAAGGAGGTATGGAGGCATGTTGAATAGCTACAACTTAGCACTTGGGGCTATAGGTATTCAATGTCAGGTCTAGATTTCAACTTTATCTGGCCTAGAGATAATTGGGTGTCTGAGCCATAGTCCCTCACCTTACAGTAGTGTCTGTAATTGAGTTTTCAGCTGTTCACGCTGCTGTCTTGTATCTCAAGAGCAGGAGCTCTGAAGTGTGCTTCCTCTCCTCACAGAATCTACTCAGTAACTTCCCTCCTGGCAGAAAACAGGATGAGCCCACTCCTACTAAGAGAGGAGGAACAGGGTGGTTAACCCTCCTGGCAGCCATTTGCCAACCATACCTCTTATTGGAAGGTACAGCCAGAACAAATAAAATATACACAACATTACAATATATTTGCAGATACCCCCAATTCTGGGGCACTGCAGATGTTGCCTGATTAATTGGTTCTAGTACACTAGTTTCCTACAAAGGTGTTTTGTTATCTTATTTGTCTATTCTGACTTCTGCCTGGTCTCCAGATTTTACTCTTCGCTGCCTGACCTGACCCGACCCCTGCCTGATCTCCGTAATCACCCTAAATTGCTTGCCCCGACCTTGGACTCACTGTGGATTGCACAAACTCTGCCTGCCCTGACTATGTCCTTGATTATAGTTTTGCCTGCCCCCTTGGTATTTCGTGTATTTTGGCCCCAGTGGGTCAGCAGTCTACTGAAGAGGTAGCGGCCTGGTGCTTCCCCTGCAGCAGAATCCAGATCCATATATAGGGGTTAAAGGGTGAAGATAGAGGGCCATTTAGATAACACCCTTAGGTGTAGCCCTAAACAAAATCTGTTTGGTACACACAGTGGATCCACATCTGCTTTTCAACACATATTATTGACTTTGATGTACATGGCAAATGGTTCACAAGTAGCTCTCTACAATAGCAGCTTTCTGACAATCTATAATACAAAGGCATATATTCAACTGTGGCAACCACAATTCTTCAGAGATGGTTTTGTAACCTTTTCCAATCTGATGAGCATCAAAAACTCTTCCTCTGAGGTCCTCCGAAATCTCCTTTGTTTGTGCCATAATGTACTTCCATAAACATGTGTTGTGAAAAATAGACTTTGTTTTTTAAATAAAACAGGTCACCCATTTACACCTGATTGTCATCCCATTGATTGAAAACATCCAACTTTAATTTCACCTTCAAATTACCTGCTTATTCAAAAGGCTCACATACTTTTGCCGTTCACAGACATGTGATATTGGATCATTTTCCTTAATAAATCAATGATCAAGTCTAATATTTTTGACTCATTTATTTGATTTGGTTATCTTTTATTTATTTTAGAAAATCTGGTGCAGTTCTAGATCAAAATTATGCACTAATATAGACATTCTGGAGGGTCCACAAACTTTCAAGCACCACTGTACGTCTGCTCCAAGCCGCTATGTGTTTAATCACAGGAGAAAGATACTCTTTCTGCTTTCTGTCAGCCTGCAGATGTCAGACATATTGAGATAAAATGCATTATTTATGCCCATTCTGCCACATACCCAGGTTTTATGACATTAGAACGTACATCGCAACTTGAAAACTGCTCACCAGATCTGGATTATTCATCGAAAACTATGTGCAGAATAAAATAGCACAATCTGCACATCATCATTGCTGAATACATTACTCATTCACTTTCATCCTATGCAGAAGACTCTTACGTTAGAATTCAAAGCAATTTCTACTCTTTTCTAGATTTTTAAATGGTAAGTTTGCACTAATACGACCATCACTTCTATACTGTCCTCATCCCAACCCCTTTCCATGATAATTTTGCCTCCCTTGTTTGCTAATAGTATTTTCAATCCCACACCGAATACCAAGTTCTCCAGTCTCTCCAAAGACCCCAATGTGCCCTTGTAGACAACGGCCTTGTGATCTTTAAAGATGTTGTTTTTGGTTGCCACCTAATCTTCTCAAATTCACTGACAACTCCACGTTTCCTCATTGTCTTGACCTTATGGGAAACATTTCCTAAACCTACACTTGGTTTACTCTCTCCAGGGTTCTTTGCATAGTTTGCCTTCCTTGTGTTTCTTTTCACCCAAAAAAACATTCTCCATAACTTTTAATTTTTGATGTTTCTTGAGTGTACTGATATGATTACTCCACCCTTTATTCTTGATTTTTTACATTGCTTTTGTCAACTTTCCTCCGATGAACTACTCCAGAAGCTTGGGGTCATTGCTACAAAGTACAGATTATGTCTGGTCTACGGACATTTTCCCTATAATGCCTTCTAGAAGTTTACGATCTGTAGAATTCCACAAGGTTGAGATACCTTACCTCTGGGATCTGTATCTTGAATACGAAGGGTCTTCTAACCCATATCCCACCTGGAGAGACAAAGTCCAGGCAGATAATTGATGGATACTGTAGGTGTGCACAGCTCTCTCCATACACTTCTACAGGAGTTATGAAAACAGGACCACCATTCTAGAGATCAGTGAAGGTCCTTGTTATTGAACCTTAATCAGGCTTCACTGATTATCATGTGAAATCCAAATTAGTAGAAAGTTACTGAGCTCGGATCGGAGAATAATTTGAGACACAAGCAGTATGTGTCCAACAAGATCATTCCACTTTAATGAAGCAGTGTATAATATTATATAATACCTACAGATAAAGGTGTGACCATATCATGTTGATGTGCCATGCATGCCTGAGGTTGGAATACCCCTTTAATTCTGTGGTAGCTTGATAATGAAGAGAACTCCCTCAATCTCTTCAATTCTCATCCCAAAAACCAGACCATGCCAACCAGTTACATAAAAATCAACGACATCATATGGTTAGGGCTTTAGTATAATTGTGTTGCCTTACATCAATTAGGTGGTGTCTTTTTATTTTATATCTTGGATTTAATACTTCTTTTAAATTTTTACTGCAAAAAAATCACTAAAAATTAGTAATGTAATCAGAAGACATCATGACCTTTAGAACTTACTGGTAACTAATAACCGTACCCCCTTCACCCCAATCACCAGTGGTGATGGTAAATCTGAGAAGGCTTCTGTAAGGGTCAACTCAATCAAACTCCATTATGAATTGAACTGTGATAGACTCTCGAGAATCACCAAGTTCAAGGATACAGTCTCAGGACCAAAGGTAGCTAGAATACCTCTTATATTAAAAGGACCTGGCCTGTCACAGTTCATATACTATAATAAACTTGACTCTTGCTAAGAATGATTATAAACATATTAATATAATATTATATAATATCCCCAGTCCCGTTAGTACCATTAATTTTTCAAACCCGTGTAGTTTTTGATTGATCAATTGAGACAAGTAACTAGTATTTTTATTCTCATTAGGGGAGGTTTACTAAGTTAAATGCTACTGAATTATGGCAAAAACGAGGCCCATGGTATTGAGCAGTTATGAAAATCAGACTTACGAGTAACTTGACTAGATTTTTTATGATGTTCTCTAGGAGATCTAATTTTCAAGAAGTCTACAGCATTAGGCCGTATGGTGAATCAAACCAATTTATTAAATTACAACATGATAGCAGCGACGTTTCGACCCCACAGGTCTTTTCCAAACAGTGCTTGAAAAAGACCTGTGGGGTTGAAACGTCGCTGCTATCATGTTGTAACTTTAATAAATTGGATTGATTGACCATATGGACGAGTGCTGCGGACTTCTTGAAACTTATAAATTATATCTACAATGGGACCGATGGCCAAGTTCCCTATCTGCGTGCACCAACACTGTGACTTAAATACAAACCTTGGTATGTACCTGGATTAGGATTTGTAGTGCTGCTTGCCTTTTGTTTTTTCGTTCTCTAGTAGCTCTACATATTGAATTGTAGGACTCTTAATCCAAAATTATTGAGACCTCTTGTGAAATTGCTTGGTCTAAATTGGCTGCAGGCAGGGCCAACACTAGTAGGTGAGTCAATAAACCATCAAACATAAGCACATTGAGGGGTCGGTGGAACCAATAGAAAAATACAATAGAATACCCCTTTAACATAATTTTCAACAGGTAGTGACAGTCTGCATCCCCTACTGAAAGGATCATCTTTACCTGCTCCTGGTCCTTCGCACTGGTTACGCATCTATATCTTCTGGTCCAGAGTTTGTTTTTTTCCTCCCCAGCATGGGCATGGCCACCTGATCCTCTCCAGCCAACTGCTTGCTTCAGCAGGGATGTGTCTGGCTTAATTATTATCCAAGTCATGTCCCAAGGCCTGTTTAAAAGGTCAAACATTGACTTCTGGTGGCATTAGAGGCAGAGCTTGCTAAGAACTCATGTGCATCCCCTCTTCCTATAATTCCAGAGGAGTATTGTTTGGCCTATAAGACTCCTCGTGCCATTTAGGTGCTATCCATAAGGAGACATAGTATCTCCTGAATCCTAACCTAGGCTTTTCACCTAGTTAAGCCAGTACTCTCTGCTCTGCACTGATGAGGGGCAATTACACCAAAACAGCTGTTTACAGATGAGGTGCTGGCTTATTATCCAAGTCATGTCTCAAGGCCTGTTTAAAAGGTCAAACATTGACTTATACAATAGATACCTTACATCTGGTGGCATCAGAGGCAGAGCTCGCTAAGAGCTCATTTGCATCCTCACTTTCCAGAATTTTAGAGGGTTGTGGCCTGGCCTCTTCATAAGGATATATAGAATCCCTTGAGCTAATATATAGCTTTTATGGGTGACAGGCCTATTGACATCACAAAATCACAGACCTGTTAGATCGTCCAACAGTAGGCCTGGTAATTGTTGGGGTCTAAAATGGAAATCACTGAAAAGTAGAGAGACCCTCCCTAAAATATAACCTCTAATTAATACCTTTAGACAGACAACATAAATCTTTAATAGTCCCTCCCTAGATAACGGATACAGCAGGCTCAGTGACCCAGAGACATATGAAGATAACTGGGGGGGCAGCTCACCCTGACTCACCCTACCTAAAGCGGAATAGCCGCCTGATAAGCCGATCCCACTGCCTTCAAAACTACCCCTCAGATTCCCTATGTTGACATATAGTGAAACCAGGATGGAAGGGTGGGATGTCTTAGATAAGAGTGTGGAGGGTGACAAAAAAGGGAGGAGACGCTACATTGAGCCTATTAAAACCAAGATAAGATGCCAGTATGCTCATGGTGCTCAGGTCCACCAGTACAGTAACCATTCAACCAAATATTTTTTTACATCTCGAGTTAGAGCCCTATATTTTACGTAGCGTAATTCCAAATCTATAGTTTAGGGTAGGTTGGCTTGGATAAAGATTCTGCTTGTTTTCATATATTTGGTAAATCTGTGCTAATCCTGGCTGCAAGAGTTTTTTATTAAGTTGAGACATGATTCTTAAGTCAATTTTAGAAATTTCACTGACGAAATTCTTACCTGTCCCTTGATAAAGTCAAATGTCATCTGCTGTATAAGGGCTTACTGCTTTAATGATACAGATAAAGGTAAAATGCTATTATAGTAACCAATTAAAGGGATGCTCCAGAAAAAAAATCCATGGCGTGTTCCTTCTCAGGGGTCATGTCTCTCCTGCCACAGCTCAAAGGGCATGTCCTGTCTGAGGCATCTCTTACCCTATCACAGCTCAGTGGGTTTGTCCTCTTTCTGTGTAGCTGTCCAAACTTACAATTGATATGGTTAGTGACAGTCAGTTAAAGGATGGAACTGAGCATGTGTGACCACCTCAGGAGGATGGACAGAGATAAATAAAGAAAAGAACAAACAGCAGGTGTCGCTACACAGATAGATTTTACTGTTCTTGCTAAAGGGACGAGGACGTGATGGCGTAGGGTGGTGCATCACACCCCCTGCTCCTCCCCTCCTGCCATGTCGCACCGTGATTCTCGTTCACCTGTTCGATCTGCTCTGGAGCCATAGAGTTATCCTGTGTGGCCGCTAAGCTTGCCGATTGCTGGAGAGGTGCCTAAACGGTCACCACATGAAAACTGGGGGCTCGGTCGGTCCTTTGCGGCGGCTGTCCCTCGTGGTGTAAGGTTTCCTCGGATGGTTCTTCTGGCTGGAATGGAGGTTTGGAGTCCCAAGAAGCCCCTTATTTCTCTCCCTTCTGCCTAATTCCCCTGTTTGCTCCTTCCTTCGTCTCTGTTCCCTGGAGAGGCTGGGACTGCTCCTGATTTCTATGTTCCTGCCTGTTCTGGACGCTCTGCTCGCTGATTCCCATATCGGGTCCCCGTGTGCGTTCTCCTGGATAAACTGCTGCGGTCTGTGGCTCGCTATTAGAAGACTGGTGAGATCTTTTTGATTTGGACTGTTTTTGCTTCTTTTTTATTTTGCCTACTGTGTTTTGTTTATTGTATTCCCCGTGAAGCATTAAGACAAGGAGAGGGGAAGAGGAAAAAAGAAAGGAAGGAGAAGAAAAAAAGGGTCCTAAGCAAAATAGGCGATCAGGGGACCACTATGTTTTAAAAACAAGTCAAAGACCTACAGATTTGCCAAAAATCCACCAGTTTCTGAAATCTCCAAAGGTCAATACAAGAGCAGGGCAAAAGGGGACTCCTGATACTAATTCTAAGAAAAATATTAGTGCCGAATGTACAGTGGAAGAAACACTGGACAATTACTCCAAGGCAGAGGGGTTGGAGAGGGTCGCTGAAAGTGATTCGTCCAATGTTGAATCTTTCCCTTTAAAATAAATATTAGCTGTGGTAAAAAAAAACTGAGATTTAATTCAATATCTCAATGCAGCTTGGGGCAATTCAGTCAGATGTGGCGTTTATAAGGGACGATGTTTCAAAGATCCGTGATAGAGTTGTAACTATAGAAAAATCGGTGGGGGCCTTGCAAAATAAAGTTAAAACGCTCCAAAGTAAAACCCACATGCTGAAGTTGGATCTTAATATGCTTAAAAAAAGTGGTAGATCTGGAGGATAGATCAAGGAGATGCAATGTGAGAATTCTGGGGCTTCATGAGGGCACAGAGGAAAAAGATTCCGCTCAAATGATACAGACATTGATTCTGGAGAAATTTGGAAGAGATCACTCTAAACCAATTCCCGGAAGGCAGCCAAGATATTTGCCTCAAGGAATAGAGATATGATCTTGAGAAGGGCAAGGGAGTCACACCCCATTCTATGTAACGGGAATAAGTTGTTTTTTTCCAGACTTTTCTAAGGAGATCCAAGAGAGGAGACGCAGTTTTATTGCGGTGAAAAAACGTTTGCAGTTCATTTTTTTGATATGCCGCAACTGGCTCGATTGCAATAACCTTTAAATATTTTGGGGATTTGGACTAAGGTTCATAAATATGATTAAGCTTTTGTATAATTCTCCCATGGCAAGATTGAATATTAATGGGGCTTTGACAACGAGTTTTTCTTTGAACAGAGGTACCCGTCAAGGATGTCCACTCTCTCCACTACTATTTGATATCTATATTGAGCCCCTAGCTTTGGCTGTTAGGCAGGATTCTAAGATAGAAGGATTTGGAACAGTGGGGCCTGATGACGGCATTTCTTTATATGCGATGATGTTTTATTTTTTATTAATCATAGTAACACAACACTTCCAAGAATTATTCAGATAGTTAATCTTTTTGGTAAGGTCTCGGGTCTTGATATAAATTGGTCGAAAACTCTTGCCAATAGACAGTTTTGAACTTTCCAGTAAGGGATCCCTGAGTATGTTGAAGGTCTCTGACTCGTTTCAATATTTGGGCATTATGATATCCCCTAAGGTTGAAAGCTTTTTACAACTTAATTTGACTCCATTGATAAGCAAATTGTTTTCCAAGATTGCGATATGGCTCTGACTTCCTTTATCTAGAGCTGATAGGATATCTTTGGTGGAAAGATTGAGGATAAGTTTGGTGGAAGGATTGAGGATAAGTTTTTTTAACTAATCAAAAGAATTATTAATGATTTGTTGAGGGGAAGAAAGCGGGTACGGCTTAAACTAGAATATAATGGTTATATTATGGTTATACTGTCATTGGGAGAAGAGTGTACTTTGAAAGAGTCTGGTGAGGAGATCTCCTTATAATAATATATTTACATTATTGGAATCTGAGCAGCTAATCAATGGATCATAGAGAGGCTAGAAAGCTACTCTATAAAACATGGGATTCCATTAGAGGATGGTTAAGAGTAAAGAGATCTCTTCAGTGTTCTCCTCTTTGGCAAAACCATCATCTACAGGCTTTGATTAAGCTAGCTGGGGACCACTACTGGCAAAAATGTAATATTTTTTATCTTGCACAGGTGGTGAGGAATGGAGAAAGTTTACCGATTGCGGGGCTGGCACAGAGTAAGAATAGGGGTAATTTGCCCTGGTTTAGATATTTTCAGTTACGTTCAACACTTTCTACTGTAAAGGAAAAACCACTATTGGAGAGATTGCTAATTTGTATAAATCTCTACTTAAGGCACTATTTATTAACTCTTGTTCACCAATTTAATATTTTGCACAGAGTGTATGTTATTCTGAAAGGGTTAAGTAAATGTCGATTAAGAGATAGTTCTAATTGTCCACGATGTGATGCACTTGGGGCTGATCACTTACGTATGCTATGGTCCTGCACAGAACTAAAGGAATACTGGAATGCTATTAATAATTTCATTATGTACAAATTTAAATTGATGGTCTCATTTACTGTAGAATGTTGGATTTTGGGTGATCTTTCCAAGGTAAATTGTTATAAATATAACAATTTTCCTAACCAGAATAATGTTCTTGGCGAGACTTTTGATTACCCGAGTATGGTTTTCACGTAATATTCCAAATGTTAGTGCATGGGTAAATCTGTTTAATAGGGTCAAAAAATATGAATATATATTATATAAGCAAAGAGATACTGAGCAGAAATGGATTAAGATATGGGAGGCTTGGATGTTTTAATCTTTCTTGCCTTAAGTCCTCCGTTTAACTTCTATTTTATTTTTTTCTTTCTTTCCTTTTCTCATGAGTGGGTTGATAGAGAGTTTAGAGACGCATCGCAAGGGGAGGGAGGGTAGGTAGGGATTTAGATGGGTAACGGGGAGGTGAAGTGATAATAACTGTCGACTGTTATTATATGTAAAGATAATGTTTTGTACTTTATTAAAAATAAATAAAATAAGTTAAAAAAAAAAGATTTTACTGGAAAACTCAGTGGCTATACTAAAAGTTTAATTACATCTGGTTGCAAAAATTTTAAAACTTTTTTAAAAATGTAGAATTTTTTTTTTTTTTTTTAGGATAGGCCATCAATATCTAATTGTCAGCTAACAGTCAGCTATTTGGTTATAGCTCCAGTGCTAGAACTACACAGTTCCATCCACCGTGTAGTGAACAGAGCTGGTTATTGGAGTGCTGCTTCCATTGAAGTCGTGGAAACCGGCTCCATCCATGCAGAGTGTTAGACCCCCGCAGATCTGATATTGATGGCCTATCCTGAGGACAGGCCATCAAGATAAAAGGAGAGGACAGCCTCTTTAAAAATGAAAGATCTAGATCATGTTACCGCTGGAGTAAATACAATTTTAATCTGCATCACAACCAACATAGAAAATATGATGAGCATATTAAAAAAAAACACGTGCTGCATGTGAATTTTTATTTTAATGTAATGTCAATAAATGTCAGATGAGGCCATTAGCTGAAAGCATTTCTAAGTGAGGTCTCTGAGAAGAGTGACATTGCCTGAGTGACGAAGGATCGCTCATGTCTCTGCTCTGTTACGTTGGATTACTTACCTGTGACAGCCGTGATGACGTGTGACCTTCAGTAGGTCTCTCAATAGCCCTGCAAATTGAGCACTCGGGCCATTTATAAGGAAATGTACATTGTGTGTGTGTGTATATATATGTATATAAATACACACAGTTGAAACCAGAAGTTTACATACACTATAAAAAGACACACATGCATCTTTTTCTCAATATCTGACATGAAATCAGAATTAACCTTTTGCTGTTTTTGGTCAATTAGGATTACCATAATTATTATTATTTTCTATTTGCCAGAATAATGAGAGAGAGAATGTTTTAAGGCATTTTTATTATTTTATGCAATGTCAAAAGTTTACATACACTAATTACTGTCTTTAAACAATTCTGGACTGAACATATGATGATGTCTTGTGTTTGGAAGCTTCACCTGTGGATGTATTTAAATGCACACCTGAAACACACTGCTTCTTTGTGTAGCATCATGGGAAAGTCTAAAGAAATCAACCAAAATATCAGGAAGAGAATTGTGGACTTGCACAAGTCTGGCTCAACCTTGGGTGCAATTTCAAGATACCTGAAGCTGCCTCGTTTATCTGTACCGTTATACGCAAATACAAACAAGATGGGAATGTCCAGCCATTAATGTTTGCAAATGCACACAGGAACAAAGACCTACATTTTTGGAGACATGTCCTGTGGTCTGACCAAACTAAAATTTAACTTTTTGGCCATAATGACCATCGTTAAGTTTGGAGAAAAAAGGGAGAAACTTGGAAGCCTAAGGACACCACCCCAACTGTGAAACACGGGGGGCAGCATCATGTTGTGGGGTTGTTTTGCTGCAGGAGGGACTGGTGCACTTCACAAAATAGATGACATCATAAGGAAAGAAGATTATGTGGAAATACTAAAGCAACATCTCAAAACATCAGCCAGGAAGTTAAAGCTGGGTCTTCCAAATGGACAATGACCCGAAGCATACCGCCAAACTGGTTACAAAGTGGCTTAAGGATAACAAAGTCAATGTTTTGGAGCGGCCATCACAAAGCCCTGATCTCAATCCTATTGAAAATGTATGGGCAAAGCTGAAAAGGAAGGAGCAAGCAAGGCGACCAACAAACATGGCTCAGTTACACCAGTTTTTTCAGGAGGAATGGGCCCAAATCCCGACCAACTATTGTGAGAAGCTTGTGGACGGATATCCGAAACGTTTGACCCAAGTTATACAGTTTAAGGGCAATGGTACCAAATATTAATGAAATGTATGTAAACTTTTGACTTTGCAGAAAGTAATAAAATGCCTTAAAACATTCTCTCTCTCATTATTCTGGCATTTGGCAAATAATAATAATTATGGTAATCCTAATTGACCAAAAACAGGAAAGGTTTATTCTGATTTCATGTCAGATATTGAAAAAAACATGCATATGTGTCTTTTTATATAGTGTATGTAAACTTCTGGTTTTAACTGTGTATATATATATATATATGGAAATGTACATTGTGTATGTGTAAATATATACACACTCCCCTAAAGAATTATTAGGAACTCCTGTTCTATTTCTCATTAATGCAATTATCTAGTCAACCAATCACATGGCAGTTGCTTCAATGCATTTCGGGGTGTGGTCCTGGTCAAGACAATCTCCTGAACTCCAAACTGAATGTCAGAATGGGAAAGAAAGGTGATTTAAGCAATTTTGAGCGTGGCATGGTTGTTGGTGCCAGACGGGCCGGTCTGAGTATTTCACAATCTGCTCAGTTACTGGGATTTTCCACTCGTTACAACCGAGGTATGCAGCAAAGCATTTGTGAAGCCACAACACGCACAACCTTGAGGCGGATGGGCTACAACAGCAGAAGACCCCACCGGGTACCACTCATCTCCACTACAAATAGGAAAAAGAGGCTACAATTTGCACAAGCTCACCAAAATTGGACTGTTGAAGACTGGAAAAATGTTGCCTGGCCTGATCTGATGAGTCTCGATTTCTGTTGAGACATTCAAATAGTAGAGTCCGAATTTGGCGTAAACAGAATGAGAACATGTATCCATCATGCCTTGTTACCACTGTGCAGGCTGGTGGTGATGGTGTAATGGTGTGGGGGATGTTTTCTGGGCACACTTTAGGCCCCTTAGTGCCAATTGGGCATCGTTCAAATGCCACGGGCTACCTGAGCATTGTTACTGACCATGTCCATCCCTTCATGACCACCATGTACCCATCCTCTGATGGCTACTTCCAGCAGGATAATGCACCATGTCACAAAGCTCAAATCATTTCAAATTGGTTTCTTGAACATGACAATGAGTTCACTGTACTAAAATGGCCCCCACAGTCACCAGATCTCAACCCAATAGAGCATCTTTGGGATGTGGTGGAACGGGAGCGTCGTGCCCTGGATGTGCATCCCTCAAATCTCCATCAACTGCAAGATGCTATCCTATCAATATGGGCCAACATTTCTAAAGAATGCTATCAGCACCTTGTGGAATCAATGCCACGTAAAATTAAGGCAGTTCTGAAGGCAAAAGGACGTCCAACACCGTATTAGTATGGTGTTCCTAATAATTCTTTAGGTGAGTGTATATATATATATATAACTGTGCTGGAACTACATATAGGCCCCATGTCATCCAGCTTTTAAATTACTGCGAGTTGCCAGGACAGGAAGTAGAATAAATGAAGTTACCTCCAAACATTATATCCAGAGAACCATCCACCTGTTTTTATAAAAATACATTACATAGCATATTTGCATATGGGTGGTTAGTACCTGATTAGAAATGTTCATGGAAGTGTCCCTTTAAATAAGCAGGTATGCGCGATGACAACTATATTACGAAACACGCTGCTGGCATTTATTGGTCATTTCAGCTGAGAAATATCTAAAAACCTATCTTTGGTTTAGTATCACTAATGTCTCTGTATAAGGCCGCTTTAATAGACCATATAACTCAATGAATTCTGGAGAGATGCCGCTTACCTCAGCCTGCTCTGGACTGCGGCTCACGTAGTGAAAGAGCAGGATGAATGCAGCATTTAGGCTCAGCACTATTACGCTATTACAGATGCTACATTATCCCACGGCTTTCATATAGAGCAGAGAATTACAAATGAACATGTTTTATTTCACCAAATGAAGGGGTTTAGTAATTTATGGAAATTAAGCAAATTCTTTCAAATAAGTAATAGGTCTTGTAGAGAGAATGGTGGAAACTCCAAGACCATTATAACTCATGAAAACTAGATCTGTCTCAGTGAACTTTTTGTTTCCTCCATAACTCGTACGGAGCTGCAATAAAGTGCCTGTAGAAATCTAAGGGCCATGCTGTCGTATGGCTCTGATTTCATATTGCGGTGAACTCTTAAAGGCTATAGAAACTTCTGAGGGCAAATTTTTTTCATTATTGTATTGTACTCATTTTGAGCTACAAATGACTTTTTTAATGGGTCTTTATTAAAAATGTTCAGCCCCTTTCTCTGTACAGGGTTGAGATTCTCTATTAGCAGGCTCTGTGTTCACACTGTGTCCCATCAGGAAGCTCAGTTGATGGCTCCTGAGAAACCTATCTCTGATCTCCTGAGAGCTCATAAACACCCGTTATACCTCCGTTCTTATCTTACTGATAAGAATGTGATTTAAATAATTGTTTATGAGCTGTTAGTAATTTAGTGATAGGGGTTATCAGATGACAGTACAAAGTGAAAGTAAGATGCTCTCAACTAGGCTAGTAGGTAACCCTGTATGACAAAACCTACTGAAAATTTTTAATAAAGAACAATTGAAAAAAAAAAGATTTTTAGCCGAAAATTAATAAAATGCAACCATTAAATAAAATGCCCCTGTAGGTGTTCATTGACTTTATTTTCTCTTCCCTGTTCGTCCTATCTCATATTGTAATTAAAACTAAAGAATATATAAAGAAGTCTTATTTATTTGTCCCAAAATATCTGCCATGTCCCTCCCCCTCCTCCTCGCTGTACTGTGTCTGGCTATAAGACTCTCTGTGCTGACTGCAGTGGGACATAATTATTGTTGCACACCACCCCTTTGGTTACGTCCTACCCTCTATCATTCCCAACCATAAATAGAACAGTTTTTTTTTAAATATGGAAAAAAATAAAATTCTGCCATTTTCTAGCGGATGCCATGTTATTGTGGTCTCATCTAGATGCATTGCTTCTTCTATGTATAGAGCCTATGGCTCCATAATGATGTATTGACTCTGAGTGCTGTCATATGGGTCCTGTGCACATGGCTCTGATGTGTGCTTGAGGCCTTCAAAGGGGTCTCCACATGGGGACAACCCCTTTTAAAAAATTAAAGGAATTTTCCAGGGGACAAAAACAAGATCATTGAAACAGCTCAGCATGGCGTACATAAATGAAAAGACAACAGTCTGAGCGATCTGATAGATAGGAGACCCTTGGTGACGTTTAGAAAGAGACATCCAATTTGGATAGGGTGGTGAGGAGTCGTTTTGTTGAAGAAAAACCAAGGCATTGGCTGAAAGACATAGTACCTGTGGGCAACCGGAGATGTGGGGATGCTCCTTTTGTAAGTATAACCCCAGCACAAGTATTTGAGCTTTGGGGGATTGCAACCCACGGTTGATAGCCTGATTACGTGCAAGAGCAGATATGCAGTTTACCAAATAATGGGCCTTTGTGGCCATTTTTATTTAGGGAAAACTATAAGGTGCATTTATGAGAGCTTTAGGGAGCGGGTTAACTCCATTAGCTCCGGAAAGGGATGCGCCTGCTTGATAAAACATGTAAGGGAACAACATGGAGGTCACCCGAGGGTTCTTCATTTCTCAGGGGTTAAACTTGTCCCCTGTCCCCCACAAGGAGGAGAAAGGCATCGTATCCTGCTACGTAAAGAGGCCAGGTGGATAATGGGCCTGAATGATAAAATAGGAGATTAATAGATTATGTATTGCAGATAGGTTATGTGTATGCGTCTGTGGTTTCTATGACGATCCTGGAGGTTGGGCTTAAAAGAAAGGAGACATCATGACGTAGTGGCCTGAGGAAGTGCGGAAGCGCAAAACGGCCATCGCCGCTTCGAAGCGGCCGTCGCCGCTTATTTGAGTCTGTGTTCCGTGTCAGTTTGTCTGCCCTCATCCCCTGTACCGCTTGGATACAAATAAACGGTGAAGATGCTGGTGAGTGCCGCCTTTCATTCTGAATCTTCATATGTGATGCCTACCTTTGCGAGGAGGCAGAGCGCCACACACAGCAAATAGAAGCCTCACTGCAGTTGGTGCCGCTCCGTATGCTGGCTATTTGAAGGGGCGTCAGCAGTGCCATCACAAGTGACTGGCTCTTATACTAGGACTTCCATAAATAAAAAGAGGCCTAGTCACCTCACCGATTCAACGCGGCTCCCGTTCTGAGGCTGCATTAATGACGTCCTGATACATGTGACTACTGCAGCCAATCATTGGCTGTAGTGTGTCACCACCGTGGACAGTGATTGGTTGCAGGGGTCACATGTCACAATTTAATTAAATTTTGCCTTAGGAAGTAAAGATTAGCAGAGAACCAGGTGGCCTCGGAACAGAAGCAGTGAGGGACTGTTGAGGTGAGTATTTCTTTTTTTTATTACGTCGTTTTAAAGCCTTTTTCTCCCTTGGTAAACCTCTTTAACTTGTAATGGTCGCTGGAGGTTTGGTTTCAAAATCCCCGGCGATCAGTCATCACGGGGAAGCTGCAGCTCCCCAGACAATTCCCCTGCAGTGGCCTCTGCAGGCGAAATTTAGTATTACATGGCAGATATTCAAACAGTTTATAATAGCCGTCCTTACAATACATGGATAGGCTGGAACTGCCAAAGTCAGACTCTTTTTTGGGGGATCTCCGCTCTCCCTCACAGACGGGGTATATGGAAAAAGTTTGTCTTTTAGTCTTGTGTCATGCAAATCTTCTATGGCGCAATGTGCAGTATAACAATCATAGCCTCATAGTTGGACATAACATAGACTTTCTAACCTGCAGTCGGAAAATGGCTTGAGAGGTGATTGTTTGCTTTAGTCAACACCCCAAAATTGTCATGCGTGAGTCCCTTTGCCGTGTACTGTGTGTGATGCTACCCGACACGTCACATCTATAAAATTGATCTGTTTTGCATACCTGAAGTGTAGAACAGTGCCACACTTATCCACAGGTTGTGCGTGGTATTGCAGCTCATTCCTATTTACTTCAATGGAAGTGAGCTGCAATACCAGACACAACCCATGGACAAGGGATTTGAAGAAAGCAGCCCTCTTTTTACTAATCTGGAACAACGTCTGTTAAGGGGACCTCCAATGAGGAGGACGTGAGTAGAGATGAGCGAACTTTAAAAAAAAGTCCGGTGTTCGGGTTGTGGTAAGTCGCGCATCCCGTTATGGATTCCACTATAGCGGCATATGGAATCCATAAGGGGCGGCTGCCACCTACCCGAACTGTTGAACAGCCGAAGGACCTGGGGTGACGTCACCGTCATGTGATCAGTGCAGGGGGCGTGGCTCAGCACTGGATTTGATCCCGTGCTGAGCCACGCCCCTGCACTGATCACATGACAGTGACGCCACCCCAGGTCCTTCGGCTGTTCAACAGTTCGGGTAGGTGGCAGCCGCCCCTTATGGATTCCATATGCCGCTATAGTGGAATCCATAACGGGATGCGCGAGTTACCACAACCCGAACGCCGAACACCGGACTTTTTTTTAAAGTTCGCTCATCTCTAGACGTTAGATCATGTCATCTGGCAGAATTACTCCTGTATTCGCAGATGCAGCGGTCGCTCTGTCTCCATAGTTTTCACTGCTTTATCGTGATGTAACCGAGACGCGTCAGCACTTATTGCCTTCTAAAAACCCTTTGATTGATTTTCATACTTTGGCTAAAAGAAGAATGACCTTTACAGACTAGGGAACAGAGAGGGTGAACATAATTTAATCTGGAGCCGGTACCGATGTAGCAGTGCTCAGTCAGCTGTGATGTATGCGGTGTACTTCCTTACAATAAACGGCTATTTATTTCCAGCCTCTTAAATTGCTTCCTCATGCGTCTCTATAAAAATAGCTCATAAAAAGCAGATGACTATACTGGCTGTATACCCAACAGCACATAGCGTTACAGCCTGTTTACTAGGCCACACAGCAAAATGGAAAAAAAAAGCCATTCCCATTAAAAATGGTGTATAACAGGGTTAAAAACGGGGAACCCCTTTTGCACACCCTGGATCTTCCAAATTTCCCCCGATCTGTTATATAATGAAAAAATAAGCTGATGATTTATGATGCAGAAACAATTAAAAAGAATCAGATTGGAAACAGCGCCTCTGCCTTGGAAAGGTGTCGACTGGTATTGCAGGGGACTGGAATAGTGCAGCTTCTGGGAGAATGTAGTCTTTTTTTTTCTAATTTCAGACAGAAAAACAACAACAAAAAATCCCAGCTCCTCCTCTCTTAAAGGGGTTGTCTCACCTCATACTAGGATTTGCCACCAGTGTCAGAGAGGTGTGGATCCCACCTATCAGATCAACAAAGCTACCAAAGTGAGATCAACAAAAGTGAGATCCACGAAAGCAGATCAGGCATGCACAGCCTCCCTCCATTCACTTCTTAGGGAGCGCTGGATCGGTTATTTCCGGCAGTCCCATAAAAGGGAATGAAGCGGTGGCCACGCTTGCGCGGTGTACTCAGTGTACGGCGTGCTCATCCGGCTATTTTCAGAACTCCCTAAAAATAAATGGAGAGCACACTGCACATGCATAGTGCGCTCTTGTTCACTTGGGGGCCCTGATCTACATTGGTGGCTTATCCTAGCAATAGGCCA
Source organism: Bufotes viridis (assembly GCA_033119425.1). NCBI lineage: Eukaryota > Metazoa > Chordata > Amphibia > Anura > Bufonidae > Bufotes > Bufotes viridis. The sequence goes on along the minus strand of CM065592.1, from coordinate 418,692,163 downwards.
CCGCTGTGTGAGGTGACGCAACCCTTTTAAAAAGTTTTTTCTGGCAGTAGAATACAGATGAACTGTCCTCAGGATTGGTCCTCAATATCTGACCAGTGAGGTCTGATTCCTGGAATCCCGCTGGAATCAGCTACTTAAAGAGGCTCTTCAAATATCTGATCAGTGGCGGTATCTGGAGTCAGACCCCCATTGATCAGATGCTGATGACCTATCCTGAGGATAGGTCCTCAGTATTCTACTCCTGAAAAAAAAAACTTTAATCTCTTCCTCTATCTCCATCCTATTTATTCTTATATTACAATTTAAAACTGAGAAATATACAAATAAATGTACCGTAATCTGTTTGTCCCAGGAGATTTGCAATATCCCTCCTTCTCCTCACTGTTCTGTGTCTGATTGTAAGAGAGCTGGCTGACGCAGGAGCCTCCCCCTCTGTTCTACCTGCAGTAGGACTTAAAGATTGTCGAGTACAGTAAATGGAATAGGTCAGCAGGATATTACCCCCTATGTTCTCTGCAGGATTCCTATCTCACTGTTTGTTGGAGAATGAAACCGAAGACTGATTATTTCCCGCTTTACTTAAACAATTCATTTCCAGGCTTAATGTTCCTTTAGGCCTCATGCACACAAACGTATTTTCTTTCCGTGTCCGTTCCGTTTTTTTTGTGAGGACCGTATGTGTAACCATTCATTTCAATGGGTCTGCAAAAAAAAAAAGTTACTCCGTGTACATTCCGTTTCCGTATGTCCGTTCCGCAAGCGGATAGAACATGTCCTATTATTCTCCGCATAACACACAAGGATAGGACTGTTCCATTAGGGGCCAGCTGTTCTGTTCCACAAAATACAGAATGCATACGGACGTCATCCATTTTTTTTTGCAGATCCGTTTTTTGCGGATCACAAAATACATACGGCTGTGTGCATGAGCCCTTAAGGCTTTATTTACTACGTAGAGCATGGAAAATAGTCTGTGTTATGTTAGTTGTACATTATATCCTTTTAATACTTAGTGCACAATACAAAAATAAAAAACGTATAAAAAATACAATGGAATAAAACCAAAAAATAAAAAATCTAAGAATAAAATGATGTATAAAAAGTCCACTCATTTGGATTCTAATATGTTCTCCTATTCTTTAAACTTGATCCATACTGTATATTAATCATGATATTCGTAAATCATTAAATGAATAAATTATTAAACCTTGATTCATGTGACAGATAGATAAATGGATAACTCCTGCAAATCAAGGGTTAAATCACAAAAAAATGTTATTGCCGAATTTTTTTTTTTACATATAATCCATAATGTTCAATTAAAAAATATGAAAAATATAAGAAACAGATGGGAAATAGTCATCAGTTCATATCCCCTTGTTCAAGCTCTGTGTACAGAATATATTTTGTATTTTTTATTTTTATTTCTTCAATAATTAACTGGTAGTTTATATATTCCTATTCAAGCTGTGTATATATATCAGTCTCTTCAATTTCCTTTTGAAATATTGTCATTACAAATACCTAGGCTGGAACGTCCCCCTTATATAAATGACTAATAAATACAAATAAATTAAACAATATAAATATAAAAACAATCTTTATGGCATAGTCTGCATCATTTTATTCATATACACTGATGCTGTTCCTTTGCTACGTATATATAGCATTTGGTTGCTAGCAATAAAACAGAACCACATAGTCTACAAAAAACGCATATGCGTCTTCTATGCGTCTTTTAAGGAAAAAAACTTTTATTGTCTGTCTTACAATATTTTTAAATCCTAGATCGGGTTAAATTACCCAAAAGAGATTTATACATAGAAAGTTAGTATTTCATATTTTATTTTTATTTTTGTAAAAACAAAATCCAAAGGAGTGGACATCATTTTACTTTTAGATTTTTTATTTTTTTGTTTTATTCCATTGTATTTTTTATATTGTTTTTTTTGTATTGTGCACTAAGTATTAAAAGGATATAATGTACAACTAACATAACACAGACTATTTTTCATGCCATACTAGATGATACAGTGCCTGTCATCAAAGCGATTATTTATATTCTAGATATTAATTCGGCTTTGGGTGCGCCAAGGACAGTGTACCTTGATCCAGAGGTCTAGGAAGGTGAGCCGCTGTAACATTATCTTATTATTCACTATGTATATTAGGCCCTGCCTTTTAGAGACAAGCCTTCGGTCATATAGAATTTTTCATTAACCCTTTCAAGCCCAGCGTTTTTTTTTTGCGTTTTCTTTTTGCGCTCCCTGCCTTCCCAGAGCCATAACTTTTTTATTTGTCTGTTCACATAGCCGTATGAGGGCTTGTTTTTTGCAGGACAAGTTGTACTTTCCAACACCACCATTTTATATTGCATATGATGTAGTGGGAAGCAGGAAAAAAATTCCAAATGGGGTGAAATTGAAAAAAGAAAAAGCAATTCCACCACAGTTTTACAGGTTTTTAACCTATTCAGGACACATGACGTACCGATACCGATACGGCATGTTTCCCGAATCCTTAAGGACACATGATGTACCGGTACGTCATGAGTACTTCCGATCCCTGCTGCTCAGCCGGCAGCGATCGGAACAAGGTACCTGCTGATCTACATGAACCAAGTGGGTCTGGGGCAAAAAAAATGTAAAAAAGTGAAAAAAAAAAAGTAAAAATTTAAAAAAACACATATCACTGAATAAAAATTTAAAAAATAAAATACACTACACATATTAGGTATCGCCGCATCTGTTAAAAAACCTGCTCTATAAAAATATCACATGACCGAACCCCTCAGATGAACACCATAAAAAAAAATTGTGTAAATAAGCCATTTTTGGCACATCACTAAAAGTGCAATACAAAGCGATCGAAAAGGCGTATGCCTCCCAAAATAGTACCAATCAAACCGCCATCTCATCCCGCAAAAAATGAGCCCCTACCTAAAACAATTGCCCAAAAAATAAAAAAAAATATGGCTGTCAGACTAAAACATGATTTTTTTGTTTTCAAAAATGCTTTCTAGTGTTAAATGTAAAAAAAATTAAAAAGTAGACATATTAGGTATCTACACGTCTGTAAGAATCTGCTCTATAAAAATATCACATGACTTAACCCCTCAAGTGAACACTGTAAAAAAAATTCAATACAAACTTTGTCAAAAAGCCATTTTTTTGTCACCTTACATCACAAAAAGTGTAATAGCAAGCGATCAAAAAGTCATATGACCCCCCAAATAGTGCCAATCTAACCGTCACCTCATCCTGCAAAAATTATACCCAACCTGAGACAATCGCCTAAAAACTGAAAAAAATATGGCTCTCAGACTATGGAGACACTAAAACATGTTTTTTTTGTTTCAATAAGGATATTATTGTGTAAAACCTAAATAAATTAAAAAAGTATACATATTAAGTATCGCCGCGTCCGTAAGGACCTGCTCTATAAAAATATAACATGATCTAACCCCTAAGGTGAACGCCATAAACATAAAATATAAAAACGTTGTCAAAAAAGCAAATTTTTTGTCACCTTAGATCACAAAAAGTGTAATAGCAAGCGACCAAAATGTCATATGTACCCCAGGATAGTGCCAATCAAACCAAGATCTCATCCCGCCAAAAAAGAGCCCCTACATAAGATAGTCGCCAAAAAACTAAAATAAAAACTAGGGCTTTCAGAATGTGGAGACACTAAAAATTGTTATTTTTTTTAAATGCTTTATTGTGTAAAACTGAAACAAAAACCCCCAAAAGGTAGTTATATTTGGTATTGTCGCATCCGTAACAACCTGCTCTATAGAAATAGCACACAATCTGACCTGTCAGTTCAATGATGTAAATAACAAAAAATACAAAAGGTCCCAAAACAGCTATTTTTTTTGAAAATTTTCCATTTTAATAAATTTTTCCAGTAACAAAGCAAGAGTTAACAGCCAAACAAAACTCAATATTTATTGCCCTTATTCTCTAGTGTGGTCGTAAACTGCTGTATGGCCAAACGGCAGGGCGTAGAAGGAAGGGAACGCCATATGGTTTTTGGAAGGCAGATTTTGCTGGACTGGTTTTTTGACACTGTGACCATTTGAAGCCCCCCTGATGCACCCTACAGTAGATACTCCCAAAAAGTCACCCCATTTTGGAAACTACGAGATAAGGTGGCAGTTTTGTTTGTATTATTTTAGGGTAAATATGATTTTTGGTTGCTCTATATTACACTTTTTTTGAGGCAAGGTAACAAAAAATAGAAATTCTGAAATTTCATCTCCACTTGCCAATAACTCTTGTGGAACACCTAAAGGGTTAAAAAAGTTTGTAAAACCGGTTTTGAATACCTTGAGCAGTGTAGTTTCTTAGATGGAGTCACTTTTATTGAGTTTCTACTCTAGGGGTGCATCGGGGGCTTCAAATGGGACATGGTGTCAAAAACCCAGTCCAGCAAAATCCACCTTCCAAAAACCATATGGCATTCCCTTCATTCTGCGCCCTGCCGTTTGGCCATACAGCAGTTTACGACCACATATGGGGTATTTCTGCAAACTACAGAATCGGGGTGATAAATGTTGAGTTTTGTTTGGCTGTTAACCCTTGCTTTGTTACTGTGAAAAATGGATTAAAATGGAAATTTTTCCAAAAATCGAAATTCTGAAATTTTATCTCCATTTGTCATTAACTCTTGTGGAAAACCTAAAGGGTTAATGACGTTTGTAAAATCAGTTTTGAATACCTTGAGGGGTGTAGTTTCTAGAATGGGGTCATTTTTGGGTGGTTTCTATTATATAAGCCTCACAAAGTGACTTCAGACCTGAACTGGTCCCCTAAAAAGTGGGTTTTTGAAAATTTCTGAAAAATTTCAAGATTTGCTTCTAAACTTCTAAGCCTTGTAACGTCCCAAAAAATGAAATGGCATTCCTAAAATGATCGATACATGAAGTAGACATATGGGGAATGTAAATCAATAACTTTTTTGGCGGTATTACTATGTATTATATAAGTAGAGAAATTGAAACTTGGAAAATTGCAAAGTTTTTAAAATTTTTGGTAAATTTGGTATTTTTTTATAAATAAAAATGAAATTTTTCGACTTCATTTTAACACTGTCATGAAGTACAATATGTGATGAAAAAACAATCTTAGAATGGCCTGGATAAGAAAAAGCGTTTTAAAGTTATCACCACATAAAGTGGCACTGGTTAGATTTTGAAAAAATGGCCTGGTCCTTAAGGTGAAATAGGGCCGTGTCCTTAAGGGGTTAAATTACGACGTTCGTGGTGCGATAAAACTGACCAGTTAGTTTTATTCTACAGGTCAGTATAAATCCAGCGATACCTAATATGTATAGTTTTTCTTGCGTTTTGATAGTAATAAAAAAATTAAAATGTGGGGAAAAAAAATCTGTTTTATTTTTTGGTCGTCCCTATAACTTTTTTATATTATGCATACGAAGCTGTATGGGAGCTCCGTACACATTCGGAGCCATTTTGACACTTTTTTTTCGTTTTGCTGTTTGACGTGTGGGGAATATATTTTTATATTATGGGTGTTTTCGCAACACCCATGATGTGGATTCTATTGCAGACAAGGGCTCAATAAGGAATACTATGCAGAAGCCTCGTGTCATTCATAAAAAACGAGGCTGCAGCATACAGGCTCCAGCTTCTTCGATCGCCACACAGGGGAGCCGTTTCACTTTCGGTTTTCAGCGCACTCAGATGCCGTGGTCAGGATTGACCACTGCATCTGAGGGGTTAAATGTCCGCGATCGGCATTACTGCCGGTTGCGGACATGAGCCGTGGGTGTCTGCTAAAAGAAGCAGGTGGCCACCCGTGGCTATGGCACCCGCAGCGAGCAGGAGCGGGCGCCATCTTTAAAGTCCTGTCTGATGACGTAGATCTACGTCATTGGGCGCGAAGGGGTTAAAGGTTGGCCAATATGTTTTGCAATAGCCCCTAATCTATTTATAATCGGATATACATCTATAGGTCATCTGTGGGCTACTGTCCTCAGCTACTGCATCCAGAGAGAGCAAGATTGTGGTGGTGATGTGATTCACCCCTGTCACTGCCTTTTTTGCATGCGCTAACCAGAAAATGTACAAGCGCAGAAAAGGATCCATGTAGGAACGGCACAGAAAGTGGTGGGTGAATGATGTCAACATCATCATCTTTCATTCTATGGACGCAGTGGATAATGACCAGAGCATTTTACACATCCCACAGATGGGGACACGGGGGCCTTCTGATCCACGGCAGGGGTAAGTTATAATGTTATCTATATCTGTCACGCTCTAGTGTGGGATGGAAACCCCCACACCGAACTAAGGGGGAAGGGAAGGGAAAAGGAGATAAGGCCTGAAAACTAGAGAAGGAAGATGTAAACCTCCTAGTGAAAACCCTAATCAAAGCCCCGACTGACTACCAGTATGAACAGACCCCAGAGGTAGGTGAGTTCATACACAGGAATACCTAAAGTCCTATCTAACCCTAAAGGACCCTGATACTAATGACAGTAATGAGACAATCTGTTCCCCCAAAAGGAAGGATGAACAGGAGCCTCCCTAAGGCCTAATAGAAAACAACAAAAAAATGCAACACACAGAAAAGCCAAAATACAAAGGGAAAGGTAACACTTAACTTTCAAGACGCTATGGCAGTACCAGGAACTCAGCCGAGATCCAAACACCAGCTATCCACAGGTCCAACTGAAGATATAAACCGCACAGCATTATGGGAGAGGACAACTATAAATAAGGAAAGTTAAATGACCACAATAGCAACATCTGGAGGTTAAGGGTGTGGCCAGTACCAGAAACAACACAGACGCCTATTGATCTACAAGGTAAACATGTGAAACCAAACCACGTGTTGCCAGTTTCAAAGATCTCCTGCCACTCACTGTCGTGGGGACGTCCGTATGTCTCGGTACATCCGTGACAATGCCACACCGAAAATAGATAGGGACCACTGCTAAACATTTATAGAAATTGGCCAACCCCTTCAAAGGAAGTCTGTCATTTGTAAAATCAATTTCTGTTTCAATCGTTTTTATTCAGTTTTTCATTATAAACGGTTAAAGAAAGCACATTACAGTTTGATTTGTTACAGTGTCAGGCAGAATACCAGGAAATCAAAGGAGAATATAAGTTCCAATATAATACAATTATTCCTTATTTTATGTAAAGCATCATCCTATTCTTTATTGTGCTTCAATAAGGCGACCTTCTATTTGGTGCTTGCTTCTTGTGGCCAAAAAGGTATTGTGTACGTATGTAAAGTGCAGAGGAAAAAATTAACTGGTAGATGAGGATAGAGAGGAAATAAAAAAAAAGATAGGTAACTAGAGAAAACTTAGAAAACCTATTTAGGTCCCTTATGCAAAGGAAAAAAACGGAAAACACAACCTAATTTAGCTGTCTAATAATGAGAAGTACCTCAACGTAGACCATGATGTCTAATTTTTTGTGTATTTATTAAGTGTATTGTTGCTTCTGGCAATCATTTTTTCAAAGCTACAATTGACAATTATCTTTCTTATTATTTGAGACATGTGAGGAGTTGAGGAGGATTTCCAATTTTGCGCTACACATTGGAGAGAGGCTGTTAAAATATAACATAGAAGAGTCCTTTGGGCGAACGAGTACCTACCAATATCAAGTCTGTAAAATCAGTTTCAAAGTACGCATACCGCCATATAAGTCTAGGTGCCATGAAGCATAATCACAACATAATCTGGTCCTCTAATCCTCAGAAATGCTTCTTTTTAGTTTTATGCAAATAAAGTTTTCGGTGCACTGTGGGCAGGACCACTTCGCTTGGTGCACCATTGCTTCACTTTAACGCCGACCATTGCCTCTGACTTTCTTCTTGATTGAAAGTCCCTGATATTTCAGAGCCGGTCGCAATAACGTAGAGCAGAGTTCCTCATCAGTCCTCAGGGCCCAACTGCCGGTCATGTTTTCAGGACTTCCTTAGTATTGAGCAGGTGATATAATTGGTGCCACATGACCGGTAGGTGGATCCTGAGGACTGGAGTTGACGAACACTGACGTAGAGGGAGCCAGGTGCACCAAATTGAGTAGCTCCGCCCACAATGTACCAAATACCTAATTAGCATTATAGGGTTTTTGGAGATTTTTTAACTGATGATGTATTCTCTGGATAGATCCTCACTATTTTATCAGTGTGACCAGGGCTGAACCGCAGTTCACCAGAGCTCACAGTAGCGCCACAGCTTTCTTAGAGCTTTTCCTAGGCCAGTGACGTCACGCTCATTGGTCATGTGACCTAGGCGCAGAACAGCCCTATTGAAGTGAATGAGGCTGAGCTGCGATACGGCGCTGTGCTTGGTGAGCTGAGAGAAGGCCACGGCGCTACTGTTAGCTCTGGTGCCTCCTCAAACACCTGATCAGCGGGGGTCTCCGGTGTCTGACCACCACTAATTAGATACTGTTTCAGTACTTATACCGCCTATGACGTCCCATGACATTTACGGCTCTATCTACCACTGATTACGACAATATCTGAAACACTAGAAAATTCCACGGACTTCTGTCTCTTGGTAGTTGTGGTCTATTAAAGTACATGAAATATTTTCTGGTACCTGTACGGTAAATATAGTGATTGCGGTGACTTGATGGACACCTACTGGTAAAAGAGATTACATGGCGCCACACTTCAGAGAAAGCTTGTATCCGCAGCTCCGTAATTGAATATGTTCCAGTTGATCATTGTCTTGTTTTCGCCTTCTCTCAGGCACGGCTATCATCACCTCGCTGTTACTCGCATCATTGTCTGTCCTGGCATTGCTCTTATACAAATGTTAGCTCTATGTAATTGTGAGGCAGATGTCACGGGCTTTCTATAAAGGAAACCTTCTCATAAACAAAGTGCATCTGGTCTGATCCCAGGTTACCATGACCTACATATAATACCGCAACCGTAAAGAGGAAAACAAAACATAGAGCGCACTGCAGATATAGGGAGCTGTCAGCAGGAAATGTAGGGCTAGCTGACACCTTTCACTTAGCCACCCATTGCTTCATTCTGGAGAAAAAGTGTTTTTAATCCATATGCAAATGAGCAGTTAAGTGCACTAAGGGCGGGCTCAAGCCTCTCTGTGCACCCTTGCTCCTCCTGTTTCCTCTGCCAGCACCTCCCTCTTCTACTATGCAGGAACATGGTCTCGTCGATCAAGGAGAGGACGGAGCTGGCAAAGGAAACAGGAAGAGCAAGAGTGCACCGAGTAGCTTGGGTCCGCCCTCAGTGCACTAAACTACTCATTTGCATATGGATTGAAAGCACTTTTTCTCCAGAATAAAGCAACAGATCTCTAAATGAAAGGTGTCAATACAGTCAGCTGATCTAGCCCTACAAGACATTGTGCCTGGTTTATCAGTGAATATCCGGCTGACAGCTCCCTTTAAAGGGACTTTCCAAAAATGTCATAAATAGTCCCAGAGCACAGGGTGTGTAAAATAAAGAAAAAACCCTTACTCACCTTTTAAATGTCCCCCTGATCCAGCACCACCACACCTTTTCTCCGTGCTGTTCGTTCTTCACGCCAATCACTGGCCTCATGGTATCTCCATCAGTTCCATAGGGATCATATGGAATGGGACTACGCCTGCTAGACACGGGATCCCTATTCTAGTGATTGGTGGCGGTACCAGAGCTTGGAAGCACCCGCTGTAGATAGGTGATGGGATAGAAATAGGAGGCAGAGGAGGCCCCTGAGGCCTGGGTAATTGCCCACTTGTCCATAAAGGGTTGTTTCCATCTAGTAAGTGAAGGGACATTGCTAGGTTGAGCGTCTGACCTCTGGGACTCCCACCATTTTTGAGAATAAAGGGACATTAGTGCTGCTTTAGCCTAAATGTGGCTATGCTGCAGTTCTCTGGACAGCAGATGGGAGACCGTAATGGCTAAATCAGCACTGTGGTTCCTTCATTTTTAGGATCAGAGTTGGTCCCGGAGGTAGGACCTCCACCGACAATAAAGAGAAATGTGCCATCAGTTTATAAGATGAGAATAACCATTAAAAGGACAGTAAATCACAGTGATAAATCTGCCACCCCTTCCCCCTCCTCGCATTATATCGGCTTACTAAGGCTCCATATCAGATGCTGGAGGATCGCCCATCTAGAGCCCAAAAGTAGAGATTGTAGGAGGTGGTGACTGGAGTGTTCCTTTAAACAATCCTCAATCCAATGTTTTTTCATATCATAGTTTAAAACCAGAAATCTCATATTTGTGTTTTAATCAGTAGATGTTACTGTCCAGCTCTATTTTACATTAATACATCTCTTTTGGCTTTTGTTTAATTCTTTCGTTTTTAGGCTTCATTCTCCTTTGCGCTGTCGTTCATAAGGATAAATCGCTTATACAATATTTATGTGGCCACAATTATTTTAAGGTTTTCAAGAATGTAATTGCAATGTCAGATTTTAATATAGCAATTACAGATGACTTTCCTCTACTCTTGTTGGGTTTAATATGCCAAAACTATATTTTATAGAAAGGGACTGAGCAATGGCTCTATAGAAAGTAGTGTAAATTGTCTATTTAACCCCTTCTACCCCGGGCCAGTTTTCGCCCTCCTGCCTAGGCCGTTTTTTGCAAATTTGACATGTGTCACTTTATGTGGTAATAACTTTCGAACACTTTTACTTATTGAAGCCGTTCTGAGAGTGTTTTCTTGTGACACATTGTACTTTATGACAGTCATAAATTTGAGTCAATATATTTCACCTTTATTTATGAAAAAATCCAAAATGTACCCAAAATTTTTAAAAATTCACAATTTTCTAAATTTTAATTTCTCTGCTTTTAAAACAGAAATTGATACCTCAAAATATTTATTACTTAACATTTCCCATATGTCTACTTTATGTTGCCATCATTTTGTAAATGTCATTTTATTTTTTTAGGATGTTAGAAAAGAAGATAATTTCCAAAACCCACTTTTTAAGGACCAGTTCAGTTCTGAAGTCACTTTGTGGGGCTTACATAATAGAAATCCCCCAAAAATGACCCCATTTTGGAAACTACATCCCTCAAGTCATTCTAAACTGATTTTACAAACTTTGTTAACTCTTTAGGTGTTCCACAAAAATTAAAAAAATATTGAGATGAAATTTCTAAATTTCACTTTTTTGGCAGATTTTCCATTTCAATCAATTTTGTCCTGTACCACATCAAGGGTTAACAGCCAAACAAAACTAATATCTATTAGCCTGATTCTGCAGTTTACAGAAACACCCCACATGTGGTCGTAAACTGCTCTAAGGGCGCACGGCAGGGCGCAGAAGAAAAGGAGCGCCATATGGTTTTTGCAGGGCAGATTTTGCTGGACTGGTTTTTAGACACCATGTCCCATTTGAAGCCCCCCTGATGCACCCCTAGATTAGAAACTCCCAAAAAGTTACCCCATTTTGGAAATTATGGGATAAGGTGAAAGTTTTATTGGTATTATTTTGGGGTACATATGATTTTTGATTTCTCTATATTATGTTTTTTGTGAGCCAAGGTAACCAAAAAATGGCTTTTCTGGCACAGTTTTCATTTTTTGTTTTTTACAATGTTCATCTGACAGGTTAGATCATGTGGTATTTTTATAGAGCAGATTACAGACGTGACAATATCAAATATGTCTACTTTCTTTGTTTCAGTTTTGCATAATAAAGCCTTTTTCATTAAAAAATATGTTTTTGTGTCTCCATTTTCTGAACACCAAATTTAAATTTTTTATTTTTCTGCTGATCGTCTTGTGCAGGGGCTCGTTTTTTGCACTTTTATTGCTACCATTTTTGGGTACAGATGATTTTTTGATTATTCATTTTTACACTTTATTGGGCAAGGTGACCAAAAAATTGGTTGTTTTGGCACAGTTTGTATTTCTTTATTCTTACGGCATTCACCTAAGGGGTTAAGTCATGGGATATTTTTATAGAGTTGGTTGTTACGGTCGCGGCGATACATAATATGTCTACTTTTTTTATTTATTTTACTTCAACACAATAATAGCATTTTTAAGGCAAGTCTCCATATTATGAGAGCTATAGTTTTTCTAATGTTTTTAGGTGATTGTCTTATGTAGGGGCTCATTTTTTGCAGGATGAGGATGGTTTGATTGGTACCATTTTGGGGGGCATACCCCTTTTTGATCACTTGGTGTTGCACTTTTTGTTATGTAAGGTGACAAAAATGGCTTTTTTTGGCAGTTTTTATTATTTTTTTATGGTGTTAATCTGACAGGGTATATTAAGAGATATATTTGTAGAGCCGGTAGTTACGGATGTGGCAATACCTAATATGTGTGTTTTGTCTTTTTTTTTTTTTTTTATTACCAGGGGAAAGGTTTTTTTTTTTTGTTTTTTTTTTTACTTTAATTTCTGTCCCACTCTGGGACTTCAACTTTTGGGGTTCTGACCCCTCTGCAATGCATTACAATACATCTGTGACTATCAGTGACTGCCAGGCCCCTGCAGTGATCGGGCATGCACTGCTCCGGGGTTAAAGGGAATCTGCCACCTGCAACCTCCAGCTGTTTGCATATAGACACACAGCGGTGGTTTACCTGGTTAAAAGATTTTTTTTTCTGTTGGTGATCTGAGGCTCCATTCTGGAGTTATTATACTTTTTCTTAATCTGCAAATTAGGCCTTTGGTGCAATGAGGGTGTTACCTTTGCTCTTGTTGCTCCACTCCTTTTTAGTGGCCGGCCCCTCCCTTACTCTTTTCATTGACAGGGCCAGGCAGTGGTAAAGCAGCAAGGTAGGGACTGACCATATAAAGAAGTGGATCTTGGGTGCAACAAGAGCAGTGGTGATGCATATTAAGAAAAAGTATCATAACTCGGAAACGGAGCCTCAGATCAACAAAGAAAAAAAAAAGTTTTTTCATTCAGATGAGCCACAGATATATGTCCATGGAAACAGTTAAAGGTCGCTGGTGGCAGATTCCCTTTAAAGGGGCATTCCATACTGAGTATCACTATGCAATAATACGGCATTGCAAATTACGTATTATTGCAATATACATGCATAAAAAATATTGGAAGGTTTTTTATTTGCATTGCATTTTCTTCTCTGCTAGCGCCCCCTGCTGTTTATACTACTTGTCTACTTTCTGCATTCAGTGGTGGGCTAATATTCGGTGACTTCCCAGTGCCAGCATTCATTCATCCCTACTTCTAAATTTGTAGATATATATAGTTCTCTCTCTTTCTCGCTAGACAACAGAGAAGGCATTTGTGAGGGCATTACATGTAGAGATGAGCGAACATTTAAAAAAAGTCCGTTGTTCGGGGTTCGGGTGGTGGTTAATTGCGCATCCCGTTATGGATTCCACAATAGCGCATATGGAATCCATAAGGGGCGGCTGCCACCAACCCGAACTGTAGAACAGCTGAAGGACCTGGCGTGACGTCACTGTCATGTGATCAGTGCAGGGCGTGGCTCAGCACGGGATCAAATCCCGTGCTGAGCCACGCCCTGCACTGATCACATGACAGTGACGTCACGCCAGGTCCTTCAGCTGTTCTACAGTTCGAGTTGGTGGCAGCCGCCCCTTATGGATTCCATATGCGCTATTGTGGAATCCATAACGGGATGCGCAATTAACCACCACCCGAACCCCGAACAACGGACTTTTTTTAAGTGTTCGCTCATCTCTAATTACATGCCCTTTGTATCCCTGGGGCTATATGGTAGGGACTATTTTCTATGCGGCGGACGAAGGGGGTTAACAAGAACTAATTGCAATGTGTCCTCGAAGATGCAGGTGCTTGATTGTCTCATGTGAGCTGTTGCCTGCCCACAGAAAGGGAAGAAAGTCCACCAGATAAGCTAAGAAGTCAGTAAAAAAAGTTTTAAACTCACGGGATAACCCCTTTAAAAATAGTAGGTTGCATGAGCACGACTTTAAGGGCTATAGAGGTTACAGTTGTACCTTGGCCCCACATCTGAGAGACCCAGCAACCCCTAGGAGGATGAAAGAGGAAGAAATTACCATTAGTGGCACCAGAAAGTTGGGCGTCCTGGTTCAGATCTTGCAATGAGGTCAGGAGCTTCAGGTGATGCTTCTGTGCACTATTTACTATGAGTTATGTGAACTGCGTTGATTTTTATTGCTCTCTCCTCAATTAAAGTCGATCTGAATGTATTTCCTTTGAAGTGCCTGATATATATTAATAACGTTACATAGATGAGCGCATATTTGGAATTAAATCCCTTCCTGAATTTAAACAAGTTAGATGTTCTCATTAGTGAGGTTCAGCTCAGAAACCGGATTAGTTTAGTTTTAGATATAAATAACTGACAATGTAGAAAACTTTGTAATTTGCCACCTCCAAAAATATTCTGTCAATGGTTTCAAATGCAACTCATTGGAAATGTGCATAATTAGTAAAATGGAGCTACTAGGAGAGAGGAAGGCATAGGAGGTGAGGGAAGGAGAAGACATCGTGAAAGAGGTGGGCTTTGGAACCTTGAAATGCAAATCCTGCCCAGCTGGGCACTTGGGATCTGATTTGCATATTAATGAAAGTTCTTTTCCTGGGCATTAACTGAATACCCAAAATGACAAACAGGTATGGTCAGAATGCTTCTACCATCTACTGATGGCCACAGCTGGTAGTTTTATTAGTGAAAAGTTGGTGTCAGACTCCTTTAAAAAATATATATTTTTAACATTTTTCTTACAGTTCTTATGGAACTTTAACAATGACTGTTTATACCATAGACTGCAATACCATACTACTACAGTCTATGAGATTTTTACTGCCTTCCGGTAAGCCCTGCCACAGGATTGCCTTAAGAGAAACTTTCCTATGGAAGGCCTGGGAGCCTTCACAAGGGAGCTGGGACTGGCCAGCTTACAATTCTGAAACACCCGGGGGGGGGGGGGGGATCAGGCATGTTGAGTTTCAACATCCAGGTCTATGTTTTTCTGTCAGCGACCTAACTTCCCTCTTCTCCTTGACAACACATCCATGTGCAATGTGCCAACCCCCAGGGGCCGATCGGGTCCCAGTCAGGGGTGTAACTACCATAGCGGCAGACCATGCGACTGTTATGGGGCTCAGGGCCAGAGGGGGCCCAGTTGGGATCATCTCCTCTTCTACTGGAGGGGAAAACTTAGTCAGGACTCTACCCTCTAAAGCAGGCATCCTCAAACTGCGGCCCTCCAGCTGTTGTAAAACTACAACTCCCACAATACCCTGTTGTAGGATGATACCTGTAGGCTGTTCGGGCATGATGGGAGTTGTAGTTTTGCAACAGCTGGAGGGCCGCAGTTTGAGGATGCCTGCTCTAAAGGAACAACATTTAGTTGAAGCAGTGAAAAAATGGCCCAAGGGTCATTGAAAAGGTTTTAGGCAAAAACCCTTCTGTCCTCTTTGAAATGTATAGGTGTGGTGAGCTCACCCAAATCCCTGGAGACACAGGACCACTTTGAGGAACCACAGGCGCCAGAAATCCACAAAGTAAAGGAAAGAAGGTCCAGCTTCCGTAGCAAACGTGAAGAGCTTTATTCACATGGTGCGGTACAGGTTAAAAAACAAGGAGGTACTTGTCTACGCGTTTCGGATCCACATATCTTGATCCTTACTCATGACACAGAGTACAAAAGTATTAAGGTAGCCATTAAATAGACCTCAAGTGCTAGACAGCAGGTGAGTCTCATAATAGCAAAACCCAGCCCACAAAAGAATTAACCCTGTCAAGGCAGCATAAAATTCAATAAAAACAAAACACAAAAAATACAGAGACATGAGAAACATCAATATTGAAGGATCAGATCGTGCCTACAATTTAAGCCTTCCGGAACACATGTTTTCATACGAAAAATCCAGTAGGACTCTCTGTTGAAAAGTTTTTTCTTTAGATCTCCTCCTCTATGGGAGGGAAAAATCCTTTCAACACCTTGTACTCTGAAACCACTTGTATCGCCCCTATGAACAGACGCAAAATGTAGACTAGCGGCGAAGACATTTTTTTCTTTAGAATGTGGCACATCAGATAAATGTCTGCAGATTCGCGTTTTTAAACTATTACTTGTACAGCCAATATATTGAAGGTGACATAAAGAGCATGTTATGCAATAAACAACATATGAGGTATTGCAGTTTATATATTGCTTAACTGCAAAAACCTCATCAGTGGTAGTAGACTGCACCTGATTACCAGTGTGAATATAGGCACAACAAGTGCAGATTTTTTGACCACACTTGAAAGTGCCTACATATCTCAACTAAGAAGGTTTTTTTTGTGGCTTGATCCACAAACAAGGAAGGACTAATTTTGTTGGCAATGGTAGTTGCTCTGCGAGAAATACATTTTATGCCTTCCTTGACTGTCATGCCACTGATTGTCTTGTTGTAAAACAGACAATCGTTTTCTGATGATATTGCAAATCTGTGAATATTCAAGACTGTAATTAGTTGCAAAGATGGGAGTGGATTGGGAAAAATAGTTTTTTCATTTAAATTTATGTTTAGGAAAAACTAATTCAGTACGTGACAAGGCAGCTTCTTTCTGTCCTCTTTGGGGTCCTGGTTTGATCCTTGCTATGGGGCCCTTACCTCTCTATGTATGCCACTCGTCCCAATGTTTAGGAATGGGATGTGGTATGTTGTGGCCCTAATAGCTTGTGTCATGGTGCTTCTACCTGAATACTGTCACTCTCCGGGGTTAGGCTCTGCAGCAGCAATGGAGTTGTAGTTAGTGGGGCAAGTAGATTCCAGAATTGGTAACGTTTAACTTTTTTTTTTACTTGAATAAACTTGCAACAAACTTGTGTCATCCAAACAATACTTGATCTTTCTCTTGGCTCCAGCAGGCTAAGGGTAAACTGACAGTTGAACTTGAATACTTTGCTTTATCTCTCTCTGCTGTGCTAAACTCTGGCTTCAGTCTGGTTACTGGACTTTCTAGAGGTTCTAGTGCCGTTGAGTGAGGTGCCTTTGGCTGCTTTACTCCCTCGTAATACTCAGTGTATGAACTGCAGGGAGTCGGGGTTCTTTCCAAGCTGCTTCCCCTGGAAGACTCTTGCAGAAGGAGGGGGGAAGAGGTAGGAACGCTCCCCTCACTGTGCCATGTCTGGTCCCTTTTGGACTCTAAAACTCAACTCCCCTGTACAGCTGCATGCAACCCCTCCCTTGGTAGGAAGCAGGACTAGCCCACTTATGCCCAAAAGGGGGAGAATAAAATGGTAAGAGTAATGGTACTCTCGGACAGATACACTACCACCTGCTGGACAACCAGGCATGTTATATGTAATAACAGTGCATCAAAATACTATTAAGGTACAGTACCAGAGGACCTGGAATTAAATACACAGATGACATTCTTTGCTAGCCTTTAGAGCCACTACCAGAATGGTAGTGCCCCCTCTGGAGAAAAGCCATGGACTAGTGAGGAATTGCTATCAGCTGAACAAGCTATTGAAGGCGTACTGTATTGTCATGTATGTATATGAGCTAAAGAAATCTGAAGGTCCAAAAACTTTAGAAAATACCACAGTTCTGCACTTAGAACAAAATGATGGGTTTCTAATAGTTTTTTTGTTTGGTTTTGCACCCATCCACAAATATATAATTCCAGAGTGTCCATCCTATTAGAAACATTTTCACATTCAGTTATGCAGGGAATGAGATGTAAGCCTAAATGCTCAACATACATCATCAGCTTTTCTGTAGGACAAGCCATCTGCATATCAGATCAAATACACTTCAAGGAGGAGGTGGAAAATAGATAGAAGAAAACATCAATTATAAAGTTGCAACATCATCAAGAAGCAGTAGACAGCTAGCTGAATCATCTAGAACTCAGGGTCAGTGACCCACTAAACTCCTTCTGTATTATTCGGAAAGCATTTGATGACCCTTGAACCTATAGATCTATAAATTTGTCATAATATGACAATATACATTGATTAAACATCATCAGGTTCATGAAGAAGACAGATATATGTCTGGTGGTAATCATAAAAAGACACTAGATCAAGGGAAAAAATATATATAAAAAACCTTATGTACAGGTTTCAGAAGACAGTATAAGACTATGATATAAAAAAAATAAACTTTGCAAATAGGCTTGGGAAGAAAATTGTCCTGCCGTCTTGTGTAAACAGCTCCTACGTAGACTCATATGTATCCATGGTTATAGACTACAAACCATCCCTGTATAGTCTGATACTGAAGATATGCTCCACACCTAACAAATGTACATTATCAAAAAGTAAGTGTCAGATGGAAGGGGGTATGACAGTAGGGGCAGACTACATGGCTTTGTTTGTAGTCTGTTACCATGGATGCACATAGGTCTGTATTAGAGGTGTAGACACAAAATGGCAGGACATTTTCAGTCAAGACTATTTGCAGCTAAAGTTGTTTTGTATCTTTATTTAAGATACATTAGGGTGGGTTCACACTAGCGTTAGGGATTCCGTTATGGCTTTCTGTTATAACATGGTTATAACGGAAAATAACGGAATCCATGAGACGGAAGGACGGATCTGTATTATAACGGAATGCAAAACGGAAGCCTTTAAATGGCATTCCGTTTGCTTTCCATCCTAATAGAAGTCTATGGGAATCAAAACGGATCCGTCTGGTTCCCGTTATGCACGATGGAAAACAAAGTCCTGTCGACAGCACTTTGTTTTCCGTCTTGCATAACAGGACCCAGACGGATCCATTATGCTTTCCCATAGACTTCTATTAGGACGGAAAGAAAACGGAATGCCTTTTAAAGTCATCTGTTTTGCATTCTGTCTGGGCATTCCGTTATAACCATGTTAGAACAGAAAGCCATAACGGAATCCCTAACGCTAGTGTGAACCCACCCTTAGAGGTTTAAAAAGTGGCGGACATAACCTTTGACTAGCACTGTTAGGGTTTGACAAAGATTTTGGTATGAGGTTTGCACCGAAATCTGCTTGAAATCCAAAGGGAATTCACATTCATTATTTGTCAAGGGGGGGGGGGGAGTATGTAATAATATTCACATGCACTGGAAATAAAAAATCTGTACAGATTTTTGTTTGCACCATAGAAAAAGAATTTGCACTGAAAAAAGCAGCCAATTAGCCCCACGTAGATTAGCGTAGTTGAATAGCGCTATTCCTTGTGCGAGTCCGCAGCACATCAACCTGCACGTTTCCAGCAGAAATCTGGATGTCATCCTTTGATTTCTGCTGCGAACGGTGCCTATGGAGGATCAGACTACCTGGGGCTTGTTTGTAGTCTGTAACCACGGAGACACATAGGTCTGCATAGGAGTTGTGGATACAAAATGAGACAATAGAAATCTAATCAAGGCTATTAAGTAGCTTCACATGCATTAATTTTTGTGCACTGCACTGCAACTGCAGTTTTTGTTTCTTTTTTAGATTCGTCATATTATATAACTGAAGTAGCATTGGCGATACAATACATTCATTTTCAATCAATTCCTAATCCCGCGGTTCAACAATAGCTGGAGAACAATGCTGATTTGGCTGAAGGAATGAAAATGTACTTAAAATACATTTACCTAAGTAATTGCTTATTAAACCCGTCAAGTGGTGACTGAACCCTGGAAGCAGGTTAATGAGATGTTATACTTTCTGTTATGAAAAATTAACCAGATAATGTGATGCAGTGCTCTCCGAGGCGATTAGTATTTCTACATATGTAGCTGGGAGAAAGGACTGGCACAGCCCCTGAAGTGCCCTGAAATTAGGAATTGGACCTCAGCTTTTATCTGCCTCTCAATATTCATATCTTTCCAACAAGATAATGAGAGTTGGGTTT